>CM076978.1:33612795-33989205 GCA_039105355.1 Benthosema pterotum | reverse complement strand
TAACCCCCTTGTTCCCGAGATAGGCTGAGAAGATTCCAGATATAACAGATGTTCGCAATTTGTCAGAGACGTTTGGGAAGCCACACATGTTCCTCCATGTTAATTTAACTTTGATTTGGCGTTAGTTTAAGCGATTTACTGTGCGATCTGTGTCCACTTAACTGTAGCCCAGACTGGATAAATTGAAGCATGATCTAATCTTAAATGATCTTGTGAATAAAAATCCAGCACTGTAGCAGAGGTCACCTCAACTAAAATGATTGTCATCAGTAACATTTGGGTTTTTATCTAAATCTATAACAAAGTAATGTTAAACCAGTAATCTACTCCAATTTGCAAGATAAAATCTTGTTCAGATCATTGTGAATCCAAGTAATTATTATATTTTTTTTTTTTCAAAATCTTAAAACATTTATTACAAATTGTTATAAGTGATCCTCGTATGTTGTTAAAAAAAATCTGACTTAACGATTGCATTGCATTACGTTACATTATTAATCCATGTGTATGACATGTACCTTAGTCAGATAGCTGTAATCCATTAGGCTACTGTCCAACAAAACGAGGAACTGCATTCATAATAGTTATACATCGCCACAGCTGCTTCAATTCACTTAGTGTCGGGGGGTTTAAGGAGCGACTAAGAGCTTTGCTCTGAGCAGCTCTCTCTGTCTTTGATGTCGGAGGGGGGAACTGGATCCCCCCCTTCAGACCTGGAACGCAGTCCCAGCATAAACACTGTGGTTTGGAGGTTAACTTTCAGAGCAGCGTATAGCCTGAGCACTGAAATCCATACGGTCACAGAAAAGGACCCTCCCTCATCCACCCACCACACCCACTGCCACCTTCTCTCTCTCTGCTCTCTCCCTCTCTCTCTCTCTCTCTCTCTTCTCTCTCTCTCTCTGTTTCTGTCTTCCCTCTCTTTCCAACACAACAGCTGGTGTAACTTTGCATATAGCGCAAGGCTCCCTTCTCGGTCTCCTCTTGTCCCACTCCCCCCTTAATTTGAGTCAAAAAAAAGGGGCCGTTTCACCAAGAGGACCCGGGAGCCTCCCCCTGACCTGTGCTTGTCCATGTTAATTGTATGGGTTTAATTACAAAAACACGTTTAACACGTTGAAAGGGGTTTATGTTAAACCCTTCCCTCTTCTTCGGACCAAAAAACCTCTCGGATTTAGACTAGTGCTGGCCGGGGGCTGCGTCAGCTATGTCTGAGTCAGATTAGAATGCTGCTTCTTGTTGTCGTAATGCAGCCCATTTCAGCCATGCACCCCATTTACTCACATGCAGTAGTGTTAAGAAGAGTGTAACCAAATAATCACGCCTGCATGAAGTGAGTGGCGCTCTTATCAACTCATAACATGAACACATAAACGTAATGTTAAAAAATGGGCGATCACGTTTGTTTTATTGCTCTCAAAACAAACGCTTGATTTCTCTTTAACGTTTAATCATTGAATAATAAACATTAAAGCTGTATGTAGGAGGGGCTAGCACCCCTCATAAAATGGGCCGGGGCGGCAGTGGATCAGAGGTAGAGTAACCGGAATGTAACCACAAGGTTGCCGGTTCGATCCCGGCGCTCCCGCAGAGTTAGTGTCGATGTGTCCCTGAGCAAGACACTTAACCCCTAATTGCTCCTGATGTGCTAGTAGATACCTTGCATGGTTTCCACTGCCATCAGTGTATGAATGTGTGTGTGAATGTGGTGAATGTGATGCACAATCTATGTAAAGCGCCTTGGATAAAGGCGCTATATAAATGCACCACATTTACCATTTATAGAAGAACACAACAGCAACAGCACAAGTCAAGTGTTGTGAACGTGAACCGTCTGATAATCAGATCATTAGCTACAATACACATAATAATTGTTTACTTCAGGGTGACTAAATAAATATTGCACTTCATACATTTACTACCGCCAGCAAATAGTGCTTATAAGTGCTTAGTGTGGAAAAAAAAAAATGTTGTTGTTCCTACTTAAGCAAAAGGGGTGCCTAGACTATGTTTTATTAGGTTGTATTAGTATTTGACTTGACTGCAGTAGTAAGGGTCTGTGTGTGTGTGTGTGTGTGTGTGTGTGGTGTGTGTGTGTGTTGTGTGTGTGTGTGTGTGTGTGTGTGTGTGTGTGTGTGTGTGGTGTGTGTGTGTGTGTGTGTCGGGGTAACTGGGAATGTGTGGCGTTTAAAAAAAAAAAAAAACTAATAATAATTAAATAAATACATAAAACATTAATATCTAACTAACATGCCATCCATAGATTTATCTGGGTGGTCAGTTCCAGTCCATTGTGAGGGGTGGGCCAGAGAAGCCGTTCCCCCAGTAGGATTTGTGCATGTGATTGACAGGCTGTTGACAGCAGTATTGGGCCAGTATTTAGCAAGGTCTCGGGACCCCTGTGGCTAAAGTGAATTTTATAGAGGGGACTGGTGGATCGCCACCATAAAGAGTCGCCAGGCGGGGGTTTGTAAAGCTGATGCAAATGAAGGTATTTCATGTTGACATCTTGCCGTCTGTGGTGCGATAGTTGATCACTTTTTTTGCGTGGTGGGAGCTGGGAGAGAAAAAACAAAACAAAAACAAAGGTGTTCCGTGAAGCCAAGCCGATGGCACAAAAGAGGTGGCGGTCTCAGTGTGTGTGTGTGTGTGTTTGTGTGTGTGTGTGTGTGTGTGTGTGTGTGTGTAGTTACACCCACCACCGTACGTCCCTGTGTCTGGGTGCAGAGAGGGGCACATTAACAGACCTAATTTACAATGTATGGGCTCTGCCGAGTGGAACATTTACAGTTATGAGATTGTTAAGCGCTTGGTTAACAATGCTTGGCACGCAATCGTGGGCAAACCCCATTGTAATGTGGTGTCTCTCTAATTATGGCTTTATTGTGGAGGATCTTAATCAAATTAAATGCAAGGGTGAATGCAGATTTTATTTTAATCAAAACCAATATATGATGAAAAAAAAAAGAGTCATAGCTATGGTAGCACAGGCAGGGGGTTCTTTACTGGGGTAAAAGTTAGCTTGGAGTTTGAGATGAATCCTGGTGGTATTACTGTCTGCTCTACTACTACTCTGTCCTATTTTAAATAGATTTAAACATCTCATTTGTTCTGAGGTCTGTGGTCTCTTTCAGCTCTATTGCCAACAGCTGCCAAGAGAAAGACTCATTCAAAACATTTTCTTCATTTAAAAACAAAAGACATCGACATTTTTCTTATTTTATCACTTAGAGCCCATCAAGGGAGATGTCAATCGCCTCCCGAGAAATTAAATCTCTTTCATTAAGATTTACTATTTATAAAAAAAAAAAGTTTTTTTCAACAGTGAGGGGGTGAAGAGATATTTATTTTATATGTATTAAGCCATGAACTAAAAAAATGAATCAATTTAATGGACTTATGTGAAATGTATTTATTTCAATACAGACATTGGAAGTGCCTACATTATGTATAATTAAAATAATTAAAATGTATAATTTGTATATAAATTGTATATATAGATCACATTATATACAGATTACAAAAAATATATTTATTTCAGGATGAAAGTTTGGGTTTGATGTTGATTTAAAAGATGGAAAATATTTGCCTGTAATATGCCAGCACTGTCAATGGCACTGTACTTGGTACTGAAAGATTATATTACTGCTTATCTACTATGTATTACTATGCTGCTGTGGGTGGTGGTTGGGTGAGATCTAGTTTGAAGCAAAAGGACATTTATTTATTTGCCATAGACTCCCTTTGCTGAATGATACACAAAAACCCAGATCTCATTTGACAGAAGTTGCATTTTTACCTATTGTAATGCGGCTTGGTTTCATGGGCAGCAGCGCCTCTACAGGTCACATGGAGAACTGCAGTGCTGGAGGCTGTGAAAATGATCTCTGACCCTTTTCTGTCTTCACTAAAGCAGAAAGAAGAAAAAATAATGTAGCAGTTGTGGAGTTATGTTGAAAAATATCTATTTGCTTCTATAATATTCTTTTTTTAAGGAAAGAAAGAAAGAAAGAAAGAAAGAAAGAAAGAAAGAAAGAAAGAAAGAAAGAAAGAAAGAAAGAAAGAAAGAAAGAAAGAAAGAAAGAAAGAAAGAAACATCAGCTGGTCACAGAAAAAGAAAAATCATCTAATTTGCCTCAGATATCCAATTTTACAACGGGTATCTTTTTTTTCAATAGCGTTTTTTCATGATCAAGCAACCTTGCAGGAAAAAATGCCACATAAAAAAGCCCAATTAGAGTCTTTTCACTTTGTGCTGCAGACAGCAGGGTCCAGAGGCTGATTGTCTTTCTCTACTAGTGGGTCTGATCCAGAAGGTTATACCAGGGTTGGACCCCCGTTACCCCTTCTGAGCCTTCTGTTAGATTTGGCAAAAAAAAAAAAAAAAAAAAAACACGGGGGTTTGAGAAAGAACAAAGGCATGCCGGTTTCACCACAGAACCAGATTTTTTTTTAAATCCCTGAAGAATGGCTTAAATCGTCGTAATCTATGAGAGCTGTTCCATGCTTTACTCCAGCATCCAAAGGTACTGTATTTGGGCACGCAGGACATGTACATCTCCCCCTCTTTTAATTGCCTAAAATGCCTCCGAAGTATTTTTCCCCCTCCCTTCGTACAGCAGATGCTGTGCATTAATTGGTCTACGAAGGCCTGACCCGGGGTTTCCCCCGTTTGCAGAAGCGCTTTTTAGAGAAAAGTGTATTTCTTATTTGCGCTAACCCCGGCGTTACACGAGGCGTGCTCACGAGGGCCGTATTTCACCGTCTTAACGCGGGGTTCTTAATGTCACGTGTGTGACTTGAGGGAGAGCCAGAGTGTTTGGGAGGTAATGTTTAAACAGCAGGTGAGTCCTAAACACCATTCATCAGAGGCCTGCTCTCTAGCCCTCATCCGGCCGCGGCCGTGACTGATGGGCCTGTCTTTTGTATGAATGTTTAGCACGGTGGAAAGCCATATGCCACTGGCACCAACTTCTGCCCACCACCAACCCACCAACCAACCTATCTACTACTGTAGCGGAGATGGAGAGGATAGGGGTGGAACGATACATTTAAACAGCGATAACATATGTATGTATACAGTACATGGTTGACAATACGATGCATGGACAATATCGGTTCATTAAGGCGATACAATCCGATTCAATGATTTGAAATCGATACAGTAACTAGCAAATCTATGAAATATGTGTGAAATATGTGGATAGTGCAGGTTTTTAACGAAAAGATGCATTAGGATGGCTATAAATAGGATGGCCGTAAAATCTGTGATCTGGCACAGAGATGGACATTGTATTTGACATGGTGTTTTTCTTCTTCGTGCTAATGCTAAATACAATGCACAAATGCTTAGCATTGGTAACAATTCCTTACCAATCCGATACAGATTCTTTCCATTGCAAATTGATATGATACAAGTAAAACGACACAATACCATGTTTTCTGTTTTTATAACGATATACTTAGATTTACTTTTTACAAATTAAAATCGGTATTTCGATACAGTTACTATATCGTTACACCTACACTAGTTGTGTAGGCCTGTGTGTTGTGTGTGCTTGCATGTGTTGTGATTCTCATTCTGACAGAACGAAATGCTTGCAACACCTTTTCTGAACCTTGCCAGACTGACAGATGAACTTCCTATCCCAATTCCAGACAAGCATACTGAAAAAACACCCCCCCCCCCCCCCCCCCCCCCCCCCCCCCACACACACACACCACACTTAGTTCAGCAGATATTGTATTTTAATAAAGAGAAGAAGCCAGTCCACTGGGCAGTGAGAGAGGGGTGGAGGTGGTGGAGGAGGAGGAGGAGGAGGTGGTGGCACCAGGGCTGGTCCATCTGTCCTAAGCAGCCCTTGCTCCCCTGCGCTGCAGCCGCCCCCTCATGAGAGGAGCACAGCTGTTACCGCAAAGGAAGGCCCTGAGAGCTGTCCAGAGACAGAGAGAGAGAGGCGATCACACTCCTCCTCCCCATCCCCGTCCCCTGCGCCATCCCATCCCTCTCCGTCCATCCCTTCCACCACCTCTCCTTTCCCTGCCACGGCCCGTGCGCTGCGTACCCGCCCGGTGCCCCATTCTCTGGAAAAAAAGAAGGATGAAACGGGAAAAAAAAAAACATGCAGCCACTGTGCAGTCAGCCTTGCTGAAAGCGGCGGCTTTGCAATTTCAGACCTCTTTAGATCATTTTCATGCTCGCCCAGAAATGAATAATGCACACATTAAGCCGGTGCCAGTTAATAAATTTCCGTCTCGCTGCACTATTTTTTTATTTTTTCAATAAGGGAGCTCTAGCAAGTCTGCTTCGTTTTGTTTTGCAAAACAGCCTCGGAGGGACTCCCGCTGGAAATTATAGCCCAGACCGTCCCCCCTTTTCATCCACGGCCAAGGACGGGTTTTCTTTAATAAATAAACAAACAAAAAAGATCAATCGATGACCAAAAAAAAAGTAAGCCCCGCGCCGCAAGCATCAGTAACCATGATATTATTTGCCATTTGGGGTTATGTCCGTGACGATTCGCGGGGCTCATTTTTTGCGCTTTTGTCAGTTGAAGATAATACACTACAATATAATTTTTTTGCACCAGAGCGCATCCTCAACATTCAACCCCCCAGGGGCACCCGCCAGCCACACAGAAAACGCAGAATCAATCTTGGGGAACTTCCCAGACTTTTTGTAAGGGAGCCAAATTGGCAGCGTATGTCCATTATATCACTTCGGCAAGCGCCCTGGCTTAGCATCTGGCCACACTGGACGCTTTATGGCCCATCTCTAACTATTAATCATTGGCCCTCGGACATCAGGGACTCTGGAGAGACAGAGAGAGAGACAGAGGGGGAGAGAGAGAGAGAGAATGTCTGTCTGGTCCGTTTCACGAGGAAGAAGAGCACAGCGGAAAATGCCAGGGCATGTAGACACAAACGATCCCCAAATACACAGTGACAGTAGTCCTCCTTATACTTATTATGTCGTATGTCTACAACGGTGCTGCATGCAGTGGATCTCGTTGGCACGAAACAACCACCATACGATGAGATTTAAGTCGGGGCTTTTAAAAAAATGACAGGTCCACATCGAGGCCAAAAGACAGACAAAAAGCCTTGTCTGGGGACCGACTGACAGGCAGACACGCTGTGACAGACGAGGAGGAGGGGTATACCCCCTTTCCCCCCCGAAAAATGCCACCGTCCATGCCCTTGCTGGGCCCCGTTGTCGCGGGTGTCACTGGTAGCTATCCGCTGAGGGGTCGTGTCATGTAATATGATCTAGATGGAGCGGACAGGGAAGATTCCCTCTCTCTCTGGGAGAAGACGAAGTGGGGTGGGGGTGGGGGGGGCGGTGCTGTACGACTAATAAGAACTGCCAGTCTAATGATCACTTGGTAAGTCCGACCTTTGACCTTTCCGGGGTTATAGGAAGCAGGAGGGGAGGGAGGGAGAAGGTTCAAATATGCTGCATTTACATCGATTAGACAGGCGAGATGGAGGTGTCCATCAGAGCGCATTAGGCTCGTTGCGCTGTGTTGGGGATGGGGAGGAGGAGAGAGGAGGGGGACCCCTGCCGGAGACCCCGGCCAATGCATCGCGAGAACATCCCTGATCATGTCTTGTCACATCGATGAGACTTGGAGAGCTCTGTCATAAGGAGCTCTTAAAGGGATAGTTCAGTTTTTTTGGTGAATACCAAGTAGTTCCAGTCATTTTGTGGGGGACACTCAGGCCACACACTAAACGTAAATGAATCCACAAAACTAATTTGTGGATTCATTTTGTATTGCTGAATCATTTCTAAAATATTTGCAAAACCTTCATTCATTTTTGACCCTCCTATCACACTCATTTTTAGGCGTAGTGATTTGGACACAAAAAACATATACGTAGTTCCCTGTGATAGAGGGGTCAAAAAGGATATGCCAATATTTTAGAAATGGGTCAACAATAGGCTAGAATTCCCACCATGGGACTTTGGCAATCAATTAATACAGTTGACACCACTATATTATTGGCAAGTATTTCACACAGCTTTACTTCAACAAATCTGCACTCTCATAAGACTCTGTGACTGTATGGATGTGTGTGTGTGTGCTTCTGATCAGTAGGATCAGCTGTGCATTGGGACCGAATATATGCAGTATGTACAATATTTATGGATAAATACCGTAAACCGAGACCTGAGGGTGAGAACAGTGACACCTGATTGAATAGCTTTTACCACTACAAATCCGATCATAATAAACTTATTGAACATGATTCATAACTATATGCTAGGCTGCTGAGTGTAATATTTTCAGCAGGCGCTGATCAGAATGCTTTGTCACATGAAACTTTGGTCAATCAAATTTGAAATTGGTAAGAAAAAGTTATAAACATCTGGCAATCTAAATCATTACCAAGACATTTATTCACAAATGCGTTTCCAATGGTGTCTGATAACATGTACTGAAGTGTTGAAATTAAACTGTTGTGGAAAAAATCTGGAGAAACAGGTCAAAGTCGGGGTACTAGGCAGTTTTCATGATGACATACCCGACCATAGCCAAAATGTGCTTAGTCAGCATATTTTGGCTATGGACGTTTTCAGCCAAATGTGTGTGTGTGTGTGTGTGTGTGTGTTGTGTGTGTGTGTGTGTGTGTGTGTGTGTGTGTGTGTGTGTGTGTGTGTGTGTGTGTGTGTGTGTGTGTGTGTGTGTGTGTGTGTGTTGCAAATCTAAAGCTCGGAATGTACAGTATTCATCATGGAAACCTGATAGTTAGTCATATCACATGCTACATTAAGCATGATGATTTTTTTCTTGTTTTGCCTTCTATAGGTTGTGACTACTACCCTGCATTTGACCTGAGTCAAATGCATGCACCTGAGGTTTCCCACAGGAGTTGATTATTAGACACCATCAGAAACATATTGGTGAAGACATTTCTTGGTGCGATTGAGTTCCCCGATTGGTGACATATCTGATAAAATGCCCTAACTAAATGTTATGTTTGTGACTTGATTTATCCAATCAAAAGCGGACGTTCTACGTACTGTGCCTGACCGGATTTGACCACCTGAATTTGGACGTCACGCCAAGCCAATTCATATTATAATGTATGAATGAAAATGAATTTACAGAACACGAACGGTACGCTACGACACGCCATGAACACAAATCTAGCTGTCAACAATGCCCCCCAATGACATAATCAGTAGTAATTTCAAAACAGATTCATTTATTTTTCCCCCCTTCTTCTTCAGGTACCATCTGTGTGTGTGTGTGTGCACGTGCATGTGTGCGCACGACGCACGTGCATGTGTGCGCGTTCTGTTATCATTGATAAGGTGTATATTTTCGTTCCTTTTCTGAGGCAAAATAACACCTGCTGCTAAAAATAAGTATAAAAATAGCGGGTTAAAATTAGTGCACCCTGCTTCCTCCGCTCCATTGTTGAACGTATTGTGACAAAATAATGACAGTGATTTTTTATTTATAACAGCTTTTCTTTTTTTACAATCAAAACATAACAATTTGTCCAATTTAGCATTATGGATATGTTTTTGTAGTAGTAGTAGCAGTAGTAGTTCTGACTGCGAACATTATTCTGTCAATTGTCGATGATTCAGAATGATCAAAACAAAAAAATCATGGGTTATTAATATGACACAAATATAGAATCTCCCGCCTGTTAAACTCCAGGAATCTGATTTCATTATATCATTGGGACGGAGGCATCCAAGCAGGTAAAAGGTGTGTGTGTGTGTGTGTGTGTGTGTGTGTGTGTGTGTGTGTGGAGCGAGTGAAAAGCGCCAGAGAACAAGGAGGAGGACTTCATAAGGCGGTCGGCGTCCCCATCTTTTATTAATGTCGCTCTGTAGGACAGCAGGTTTTTTTTTTTTTTTCGTCAGTCAGAATGGATAATGAAGACGTCGCCCCGGTGTGCACCGGTGAATCCCCCCCATCCCTTTAATACTCACATATTTTATGATAATGAAAAGGTATTCAAAGAATGATTATGATAAAAGTCCTGCTCCCCCACTGGTCCGTGCCGGTGTTGCGGGCCAGACAGTCCTGTCTGCTACGACGGGCACAGAAATGAAAGGAACTCGGATCGGGCTGATTGCACGTCTTTCTCTCCCTCTCTCTCTACGACGTGGCGTAGGTTCGAGGTGCCGCGTGTCACGCCGCGTGAGTTAAAACTAATGGAGAGAATACCTTAAAACTTGAATGTCACAGCCTGAACCGTTTTTTTTTTTTTTTTGATCGCCGACGATTGCCCCCTCGTGAAAGGAACCCTTTCACCTCGGTGACCTTAACACGCAAAAGATCCCCCACACCACCCCTAATGTCGAAACAGGTTTGATCTTTCTAACAAGACAGCCTGGGTGAGGGAGTATTTGTTGTTTGAAAAAGTGTCCCAAAAAACGGTCTCTTTACATCAAAGCAGAGACGATTGCATTACGCCTTATTAGTAGCATGTTTTAGGAGGTAGCCTAACGTGCATCCACGGTCGTGTGTGTGTGTGTGTTGTGTCAACCCCTCCCCCTCCGACGGAGCGTATCGGTAACATCTTCAAAGCGTCCGCTGCAGAGTATTGTACTGTATGTGTAAACAAACTTCGCTGTTAAAAGCAAAGCCATACCAGCCCGCGAGAGAGAGAGAAGAGAGAGAGAGCTTCAAAAGTTTCCTGCGAGCTGTAGGAAGCAGGTGAAAAAATAGAAGTTCGGCGACCTTCGACCCCCGCGCGCACACTTGTTGACTGATGTTGCGCGTCGGGGTGGCCCTTTTTTTTCCCCCCCTCGGCGGTGTTCTTCAAGAGGAGGAGGAGGTAGGCGTGTGTGTGTGTGTGTGTGTGTGTGTGTGTGTGTGTGTGTGTGTGTGTGCGTGTGTGTGTGTGCATGTGCGCACATGCTCGGTCCCTGGGGAGCATCATCCCCGTTTCTCTTTGAAGCCTCTCTTGTTGCTACAGAGCTGTTTTCATACGGCGACGGACGGTCGCGGTGTTTCCTGTCTCGGGCTGACCCCTCGTTCTCCTCGTGGACACTTCAGAAAATAACCCCCACCCCCCCTCACCCCCAGCAAACACCTTTCTCATATTAACTACAGAGGCTTGCGGAGGTGGTGGTGTGGTGGTGGTGGTGGTGGTGGTGGGGGAGAGGAGGGGAGGTTAGGGGGGATGCGGAGAAAACAGGGGTCTTGATCCCCCTCCAACGAGGTACCATCCCATTCGCTAACAAAGTCATTAGTATTAATGGGGGGGAGGGAGGGGACTTGCCAGTACAGCATTTAACACTAATCAGCTAACACTTAAAGGGGAACTCCACCCATTTTCATCATTTTAATATGTCATTAATATACCTTAGAGATGTTGTGTGGACATGATAAAAAAGTTCCCCCAATTCTGTATTTCCTAAAAATGGAGATCTGAAAAAAATCATTAACATGGTGAAATACATCTGATGACATCATCAAGATGTATTTCACCATGTTAATGAATGTTCTTTTAGACCCCTTTTTCCTGAGAGGGTACAAATGGAACCAAATGGACCCGCTAGTGTCCATTTGGTTCACATTTGTATCCTCTCAGGAAATAATTGGAAATGGGTGGAATTCCCCTTTAACACTAATCAGCTAACACTTAACACAAAAACTGCCAGGCTTTAGGACCACGAGTCAACCGCTGTCTGCCGTGCCTCCTTTAGTGTAAAACACCGGAATTGTGCTGCATACATAAAAAACATCCTGTTTGGGAACCTGTGTTGCTAATGCCAATGCTAGGGAGTTAAAACCATGGTCCAGAACATACCTATTATCCATGCCACGGAGAGTACTCTAGATCTCGAATTATTCAGCATTCGAGTCTCTCCGTTAGAATAGAGGTGGACGGCAAAATGCATGCGCAAAAGTGCTGCCTATCTACATTATAATGACGGTATGCACAGTCACATAATCAAGGTAAGCAGTTATTGCGTCAACAGCAAATACTTAGCAGCAGCTGGTGTAACTAGTAATATTACTTTTCTGATATCAGTTACTTTTACTAATACTACTAGTAACTTTTGTCATACTGCTGCTTTCAACAGTATTGTGTTGGTGAAAGGAGATGAGCTAACCCCACTTTACTTTGACCTAACAAGGAAGTACGATGAACAGCAAGTTTGTATTATTATTACAGAGTTGTGAAATTGAAACATAATGAAAGATCTTGTGTGTCTCCTCATATTAGGATTATAAAAATGTATCAAGTGGGTGGCTCTTCTCCTGACTAAAAAGATTGGGTGGGTTGTTGTACCTTTTTTGCAGGTGGGGTGGTGCAATATTATTATAAAAGCAATACGTAATATGTTACATAATATTCATGAGTTCAAGTAATACGTAATGTAATATTATTACTCTTTTAAAAGGGTGATAAGTAATCTATTACTCTTCCAAGTAATATTGCCCAACACTGCTTAGCAACAACGGCTTTTGCTGCTGATCCCCCGCCAAACAAATTATATATATTAAACAATCGTTCCGCTCCACGCCATTGATTGTTGGCAATCACTCGTTTATAGTCAATTTGACTGATTGATTCATGGCCAAATATGGACCCAACTATGGAGTGGTAGTGCTAAGAGTGTTAACAGCCAGCAGCACTATACTGACACCGAGTTCTTCGGAACAAAGCAGCCGTGCTGCGCGTGCTCGGGCCGAACCGAGGCAGCTATTTTTTTTTTCATATAAAAGGAACATATGGGACTACTAAAGCGATGGCCAATGCAAATAAAGTTTACGACGACACACCGGCTCTGGGAGCCACACATGCGTGGTGCGCTCCGTCCAGCTGACATAACACGGGGGGGGTCAGAGATGAAAGTGGACCGGGGTCATCACCGTCAGGGATGAGTTCCACATGTCCTCCTCAGAGAAGGAAGGAGGTCTTACGAGGAAGCACCGACGTGACCTAGAACACCTGCCTTTAACGCGCCGTCCATCAGAAACAGATGCGATGGTGGACACTCGAGACCTTCTTCTTAGAGGGATTGTGACATTAAAAGAAAGTTTTGGTAATTTTTCTTTTTTTAAAGTCTTGTGAGCTCAATTGCACGCCAATAAAAACAAAAACATTCAGGGGATTTTCTGAGGTCTGGAGGTCTTCTGGCTCAAACAAGTGCTCTGATTTTCGTGCTGAATGTGATGTCACATTCTGCAAATCCCACATATGTCAATAGGTTTTGCCCGCAGATGTCACCGTTTCCACTGTTTTGCCTGTTTTCATTGCAGCTCAAAGGCCTTCCAAATCCCACAGAAAATTCTAGACCACAAAGAACCCTATGAACGTTCAAAGTCAAGGTTTTCTGGGTGTTAATTGAGATCATAAAAACTTAAAAAAAAGAAAAACGAAAAATTAAAATAAATGAAAATGTCCCAAAATCTTTGATACACGTCACCTCGGGGGAAAAAACCATCAACAAACAGTAGTTTATTTTCAAACATTTGTATAATTTAGGTTTGAAACGGGCCAATACAATTCATATTTAGACGTGAATTCACTTTTAAAAATGCATTAAAAAAAAAAAAAACAGCGCAGTGGCAGTCTCATATGCAAATACCGTAAATCATGGTGTCAAAATTTTCAACTAAACTAACTAAAATGGTACAAATCTGGAATGAAATGAAATAAGATATAACAGGTCGGAAAAATGGAGATGGTGTGTGTGTGTGTGTGTGTGTATGTGTTTTGTCGACGCGCAGAGGGGTTTTGGTTTCCAGCGGGGGCTGCAGTACCTCAGGGTACGTTGCGTTTAAGCTGGTCCAGTTTGCGTCGCAGCATGTTGTAGTTGTCTCTGGTCCCCGGGGCCTCGGGGTCCAGTCTCAGAGACAGCTCGTAGTGCTTCTTTGCCAGCTCCAGCTTCCCCCAGCGATGGTACAGCACGGCTGACGCAGGGGGGAACAGACACAACGTCAAGCTGGGAACAGCGGCAAACTTCAGCGCTACGCTAGATTTCATTCATAAAGTGTCTGCATTGTGTGTGATCTCAAGTGTGAATATATACAGGCCTACAGGTGTATTGTATTTTGTGTGTGTGTGTGTGTGTGTGTGTGTGTGTGTGTGTGTGTGTGTGTGTGTGTGTGTGTGTGTGTGTTGTGTGTGTGTGTGTGCGCGCGCGCGCGTGTTGTTTCGGAAATATTGAACAAATAAAAAGTAGTAAAAGCACCACTGACTGACAAAACCTCTCAACTCCAATGGACCCTCAACCTGTCTGGCAAAAACAGGTATAATCATTAAAAGGTATATTCAGTGATTTAATTTAATTTATTTATTTATTGCTAATCTTTTGGCTACTATAGTGTGGTGACAATATAAGGAGTTCCTCCTTATATGGTCGATGAGAGGGGTCTTTCACCAATCATGGTCGAGTGGTGGTGGGCCTTGGTGTATGTGCTGTTGGCCTGTTGCTCTTTCCCCCATTGTAGAGTGTGTGCATGTGCAAATCTTGATTTGGAAAACACAGAAAGGGGTAGGAGAATCATATTTTTACGGAGGCCAGTTTCGAATTGCAGCCGTCCATACAGTAGGTGCCCCTTGAGAGCAGATTTGAAGGAGTCAGGGGATTCGCATGCCTTAATGACTGTTGGTAGGGCGTTCCACATTTTGGTGGCATAGGAGCGAGAATCTGGGTTGCAAATGGTTTGTTGAACTTCCTTTGGTGTTGTAGGAGTGAACATGAAAAAATATGTTTGTTTTGTTTGCTTGTGTTTTACCTTATATGAAATATGGGACAAAGTCAAAACATGATAACGGTGGTCTTACCCAGATTGCCATGGCAACTGGCAGCATTTGGGTTGATTCTGAGAGCCTGGAGGAAGAAGCCCTCTGATTCCTGAGGGGGAGGGGGGGGGAAGAGAGAGAGAGAGAGAGAGAGACAGAGAGAGAGAGAGAGAGAGAGAGAGAGAGAGAGAGAGAGAGAGAGAGAGAGAGGAGAGAGAGAGAGAGAGAGAGAGAGAGAGAGAGAGAGAGAGAGAGAGAGAGAGAGAGAGAGAGAGAGAGAGAGAGAGAGAGAGAGAGAGAGAGACAACAGAAGCTTTAGTGGTACATTGTGTCAATGAGATACTTTAAGGACACGAGGGGGACCATATATGAAAACACATGATATGAAACAACGCATGTGTGTCGGTCAAAAGTGACTGACCTTGTATTTCTGCGCTTTTCCCAGGACATTGGCTAATGAAAACATGATGGTATGGTCGTTGGGGAGGAGCTTCAGGGCCTCTCGGCCAATCAGCTCGGCCTGGCCCAGGTTCCCTAAACGACAGGGGAATAAACAGAGGAAACACAATAGAAATGATACATTTTGTGGCACGTAGAACACCACGGATGGTGCAAGGTGTTTGTCTACATGCATGCTCAATTGTCAACTAGCAGGGCAAATTAAAGGGTGTGTGCACTGCAGTACATACTACATAAATGTTGGATTTTGTGCCAAGACAGGGAGGTAGTGATATTACATATCGGGAAAAAAAAAAAAAAAAAACAGCAGATGGATAATAATGGCAAACAATAGCCGGCACAGAGTATGTGTGTGTGTCTGCTTTATTTGTCAGTGGTGTCTAAAGCAGAGTTTTTCCCCTCTCCACGCATGGAGGAGCGGTTTAGTCTCCTAATTAAGGCTGAACACAAGGCCCACTGGGTTATTGATCTCTGTCACAGACCCGTCTGATGTCTGACCAGAGATGGGAGGGAGCGAGGGTTGGGGAGGGAAAGCAACACAGAAAAGACAAAGAGAGGAAAAAGACGAGAGAGAGAGCAAAGTAATGCCATGTCCTCCTGAGTCACCCCTTTGCTGCGTGCACTTCCGTCCGTAATCTACAATGATTCTTCCTCGCCCTTTTTTTTGCAACAAAAAGGCAGGCGTACGGCAAACTAAAAGAAATACTGCTCATTGTTTTGTTTGTTTGACATCCGTTGTTTTGTTCTTTTTTTTTCTGTACCTTAGTTTGTATTATTTGTGTATTTTTATTTGGGGAAAATGGGGAGGGGGTTCCGTAGAAGCCTGTCAGATTTGGGGGGAAGAAGGAATGAGACTCCAAGCAGGGCCGGCCGCGCCTTGCCAGCGCTTGATCGGGCGGCACACCGAGCACTGATTGGACGGCTCCTGCTGCCCCTCCTGGGAGACTCCGCCTCCCCCCCACTCCCACCCCTCGGGAGCGGCTTCTGACAAAACGGGGCGACAGCATTTGGAAATCAGAGCATTCTCCACACGGCAGGGAAGAGTGCCTTTAAAAAAAAACAAAAAAATAATAAAACAGTCCCGCACAAAGCTTTAATACATAAATTTCAAGCATTGCTGATTCCTGCTCTTCCGGTCTAATCACGTTGGGCCTGCTTAAATGTCCTCCAAAAAAAGGGGGAGAGAGAGAGAGAAAGAGAGGGAAAAAAGTGAGGCTTGTGTGTTTCTTGGCTGTTAATGTTGGAACGGGGCTGCGCCCAGAACAGAGGGTTCTTTGAACTGCCGTTACAACACAACACAAATAAGTGAATGTCGGCTCTTTTTTCTCATTTGTTCCAACATCAGAGAGCATTGTGACAATGTATTTTTTTAATGTGAATTTAAAATTTAAATGGGTTCACTGAGGAAAACGCAGAAAGTTGATATACTGTAGGCACAAAAACACAATGACAAAATGTTCTCTAGACTGTGGCTGAAGGTGGAAACTGGCTGGTCATCTTTAAGGCTGCGTGCCTCTGAGAGCGTGCATGTATGTGTGTTCTGTGTACCGGTGTTGTCCAGCAGGATGACCATGTTGTTCCAGGCGAGACTGTGGTCCGGCTTCAGCATGGTGGCGTTCCTCCAAGCATTCAGGGCATCGATGTGCCTGTTCTGGTCAGCGTACTGTCAGGAGAGAGAGACAGAGCTTAAAAAATGGCATCAAAAATCTACCATTGTAGAGAGGATGATATGGTTTACGATCAACATTACTTCCTTATTCGTTTTTTCCACCAGTGAAGATAGCCAAAGTTACACGACACATACTGTCAGAAAGCATTATGATACAGGTCTAGCTCTCCAGCATCTCTCACCAGTCGTCCGAGGTTGTAGTAGCAGTCGGGGTATTTTTTCCGGAAGCGAATGGCATTCCAGTAGCTCTCCTCTGCTTCCTCGAATTTCTGCAGGCTGTTTTGCACTATCCCAAGATTCATCCAAGCTGCAGCGAAATCGGGCCTGCGAGGAGAGTAATGTATAAAAAACAAATACTAAACAAACAAAGTCCCCGATTAGAAACATATAGTAACTTGTAGAGTACCACAGTATTTGCACTGAATGAGCCCTTCTCAAAACCCCACCCTTTGGGGCGGAATTTAATCACTGCCCAATGGCAGTCCAAATACGATGTAGTTTAGCAACTGTTGCTATGCAGGTAAAGCTTTCCTGGTTAAGCTCAAGGACTATCTAAAAAGGACAGGACGCCAAGACATGGCTTCCTGTCCTCATGGGAGGAAACAGACATGCGCAGTACAGACAAGGAAGTTTGACGCTTGGCAAACCATCCAAGAGACCAATGGCATGCAGTTTGCTAGAGTCAAACTTCCTGGAATGCACTGCGCATGTCTGTTTCCTCCCATGAGGACAGGAAGCCATGTCTTGGCGTCCTGTCCTTTTTAGATAGTCCTTGGTTAAGCTTTCCTCTTCTAACGTGCCTATTGGACAAGGAGGATTGGGGAGGGACTTGGGGAGGTTAATTGCTCTGGTTACACCTACTGGATTGCAACAGCTTTAGACAGAAGCTGCTCTGCCTCCACCAGCTCGTTCCTCTCCTTCAGGATGTTGCCCAGGTTGTTCATGGCGTGGACATATGTAGGGTGCAACCTGACCAGGGAATATATAAGGGAATATGAAGAAGTCAATGTGGAAGGCAACTTTTCCTTTATTTATTTTAACAATCATGCTGCCTGGGTTTTCACTATTCACTTTGGACTTGCAGTAAATATTGTATTGCTGTCCTGCCTGAGAAACATACATTCAACAATGCTAAGATTCGTACCTGACTGCTTCTCTGTAGTACTTTATGGCAGCACTAGTGTTTCCTCTATCGGCCAGGTTCTTGCCCACGTTGTAATGGACCTAAGGGATAAAAAAAATAGTTACCCGCAATGTAATTCAAAACATCACAATGACCATTTGGCTATGGAAGCCATTCAGTGAGTATAATGCATTGTAAACCAGTCTTAATTTTAGACAAATTCATTATGGATGTTCCTGACAGATATGCTACATCTCCTGGATCACTCTCCTATACAGAAGAACCAGATAATATGGCCCACTCCCATACATTGCAATAAGGAACATTTCAGTGTTTTACAAGCTACACCTGAGCAAACTTTGTTGTTTTTAGGCAAAATATCCCTATGCTCCTCAACTGGAGGCAACAGGCCTCAAGCACCCAAAGCCCCCTCTCCTGCATGAAACCCCTCACCCCACCTCACCCACCCACCCACAAAGGTACCTTTGCATTGAGTGGACAGACGGACAGGGCACTGGTGAAGAGGCTCTGCTCGGACCTCCACTGGTGACTGCGGAGAGCACAGCGAGCTACATATAAACTTAGCAGAGCGACAAGAGAGACACACAGCAGCCTCTGCAAAGATAACACATAAGGCAAAAGATTATAAGCAAAAACGTGCTGTAAAAATAGATAAACAATATGTCTTTATTTCTAATGCCTAGGCATTTAGATTCACAAGAGGGAATGAGCGACCAAAGGAATGCTAGATAAGCAAAGTGTCGGTGCAATGAAGCGTCTAAGTATGCTTCCGATCATAACTCGCAGCATGAGTGTCTATAGATTAGCTGTAGCTTAGCTACACTTCTGGCAGGAGCTGGCAGAAAAAAGGTGAAATGTCACCAGGACCAACATCCAGTCCTCGGGTTGTGTTGTTACATTGTGGCCTGGACAAACCTACCCTGTGTTTGGTCCAGTACGAGCAGCAGTGGCCGAGGCAGTAGGCCAGCAGCAGGCAGTAGCCGGCCGACGACAGGTACAGGACCCTCTCTGCGATGACGAAACCCACCCTGAAGAAGACGTTACATGCTGGCAGGAAGGGCACCACCAGCAGCACCAGACCCAGTGTTAGGGTTCTGGCAAACAGAGAGAGAGGGGGTTTGGTTTGGTCAACTTTAAAGATAATATAAATAACCTTTAAGCCTAAATTAAAAATGCTATTCTGCAGAAAAGGACGTCCCTCTGACTTTATTTACATGCGTGAGTGGAGCGGGTGCAAATAAGGCGATCGGTGATAGGTGCTTGGTATCCACTATCCACTATCCAGTATCCCTCAGGGTACTCCGATTGGCAGATTTGGGTAATGTGACATAAGTGAAAAACCTTTATAGCTAATGTCATTAGTATTAGCCCACTCCGCTCATGCATCAAAAAGAAAAAACAAAACAAACACACATCAAAGCATAATTATATAGTGGCTGATATGGGGGTAAAAGAGCTAAATATATTTTGAATTTAGGCTTAAAAGTTCTCTATGCTACCTTTAGGAAAGCATGAACAAATGGATTATAAAGTGATGTGACATTCACAAATGGGCTGAGATGAGATACATTAGGGATGCACAATGAATGCACAAAATATTTATGGTGACTGTTCATTTTTGGCAACAAAATATATTTTTATGGCCTTCACTTTCACATACGTCTAACACATCTATGTTTAGTATATCAAAGAAGCATCAATGTTAACCGTTAGTTACTGTGTGACAGACTTGAGCTACAGCAATATGGATTGGATGAAGTAGCCCCTCCAAAGGAGCAATTACTTCATCCATGTTGCGTGCACACTGTAGTGAGCATTCGTTTCCCAAAACAGTAGAGGAATGCATAACTTTTCTATTCTAACATCACTCGAGATATGACAAAGACAAAGTACTAGAAAGTACCACCACCACCACAGTGTACTTCATCTCATCTACTAGTGAGTGTTTGAGAGATTGTTGTTGTGCTCTCTTACCTCCTCCTCTGGCTGTCCTGCGAGCATAAGGCTTGGCTTATCAAGCCTATCAGAATGCACCAGAGCAGCAGCAGCCACACTATCCTCCAATCAGTGGCTGACTTAATGAGAGGCACACAGCCCATGGACCAATCAAAACACAGCCACCAGGGACACAGCAGCAGCCAGGCATTCAGTGAGTAGTAGTAATTATAGTTCACTATCTGCCAATCAAAAGAGGAACAGGAGGGGTGTAAGAATGAAAAGCGAGTGGAGAAAGGAGGGGAGGCAGAGGAAACATTGGAAATCAGGAGGACACTGTCATTGTGTTTCAAAAGGATTATGTGGAACACGTAGGATTGGCTTCTTGTTTTAACTTCACAAAGACAACATGAGATGTTATGAACAACACAAATTAGTAGAGATTAGGTTACATTAATTCCCATTGTGTTACAGTGGCAACAATTGAACATTTTTAAAATGATCTTTTTAGAGGCTGCGTCCATCTTACTCTTAGAAATATGCTTTCCGCAAAAGAGGCGGGGTTGTCCACTTCGGTGAACGCCGGCGGCCCGGTTCCCATGATCCTCCAGCGTGCATAGATCATCAAGGCTCCTCCCAGAGCCAAGACGGCCAATCGGGTAAACAGTCCCGTCCGCAGCAGGTCGCCGACCTTGGATGAAGTCGGAAACACAAGTGTCAATGCCCGGGCCTTCGAAAGATCACACCAAATGAATTGAGATGTGGTTGGTTTCTGCATGGACTGTTAAAGGACTGTTAAAGGATAGAATCCCACCCCAGAAGGCTTTCTTACCTTCCCTTACCTCCCCTATATAAGCTTAGAATGGGGGTATGGGATGTTGTTCAAATTCACCTTATTTACATCACTTCAAAATGCAATGTTGTGTTATATCTCCACCATGTCAGTATTGTGTTCAGCCTTCTCATGGGAGGGGGGGCGTAGTGCACGGTTTATGGCTGAAGCACTGGTTAAAGGTAGGGGAAGTGATTTGAAATTCATGGTGTAGTACCAGCCTGGTGCACTAGGGGCCCCCAACAGTAGCTACACTATGCGAACCTGCTGCTCGCTCCTGATTGGAGGAGAATTGGTGGCAACCTGGGGAACTTTTATTAGCTCCTCTGCTAACATGGGGGAGGGGGAAACTCCATATGTGGTTTCCACACCTTATAATAGAGCATTTTAACAGAATTTTTTTTTTTTGGGTGATATCTGACAAAAGTGAAATCACTTCCCCTACCTTTAAGTGAAAGTGTCAACACACTATTGAGATCGTGGAGACACAGTAGAAAGAAAGCCTTCTGGGTAATTGTCCTTTAAAGAGGACGTGTGGTGATTTTTGTATTCTTTCCAATTTTGTACATGTTTAACAAGTGACAGTACTTAACACGTAATCCGCTATTAATCTGCTAGTGTCAAAGATCTTTGTCAAACATAGTTACGCCCACTGCCATTTCCTTAGATCTACACAGCATCTTACCTTAATTGTTTGATACAGTCCTAATGCTAACAGCCATTAGCATCGCTAGGTTCGTCTTGCTAGTTGCTGTTGACAGTTACACATTATCACCACATCACGCCCATAGACATCCATTCTATCAATTTATTTCAATTGCCTGCATCTCCTATTACTTATCTTCCACCTCATACAAAATAATACCTGCTGATCATGCTTTTGGGTGGAACAAAATCATGGCACTCAATCTTTAAGGAAACATGTAAGCAAGTAAAGTATTTTACACCGTTTTCTAAAGGTAAACTCATCATGTGAAACACACACTCTTTCAGAGGAAGGCCTGACAGGCAGAAGAGTGCATATACGGAGGAAGCGAGTTGGAATAGTAAACTCACATCTAGAGGTTTCTTCCTGAGGAGGAGCCTCTGGCTGAGCACGTAGACATTAACGTTACATATCAGGAGGACATCAAAGGCTGCATTCACACCCTGATGGAAACGGGAGGGAAGAGAGAGAGACGAGAAATATGATCTGGGTCACTGACATGTTTTCTTCTCAGGCTCATGGAGGATGCATGTGATACATGCATAAAACTGACTTTGATGTTTTAAAAGTAGCATTCAACAGTATGCCATACATAAAACGACACATCTCTCACAGGGTGTTCCACGAGCAACAGCTGGATGGTCGCATGTTAAAACGTTTTCCGCAGGCTGCTGTGTATTCTCTGATCGTCCGACTGTAAGGAGCGTTTTTGTCCAATCGAGTAAGCAGTACGGTACTTTAGGGAAACAAACATTATTGCTCATTGAAATTTATAGCAATTCTGGAGGGCTACTATAGAGGGTATGCACGTGAATGAGAAATGAATGCAAAATCGAGTGGCAAAGGGACTTGGCAAGAGAGTTTGATGTCATCTAATGCAATCAGATCTTTCTGTGTGGATTTACCGTATGGGGCTGTCAATGCCAGAATAGTAGTTTCTTGCAACTGCAGTGGACATTCCCGCATAACGGGTATGGTGATGATGTCACGTTCACACTATCTATTTTCGCCTTAGTGAACAATGTACACACCCCTCGATCACCCTGGCATTATCAGAGCTTGACACCAACACTTGCCCGCTTGCCCGGGGCAAGTAAAAAAAAATGGTGGGGCAAGTGAAGACTGCTACCTGGTTGCCCGATCGGGCAAGTGTGCAACTTAGTGCACTATAACACAACACAAGATAAATTTGTCTTGAAGGCAGTCATTGCACTCTGCCTCTGTAGTCCAGGCAAAATGAATTTTCAAGTGGAATAAATTGTAACATGGGATTTTTCTTCACAGATCATTTCTTTGAGGTCTCCAGAACAACATATTAAAAGTCCCGAAAAATCCCAGTTGCGCAAACATGTTTAATATCATAAAGTAATAGAATACATAGGCTCCAATGGAGTGATAGCCCCACCCCCTCCTATACAAACCCATTATAACTTAAAACTCCATTTTAACCATGATGGATTATTCAAAAACAACCCATCTTTTTTCTGGTGACTGATATTGTCCTCCTAATACGTGAGAGGACAGTGGAATTTCATTCACAGGTTTCAGTTATTTTTAAAATATTGTTTTGGAAAATGTAGCTGCCTCCATATCTGGCTATGCCCATCCAAATGAATATTAAAATAAATAAATAAATGAAACCTGTAAATGAAATTCCACTGCCCTCACCTTTTTCTGGTGACTGATATAGTCCTCCTAATATGTGAGAGGGCAGTGGAATTTCATTTACAGGTTTCATTTATTTATTTTTTTTAATATTCATTTGGGTGGGCATAGCCAGATATGGAGGCAGCTACATTTTCCAAAACAATATTTTAAAAATAACTGAAACCTGTGAATGAAATTCCACTGTCCTCTCACGTATTAGGAGGACAATATCAGTCACCAGAAAAAAGATGGGTTGTTTTTGAATAATCCATCATGGTTAAAATGGAGTTTTAAGTTATAATGGGTTTGTATAGGAGGGGGCGGGGCTATCACTCCATTGGAGCCTATGTATTCTATTACTTTATGATATTAAACATATTTGCGCAACTGGGATTTTTCGGGACTTTTAATATGTTGTTCTGGAGACCTCAAAGAAATGATCTGTGAAGAAAAATCCCATGTTACAATTTATTCCAATTTTAGGTAAAACATGAGCTAAAATTACTGGCCTACTGTGTCTTTCCCTGCTTTCTAGCTATCCACAATTCCAGGCTGGATTTGGGAAACAAAACAGGCAATTTAACTTTCACATCAAAATGACCTAATCTTCTACATTCTCTAGTTGTGTAGACCTGGGGTAATTAAGATGATGAATTGTAACTCTTGGGAGCCTAAAAATGAAACCAAATGGACCCTCAAGGGTCCATTTGGTTTCATTTTTACGTCCTCAAGAGTTACATCTGCAAAATTTACAATATATTTTAGGGGGCAAGTGACCATGAGCCGAGGGCAAGTAGAACCTGACTGCAGAGACTCTGTCCGTGGTGCTGAAATGAGCTTTCTGTTACTCTGTCCGTGGTGCTGAAATGAGCTTTCTGTTATGGTAGCTGTAGTGACTCTGTTCGTGGTACTGAAATGAGCTTTCTGTTACTCTGTCCGTGGTGCTGAAATGAGCTTTCTGTTATGGTAGCTGTAGTGACTCTGTCCGTGGTACTGAAATGAGCTTTCTGTGACTCTGTCCATGGTACTGAAATGAGCTTTCTGTTACTCTGTCCGTGGTACTGAAATGAGCTTTCTGTTACTCTGTCCGTGGTGCTGAAATGAGCTTTCTGTTATGGTAGCTGTAGTGACTCTGTCCGTGGTGCTGAAATGTATATTTACTGAAATGTATATTTACTTGCCCCCTATATATTTTAGGGGGCAAGTGACCATGAGCTGAGGGCAAGTAGAACCTGACTTGCACTTGCCCGATGGGCAAGTGCCTCCGAGACCTTAGTGTCAACCCCTGCATTATAGTCAGGCCTGTGTCCTTAAGACACAGTAAAAGTATTGTATCAGCATCCCTCTTATAAAAGCTTTGTAAAAACGAGCCTCTTGATTGTGAGACATTAACACTTCCTGTGCAGATCGCGAGTTACCCAAGTGTTGTAGAACACTTTAATTGCCATTCGTGAGTCCCCCGAGAATTGTATGTTTAATTTGCCACATGTTTTGGTAATAACCTGGATTTGTTATGGACATTGCGACAAGGCTGTGGCATTATGATGATGTAACAGGAAACCAGGCCCCTGGTTGCTAGGGCTTCTGGGAAAATGAGGCCAACGGAATGTGAACGAGTGAGTAGAACTTTTTTAATGAGGAAATGCCACGGCGTGACATTTGTGTCGACTCACAAACAAAAGAAGGATGCGTTTTCTAGCTTTTTTTCATGGCTCAAAAGCCATGAACCTCGGTGTTCGCTCCAAAGGCAATTACACAATCCCAGCGGTCTGGATATGATCAGATTTAAAGCAGTAGAAGTTGTTAGTGGTCATACCAAGACTGTGATTCCTTGCTCCTTGCAGAGCATGGCCGCGGCACACAGCAACAGACTGACCACAATCCACTGGACTGAAAACCTGTCATCTCTGTCGCTGCCTGAAGGAAAAACACAGTAAATCAAAAGTTAGGCAGGTTCTTTTTGCTACATTGTAACATGCAATGCTGAACACTGTATCAGGTCTGTCTCAATGAGTAGTTTTGGCTCTGTGGAGAGGTGCCAAATGCTGCTGGAAAAGGAAGATCAGCATCAACATAAAGCTTATACAAGGCCACACAGTGCTGTGGAATATCAGTTTAGATACATGTTGTGTTGAGACTGGACAAGGCAAAACGCATGATTTAGGCCATGTTATCGGCTAGTTTCAACACAGTCATTATTTTAGAGTAGATACGGTACTTGAGTATACTTGAGTATGTTGACAAGCTTCATGGAGATGCTGATTTTCCTTTCAAGCTCGATTTGGCACCTGCTCAAAAAGCCAAAACTACTAGAACTGACCATGGCATTACTGCACGTAACTGACCAGCCAACTATCCTGACTTGAACCCCACAGAAAATCTAGGTTGTATTGCCAAGAGAAAGGTGTGAGACATAAGACTGAGCAATAGAAAACAATTTATATCTGTTATCAAAGCAAACCTGGGCTTCCATAACACCTCAACAGTGCCACAGTCTGATGACCTCCATGCCACGCCCCGTTGATTAAATAATTTGTTCAAAAGTAGCCCAGATGAAGTATAAACCGAGTATTAACTTCGATATTGGTCTTGTAAAATATACTAATGGATTGAGATAGGATTTTTGGATTTTGACGAGATGTACACCATAATTATCAAGATTAAAACAAAAAAAGGTTTTAAATACTTTACTTAATGCACAGAGGATTGAGAATATATGTATTATATTATATTAAGGAAGCCAATTACCTTTTACACAATATTTAATTAATTGAGAGACCTGTACATATCGCATGAGCATACAGTAGCTGCATGCATACTGTACTGACTGTACTGTACCTACTGGTAGTGTATGGTATGGTAATTTATGTTTGATACTCACTTCCATGGAAGGCTTTGCAGTATGTGAGGAATGACAGCTGGAAGAACAGGGCGCACAAGAGGTCTGCTCGACCCACTATACCAGCCACCTGAGAGAGAGAGAGAGAGACAGACAGAGAGAGAGAGAGAGAGAGAGAGAGAGAGAGAGAGAGAGACAGAGACAGACAGACAGACAGATAGAAAAAGAGAGAGATCTGTTTCTGCAGTCTGCCCGCATAATATAGCCCATTACTGGTGGATACCAATAACGGACGTAGTGAGAGCCTCTCATTATTACAAGCTCTGCTTCAGCGTAACTGTTCTATAGTGTGTGTGTGTGTGTGTGTGGATACATATGGTCGGGGTCCTGGGGCTGCCTCCTTTGATACATACAGCAGGCCGTAAGCCAGTGTTCCGCCTGCCTTTACCACCCCCCAGGTCTCCCCAGCCCCTCTCCCTGCATGATTAAAAGACAACGGTGATGGGGGGGAGCGAGCATTGCCCTCCAGCAAGGTTCTATAGCCATCATGCACACACACACACCAGCAGGTCAATAAAGCATCCCAACACTGCTAATAGTCAGGCCATGCTACCATCACACGTTGGCCCTGTGCTCCCGACTGAGACCAGGCTTCTGTTCTTGGCATGCAACACGCTGCATATTTAATAGTGAAATCCATGGAATGGCGTGTCAAGAAGAAGAGGCAGGCAGAGGCACGCTGTTGGCTCAAAGGGAGGAAAGTTGTGTGAATTAAGCCTGATGGGTAACTTCTGACATTAGTTTACTTGACTGTGCACAGACAGCATTCAAGTTCTAGTACACTAGCAACATAAAAAAAGCTGTGTGGTTGAGCCAAAACAAAACACAGGAAACAATTTACATCAACAACCATGACTGCACATACACCGAAAAAGCATGTGTACATTTAACTCAGAGTATATCATCCCCCTTTGTAAAGGCTTTATTGTAAAAAAATGTTTGCTTGCAATCTTACGACAGATATGTATCAAGGCTCTTGATGCGTTGAATATCGATGTTTCGTTCAAAATAACTAAATCAGCACCCGGTAGAGTGCAAGTGTGCATGTTGCGCACAAGTATGCCATGGCCTGTCACCATTACATCATCACCTAAACCAGCCAATTGGAGTACTGCACAGAGATCTTCAAATCCTAACATCATAAAAAGAGTGATTGCAACTTGCAAAGGAGTGCTTTGATAACATTAAACAGAGGTACGTTTGTCAACACTGATCACTTTAATTCATTCATCCATTTAAATGTTGCATCTTTAATACCTCTTAATAAAACACTGAAACCTAAACAACCACTCAGATCTTTCATTTTCATCCTTTCTCAGGATGAAAATAGCAGGTGTACACGCCCCATAGCACGCCACTCTGTGGCATGCTAAGTACAGTACAGAATGGTTTAAATTAACTGGTCGAATTTGACATTACAGAGGATAAATTCAAAACATGTTTCCATTATATGGTCTTTCAAAACAGTATGATGTGGTGGACTAAATGCCAGGTAGGGTACGTCTTATACGGTCTCTTACGCTCTCTGTGTGAACGGGATGTGCGGCGAACAGGAGCGCGGCCAGGAGTGACGTCTTGGGAGCTCGGTTCAGTATCCTGCCCTCCTCGTTATACACCAGGCCGCCAATCAATACCGCAAACATGTCAATCATCAGCGCTGATATGACAGCGTGGAGGATGATGTTGAGCACGTGGAAGCCAACGGGGTGCAGGCCCCCAGCCACGAGGTAGTTCACCCTGCATCCACCAGGGAAACAAAAAGGAGAATTGATGTTAAAACCGGCATTCACCATGACTGGAGATAATAAGGTGGCAAGATAAAGAGGGCGCTTTGATGATGAGGATTTTATGCATGTGTGAGTGTGCATGTGTATGTGTGTGTTGTTTGAATGAACGAACCTGAATGTGAGAACAGTGAGAGGTCGGTAGGATTTGTGACTGGAGTTGCTGCTGAGGTTGCTTCCCCAGAAGTCATTGGTCCAGATGTTGCTGAGAGGCGTTGCAGGGTTCAAGTCCTGGAGAGCACACCGCAAGTTCAAGTTTTCTTTAATTGTCTTTTTTTTTTAAATTTTCAATAGCAGCAGGGGCAGAAAAAAGCAACAAAATTATGTCTCTTCTAGTTAACACGATCAGCAACCAGAACCATTGGGCGCCCAAATTAAATCAGTGCGCCCATGATCGTTTCCATCCGGACTGAGTTTCAGGCGTACATGACGTCGCCGGGCTTCATCTTAGAAGTGACTAGGATTAGTCAAAACAAAGAACTGAACATAGGGTTCATGTCGTCACTTCTCTAGTTCATGTCCTATCCTGTTGAAAAGTCTAATCGCCTGGGCAGATAAACTGCATCCTGGAATGCATACTTTCCATCCTGGCACTGATGATCTTGTATACACAGCAACAGAGTACAGCCAAACACACAGTCCAAAAGGGATAGCACAAAAGGGGGGAAAAAGTTTATAATATGAACGGCTGCTATTACCTTGTTATTAACGATTGCTTCGGAATCATCAAACACAAAGTCCCCATCGTAGCTGTTGCTGAAGCATAGGAGGGCCACCAGGGCCACGGTGATCTTGGCTTGGAGGGTGGTGAGCTTTGGCAGGGGGATGTGATGGTCCCAGTGAACTTCACACAATGCCATGGTGCACTGGATCTTTGGTCCCGTTTCATCCTAATCCAGTACCCTTAAAAGAAGGATGGATGGATTGATTGATTTACAGAGTGCAGAATGTGTACAGTTCAAGAAAGGTGCTGTAGGTCAATACAAAAGATAAAACCAGAGTTGGCTGTTGTCAGCTGAGCTCATTAGTGTCAATTTGCGGTGTCCTTGAAATGAACAAGTTCGGAGGACCACTGCTATACCTTTTTGATAGCCACAAATTGCAACTCTACTTTTTTTTGTGGGATGAATCTAGAGTGTCAATAACCTCCATTGACTTCCTAATAATGAAAAGTTCTGCTTGTAAAAGTTCTGAGCTCTTTCTGTCAATGAATTCTCTGCAGGTGATTCTTTTTGTGGTGGTAAGTGCTGGTCTTTGGAAGCGCTCACCATTAGTCACTGAACGTCCCTGTGTACCCCCTGTTCAGAACTTGCACATAATGCAGGAAACAAATGAAGTGCTTCCAAACTCCAGCACATTTATTTATTGACTGAAAGTAGCTCATAACATGTATACAGTGGATTATTAACAAACGCTTTGGAGAAGAGATAGAAAGAGGATAATTAAACCTTTCTGTACAGCTACAATGCAGGTGCGTTTAAGATGGTTTAATACAAGCAGATCGCATTAGAAAATGTGTATTCTTAGGAAGGCAGTGGAGGATATTGCAACTCTAGACTCACCCCATTATAATAGAAAATCTAGAGATGGAAATTGCGGCTACCTTTGCTAGAGATATTAGAGGTCATTTCAGCCATGCTGTATGCCTCTGCTTGGTGTTGCACGAAAACTATAGCCTGATCGATCGGCACCCAGGCTGGAGTGCATGGATACTAGACGTGTTGTTTTAGCTGGTGAATCTGTCTATGAAGAATAAATAAGATACTACATCGGCTGGGGTGCCTTGGTTACCGTGGCAATATACAGCTACTTATGCTCGTTAGCCGATGCTATGTCCTCCTCATCAGGGTGCTCGATCGATGCATGCATGGTATCAGCAAGCACCGCGGGTGGTGTTACACTAGACTGTAGTACACTCCCAAGTGGAAACACAGCTCGTAGATTTGAATGCTGAATGCAAAACAGACTATGAAGCTGTCAGCCTGCATGCGGAGAGAGCTGCAACTGAACCCTCTGATGTAAAACCAGAGAGTATCGGCAGAGTTACGACAACTCCGTCCACTTCTCGGGGCCGGTCCAATGGCGGCTATTCTACATGGACTTCCATTGAGAATGGGGACAACAAATTGGGAAGTGAAGTAGGCAATGCACTGGGCTGAGGTAATAGCCCAATTTAAATTATCTCGATCTCCCTTTATCTTCGATCGTTTTGCAGTAATGCTACAACGTAAACATCAGTGCAACTGTAGTCATTACTGTACATTTCACTGTGCATTTCCAACTCCAGCTTGTCCCTCTTTCAGGCTGCACGAACAGCGCTCGAGCGTCCAGTTTCTGACCCCTCCATGTCGCAACTCTTTTACTAGATGGCTCTGATGTAAACAACGTGCGATTACTTCCTAGTTTGACGCAAGCGTCACTGTCACGTGGTTACAATGCCCAGAGAAGAACTATGGGCCCCTCGGCATTTTGAACCCCCATTCCATTGTTGTTTACAATCCATAACGGCGTATTCACCCTTGTACATTGTTAAACATATTTATAATCATTCTACACGTTTACATATAAATATAACGATTTCCAAAAGCAATGAACAGGCATATTCATTAGCTAACACTTCAAATGTAGGGTGAATGTGGTTCACCAAAAAAGTCTAAAATGTATTTTAAAATAATCTGAATTTATTTGTATAACTCCAGCTAGCCTCGATTTAGGCATCAGTTTAAACTTTTTTTCCCATGTGTAATGTAACTTTATTTTTTAGCCTACTGTAGATCCCAACAGTGTAATATACCAACATATTCCAACAATCGAAAATTGGGCCAAGTAACTAGCATCAATAAATGACACACATCCCAGAATTGATGACCTATAATGAGTTGACAACTGGGCTCATTTTCAAATTCAATTGAAGCCAAACAGACCAGACCACTCAGGACTAAAGATTAGGAAATGGGGCGTCTTTGGAATTGATATTGCATTTATTTTTTCCATTGTTGTTTCAGTGTTGTCTGTGTCTGACTGCTTTCCATTCCCTTCCTCTTAGGGCATGGCCAACATCAGCACAAGCCTGCAAAATGTTTTCTATGTATGTAGTAATGATTGATGGATGATGACACATGGAGATCCCTGTGTCAGTAAATTGTGCTAACCCTGAGATGAGAGGAAATACCACAGTGCATTGACTGTATATAGCGCCTTTAACCAAGGCGCTTTACATGCTTTAGTTGTATCAGATTCACCCATTCTCTCTCTCTCTCTCTCTCTCTCACACACACACACACACACACACACACACACACACACACACACACACACACACACACACACACACACACACACACACACACACACACACACACACTAATTGCTCCTGATATGCTGGTTGTGCCTTGCATGGTTTCCACCGCCAACAGTGTATGACTGAGTGGATTCGAGCCCGGATTCGAACCGGCAACCTTGCGATTACCAATCACCATGTGTAAGGCACCAACCTGCACTTCTGGACACTTTGACACCAACTCTGGGGGGCTCGGGATTGAACTGAGAGCCAGTTGCGGTTCCTATCCGGCCACCCTACCGACCACTTTACCCCTGGTCCACACTGCTAAAACCAACTGCCACATGCACTGACCCTCAATCAATGGCATTCAGATCTAAAAAGATACACGCATCATTGCATGCACACAAGCACACACACATAAATGATGATGCTTTATTGTCAGATTGTACTGAAATGTGTCTTGTGTTAGCAACATGTGAGAAACTGTGTTGTCTGCTGATACCGATAAGTGAATTATTTTTGCATCTTACTGAACACCAGGGAAGATTATCCGACGGGCACAGTGGGCCGAGGCCCAGGGGCCCCTGAGCTTGAGTGTATGCCTGATCGCTTAGAGACTCATGTTATTTCAAAAGTTTAATGTTTCATTTGTATGTGAAGACTTTCATTAAACTGCATTTACACTGCACTATGCATTGTCCATGGTGCAACTAGCCGTTACAGCCCATTCATCCAAACAGAAATGTCTTATCTGATTATTTTACACAACGTCAAACTCTCCAATACTGCAACTGGACCAAAAGCTTGAATTATTTTCATTATTTTTCCACGAAAAAAAAAAAAAAAGACCTGTCACCTGCCACTTATTCTGTCCTTATAGGTGATTCTTTTCTGAGTCTTCTTCTTTTCAAAGACTGCATGCACACATTGCACAGCGGACAAAAGCCGCTCTGTTGTGATGTCATGTGACATGTTTCATACAGGTGCTGGATGGAAAGAGAGGCCCTTCAATTTTTCTATTTTGTCCTCAGTCTCGGATGCACTGCCCGTGAGGCCACACCCTGAATCCTGAAGAATAATGACAGCAGACCACAAAAAAGGCAATATACTTAATTGTTTCCATAACAACTGATGATCCTGCCAGCCGGGAAACAGCAGGTGAGTCAAACACAGGGTACATTAGAGGACGGAGGAAGACCATGCAGGGCTAATTTATAGTTAGTTGTAGTGTCACTTGACAAGGTACGATTTAGAAGAGAGGGGGAAATATCTGATGAAACTGATTGGTCACTGTTAAATTTATAGTATTAAATGTCAAAGCCATTGGCAGTTCTGTAAACAGCACATTGACTCAGTTGTTGGGTGAAACTGCATGGTAGATACATTACAGACCTTCACTTCATACTCATCTCAGTCACTTCCCTTTGACGAACATCTTCACAAGGTGTTTAGCTTAATACAGATTTCACAAAAAAGGACATATTTTCAACAGAAAAACATCATATTTCAGACATGCGACATGACCGTCATACGATGAGGTATACGCATTGAGGTTTCCTGCCTCTAATGATAATGAGGTGTGCAGTATGTGTCACCACAGGTCTGTGCACTGGCTCAACCCGAAGGTGTTAGATAGATTGATCATTATCTCACAGTTAGGGAGTGGCCACCGCCGTCTTTGCAATGTGGCGAGCCGACCAATAATGACAACAGACATGGCGTATGGGACCGAAGTTCCAGTCTGCCACCACCACAGATAATAATTGAATTTAATTATCCGTGACCACATGGTCTCTTTTGCGAGAACAAGCTAGTTATGCCAGCGGTGTGAATTCCACGACAAGAGGGCTGACAGGCGAGATATGTTAGGAAAAAGTGAGAGGAGAGAGAGAAAATATATATATATATATATCTCAAGTTAGGTTAAGGGGACAATTAAAGCTACTTGGCCTCTAGTGCTATTCTATGACATCATACAGTAGCATATGAAATATGGACGTCCTCCACCATGTCCAATATGGATTGACATCACATTGAAAAGGTTGACATGAACGGGACTCGAACATGCAACGCGCTGTCATGCCAGAGCCTATATTATGTGCCATGTACCTGGACCACAGGCGCCCCAACATAAGAGTACGTTTGCAGAAAGAAATCAAACACTTCTATGTCCATGTCACAAAGGTGGCAGCACAAAATAGGAATCCAATTCCTACAGTATACTCAAGCCTCACCGCTGTATTGAATTTGATAAGATTCACCCAACCCCCCTCAGTAGTGTTTTGACTCGATGAAGTGATTGTGACAGAATGTCTTGTGCGAACTTTCACACGATTTCCACTATCATGTAATTAAATGGAAGTGGAACAAATGCATACAGTGCAGATGCAGTGTACTGAGCCACTTTCCATATATTTTGTAGAAACAAAGCAACAAAAATAAACAAATGCATGGCAGCAGTTGTTACTGGCAGCGTTCCCACTGTGCAGCCCCAGAGCCCATGAACATATTGTTAACAGACATTTTCTTAGCTAATGTATTTGTTCATGCATTTCTTAATTGGTAGCATCATGTAGCTTGTAACTGATGGATGGCGACTGGCTGGATGGCAGTATGGATGGACTATACTGTAGAGTAAAAGAAATAGCCTTTAGCCATACAGCCAATTTCACCGTGACCATGGCAATTACTAAGCAGATCAAATTGATCATGACAGAGTTTGTTCCCTGCCACCTCCCACTAGTGAATGGATTGAAAGCCTCTGCATGTCCCATGTTGTTTTGGCTGTAGCCTGTAACGTGTGCATCTGTGGGGTGAGGATTGATTATCTGCTGTGTAAAGTATGTGTGTGTGTGACAATGTTTGTGGTCTTCTGGTTGTGTAAGTACGTGGCCATGATGTGCCTCAGTGCCTGTAAGCGAGTTGGATATGTGGCTTCAGTGTACTGTTGTATACGTTCATGTGTTCTTGAGGGAGATTATTTTAAATAATAAGAACATGCTTGCCTGAAAGAGGTGGAGAAATGATGTGGAGAGGCCCACATAGTAAGCTATTGGATTTTGTGCTCCATTTCACCTGTCATTGCTTTGAGAAGACTAGGAATCGCCCTAATGGCTGGGGCCAGCTAGGGGCCCAGGGCGAGGGGCCCAGGGCGACACGGCGCGTTTAGACAGTCGAGGACACATGCTGCAGCCCTTTAAACTGGGTCTTGAGCTACAAAGGCAGCAAGGAAACACACCTTTGCTACTTACAACTCTTCAGCATTACAGCAAGGGGAAAGGACATTTACTGGTACCACCGGTGAAGATATAGGACGTCATGGGCTAGGCTGAAAAGAACAATGTCACAGTTGTTGTAATGTTGTAATTACAATACACCATTCTGTATTGTGTAACATTGTCATTATACAAGAAGTCAGAATGTTCAAAATTCAACCTTATTGGACGATTGCAGGTGTAAATGTCGGGTGTTGGCATCTACAGTATCTGCGTCTTACTGTTGCTTGGGAGTCAGATACGAAGTTCATTCATGCCCAAATATGTGGTGTGTGACACAAGCACAGATACACACACCCACATTTTTGCCTGGCTTTACATGGTAATCTCGCTCACTGCGCCTGCAATAGATGTGCCAATATAATTTACTGTTACTGCTGGTGAAAATATAGGATATTAATATGCTTGCACCTATAGTGCTTGAAAAAAAGTTTACCCCTCTACCCAACCTCAATACCAGTATTTCAAAATATCACTTAAAAGCAAGGTTTCTTCAAAGGAAATATTGAACGTCCCCAAAATCACCTAATTACCACACCATGCAAAATGCATGAAGTATGGATTTCATATCGCCCTGCTCTTCGGGCAACATCAGTCAGTCCACACTAGTCAGTCAGTCAGTCAGTCAGTCAGGGCCTGTGTTATTAGCATCCCCTGTCAGTGGGGTGTGGCAGGGTTGGGGTGCGAAGATAATGAGGGGAGGATGTCCCGGGATCACCAGCCGAAAGCTTAGTGGCCCAAATACAGGGTGACAGGGGGCCCCCCCGACAGAGGCAAGGGAGGGGATCTAATGTCTTGTGATCACGCAGAAGGTGACAGACATTGATTATGTGCGGCCCGACGGCACGTGTAATGACAGAAGAAAGGAAAGGTCAGGGTCAAATGGCGTGAAAGTGAAGAAATGGCTGAGCATCACGCAATGTCCCAGGGATGAGGATGCATCCACTTTTGTTTGTGATTTGTTATTCTATCTGATCTCTGCTTCCGTGTCTGGTGTGTTGGAAGACAGCCGTAGTGAAAGACAGACAGGCAGACAAGTTCCAGCTTGGAGGGCCTTGACACGGTGGTTGTTTCCATGATGAGACAATTTGCCGCCATATAAGCAACTGTGCTGCTAACCAGCCAAAAAGTCGGACGAGAGTCATGACTCGATCATTAAATGTGAAACAGTCTTACTAGTCTGAAGTAGTGTTTCTCATACAGTATACCGTAAAGGTTTTACCTTGAGATCTCTCCCAAGCAGTCGGTGTGCAGTGACACTATATTTTAGTCTAGAACTAGGAGCTAACTTTATCAACCCAGTTATTATGTGACAACTTCAAAAATAGATCTGGATTCTTATCAACCTGCCTGTTAAACCCATAATGCTTTGTTCCCTTTTAGGCAATTTAACTTCTCCTCTTCACTTAAGTCACTGTACAGCAAGTGATCTTGGAGAACATTCCTATTTTTGTCCAGGTGACAGAGCAGTACACATCAACATGGGTGACAGAACAGCAAACAGAACTGTAAAGCACTGATTCATCGTTTGTCACATGTGCCACATCTGTACCTCTTTGTAAACTGCTTTGTGGTTGCTATATCAATGTTGCTCTAAGTGTGGTTGTATCTGATCAAATGCCAGCTTAATGCCACGATCCCGACAACTTGCCTTCGACATTATCGTTTCACTATACAGTACACCGTGTTTTCATGTCTGTGAAGCGGTATTGATGAGGTGAAGCTTGCGCTGTCTTGTTTTGAAATGCTTACCTCAAAGGCTCTGGGATCTCGGTAGGATCGAGCTGAGCCACTGGGACTTCATGTGGAAAATCAAATGCCATTTCAAGCACTTCCAAGGTGTCTGTCAGGAGCTGCTATAAAGTTCAAGGCTTCTCCAAAAGGGAAAAGCTCTCCCTGCCAAACCACCTCACCTTTCACCCTGCACTTGCAGATGCAAGCACAAACATCACACACTTCAAACACATCACATACTGTACATGTCATGTACACGCACAAGCACACTCGAAAACACGATTTCCGTTACTCCCAGATACACGTTTTGGCCAAATGCTTCTGTAAATTCCTGTATGTTTATGTCCATGTTCTTGTCTAAGCCATGAAGATGGATGAATGCTGACAGAAAGTCGTATTAAGACACTTTTCACTTTATGTGGCTGCTGTCTGACCATTGTGAAAAGACATTATAGTTTATATGCCCCAAGCACTTCCAAGGAGGGTGTATTCCGATGTTAACATGAAGACCTGAAGGCCTATATTGTTGTCATGATTGGTCACAACGCTTTGGTCGTTTGGCTTTGTTGCAGCGGAAACATCTTCATTTAAATCCTTTTTGAAAAGTCTATAAAAATGAATGGGGAACTGCAGCATGGCATATGGTGTTGCGTGCCCCTCACTTCAGAACTGACGTTCCAATTTTTTGGAGCTCTGTCTCTTGGACTATAAGAACAAAAGGGTTCCCATTGTGGAACCTACAGCCGATGGAAAAGTGTTCTGTGTGCGGCAGATAGGTCTTGAGGAGTTCCTTGAGAAAGAGAACTATGTATACCCCGCCAAGCCACGGTGCAGAGCATGGCCACTCAGTAAAATCCCTGTGTTAGAAAGAATAATAAAAAATGGCATCCTCATTGGAGGTGAACCATCTACTCTCTAATTAGGCCTGAAAGCTAACGGTAATTTCATCCGGAGTGTCAGGGCTCTATGGCCTGCATGAGAAGACTCCCTTCACAGAGGACGGTGATGGAGAATGGCGTGCATTAATGAGGGGAAGCACAGCAGGCAAGAGCAAAGAAACTATCACTTAAAGAGCCAAGATGGCCGCTAATATCCATTACCTACAGAATAAAAGTGATGAGGTGACACATTATAATAATGATGCATAAGTGCACGGGTAAGCATTTTAAGACAAAGTCCATTTGTTCACAAAGAATTTGTGGGGGACATAAATTAAGTAGTGCTCTCTCTCGCTGAAGCGAGAGTTTGAAACTCAGCCCAGGCTGCCAAATATGTCAGAAGTAATCCTTTTTTTTATACTTCATAATTTTCAGAAATTCCCACATCTAGAGATGCTGGCCCAGTGCACATTCCAATATGTTACTTCCTCACTAAAGCAGGAAGAAAGGGTTTTTAAACCGTCTGTCTGTTTCAGCTGGACCTTAAAGAACAAAAAAGAGGAGAAGAAAAGTAAACATGTGGCCATTACAGCATACCAATCTGTGTTGTATAATATTGTCATTATACAAGAAGGCATAATGCTATTTTATTTACCTTTACTAGACGATTACAGGTGTAAATGCCAGGCATTAGCATCTATCTACGTCTTACTGGCGACAAACACACAACCCCTCCCCCTCACAAAGTAGCACTGCCTTTCCTGAGCCCGACAAATGTTTTGTTTTCATGATTTGTCGACAATAACAAAGTTCTGGACCGTCTGCAGGACGAAGCACGTTTCTCCCAGCAGTGAAACAGCAGCAGCATCAAAGTAGAAGCGATGCAAAAAGGAAAAAAATATAGCTATGTATACATTTTAATTTTTGGCTAAAAAGTTGCTTATATTACCTTAAATGTCGAAAAACCTATCAAGTCCATAACATGCATAGACAGTTAAGTTGACGATGGCGATCTTGGCGAAGTCGACACATTAGCAGGACTCCGTGGCGTGGAAGTATCATCTGTATGGATAGAGATATAAGTATTAAATCTGCATGAAATGTACTTCACAGGTGACGTTATGTTACAATGGATTCTTCGTGCTGTGAGACACACAATAACATACTCTGTGTGTGTGTGTGTGTGTGCATGCGAGTGCGTGCGTGTGCGTTTTAGATAGCTTGCGGTGAAAGGACTCTTTTCTTCTCAACAGGAGGTGGAAGGACAGCCACGTAGGGGAGGTCCGATCCTCTCTGATAAGGGCCTCCACATCAAGATACAGGTACCCAGGAGACCGGGGTCCGGAGTCACCGTCGAGAAGAACCTCTTGCAGGCACAACAGGCCTCTATTCTTATCACATTTACATTCTGCTTTGAAGGCACTGCCTCTCATTTGTGCTGAGTGCAGCGCTCCACAGATTACGGCGCACAGCCTATAGTGTGCTTTATGTCCGCGTCCACGTCGGCTGTGTCCTCACAGAGCGACACAAAGCGTATCACTTCCGCGTGAAATCTATTTTGTGGACGCAAACAGATGAACATGTCATAGTCAAACTGCAGCAGGTATTCACAATTTCACCCTATATCGATGTCTTTCACCTATTTTGAACTGAGGCCACGAAATAGATTTCTTCTATACAGATTTTGTGAAAACTCTGTTTCTGTGTTAGCCAGGCTAACACAGAAACAGATGCCAAGGACCCCCAGAATTATCTTATTATGTTTGGCTGCTGACCCACTTCTGAAAACATATGGACATCCCAGAAGCAAAGATTTGAGTTAACAACGTTCGCTCCGAAAGAACATAATGTTTGCACCATGTTTTCACAACTTTGTTGTAGGGCTGATATTTTCGAATAGCAATAAATAATATTGCTTTCAATAGGAACTGATAATAGATCCGAAGCTCCATATCAGAAGTCCTATTTGTCGGAACATGTGTTGGAAATCCACTATCAGCACTGCCGGTTGGCTGGCTTGTTTTAAGCCCTGTATCCACACTGCAACACGCATGCACTTATGTTGTGGGTAAGGGTTTATATCTGGGTAAATTCAAAACAATGGGAGGTTGCACCAGTGGGAGGTTGGAATAACGACATGACACCCACCGCTTTCAATAGCTAAAGCTAATGCTAGCCAAAAGAGAAAGAGAAAATCACTTAGGCTATCTATCACTAGGGAACTGACATTGTAGCATTCCACCTATAACACCACTCATGTCCTTGGAAACAATGATGAGAAGAATATAATCGAACACAAAAATAAATCATATTCTGAGAGCTGAGATTAACTCTCGTCAGGTGTACTACTAACTGTGTTCTTGTCAAGGACCCCCAAATTTACACCCACCTGCCCCAGACCCCATTTGTAAATATATGCCAAGGACACCCTTGGCATATAGCAGTGGTTCAAACATTTTCATTTCAAGGCCCTCCCATGAATTAGGCTACTGTCGCCCCATTTCTATCTCCCAGTGTATATAGTGTTACTCTAGCAGTGTACACATGTGGTTTGGGGTCCATTTGAGTTGTAGACCCATAAGGGTCCACCTGGTTCCATTTGTACACATTTGTACAAGGGTCCATTTGGTTCCTAACTATCATTTAGCTTATGGGTACCCCTCCGGAACGCTTTCAAGTTCCAGTGAAGAGTCTGCAATACTTCAGCAATCGGCAGTGATCATCTCAGCGGTCAGCAACAAAGTGCTCTCTCTTTCTCTCTCCCAGGTCCGAGGCAGCCAAGTGCTGTCCGTTTACATCAGGCATTTTTTTTTACCCAGCACCCTCCACAGGTGTCGGGGCAGGTGGGTGTCTCTGCATGCCAGAGCGAAGAAGGAGCCATCACAACACATCATGGTGCTGGGTGGCAGAGCACAGCACACACAGGCCGCCCACGGGCGCACGGACGGGCCGGGCACTTAGATCACGTTCCTGAATGCCATGGAATTGCTCTGTGTGTTTGTGTATTTGGGTGTGTGTTTGTGTACACACATGTGTATTCCATGTGGACTCCTCGGGGAAACACTGAGGAGTAGTGAAGTGGCTGTGCGGTGTTGCCTGCCCAGAGGGTTGTTTTGCAGTGAGACGCAAGCAGGGGTAAACTACAATAAATTGTTTTGGGACTATTTAGTCGCGTGGCACTGGTACATACCCCACTGCCATGCTGCTGCTGCCTTTTCCCTGATGTTAAGCGCAAAAGCGGTCCGCTGAACCCCCCCTCTCATCGGCATCACACTCCAGGCCCTGCCGTGATTGACACCCTGTCACATTATCTTATGACAGGACTGGTGGAGAGATCGCGCCAAGGACTGATACTGGGAAGTGGCTGGGGATGTATGAACAAACTGACACACACACGCAAACACACACCCCGAGGAGCTCCAACACACACCAGCTGCATACTACGGGTATATTTCAGCCTTGTGTGTGCACACACGCGTGTGTGTCTGTGTGCATCCTAGCGCGACAGGCAAAATATTTCCAGACACCGGGTAAGGTGCACAGAGGGGCGCAGATGTTTCACACATCATGTACTGTACATGTGCCTCAGACACCTGCTATTTTAGGCATGAGGGGTACCCATACAGCAGTAACCACTCCAATGACTCCTCTAGAGACTGAATAATATCCTCCTCTTCCACACAAAGTAAGATAACTACAGTACAACCGATCTTTTTTTTCCCCAAGGGACGGCGCTGCAAGAGTGCGGCGAGGTTCGTAGCACTGCCGAACGATAAGGCGGCGGCAAAGGGGATTAAAAATAGATAAAAAGAAGTCCTCTGACAAAGAGTTAAATGTTGACATCATCCATTTGATCTCAAAGTCATGTTTAATAAAAGCAGCAGGGGGAGGTCCCATTGCTTTCATTCCGTTAGGGTCTTAATAAAAGATCGGGGGAAAGAATGATCTGTCTTCTTCTGTTGGGGGGTGGCTGGGGGGGTGGCTGCAGCACAGCTTGCAGCTTCAGATATCAGTGCTACACTGGAACCATTCGCAATGTCCTACTGTATTATACATTACACATTTTTCGGTGTATCCGATGTGTTCAAACTACCACCACCCAGACCACCAAGTGCCCCGCCTCATCACTGCTGGCCAAGCTATATAGATACACCTGGGACTGATGTGAGAAGTACAATAAGATAAATACTATACTCAAATCATGCCATTTTGTAAGCATTTTTTCAGCCAGTCCCAATGAGCCCTTCACTAAGTCCCTCCCCAATCAGTTGTTGGCCAATAGGCATGCTAGAAGAGGAAAGCTTGACCTGCATAGCAACAGTTTCTAAACTATTTGGACTGGCATTGGACAGTGACAAAACTCCACCCAAAGGGTAGAGTTTTGAGAATGGCTCATTGACCTAATCCATTACCCAAACTGCTACCGTATGATCCAGTCATAGCAAACCAATGCTTTTCCAATATTATAAAACTTTTTTCTGTTTTATGTGTGCATATCCTTCCAGTGCATACAGCAGGCCTTGGCCTTGTTGACGGATTTGGAGCAGAATTTGAAGGTCTGGTTGCCAAAATGAACCAGTATTTAATGTGTAGATCCCTGGTATTTACATAGGAATGAATGAGCCGGGCTGGAGAGTGTCCAAGTGGGAGTATCTAATTGGGAGCTTAGGCAGAGCTTTAGTAGTAGTAGTAGTAGTAGTAAGCTTTATTTCGGCATGGAAACAGAAAGAATACATAAAAGTAAGTCACAAGAAAAAAAGAAGAGTTTTCATACTCTTTGCAGCACTTAACTAGCTTAACTAAAGGTGAACCTCCTATAGCTGTAATCCTGGGCGCTATACACTCCCATAACAATCTATGTTTCCCTGATAGGGCGTACTGTATAACGCATGGAAGGAAGGAACCTTTTATAACAACCAGCCATTTCCCGCTCCATCAGGTGCCCTGGTTGGCCAGCAGGTTGGAGGCAGGAAGTAGTATTGAGACCAGGATTACTGCATGATTTTTGGTGAGAATGGACAAACTATATGATATAGGGGGGGGTGACAGTGCAGAGAAGTGCCACAGCAGCCATGGCGGGAATCAAACCTGCGACCTTGTACCAAAATGTGGAACGCCCTACCAACAGTCCTTAAAACATGCAAATCCCTTGACTCCTTCAAAACCACTCTCAAAGGAGACCTACGGGTGGCTGCAATTCTAAACTGGCTTATGTAAAAAACAAAAAACAGCAACAACAAAAAAAAAACAGTGTAACGCTTAACTAGTGTGTCCATTCTCGGTTTTTCATATCTGTTGCAGTGTGCACTTGACTTTGCCATTTTGGTTAGTAAAAACATTCATTCATTCATTCACTCCAGCTCCATATAGTGCCTGTACAGTCAACCCAGTTTATATACAGTTAATGAGATCGACTTGACTGAGAATTCGGAAACCCATGCAGTTCATTATACGCTCCCCTCAATAATTATCCGGCGGCTACACATATTGTGTATACTAGGGTCAGGGTCTGATGTGAAATCCCCCATTAGAAAGCATCTGGGGCCCACTTTAAGGATTTGATATTCATCCACCTCCATCTCTCATACTGAGAAGTGGTGGCTAATCTCTCAGAGTTCAACCCCCCCTAACCCCCCCATCCCCAAACCCCCTATTGGCCTTCTTTCCATTTCCTTATGCACCCCCCTAGCCCCCCCTTCCCTCTCTTCCTGCCTTTCTTCCCCTCCATTCCCCAGTGGAGGCCTGCATTAAACATAAAGACCCTGCATGGATGAGTGCGTCAACAAATTACCACAGCCAATAAATGGGAGAAAATGATCTGGGCCTTCTCCTATATGGCCATGCATGTCTTCTCTCTCGTTTTCCCCTCTCTCCCCCTCCATGCCCGGCTCTAACCTATCCCACTTGGGAGGGCAGGAGAAACTGTGCTGGGGGGTGCCGCCAAGCATCGCAAAAAAGGCAAAAAAGGAGGTTAAAGGGATAGTTCAGATTTTTTGAAGGTAAGCTGTATGAAATTGTGTCCATATACATATAGTGGTGTCAGCTGTATTATTTGATTGCCAGAGTACCGTGGTGGGAGTTCTGCTGTGGTTTTGGTGTGAAGTACAGTAGTTCCAGTCATTTTGTGACTGGTACTACGCCGGGGTTAGTGGTATGGGGGTTGGCTTCATCGCCCATGTCGTGTCATGGGCGATTAAGCCACCCCCATACCATTTTCAATTAAATTCATCCCAAACCGCAACATTGAATAGATAACTATGTATTTTGGTCAAGTTAAATTAGGCAAGTAAGCATCAATAATGACATCAGTTGTTGTTGAAGTTGCAACAGGCATGTTGGCATGCAAACATTTTGTTTGCATGCCACCATTATGTTTGGTGGTGCAGTCAGGGCATTAATTGCAGTCCCCCCCCACATGCCCATGCCTAGATCCGGTCCTGCAGTCAGGCCATTTAGGGGTAATTGCCCCCCCGTGCCAATGCCTATAGATCCGGCCCTGTCTCCCTTTCTCCCTCCACCTCTCTTTCCGTCCCCCGGCTCTGCTACCCCCCCCCCCCCCAACACACACACACACACACGCACACACATACACACACCACACCCCCTCTTCCCCACTTACCTTGGTGTCCATAAGGTTATTGTCCCAGGCTTTTAAATAAACATGATTTTAGCATTGGAATGAATGTCTCCTTATTGCATTTAGTTAGGGTGTCTCTCACCATGCTTCACTGGTCGTATCCATCAACTCTGGGGGCCTCTGCAAAAAAAAAAGGAGGGTGAGGGGGGCGGTTTGGTGAACCTCGGCTAATACACATGAAACCACTGCTGCTGTTGATCTAACCTTTGAGCGCGTCTCCTAAGGAGACACAGTGATATTTGCACTTAATAAAATTATGCCTACCAGGAGAATATGCCGCTGACATTTGCCATTTGTCAAGTTGAGGTGGCAGCGACGCTTTATGAGTCATTAGCTCTGAACGCTGCACAGTCCTGAAGAGTCTCTCTGGCCTGCAGTCATCCATCCAGCCTTCTCATTACATGAGAGGGCATTCGTCTGTTTAGCCCACATTTCGCTGTTGCATTGCATGAGCGTCCCAGAGGAGCGTGCGTGGTAATCTTTTGTCTTGTAGACTTGTACTGTATTCACCAGAGTTCAATAGCCTGGGATGGTTCCAGCCGGATTCGCTGCATTCTGCACATCTGAAATGTCACTTCACAAATCGGTCTGGCCAGAGCCTGCTTGACTTGCATTTCCCAGACGACATCACCTGTTACGTAGCCACGTTGTTTCTGATTGGATGGTGTTCAAACAAACGTGAACTAGTGTGTGTGTTTTTTTTTTCTCTAACAAACAGAACACAGAACAATCAGAATCCTAGGCTGCATTTCAACCTTTATATGCCCCGCCTGCCTGTGGAGACTGATTTTACGAAGTGTCATTTCATATGAGTGAACGCAGCTAATCAGACTGGATGCAAGGCTAAGAGGTCAATGCATTCCTCTGTTATAATGGAGCCTTGTCAAACGACGCAGGACCTAAGTGTTGCCTCGACCTATCACCACTGGTACAGGTGGACCCACAGCCTCGTTTACGGCTCTGGGGCACGAAATTGAGATTCCTTGTGAAGCTACGAAAAGACGCTTGGCGGTTGGCCTGTAGTTGCATGAGTGTCATCACTGGGGCATTTAGTCTTGCGTTACCAGATTGTTCACTCCTGCAAATTTCCAAATTCCTTCATATATAGTATCATATGAAGGCATCGGAAGACTGATCATGAATAAGCAAAAAACGCACATATGACGTATCCCCTCACTGCGGCCATCAAAACTAGTCCTACTTTAAGCAAAACAGTGTATTGATTGTTGAAAACTCAGATGCCTAGTTTTGTCAGTGTTAATTCCATGATATTTGAAATTGTTAATAAAGATGCTCAAATAACATGAATCTCCCATTTGTAAGTCTATACAGGTATACGGTCCTGCCTCGGTTGTCTTTCCAATGTTACTATAGTTCCGTGAACACCAAGTCGTGATTGGTCAAATCACTTTTCAGTCTGAGCAGCAGATATACTACTTCTGTTTACTCGGCACATGGGAGCAGTACTTTCAGACTCTATCTACAGTAGTTTTCAGAGATGGTGGAATAGTTGTCTGGCTATACACGAAACGACTTGGGCAGTGATGCATGGTGCCTTCAGTGACATGTCACTCCAATGAAATGCAACCAAATACAGATATTTTTAATATCTATGGTTCCAGCGGGGATATCCACTGTGCTCCGCCCCACTTTGCCTTGCTGAAGTCTAATGAAGGCTACTGCATAGAGGAAATTAACCGTTGAGTGACATCCCTAGTTGAGGCCATTTTAAAAGGGTCGCGGTTTGGGAAAAAGCTTGAGGTCGCCGATCTATAAAAAGGGCGGCATTCGGGCGGGTTAGCATCCTTTGCAACCTTTTTCAAAACAAGGCGACCTAGGTCGAGGTTGCAAAATGATCTCACCGTCTCTTGTCAAATGTACAGTATATGCCATAGAGACAGAGTATAGTGTGCACATTATGTGATGCACGCATACAGAAGCATACACAAATGTGCGCGCGCGCGCGCACGCACACACACACACACACACACACACACACACACACACACACACACACACACACACACACACACACACACACACACACACACACACACACACACACACACACACACACACACACACACACACACACACACCACAAAAAGACAGAAAATGACACCAACTTGAATCATCTCTGTTTGTCTATGTCAAACAACAGAAGGCCTTGATCACTAAGTCATTAATTCTGTTCGACCTGCCAGTCTGCTTTACAGCCACGCATTCGGCTAGACCACCTGCAGCTGTCCCCGTCTTGCCGAAAAGCTGACACGCAACTTTATCTCAATACACAACATCTTACCCTCATTACTGTGCACATGACAGCACTATGTTCATACGGGTACGTCTTTGCTAAACAGGGGACTGCTAGCTGGCACAATATCCATGATATCTTTGCATCTACTGTAATTGTTTATAATTATTTTCCTTGTCAGTAAATGTCCATCTTGTATTGCTTGGGCTCAGAGTTATGCTTGTGCTCATTCATTCCTAGTGAATGTGACTAGTATACTGTGAATGACCGGGTCAAGCATGACAACCAATTGGCAGTATGGTGGAATTACGGAATGCAGCATTGAGGAGAATTGTTTTTTTTTCCCCCTGAAGTCTCCTGAACTTGAAAACAGCACTTTGTGTTGAACTAATCTGGTCCACTAGCTAAAAAGTGCTGGGTAGCACCGTGAAAATAGCTGTAAAAACTCTCAACGCTTTGCAGTGCGACTCTCTGTGAGCTGGTAGATCAGCTATTTCTGCTATTTTTGTCCAAAAGTACCCTTTTACGGTATTACGACCCCTGCCCCTCTAAAACTCTCTGCATCATGTTTTGGATCAAATATTTTTATTTGTCTGTCTATCTGTTTATTTTTAGTAACAGCTTGGAGATTTACAGTACAATTCAAGCTCAACTCCACTCTACACCTATGGCTGTATTCTTGAAAATTGCAGCCAGTTATATTATTGTCATGATTTGTCACGACCCGAGTTGGCTTTATCCGTGGCGTAATCGTCTTCACATGAATCAATTTCAAAAAGCCCATGAGGAAAATGAATGGCGAAACATTTCTGCACCACAGGCGACATCATGAGAGGGACGTGACTGCTCGGCTCTATTGGTACACATCTGCATTACTTAATTTACGAGAAGTGGTCCACAATTAGAGAATGCAGAGGACTTGTTATTTTGATCAACAGTTTGCCAACAGCAGCATGATAGCCACCATCTGATGCTGCACTGAGGGACACTTGGTCTGTGTCAGACACGTAGGCCTGCTACTGCAAGTTAAGCCTGGGAAACACAAGGTTCAATCATGTCCCTATGAGCAAGACACTTAACCCCATAACTGCTCCCCGAGGCGCTGCCCCCCCTGTACTACTCACTGCTCCATGCTGCTTAGAATGGGTTCACTCAGTGCTTCCCGGACATTTTCCATGTCAAGAACACTCATTAGCCAGCTGACCACCCCGTGTGAAGACGATATATGCCAAGGACGCAAAAAAAAGAGATAATCTTTTGTCTCTCTAGCACCCATGTTCTGTAATTTCTAAATTAATTTATCTCTGCGAACCAAATTTATATTGTAACGCCAACGTTTAATTTATTCACAGTTACAAACCCATAATGTTATTAGGTTCTATCATTTAGCTGCAGAGGACCTCCTGGAACTCATTCAAGGACCCCTACAGTGGGTCCCCAGTCTAAACTCACTAAACACTGACAAATATCACAAAGACCAAATCTTATAATGACCATTGCGTCTTCAGATATGGACTGTGAAAGTCTGGAAGGCACCCTGGGCGCCGGGTGCACTTTTGAGACTATCAACGGTAGTTGCAGAAGTTGAAAAGACAGTGAAACAACCCTGTTCAGTAGTCCTCAGTTGCGTCTTGACTTATTATCTTTGTCTTATCTTCAGACAAAATGATTTCAACGAACAAAGCAGTTATTGACGTGTGCAAAGTGCACATGATTCCATCTTTTAAACCTTTGCAACAGTTTTGCGAGCACAAAGGGAGTATACATTTGCAGGAAGGAGCACTGTTCCGCGATTGGCTGAAAATGGTAACTTCCGGGTAAAGTTAACAAACCGGAAGTCCTGTCTTTTGATAGTCTCTCGGGGGTACCCTGTCTCCAGGCTTTCGTTTTGCAGCACGGATGTAAGCCTGGAGATCGAGGCTAGCTGGGAGGTGGATCTTTTTGCACTATGATTGGCTGCAGAGTGCATATTTCAGATTGTGTGACTCGTGAGCTAATATAAGTGGGGAGAGACAGAAAGAGAGGGATAGTGTGTGTGTGTGTGTGTGTGTGTGTGTGGGTGTGTGTGTGGGTGTGTGTGGGGGGTGCGTTTGTACTGGGCGCCAGCCAAATTGGTCAAAAGTAGATGGTCCGAATGTCACATTTAGCCGGTTTATGAGCCATAATGCACACAAGTTAGCATCTCTCTTTTCTTTCTTTTTACAATTACAGTACAACGAGCCCTTCTCAAAAAAAAACCCACCCTGACCCTTCGGGGAGGAGTTGCCAGTCCAAATAATCTAGCAACTGTTGCTATGCAGGTCAAGCTTTCCTGGTCAAGCATGGGGAGGGAGTTAGTGAAAGGCTAATTACATCTAAACAAAACCCGCCTTGTCGGCTATGGTGACCAAAACAAAGTCCATAGATCTCGTCCTTTTCGCCCACGGCACTTATCCTATTAATAAACCAGGGAAGACCCTCACACAAACTGGAAGTCGTCCGTTCGCACGTTGTGTATAACAAGTTCTCCCATTCTGCGGTCGGTGGGTGTTATATAGCGTCTGCTCCATCTCCAATCACACAACCCAATCCAGGGGCTTTTATATGGCTTTGGGTCGGAGCTGGGCTACCCACTGTAATAACTAGGTAGGACACAGCGGGGAAGAGGGCGGAGGGAAGGAGGGTTGGGGGGTGACAGATACATACATTAAAATCTTCCGCCATTTCCAGAGGCAGGAGGAGGAGGAGGAAGGGGAGGGGAAACACGAGCGGGAAGGGGAATGACTGAGATTAAAGGCAATCTTTGATCTCCCCCAAATAGGATGAGGAGGGGGCCGTGATGTTTGGGATGCTCATTGAGTTCGGGGAGGAGGGCAGGGGCGGATCTAGGCATGGGTATTAGGGGGGCAATGCCCCCCTAAATTACCAGTCTGCCCCAACAAGGTGTTTATATTTAAAATGATTTGAAACACTACTACTGCTACTAACTTGTGGCACAACTAAACCAAAAGAATTTCATCATTGAAAACAGAAAACTCTCTGAGTCAGACCTTTAGCTTTATGCATGCTGCGTGTCTGTTGCAACTTCAACAACAACTGATGTTATTATTGATGCTTAATTGCCTAATAAAAGTCTTTTAACCGGAAATGGTATGGGTGCAAAGTTGCCCCCATACCATTTTCTCTTGCCCCCCAATTGGGAAATTTTACATCCGCTCCTGGAGAAGGGTGTGTGTGTGTGGGGTGGGTGTTCTTTTGTGTGCATTCACAATGTCCCACCACACAATGAGGGGGTCCCAGGAAGGAGAATACTCAAACTTGAGATTGACCTTTTGTAGTGTGTGTGATGTGTATGTGTGTGTGTGTGTGTGTGTGTGTGTGTGTGTGTGTGTGTGTGTGTGTGTGTGTGTGTGTGTGTGTGTGTGTGTGTGTGTGTGTGTGTGCGTGTGTGTGTTTTCCCCCTTTCTTCCCATTTGCCAGTGTTTGTGTTTTTTTGAAGATTGTATTGACAGGTACAAATTCCCAGAATGCCATGGCATGATGTCAGGGTGTTGGTCCTCTCAAATTAGTTTTAATATATTCTCACCCGACTCATTTATTTTCCATTTGTAGTCTTAGGCAACTTTAGATTTGTTTAGATTTGAATCTAACTCCACCTTACCTCCACTCTATTGCCCCCCACCGCCCGCCCCACAACCTCACTAACACCACTTTGTCATGGGCCCAACGAGAAGGATTTGTTGACAACAAAGTTCTGGATTGTCTGCAGGGCAAAACAAATGTCTGTTTGCAGGGAAACAGCTGCAGTACCAAAGTAGAAGCGATGCGGAGGGGAAAATAGCAATATACATTGTGCGCGCGTGTGTGTGTGTAGAAGCGAGTGTGTGTGTACAGTATTTCTGCCCTCACAATGTTTTTTTTTTTTTTTTTTAGAAATGGGTGGAATTCCCCTTTAAATTCCCTTCAACAACAAATGGCAAATTTGACATAATGTCTGAGCAAATGAGCATAGTGTCTATTTTACAGCATGAAGACGTACGATGATAAGAGTGCCCTTCACTTCACACAGGTGTGATTTTTTTTTTAAACATTTCATTTCTTGTCACAGTCTGACTGTACTTTATGTCGCCTCCTAGTCCCATAATGCCACAGCCATTTACACATGTCCCTTCTCACACACACCCACACACCGTTTATTCTTCTATACATACATAATGACAGACTTGAGAGAGATGAAATTATGAACTAAATGTCTCCTTTGAGTGCTATACATGGTCACATATATGGGGCAGAAAAAATAAATTAGCTCCCTGTGAGACCTATGAGATTAGTTTGTCTTTCCTTCTTCTCTGATATTAGCTATTAATCGTTCAGTAGAGTATTGTTCATTAGTTTGAGCTTAGCACCCCCTGCAGGCGGCCTTTGCACCCTGCTTGTAATGCCTGTCCTCGGCCATTCCTCACATAAAATGCCTCTCACTTGAAAAACCCTTTCTGCCGCAATTAGAGGCCTTTCTACTTTGATTGTCGGGTAATTGAATTGGTTCGAGGCTCGTATGATTTTCCTTTTTACGAATATGCCACTCGCGTTCCACGCTTGGCTCCCGATCAGAGAGTAGCTCCGTCTCCCCCAGTAATTAAAGGAAGGCAAAGCCAGGTGTGTAGGCACAGGCAACCATAGGAACCACAGATGAATGGGACTGATTAGGTGTTTAGTGGAAATGAGAATTTCTGGCTCGGAGACAAAGTGCAATCTCATTGGTGACAAAGCCTGAGAATTATTTTTTCCCCCCGCAATTCTTTTCCTTTGCGAACAAAAGCCTGCAGTCACTAAGTCAAGTGCAGGCGCAAAAAAAGAAAGAAAAAAAAAAAAAAAACAGCCTGAATAGACAGCGATTTGAGAAATATCTCAACCACAATGCAGCCTATACTTTGTGCCCGTTTGGGACGAATTGATCAATCACAATTCGACACTCAGTGCAACACGTTGTGAGCTAGTGGGTAGAATGTTTGCCAGAATACGGAAGCTATCGAGTTGACAGAGAATAGTCAACAATTTCCTCTGCCAAATCAATACAGCCTAAATAGTTTATTAGTATGTTAAATACACATAGACAAACAGTAGCCTATGTAACTTGCGTTGGCTATAATTAGAAGAGTGTTGAAGTGGTGGAATGGCACATATTTTTTGGTTTTATTTTTGTTTCCTGTTGTTGAGTGACAGCTGTGCTCAGGTCAAGGTCACTGTACTCCAGCCAAGAGACCGAGTGGAAAATTAGACTTTTTCCTCTCTCTTCGTCGAGACCAAATGGATTTTAATCAACACATAATGCCAGTTGTTAATTGCTTTAGCTGCCTGCTGCTAAAATAATTTGCTATTTTTTTATTGTAGTAGTAGCCATCTGTTTCAAAACATGGGGACAAGATTAGGCCCAGTCCTGGGGCGGATGTTGACATGACATACAGGCGGCTAATTTGCACCGGCACCACCTTATTTATGAGGCCAACAATGTGTGGGAATGGTGGGGGGAAACGTGTGCTATATTAAGGGTTGAAAAATGTGTAGGTTCTTATTAACATGGAATAACAGAATACATTTGGGGCAAGGACTAAAATGAAAGGATTCCTGCCCAATACAAATATTGCCTCCTATAACTAAAACGAACAAATAAAAACATCTTCATTGTTTTTATTTCTTTCAAAATCTTTCACTCAGTAGGTTGCAGGTCGCAGGTTGATGATGTCATATGTCCACGTGCGGTCTAAGCACTATGAGCTATATGAAATGCATATGTTAACAAAAAACAAACAACTTAATACTTTCTAAATGTGAAATAAGTATCAAAGTGATAATATTTAAAATATTTTGACATGGACATAATGACCTCATGTCAACATGCAACAGGAGCAGTTCATAATGAGTGAAAGACTAACCTATATTTATGGAAAAAATAACCTATTAAAGGTGTTAACTTTATGTTTTAGTTATACAAGACAAGTATAGTGTTGTAAGGAATATTTGTCCTGTTAGCCAGGGATCCTTTTAGGTAAAAACAAAATCTCAAAAGACAGTCCACATAGAGAATGTGCAACTGTACAAACCTTGTCACAACATCCCTCCACTCCAGCCCACCCCATTTCTTTTGAAAATAAGAATGGAAGACATAGTGGCTTTGAGACGGTTGATTGGCCTCAAGGAACAATGACCCCCTTATGAGATGGACCTTTTACTGTGACCCCTGTGTGTGTGCATTCAAAGCAGCATGCAGCCAGACGTCTGCGAGAGAGAGGCAGTAGAGACGAGGGATCTTTTTAGTGTGAGAATAGCCCTTGACTTCCTCCAACCCCACACTCAATCTCTAATCAGCCCTACTGTTAAGACTCACATTTAGACCTTTACTCTAGCTCTCACTGTGAGACCCCGTCGGAGCTGAGCCGGAGCCACGTGTCAAAAAGGCCAAAATGTCCTCCCCTGTAATTAATGCTCTTCTTCTAGTGTTCCCTTCACTCAGCACTCTTTTGTAGTATTTGTGTGTTTGTCTTCTTGACTAAACCATTCATTTTGGTGTGGGTGTGTGTTTCATATGTGTGTTTGGCTGGTAGAAAAAATAGTTTCAGGTCGTGTGTGACAGTGTCGCTAGGGTTTGGAGGCGACGTCTCATCAGGAGGGTGTCCGAGCCCCTATAAAATAAGCCCCATCATGGGCTTTAATTACAGGTAATGTCCGCTCGTGCCTCCCATGCTCTCCCTCTGCCTCTCAAACACTTCTTCCCCCTAATTGCCAAAGTGCCTCAATTAGGCCCTAAATAAGCAGCGGACACGCACGCAAAGTGAGAGATGGGCAAATTACAATGGGGCCAGGGTAAAAAACAAAACAAAAAAAAAGACAGAAAAAAACAACAGGCCGCTGCGAGCGCCACGCGATGCCGAGGCAATTAAAAGACAAAAAAAAAGTGTTCTTCCGCCACGCAGGGCGAAAATGAGAGAGGACAGAAAAGGCCCCTTTGATGAGCCAGTTTGGGAGCTAAGCGAAGCTGAAGAGGGGGACAGTGCAGGGGAAAAAGGACGAATAGGAGAAAAGGGGAATTAAAAGGCAGTTGATTGGCAAGAGTGCAAGACAAGAGGACTGATGTCACACTGTTTCCCCCTACGGGACTGTGTGCCGGGGTGGGGTGGGGTGGGGGGGTGGGGGCCGTAGTGGACACTATTGTCAAGAGACTGAAATGTGTGAGTAAGTAGATGTCCTACAGGCAGCCAATTCTACGAGCGTGCGTGTCAATCGCGCACGCATGCACACCCACCTCCCACCCGCCTCGCCCACCCACAGCCCTCTCTCTCTCTCCACATTCATTATCTGACATGCCCGCCCCATACGTGCTGCTGTCAACTGTGGAACTTACTGGGGCTTTTGAAACAGGCAAATGTAGAGACCTTGTTTCCTTTTAATAGGCTAATTCAGCGGCTAACAAGGACCCTCATTAAAGGCTGACCAAAACCGGCTGCGGCAGCAGCCCAGTGGCATTATGTAAGTCCATTAGTACTATTCTAGTATAAACCAAACGACACTTTGACTACAAAGATGGGGCTACATTGAATAGAATAAAAACGTGTTACACAATGAGGGAGATCTTACGGTGCAGATTGTGTGTCTAGTATGATGCGCACTGCCAAGTGTGTGTCGGTGGCAGCCCTGCCAGATGTTTCAGGGAGCGTAGGGGATCATACGCGTAATCGCGTATACACATACCTATAAACAATATCCTATGTTATAAACAATACTATACAAAGGCAAGTTAGGTGACAGAAACCTGTCAGACTCCCTCCCTAACCCGAAATAAAGTAAAAACTAGAACTGCAACTCTGTAGAGCGCAAACTACAAGTAGGCCATGGCCTACTTGTGCGTGAGCAGAGCAAACAAGCAGAGGGCAAGTACCCCTGGCACCTGCAGGAGATAATACTCATGACAATACTTAAAGTGATATTTCACTTCCATTGTATTGTCAACTCAGGCTCATGTGAACACCACAAACAGTAGATCTTTTTTATTTACCAGTACTGTTTTCATTTATTTTTAAAAATATTGTTTTATACCTTAGTCCCCACCAGCGTTGTGCCACGGCTGCTACATTTTCCAAAACAATACTTTAAAAACAAATGAAAACAGTGAACGAAATTCCACAGCCTCTCACCCCTATTAGGAGGACAATCATGCAACACAAAAATAGTGGGTGTTTTGATCAATCTACCATAGTTAAAATGAAGTTTTAAGTTATAATGTGTTTGTATATGAAGGAGCTAAAATGAACATCAAATATCTAAATTACTGAATGGAGTAACTTAAAATATCTGTGGCGTTCGCATGATCCTGAGCAGATGATAAAATGACCATTAATTCTGTATCTGTATGTCCGTCTCCATCTATCAACTGTCAATGTCAATCAGGACAGGCAACTCACACATCAGGACCAGTCACAACACATATTATTGAAGAGATGTAAAGTAAAAGCCAAAATAATACAACATTGATTAGACTAAATGGATTGTGCCACACTGTAAGTTGCAGAATTCAACAGCAGGGATTGAAAAAGCAACGGAATTGGGCAGAGCGATGCAATCCCCACTCATTTAAAGGGATGATATGAAAAAGAAAATGAGATAAAAATCTGTGTAAAGGTATACTACCAGTAGTAGGTATTGTCCAGGAGATGGCAGTATCGTCCAGGGTAGTAGAAGGACATTGGTACAATAATGATGAGGGTTGGTCAGTCAGGCACAGGATTCCTGCAGATGGGTGAATGATTATAACACCTGTCCATCCAATTACCTCCTTTGTTAGTTGAATTCAGTCTCATTTGAGTAACAAGATGACAGTGATTAAAACCTCATCAAATGGAAAGAAGTTTGATTTTCCTTTTTCTATTTTCTTGCTTTCAGAGGAAGGAGAATGGTGCAAGGCGACGGTTACAAAAGGCAAGACACTGTATAATATGGGTGGTAAATGATGCTTAACCATGTGATCTGAAATCCCTAACTTCTTTGCCGCTTTTTTTTTTTTTTTTTTTTTACTATTTTGAAAAATATTTTGGAAAATATTTTGGTTCAAGGTGCCAATCTATTGACACGTTGTGAGCTTTTAGATTGGCCATTTTAACTATTGATTTTTAAAAATAGTTTAAAAGGGCAAAGAAGTTAAGGGATAAGGGGTTTAGCGGTAACAGAAATCAAGCCCCTTGTGTCTAACATAAGGATACCAGGTCTTATATTGTGACATACAGATATCAGAGTTATAATGCCACAATAGTTAATGCCCTAATATTTGGCTTTCGGGGATAAAGGGCTTGTCTCTTTTCATGCTAGATGTGTTTTAGGTCTGTTAAAACAGGGGAGGAATATTCACATGATCACATCTAGGCTTTAATAAAGCATTGGTGGGCAACTTAGGGATGGAGATGGACACTATATTTTCACACTCAATCCACAGAGGACACATTGCATACATGTACTGTTGTAACAAAAAAAGTGCATCTACAAGCTCAAAACGTATCACACCGCAACACATTTTGGGCTTATAAATCTGCTATTTATGCTATATTTGAATTTTGTCCCATTTCCCCACTTGTCCCACACATGCAATACTTCTGTCCCTCCAATGAACAGTTTGGATCTGGTCACCCTAGGACAGTACCCTAAAGTAGTCTCTCAAAAGGTCCCAAAACCCAGCCTAACAGACCGTGGGACCGTGAGGTGACAAGTAACAGTTTTGGACAGGTTTCCACAGGAAAGCGACAATATTATGGGCCTGCTGTGGTCATGCTGTGATTGTGTCTACTGACTGTGTTTTGTGTGTGTGTGTGCCTGGCACCATGGAGCCTTTACCTTGGGCTGCGGTGGGTTTTCCTGGTTGTTAGTGTTGTGTGTGGCCTTCTCTGGGCACCGTGGTCCGTGCTGATGATGCGTTGAGTGGCAGGAACGCAGCGCTCCATCACCTCGATGTCTTCGCTCCAGCTGCAGAATCCCAACAGAGGCGAGGTTCGCTTCCCCCTGTCAACGTTGTTCATTTCGGTGGGAGCACACGTTGAGTGTTTGGCATAAAACAACTCCCTCTCTGCTCCATGAGTCATGCCAGACAATCCAAACATTGTCCATTAAATCCAAACATTAGCCCTGAAACAAGAATGTTGTGAAGTACGCACATATGAACCATGGCTACATTTCAAAGTTATGGGCCTCCTTAAAAGCAGTAGGGCAACATACATAGACATACACAGGGATCGTTAACAGTTTAGCAAACACTTGCGTGTTGTGTCAAACATCTAATCAGGAATAAATTACACAATGGGACAAAGCATTGCAGCCATCGCACTTTCTGCTACACATCCTTGGAAAAGCCTATAGTACCATAAGAACTACTGTTACAGTCCATCTTGATAACAAAAGAGACATCTTTAAATTGGTAACTAGTACTAAACATTTGTCCAGGAGATGGCAGTAGCATCCAGGGCAGTAGGAGGACATTGGCACAGTGATGAGGGTGGTTACATAATTCCTGCAGATGTGCAAGTCTCCTATGACCAGTATTTATTATTTGCAAGGCAAGGCGGCAAACATAGATGATTATAAGATCTGCCTTTAAGCAATTCTTTCTCCTTTCCTTTCTCAAATCCAGTCTCAGTTGCGTCACAAGACAGTGAATGCATTGACACCTCAACAAATGGAAATCAGTTTAAAAACCCTCAAGCTTAACCACTAGACCAAGAGGACATCCCCTTGGTCCGGGGGCAGATACTAGACTTTGGAGGCCATCACGACAGAGGCTGTAGCCACCTGCTACACTTACAGAGGACTAACAGAGGATAAAATGCATCTCCAGTTCATTTTCAATGAGACCTGCGTTTCTACATCTGACTTTAGACCTCAATTCTGGTGATTTTTTTTTACTCTGAGTGATTGTCGCTCAGTCATGTGAGGGGCACAGTGGAATCTCGGCGATAATGCGCATGTTCATCACTCCCCTTCTGATAGGACATGACGCTGGTGTGTCGCAGTCTTGCAGAGACTTACCCCAATCCAACTCTTGAAACCGAGTGCCAAGCAGAACTGCACCTTCAAGTCAGACACTCTCTAAAAACAAGGCCACTAATCCTGTATTCTTTGTAAATAATGCTACATCTGGCACCTAATGCCAAATGTATACTTTCAACGTATGTTAGAATGTTAAGACAAAAATAGCTAACCTGACTGATACTGTACTGCCTGATTGCAGTAGTATCAAGTTCTTCTTCTACTGCCTTGATCTCTCTTTCAGGCAGTAATGATGGACCAAGAACTACTTGTACACACACGCTGAATTTAACTACCACACACACACACACACACACACACACACACACACACACACACACACACACACACACACACACACACACACACACACACACACACACACACACACACACACACACACACACACACACACACACACACACACACACACACACACACACACACACACACACACACACACAACCAGAAGACTGTACCGAACTGCTGCTATCCGCACATGCACATGTAATACCCCTACAGTAGTACCTCTACTCTGCCATATTTGTCATAGCTGTCTTAGCTGTTAGTATAGTAGTGCTTAGTTGTAGTATGTTATAGTATGTTAGATGTATAGTTTTAGTTGTAGTATTCCATAGTTGTAGTATATATTTATATGTGTCTGTTTAGCTGATTAGTTGTAGTATGTTTTAGTCTTAGCTGTATAGTTTAGTGGTAGCATATACTGTATGTCATGTCTAGTTCCTGTCTAGCTGTCTAACTTTCACGACTTGCCACTTTATAATACCTGGTTGTAGCTTAGCACCTTCACACCACTTTATGCTGTCACAGTTGCACTTTACTTTACTGCTCTAGTCTGTGGCACTACGTCACTTACTGTTTCTTGTGTTGTTTTTTTGTCCTTTGTCTTGCACTGTCTTATTGCACTGGGGAACAATGAGAATGTTATTTCATCCCTGTATATGTCCTGACATACACTGGAGTGACAATAAAGAACCTTGAACCTCTCAGGCAGTAATGATGAATCGGAAAGCAGGGGGACAAGAATATGCCATCTCCATTATAATTTTGAGTTGTAGTCTTGTTGGGTTGTGTTTACATTTGCACGGTGGTGGCACAGCTTCAATATGTCACCAGTCCTGTGTTGATCCCGTCTCTAGCAGCCGCATATCGCTCCGATCAGATATTGTTTCGGACTTGGAATACATGGTCTCTGCCCGACAGTTTCCAGATGGGAGCAGGAGGAGGAGGAGGAACTCACTGCCGCCGCCAGCTGGCAGAGTCAGGCTAAAAAACAATTGCAGCACAAATACAAAAATAAAGGATGCATGAGGTGTAACATAGCCATAGGGATGCAAAATTGAAAGTTAACCAGACAGATTTAACAGAAACAATTGCAGCCTGGTACTAGATTCGACTTGAAACTGTGTAAAGGTTGATCCCAAGTTCATAGTACACCAGTGACAACGGCATGCTGGGAAAGGGAGGGTAGGGAGATTGAGATGGTGATGGTGATGGATGGGGACACCTATCAGACCTGGAAGTGCACCGTGTCCCTAAAGGGAAAAGTTTTTTTTTTCTCCAGGTAGGACAGACAGGCCACTCAGCAGCTCAGCAGTGGTGGACAAAAATACATTGACTTACCCATTTTGATGGGTCCAGGGTAGAACGCATGTTAAGCAACTCAAGCTGGGGCTGACATTTAAAATTGTAAATGCAGCTATGCCCTCTACGCCCTCTGTACCCACATGCCTGACAAACTACCGCCCACTTTCAAAACAAACACGGGCAAATTCCCCTTCTATGTCATGATTATGAAGTAAACACTAAGGATCTGAATGGAAAACAACCTACCTGTGGGAATAGGCTCCAGGCCAAACTGATTTGCGAAAGTGACATTACCAATCCATGGAACAGAGCAATCAGGATGGAACCCAGGCTAAGATGGGAGTGACTGTTTGGACATAGTGAGTAACATTGGCAGCAGCCTTGTGGACCAGCTGCAGTTTATCACTGGATGTTTTGTTGACAGGTGAATCATGAATTGCAGTAGTCTAGCCTGGAGGATGTAAAGGCATTAGACAGGTGTAGTTCAGAGTGAGAAATGATGGACAAGGAGTTTTGCAATATTTCTGAGGTAAGATTTGACACGATTGTCTATGTGGATAGACTGGTCCAATATCACACCCATGTGTTTCTTAGGTGTGGCCGAATGTTGTCCTTTAGGGACCTGAGAAACCTGGAAATACAGTATACACCCATTCGTGTTGATTTATATGCCTAGACAGCATAGGCCTTTATTAGAATAAGTCAATACTTTATATAAAGCAAATACTTTATGTATATTTTACAAAATATATAGTATGTAGGTGGCTTTTCCACAACATAAGATAGACGCAACATAACTTTTAATTACATTCACAGTCATCAATCTACTGTATATCTTGTTTGCATTTGCTTGGTCCAAAGACACATGGATTATAAAGTATAAAGTGTGTACAGTATATGAATATACAATAAACTTTTAACATTAGAACATTAGACAGTGTTGGCACCACAAACAAAGTGAATACGAGAACAAAGACAAAGTTTAGATATCTGACATAAAAGCAGCTGTAGAAAGTATACTTTTGAGCTTCTGCTCAACGTATATACTACATGAATTCCATCTGATTTGCATGGCTTTATATGGTCCTCCATTGAACCCTGTCCGAGCAAGATGTAAACAGTATAAAATGTGTGTCGGTAGCATCTATCTTCTTGGTTCATTCCTCCCCTGCAACATGTTTAAGCATCCCTGCCTCCCACGACCATAAAACACAAAGCTAATCAGCTCCATGAAGCCAGAAGTGCTCCGCATAGAAAGTCTGCCCGCTGCAGTGAATGCCTGGGTTCTTCTGTATGAAACGTCTCGAAAATATCCTCTGAAATCACTCCCTACTCAGTCACTATATAGTGCACTATAGGGACTTCTCTCTCTCTCTCTCTCCCTCTCTCTCTCTCTACCTCTCTCTCTCTCTGTTAGTTATCGATGACGTCCTCGCCACTTTCGTCGCTCTCCACGGTCAGCTGCCGCGTCCACCACTTCTTCACCTCTGACCCCGAGGATGCCTCATCGTTGCCCGGGTTCATCTTGCACCCGATCGATCTGACGCTGGCCCGACCTGCATCGAGCACACACGTAGGCACGCACACACACAAACATTCACAGATAGACCCAGCATTTACAATTATAGTTACACTACAGGAGAAATATATTATCCCTGTGGGCACCATATGAATGTTCCTTCTGCTTGTGACACATAGGAACTATATTGTTTGGAGTATGGAACCCAGTGGATCAATTTTTCAAGATTCGAGATCCTTCAAATAAACCATGCTCTGAAAATGCCACCCATCCGACCAATGCCACCCATCCGACCACACCCAGGTGTCCCTTGAATGAGTTTGAGCTTTTCAAGTTGATCCTGATTCAGAAAAGGCTATGATGGCACAGGGGATGAACGCTAAACAGTAGACCCAATCAGCAGCAGCTAGAGGCGGGATCAAGGCAAGACTGCACTGATTGGTTTAAACCACTGCTGGTTTTGGGTTCAACCTCTCTGCCTGAGAGTTCCCAGACGGGGTGCAGAGAGGAGAACAGACCTGTGTACTCCCCACTGACGGAGTCAGGTTAATCCATGCCATTAGTTCTTTAGATTTCCAGAGCGTGATACCCATGCTAGTTCCTGTGACGTCACTGGAGCTGGGATTGATCCCCAGTCTCCCACTCGTCGGGCCGACGCACACAATCTGCCCTGCCAATAGAGCAGAGCCAGATTGGCAGGGCTGTTGTGGGACCAGTCTTGGCTGGGTGCTACAACCCCCCCCAGTCTTTGATGCACGTCGTCGCCCTTCACACTTCACGCCATGGACTTCACGACGTCCCTTGTGCAAGGATATGAACTGGGAATGAACCCCCCAGTCTCCCACTCTCACAACCTGTCTTGCCAATATGGGCCGGGCGTTCTTGGCCGAGAGCTACCCAAGCATAAAATAACTTTTTTTTTGTCTCAGTTGTACTGAAACTCTTCTCCAGTCTCTTCTGGCTACGTCTCTCTCTAATATTTCTGCCTAACTAATTATTTGTTGGACGGAATTGTCAGTACCGTGACATTTAGTCATAGTTGTAACCATCATAGCACTTTAGTGTATTCCCAAAGTGGGTCCAGCGACTCCTAGGCGTCCCCTAGCTAAATAGCGAGTTAAGAACAAAATGGACCCTTATGAGCCTGCAACTCTGAGTGTGCAAATTGGAAATCTTGAAGGGAAAATGAAAATCTCTGGCAGAAGTACTGTATCTCCTCTTATGGGAGTCCTTGGCATATCTTTTTTGACTCGAGTGAGTTCAAAGAAACAAACAAGGTCTTTCACCATTACTAGTAGTACCATAGGCGTGCATACATAGACGTGCATACATAGACGTCAAGGGGGGTTTGAGCACCCCCTAGTGGCCCTCTCTGGACCAACATGCCCTTTTTAAAAGAGCAAAAAGATGCTGAAATGCTGTTTTCTATGCGTTTTTAACCCCCCAAAACTCAATTTTCCGCCCTCCTGGTTACATTTGAGCACCTGCCCTTGAAACTCTCTGTGCACGCCAGTGAGTAGTACATCAGCACTGACCTGGTAGCCGCCACTGTCCCAGCTTCCTCTGCGGCGGTCGGTCTGAGGAGTCCTGGCGGTAGCCTCCTCTGTCAGACAGTGTGGGGCTCAGCAGCTGCTGGAGGCCGCTCAGCTATACACCCGCAGAGGGAAGGGAGGAATGAAGGGGGTTCACTTTTACACCGGAAAGTTATTATAGCGTTGAAGAAACCCTCACATTTCAACTTTTTGTTTCCCTTTTTTTTTTCTCTGTAAACTGATGTCCTACTTTAGTCTACTTGCCAGCCCATAGAGCCCCATTGTGAACTCAGAGCCAGAGTACACAAAAGGTTTTATGTTAGAAATGTTGAGTAGGGGTCCCCAGCATGTAGAATCTGCCAGATACTAACTTGTATATGTTAAGCGATTTTCATAATTGGCATAATACGTGAGCATAACATTAACAACCTATAGAAGACAAAAAAGTAAAAGTTTTGTCATGGTTTTCATGAGATGCTGATCCATTCAAAGCATTGTTTTTACCCATCATCACATAACCGTCATCACAATGTGCTTAGTCAACAGTGGTATGGCCGTTCTCACCTAATGTCTTTTTTGCAAAACTAATGTTTGGAATGAACTGAACTGAACAATAATTGCAGTTTTGGAACGTACAACAGCACTTTATAAAACGTCCATTGGACTGCATCATAGACTTTCACATCCATAGGCTGTGTTCTGTCAGGAACTTTTTTAACTTTTATATGAACTTTATTATTTTACTGGGGATTGTTTTATATATTTGTCTACCGGTATGCTATGTCTTCTTTATTTTCTGTTTTATTTTGCACCACAACACCCAATAACTAAGGAGAAATGGAATTTCATGACCTGAATGTGTGTATTTTCCCACATATCCAAGTACATGGGGAACATGACAAATCAATTCATGAAAAAAAGTGTGGATTGGATTTTATAAATATTAAACCAACATAAAATATTAACAAAGCGTGTTAATATTGACACACAAGTTATTTTTTTACTGTATGTACAGTGTATATATACAGTATATATATATATTTATAGTTATTATAGGCAACTTTACTGTGTACAAACAAATCTAACTCCACCTCACCTCCACTCTATTGGCTCATTATGAAACTGCTGGAGACTGCTGTGCTGTGATTGGCTAAAAGGCTGCCTCATCCCTCACAACCCCCTCCACCCTGTACATTAGCACCACGTCACTATGAGCCCGACATCAATTATTTGTTGACAACAATAAAGTTCTGGATCATCTGCAGGGCAAAGCAAGTGTCTGCATGCAGGGAAGCCGTTAGGCCGTTAGCCTTTAGTTGCCTATAATACCTGTAATTTCCTGAAGAATAATTGGTTTGGACAGGTTTCCACTCAACAGCGGCAATAATATCAAGTGCCTGCCTTACATCAAGCCATGAATAACTGTCTATACCAGGGGTGTCAAACTCAGATACAGTGAAAATTTAAAACTGAACAAAGCCACGGGCCAAGTTTTAACGAACTAACTTTTTAAAGGGGAATTCCACCAATTTTCAAAATTTTCCTGAGAGGGTACAACTGTGAACCAAAAGGACCCTAGCAGGTCGATTTGGTTCCATTTGTACCCTCTCAGGAAAAATGGGTCTGAAACAAAAATCATTAACATGGTGGAATACATCTTGGTGATGTGTATTGTGTGTATTGACATGTATTTTACCATGTTAATGATTTTTTCAGACATCCATTTTTAGGAAATACAGAATTGGGAGAACTTTTTTTTATCATCCACACAACATCTCTAAGGTATATTAATGACATATTAAAATGTTGAAAATGGGTGGTCTTCCCCTTTAATTTGATAACGTCTCAAGGGCCAAATGAAATTACACAGCGGCCCAAATTTGGCCCGCGGGCCAGAGTTTGACACCCATGGTCTATACTGACTGTGTGTGTGCGTGTCCTGGCATCGTGGAGCCTTTACCTCAGGCTGCGGTGGGTTCTCCTGGTTGTTGGTGTTGTGGTCTTCGCTGGGCACCGTGGTCTCTATGCTGGGGGGGTTGAGGAGGCGACTCAGCTCCTGCTGCTGGCTCTTCTTCAGGCCTTCGATGATGCTGCACGGCTGCTGCTGTTTCTACAAGTGCATGCAAGACGCATGCGGTGGGTGAAGACAGTGCGACGGTTCCCGAACCATCCCGCATGGCGGTCGCGACCAGTGGTCACGGTCGCAAAATGATTTTGCGGCAAGTTGGAATATAACATAAATCAAACGCTTGGGCCACTGGTCGCTCGCAAAATGATTTCACCCCCCCTGTGTGTGTGTGTGTGTGTGTGTGTGCAGGTGTGTGTGCATGGAGGCCTCCTACCGTACGGATGCGCTTGAGGCACTTCTTGAGCCACATGCGGATGGTCTGCTTGGCCACCTCTTCTTCTATGGTGTACTCCAGCTGCTCCCTGGCCAGAAGCTCCTCCACCTGCAGAGACTTCCTGATGTCCACTGAGCGGTACGACAGCATGCTGCGGAGACACAAAGCAACGTAGGTCGGTTAGTGACGCTTGTAGGTCTGCTATTTTTCAATAGAGGGCATATGCATGCGTGTGAAATCACTTTTCCTTTCACTTCATGCATGGTAAATGGTGCTTTTATATAGTGCAGGGTTGTCTAAGACCTCATTTACACTGGTCAGCCAAATCTAGACCTGAATCAGATCTGTGTCACATGATTTAAGTAAACAAATCAGAATCCAAGCTGGATGTGGCTCAGATTCAGGATGGATTTGGCTGCCAGTGTAAATCGGGCCAAACTCATTTTGGGTCACATTGCATGAGAGGTGTCCATGACCAGTTGCACAGGCACTGACTAAATTTGACTTACACAGTAGTCACTTGGTTTTGTCAGACTGTGTGAAATAAATTGTACTTGTATTAATACTTGTATTCATTTATTTGTATTACAGTTGTATGTACTGTATACCATGAACTTGGGAGTTGAACTTAAACTATTTTTTTAACACCTTCACTGCTTAACATGAGATACCCGAGTTTTGGCCACTAGGGGGCGCCAAAACACTGTTTTGGGGACTTTTGGGTACGAGATTCGAACCACCGACCCATAGATCAATAGACAACCTGCTCTACCTCCTAAGTCAGGGGTGGTCTCGGGACCACCAGTGGTCCTTGAGAGGGTTCCAGGTGGTCCCCAGCTAAGTTGATTAACCAGATGTAACTCTTGAGAGCGCTCAGGGGCACGGTGAAACAGTGGTTAGTGCTGTTGCCTCACAGCTAGAAGGTCCTGGGTTCGATTCCCGCTAGGGGCGCTGCTGTGGGTGCTGGCGGCGTGTCTGCTCCTCCGCGTCATCAGTGCCCATACCCGAAGCGGGGTTGGCGAAAGGGCCTTTCTGTGTGGAGTTTGCATGTTCTCCCCGTGTCCCCTAGGGTAGATAGATACCCTCACAAAAACATGCAGTAATCCTGGGCTCTGATGTGGAGTTTGCATGTTCTCCCCGTGTCCCCTAGGGTAGATACCCTCACAAAAACATGCAGTAATCCTGGGCTCTAAACTGCCTCCCCCTGGCCAGCCGGGGCGCCTGATGGAGGGGACAGGAACTGGTTGGAATAACGTGTTCCTTCCACGCGCTACGTCCAACCAGGGAAACTCCCCCCTGTCAGGTGAAAAGAAGAATGCGGCGCGCGACTCCTCATGCCTTGAAGGAAGCATGAGGCAAGTCTGCTGCCTCCCCAGGTTGGTGGAGGGTGTGTAGAGCCCAGGATCACATTAGGAATTGGCACTGGGTAAAAAAAATGGGTTACAAAATCGTGGGATAAAAATTATTAAAAAAAAAAAAAAAAAAAAAAAAACTCTTGAGAGCGCGAACATTTGGTTTCATGTTTGTCTGTGGGGCTAAAATATCAATAAATGGTGGTCTGTGGCTTAAATTCTGAATTTAAGCCACAACTCTTGAGAGATTTTAACTCTCAAGAGTTAAAATATTCATCATCTGAATTAGCTCAAGTCTACACAACTAGAAGATTAATCGTCATTTTGATCTGTATATTTGTCTGTTTTGTTTCACAAATCCATATTGTGGACAAAAGCAACAGAAATCTTCTTTTGCTAGAAATCTAGAAATTTAGTTTTTGGGGTCTGTGGGGCTAAACACCATCAAATGGTGGACCGTGGCTAAAAGTCTGAATAAATAGTGGGCTCTGGTATCAAAAAGGTTGCAAACCCCTGCCCTCCACAGCCGCCACTGCGCACTAGAGGCCTGCATCGGGAACGGGATCCCGCGGGTCCCGCGGGACCCGACGCAAATCTTTGCGGCGCGGGCGGCATGAAAATGCCCGCGGGCGGGAGAGGGCGGTCAAAATAAAATAAGCGGGACCCGCAAAATCCCGCTTACTCCCGCAATTAAACCGGAAGAAAAAGCCTCACCTGACCCAACATGAGCGCTTGGGCACACACACACGGGGATCAAATGGTGCCACTATGATGCCGGCACAGTGCTTATCCAAAACACATCGCGAGGCTATGCATGACGCATGTGGCAAGCTTATATGAAAACAATATTGGCACACGCAGCACAACGTCCACTCCCAGGCCAGCCATAAAAACACATAGGCTAACATTATCAATACACAGCAGCCCACACATTAGAACGCAACAGAAGACATGATTGTTCTAACAGCGGCCACATCAGAATACGATCCATTTACATGTAGCCTCCTCCTCCTCCTCCACCACCACCACATCGCGCTGCGTTTCTTTTCTGATCCATTCAGTAAATTAATGAGAATGACGCGGACAGAAGCATGCGTCCCGTGCGTAATGCGAAACGAGGAAGAAGACGGTCACTGTAGCACGGGGAGGTGGTGGTTGATGCAGTTCTGTATTTCTCTGACACTGTTTGCTGTTCGATCTGATCCGTGTACGTAATGATCAGTGGAACGCCGCGCGCCCAGAGCGCGCTGCGCATGCTGCTGCACTAAGATTGGTAAACCTAAATTAAGGCTGAACTCAGATAGAGTTGCAAAGGAAACTTCAAAAGAGACTTCTGTCCGTGAGTGACAGTAACCAATATTACAGTTGAATTATATACACACACGTCGCACATATAGAGAAAGAAAAAAGGGAAAAAACAAAGGCAAATGTTTAATTCCTCCTACTCCTTTCCCTCGGAGGAAGGGGGGAAAAAACAACTTATCAACTTATAGAGCCTCGGTAGCCTGTATGTCGCGTCTCTGTTTATACTCGTTATGGCGGCGGCGGGGGGTGCTGTTCCTCCCCCATGGTGCTGATATAATGCTGTAGTGACAACGCCGCCTTTCTTTCTCTTTTAACTTGCGGCCCTGCAGCTTCATTCCGTGTTTTTTTTTTTTTTTTTTTTTTTTCAATCTCAGTTGAGATTTTGCGGTATTATCGGGACTAAGTAATACATTCGCGGGATGTGGCGGGACTAAAAGTGGCTTCTTTTTTTGTTGCGGGAGGGAGCGGCGGACAGCCGATTGCCGCGGGCGGTCAAAATAAAAATCATCGCGGGAGCGGGTGGTAATCAGTGTTGGGAATATTACTATACCTTGTTAATGTATTACTTATTACTTATTACCTTCATTTTAAAGCAATATATTGTATTACAATATTGCTGTCTGAGCAAGTGTAATATATTAATATTACTATTACATATTACTTAAAAGAAAAATGTTGTGCAAAATATATAATTAAATATTTAGTGTCACTATTAATCAAATATTGTGTAGGCCAGTGGCATAGCTACAATAAAGAAAGCGCACTTGGCTATCTGGGAAATCCATATGAAATCAACTTGAAAAAACGTCCTCCTGAATAAGTAATTTGATGACAAATTATAGAAAATAAGTAATTATTTAACTTCTGCAGTTGTCAAGAAAATTTCACAAGAACATTTTCAACGAGACAGATTGACAGAAAGCAATATTGAAAGTAATGCAGTAATGCAGAAAGAAAAGTATAATATATTCGATTGTTTTTGTTAAGTAATATATTTATATTACAAGTTACTGCATTTTGGTAATATATTATGTAATATATTGAGTTACGTAATGCACATGTCCCAACACTGGTGGTAATGGACAGAAATCTAGCGGGAGCGGGCGGGAGCGGGATCGAATAATCAGTCCCGTGCAGGGCTCTACTGCGCACTGTACTGTATATTTCCGACGCCTGGGCGAACGCTCACCTGAGCACGTCGTGGAAGGTGACGTCGGCTCCGTTGTGCAGTCTCTCCATCTCGTAGCACATGTGCTTGAACAACAACTTGTCCTTGTCCAGGTCCACCTCCAGCCTGCCTCTGAGCAGACGGAGCAGGAACTTCACTTTGGAGGTTGGGATCAGACCCTGAAAAACAAAAAAGAAGCCAGGGAAAGGAAAGGTCAGGGAAAGGATCACTGCAGGCAAGAATGATTGAGTCGATCCACTGTCCAGTCAGGGGCGGATCTAGCCCTGATACATGACGGTCGGTATACATCTATACGACCGTCATGGATGCTAAGCCCCTGTAGAGATAGTGGATGATTTCAACGGCAGCGTACGTAATCCCAAACGCCCGTACCTGTAAAATAAAGTCCTGCCTCTGAGTTTGTATGTCTCCTGAGTTTGTACGCTCGTCGAAAATCACCCGAAACCTCCTTGTTCTTGAATAAAATGACTTTGTTGCCGACCAAATCCTGATTTTCCTCCGTATTTCTGTCAACTTCCGGGACCCGCGTTCCGTGAAATGACTTCACGGAACAAATCTCTTCAAAATAAGAGTACCCATTTTAGTTTTTAAAAATAGATACTCTTATTTTGAAGAGATTTGTTCCGTGAAGTCATTTCACGGAACGCGGGTCCCGGAAGTTGACAGAAATACGGAGGAAAATCAGGATTTGGTCGGCAACAAAGTCATTTTATTCAAGAACAAGGAGGTTTCGGGTGATTTTCGACGAGCGTACAAACTCAGGAGACATACAAACTCAGAGGCAGGACTTTATTTTACAGGTACGCGCGTTTGGGATTACGTACGCTGCCGTTGAAATCATCCACTATCTCTACAGGGGCTTAGCATCCATGACGGTCGTATAGATGTATACCGACCGTCATGTATCAGGGCTAGGGCGGATCTAGGCATGGGCATGCCTAGACTGCCCCACCAAACATGATGGCATGCAAAACAACCCACGATATTTCAAAGTAAAGTGCTTGTATTTAAAATGGTTTAAACACACTACTACTACTACTACTACTACTACTACTACTACTACTATGAAACTAACTACAGCTGTGTCAGAGCATTTCATCATTGAAAAAAGACAACTCTGTTTGCTGATTATGCATGCTGCGTGTCTGTTGCTACTTCAACAACAACTGATGTTATTATTGTTGCCTAATATAAGTCATGTAACTGAAAATGGTATGGGTATGAATGATACCATTTTCTCCTGCCCCCCCAATTGGGAAATGTTACATCCGCCCGTGTCCAGTACGTCTCACTGCGACTTGGCCGGAACTCAAGGAGTGATTCAACACTGCGGGACATCGCCAATTAACATTTTATTGAACCAGCAGATGAAAAGTGGCTCGGAATGAGATTAGGGTCTTTTCGCCACTCCACTCATCTTTTGAGCTGTGACTGCAGGCCAGGGCTATTATATCCCGATGATAATTAGAGACGGGTGGGTGGACATGTCGTCATTTATTCTCCCCCTTTCCTTCCATTACAACTCATTCCTTTTCACCTCTTATTTGGACTCATTTTTGTTGTCTGTAGACCTATTCCCTTTAGGGAAGGGATGTAAAACTCAAATTCACAGCAGACCAAATAGATCGGCAACCGGTTTACGAGGATGTCTCAGGCAAACGGCAACAAAGTCATTTTCCTTCAAAAATAAATGTCCCTTTACTTTACCGTAATTTCCGGACTATAAGCTGCTACTTTCTTCACATGCTTTGGACCCTGCAGCTTATACAACAGCGCGGCCAATCTATGGATTTTTACAAGTAACGGCCACCAATGGTGCTCTAACATGAAGCTTATAGGTACGGCTTATAGTCCGATGCGGCTTATATATGGAAAAATCAGTATTTTTCCGCAAATTTAGCTTGTGCAGCTTTATTCAGGTGCGGCTTATAGTCCAGAAATTACTGTACTTTATTGTGGATCCCCATTAGCATTTGCTAAAGCATGGCTATTCTTTCTGGAGTCCAGTACACAAAGCACAACACATCATTCATACACAAACCTCACACCTTATTTAACTTATTAGCAAGACAAATGCGAAGATTGACACACATTAAAAACTGAAAACGCATTATTATGGCTCAGTTTCCTGTTCTGCGATCCTCGCCAAGCACTGCTGTCAGAGTAAAATGAGACTGTACTGTGCTGTAAATCGTTTGAGTTGAGAAAGTAAAACAATGAGTTGTGTTCATTTCTTATCATGGTACACTGGTACAGTATGTGCAAAATATAGCAGAGGGCCAGTTGTAGTAGTTATTAAATATCATCAAGGGGGTCAAAGACATTACATTCACAGGCCTGATTATTTGCCCCCGCTGGGCCACGGACCACCATTTGATGTTGAGTTTAGTCTCTCGAACCCAAAACCAAGAATTTTCAAGTCTTTCACATTTCCACAATTTAGATGGTAAACTGGCAAAATGCTGGTCAAAATGACAAATCTTCATCATTTCCACAATGTGTAGAACTGTAGATTCTTGAAAAATTAAGTAATTCAGATGTTTAAAAATAATTTAACTCTTGAGAGTGTAAAATGAAACCAAATGGACCCGTTTCATTTTACGCCGGAGTTACAGATCTATGTTGTATGTAAGGGTCCATTTGGGTACCAACTGTCCATCATTTAGCTTGGGTACACCTGAAAACCCCTGCTTTAAACTATAACCCCTTATTTTAGACCCCTTTCTCACTGTGTGTCAAGCGATCTTGCGAGAGAGGAGAGGAGGTGTTGCTACAGCTCTCACCTCTCGCTTGTCGTCCACCATGTTCCAGATGATCTGGAAGTGTCGCAGGTCGTTGTAGCTCAGCAGCTGGTCCTCCTCCGTCGAGTAGAACAGAGAGAAGTTCTCCACAATGATGGCTTCATTGGCACAACCCAGAAAGAGGGGAAGGGGGAGGGGGGCGCATTAAAAACACTCTTAGGGTCGTTTGCACCATGAGAGATTAAATGAAACCAAGTTTAGTGGTAATCACAGATTTGATGAATGCTAGGAAACTTTCAATCTAAGGGTCGCTTGCACCAAGAAGGATTAAACCCTAATCTGGTTTAAATCAAGGATCATCTATAATTTCACTTGCACCAAACTTTAAACCTAGACTCATTTTCATTTATTTTTATTTGTTCGTTCTTTCTTTTAGGTTTCATGATATCAATTACGCCCAGAAAATCTGAACTCAAATAGACCTTGCCATAAACCCATCCCCAAGCTGCTATGATCCAATCACTGTTAAGCGCGCGCACGCACACACACACACACACACACACACACACACACACACACACACACACACACACACACACACACACACACACACACACACACACACACACACACACACACACACACACACACACACACACACACACACACACACACACACACACACACACACACACACGTCAGCATATGTCAGGCCTTGTTGGCGGATTTGGAAGAGATTTGGAAGGTCTGGTTCCTAAAATGAGCCAGTATTTAACATGTAATGGCCATTATATTTACTTTGGAGTCCACTTGGACACTAGGGAGAGGACGGGGCTTACTACAAAAAGGCCTATTGTCACACCAAAGCATCTGGACGCGTATCAGGCTGCCTGAGACTGTTCCCGACAGCTGCAATTGTGCCACACTGGTGATAAATAATCGCCTGGCACCACGACAACATTTGATGTGAGTTAGTGGCCAGCAGGCTAATGGTGTTCTGGACCAGAGCTCCCGATAAAGTGCTCATATTGAGATGATTTGTTTCAGGATTAAAAAAAGAAAGAAAGAAAAAAAAACATTAGGTATGAAGTACAAGGGGTTGAAACGGTCCTGTCATGAGGCTCACCTCATCATCGAGTTCACTCACCTACATCGACAGACACACTCTATAGACACATTCAGATTTCTTTTTTAAAGATTGTCTTGGCTCACGCCCAGAACTGACATATTTGGTTTTCTCTCTCCTGGTGTCGTTCCGTTTCCTCTGCAGTAGAGGGAGGGAGATCATAATTTCCGCATGGCGGGGTTTGATCATTGCCCCCGATGATAAGTGGTAATAGCCGCGTTAAACTCAGCCCAGGGAGCAACGGCAAGGCTTATTGTGCTTTATGAGCTCCATGGGGTTTACGGCCACGTTACGGCACCGCAGATGAAATAAGGGTCTTATATAGATAACGCGGAATAGTACCCTGTATTTGAATTGGCTTTTGTGCACACATACACACCTTCTAGTACAGTAGCATGTTTATTGCGACCGTATGTCGCAGTTGGTATGTGAACCGGGAGGAAGCTTGTCAAACTGTAACCCTACGCTGTAACCCTACGCTCTAACATTTGCTTTGTGCTGTATTGTTTGCGTGCGCGCACACACACACACACACGCACACACACACACACACACGCCACACACACACACACACACACACACACACACACACACACACACACACACACACACACACACACACACACACAGCTAGTGTTGATTCATGGTCCGTTGTTTTTCCTCCACTGTCTTATTACTTCGTTTTTTTTTTGTTTTTTTTTTCATAAAAATTGTTAGTGTGTTGTTCGTCCACCGCTAGCAGTAGCTGCCCTTGCCCCTGCCCTTGCCCCTTGCCTCTCTTACACGTCTGTGCAACAACTTCCCTTTTACTTGTAGATACAGTACACTGGCACACACTCACCCACGAGCAGGTTGAGCATAATGTAGGCAATGATGACGTAGAAGGAGCAGAAATAGATGAGGGCTCCGGCGTAGTTCCCACAGTCCGTCTCCCAGTAGCGGTGTTTATCTGGGGTGCAGAACGGTGCCTGGACCTTTTGGGGCGTGACGGACAAACCAAAACACATTTCACTACAATGTTATGGGCCTCTCCATGGAACAACGCAACCACTAGGTCAACATACATGCACAGAGATCGATAATAGTTTAGCAAAGCCTATGTTGTGTGCTGTGAAACAGCACGTGAAAATAAATAAATAGATGAATAAAAAGGTTAAATAGACAATTAGAAGATTTAGAACACTGTGTGTAATATGTGGTTTAAAATATTTTAGTGTCTAGCGATCTCTACTTCCTGGACTATAATTGCCAAAATTATTTGGTGCACTGCACCTCCTTTTTGACCGGAGGGAGACAACATGTAGTCCTGGAAGTACAACATAGTACAACGCAGTTTTGATGACAGCAGAGACACTGGGCTCACTGCTAAGTTGTAAAATATCTAATCAGTATATTACACACATAAAGTTCCCCCAAGAGTGTTCTAGATCTTCTAAAAGTCATTAAGATACTGTACAGTATATTTGTAAAAACTGTAAAAATAATTGAACTTTTATCTCCTCAGAATAATTAAGATAAATATCCCCTTTATGTCAAGAATCGGGATTTTTTAAAAGCCTGGTTCCGTCCTGATTGCTCCGTTCTGTGCATTGGAAACGTCACTTTGCAAACTAGTCTGGCCAGGATCCTATCCAGACAGCTAGGCGGGACATAGTGTACAGAGTGATACTGGCTGGTGATGTACCAGCAACAATGTGGCTACATAACAAGTGACAATATCAAACGTGAGTCAAGCAGCCTCTGTCCAGACTGATTTGTGAAGTGACATTTACAGTGCGCGGAACACAGCAATCGGGATGGAATCCAGGCTAGATTTTTTGATTGATCGACTCTTGGTCCATGAATCAATCTTCCCCGAATAGCCTGAATGTGTCAGGGGCGTATCCTGCAGTAAACTGATGTAGTGTGACAGACCTACTGTCCTGTCTTACCATGCAGTCGTGCATGATTTTATTCCAATCTTCCCCTGTGACGATACGGAAGAGAACAGTGATGGCCTTGCCCGCTGTAGAGAAATTTGCATGTCTGTCAATGGGGAGAAACATACAGTACCAGGTCAGACGGTGTTATAGGGAAGAATCTTTTACACAGTGATATAATTGTGCAGTTCAAATGACGACAAATTAGAAAGGATCCTATGACAGATTGTAATGGGATTTGTGGCATGGCATCTTTTAGCCCATTTAGACCTGAGGCTAATTTAAAAAAAAACAAACTCAGTTTTCTGAACAACTTATGTTTTTATGTAAGTGTTTTTCAAACTATTTCATGTCAAGGACCTCCACAATTTTCTGTACTTGGCCTCAGACCCCTATCTGAAAATATGTATTTACAGGGACCTCTCAGAAGCTCTGACTAAGCTCTAACTAAGCTTGTATCGGTGCAACTTACTAGTATGATGAGATTTTGCACACTACCAGTTGGCCAAGGAAGTCATTCCCCAATATTTACTGAGGGCGATACCCGCTCCTATCGCCAGCTTTCTTGATCTGTGTGTAACACAGTTTTGAGTATGAAAAGTGAGAACAGAAGTTAGGAAATTGTGATTGGCCATATTGTGATCATGTAGATGAAACCTAATCAAATCACTTCACAGTAGTGTGAATATTAATCTTTTCTCATAATGAGAACATATTTTTTCATATTTAGATGTTGTCTTGTTGTAGTGTTTTAACAAATAGACTGAAATTGAAAGGCATAATGTAAATAGACAAACCTACGATAAAAAAAAAACACACACACGCGCTTTGGAAATCTGCAAATGGGAAGCCATGACTGATGCCCTTCTCGGATTTTTTTTGACTACAAACATAAATGACATACAGTACTTTGGCTTAGGACTTCCATCTACATGTATAGGACTACAACAACTAGGCTCCCTACACAACACTAGCACTTCTATTGCAGATATCTTTGTGGCTTCCACACTAAACGATTGATCACCAACGAGGGATTGCGTACTGCAAGAGTTTGCAAAGACGCAAGGCAGCTCTGGTGAATCACGGGCAGAATCATGGACACGGAAACACCACACTCTGGTAAACGCTTGCTTTATTGCACAGCGTCTTCTGGAGGCACGTTTTATGGAAGTGCATTAGGCATGAAGTGCATTAGGAGTATAGCAGCTCTCAGGGCTAACCTGTTGATGTTCTCTCCGTATTTGACCGTTCCAAAAAGAACGACGCCGGCAAACGCGTAGCAGAGGAGGAGGAGGAACATGCCCACGATGATGAAGAAGCTCTTGTACATGCTGACCACCACTGTCAGCAGGAGCATCTTCAATGTCACCTACAGTACACACACACACACACACACACACACACACACACACACACACACACACACACACACACACACACACACACACACACACACACATGTACCTTGACACGACAAGATGATGGTGGATTGAGAATGGGCTCGCTCAAGTAAAACAATATATACTCACGTGCTTTCCACATATTGTGAAGAATCTGAAGACGATCACACATGTGCCCATCATGTAGGTGTAGGCATTCTGTGGGAGGAAAGGACACCCGGAAGGAGGGAGCAGTCATTACACAAGCCATCAGCTTGAGGGAAGAATTTAGCAGCATCAAGACGAATGACTGACATCGACCCACAGACAGGAAGCGCTCTATAATAGAGGGTGCATGTGACGGCATCGTACTCATAAGTTATGCGGGAATGCCCACTGCTTTCTGGTCTTGACAGCCCATACATCCAAACGGAAAAGAGCTGTCTGGTTGCATTAAACAATGTTAAACTCACCAGCATTGCAGCTGTAAGGGAAGCTTGAGTTATTCTCTTTCCATCTGCAAAGTTTTTTGTTTCATAAAAATGCACCATAGAAACGTTATGAGCTACTTTCTGTCAAGAAATGAACTGCATTTCACTCATGTCTAAGTGTCAGAGTTTGGATGCCCTAGTTTTTACAGTCAAGTCAAGCACCTCCTGCTGCCTCCTGCATTATGTGCACAGTCAAAACAGCTAGTATGTGTGGGCTGTTGGGTGACAATCAACCAAACTCCAGCACTACTGCAAGGGATTTCCTGACAGGGAGTAGCTCACAGAATGTTGACAGTGGATTTTTAAATTAAAGAAATACCTGTACATTGCAGATAGAAAGAGGATAATCCAAGCTTTTTCCATAATGTTGTAATAGATTTGGGTGAGTTTAATGTTATTTAAGACAATTAGCCTTTCAATAAGTCCCCCCCCATTCGGCCGTGTCCAATAGGCACGTTGGCAGAAGAAAGTTTGACCAGGAAAGCATGACCTGATAGCAACAGTATCTGGATTGGCATTGAAGAGAGAACAAACCCCACCCCAAAGGGTGGAGTTTAGAGAAGGGCTCATTAGAGAGGACTTTCCAGGATGAATGGGCTGTCTATGGGAAGTTACCACTCTGTCTATATAAGAGGGCGTATCCTGCTGGAAAAATCATGCACATGCATACTCCCTATGCGACAGTGCAAGAATGAGTGTGAGATTCAATGCAATGCTATGGCATTCTCTATTACAGAAGTCTAATGGGACTAGTCATCATATTTATATTATTTTTTCTTCTTACTGTTTTATAATACAGTATATTATGTTTTAATGGATCTTTCTATGTCAATTTCCCATTGACTTCCATTAGGCTTTCTCTGATATGAATATTCATTAGATCGTTAGATAGACGAGCATGCATGGGCAACTGGTGGCCCGGAGGCCGCATAATGTACCCCTCAGGTTATATATCAGAATACTGATATATTATTTATTTCAGCTGTTGCAATTCCAGACATGCACACATGACCCGTTTAGTTAGTTCTAAATTAGTAGCTTAATGAGGAGAAAGGTTTTTTTATTCCTTATATATAGGTCACAAAGTTAACACAACTCTCCTGTAGGCCAATTAAAGGGAGTTGATTTTTTTTTTGCCTGAAATTAAATTTAAAATGTTACTTTTCAGGATTTCAATTAAAAAATAGTAAAACATCATTCTGGATTTCAATTCGAAAACAAGCAAAAAATAACAGCTGCTTGAGTACGAAACATCAGTTCACAAGACAAAAAATCTTCTCCACCCACACTGGAGCAGGTATTCTGACTTCATTTGCCAATGTTAAATGCTTTGCGTGGGTCGCAGAAAGATTTAGCTGGCATTGTAATAAACAAACTTGTAGCACTTCCGATGGAAGACCTGCGTTTAATCTATGGTTAATAATGAAAGACAAAAGCTACTGTATACTGATTAACTTTTAAATTGAAACACCCCCATCCACAAACAAGCTACTGTACACAAACAGCTCTCAATCACTCTAACACTAGATGGCTTTGTATGTCTGATAGTAATAATAATAATAAGTCAAAATAAAGTGGTCCATTCAAATTCAATAGGGTGAAATAAGACTTTTTTGTTTCACTTAATGTGACTGATTGCTGTTGTCTATTTATCATTGTATTTATTATCTGACCATCAAGGCAAAGTGCAGCACTATCCAGATGACTCCCAGTGATGTGACCAGCAGGTCGTATCGATTCCGTCGACTCTGCCAGTATCCAGCTGGAGACATGGCTATCAGCTTCATGGTCACCTGCAGAAAAGGTAGCAGTGATCACCAGCAGAAAATCACAACCTGACTCCACCACCTGGGGGCAGCAGTGCGTTCCTTCTACTGCTCCCATCTGGAAACACTAGAACACAGACGATTCACTCCGGCCAAAATCTGACCGGCGCTATGTACGCGACTGCTAGAGGTGGGATCAACGTGAGACAGGCTGTAGGACAGTGCTAATGTAAACAACAACCTAGCAAGAGTAAAATATAAATTATTATGGATATATCATATTTTAGATGATTTAGATTTTTAGATTTTAGATATTTTAGATTTTAGCATTTAGCCAAGTGTAACAGTTGTCATGGACACATGTCCTTTCCTTCCTGGAGTACAATTACCATAATACCTCTTACTGAGACAACATGTAGGCTAGTCCGGGAAGTACAGTAAGTGAGCAAAGTACGAAGACACCACTGCTAAAATCTAAAACAACCTATTGCACACATTGAAGACCCCCAGGAAAGTGTCTAACAGTAGGTTTTAAAGGCGGGCGATGAAAAGCCAACGATGTGGGCGACACTTGAATTTCAGTCGCTATTGCCTAAGTCACCCAAGTATCACCCAAAAAACTCAATTCTATTTATCTTGTCGGTCGACGTTGCTCCGCCCACTTTTTGACCATCGCCCATTCGCCTGCTATTGCCAGAATCGCCGTCTCCGTCCCATAGACAAAAAATAGAGTTCAGGAAACATAGTCTGTCCATCACCTGCTGTTAAAACGTACTGTCAGTCTTCAAAACCTCACTTTCATACATTTGTTTCTGTTTGAGTAGAGACAGGAAAATGGGCTTACCTCCAACACAAAGATTAAGGTGAAGACAACTGACATGGTGGCCAAAGGAACCGTCTCTGCGTGTTTTTTCTCCGCGTCCCACTGGAGAAGACACACAACGCACACAATCGAACGTCAGCAGGAACACCACAGTGTGACATTAACGTGAGGTATCATTCAGTAGGATCATCAGATTGTGTATTTTACCTTGACGGACAGCAGCACAGACTGTGCCAACACCAGTACAGCGATGCCCCGCTTGAAGAAGGGGTGTTGGGTGATGTCATACATCTTGGCCCGGAAGCCGCCGGTTTCTATCAGTGAGACAAGGAACAACAAAAACAAAACAATAAACAAAATACATTTGACAATGATTCAACACAAACATGTTATGTCAGTACAACATATAGACACGCACACATGCACATAAAATACCCGTATTGTCCTGAAAACAAGTTGACAACCCCATTTTTCTTTTGAATCATTTGTGGAAAAAGAACATTGAATGTCAAAGGGTGTAGTCTGTGATTATATTACAACCCAATTTTTAGGATATTTTGATAAAACAATGTCTTAAATCCATACCAATATGGGATAGGGGTGTAATGATATGGTAACTGTATCAAAATCGATTCTAATGTAAAATAAATCAATCAATCAAAGTATATCATTATGTAAACAGAAAAAACATATACATAGAATCGGTATCAAAACAGTACCAAATTGTTACCAATCTATTTGCCAGATCCCTGAGTTTGCTTATTTATATCCATTATAAATAATATGTAATAATATGTTAAAAACTGCACTCTCGCATATGTTTCACACATATTTAATGGATTTTAAGAATAGTTACTTTATCGTTTTCAAATCATTGAATCGCATTGTATTCGTATCGCATAATGGAGAGCCAGCGAAATCATTTTGCGCCCACGACCGCGCCCGTTGGGAAACGTTTGATAAAACGGGTGCCCGTTTGTGAAAACTGGCGAGAAAACGGGCGCCTGTTTTCAAAATGGAAAAACGGGTGAAAATGGGCGAGAAAACGGGCGCCTGTTTGTGAAAACGGGCGCCCGCGACCATGATTTCACCCCTGCTGGAGAATTGAACTGATATCGTCCACATATCACAATGTCAACCATGGATCGTGATATGTATCTAATCGCTGTTACAATGTTTCATTATGCTCCTAGTATGCACTATGTAATCACACACATGCGCGTGCATGCATGCATGCACACACAGTATACTGTCCCTTTTAGTAGCACAAATTATTCAGGCAATTAATTCTGAATTTAGTTTTTTATTAAGAAGAAAGACTAGGCAGGTTTTCTTCAACAGCCATTCAACACAAAGGCAAAGCAGTAACATAACTCTAGCAACATGTTTATTTATTCAGCGATTATTCATGGTGACTTTATGAGCCAAATAAACAGCACCTGGTTTTCCCCTTACGTAAGGGCATTTTCCCCATGAAATGACCACTAGCGATTGTCACATTTTACTGCCGGCGATAACATTGCCAGTTTTATGGGGACATTAGCTTCTCCCAATGACATCTTCAATGGACATTTAACCACTGCACACACAGTACGTGGCACCATTATTGTGCCCTGAATGCAGACCTAAAAGGTGTTGTGCAACACGGCACACAACAACTCAAATCTGCCCTAAACATTTTTAAACAGGCTTTGCGATATCAATATCCAATATGGGAACTCAAGATAGCTAGAGCTCCATCATTTACCATGCAGCTACAGACACCATAAGGGTCAATTTGGTTCAAAACTATTTTAGCTGGGGGACCCCCTCGAACTATACGTCAAGGATCCCTGGGGGTACTCCGACCACACTTTTGGAACCACTGGTGATCGAAACCCTATACTGCCATCTCTGCCTGGGATCTCCTAAAGCTATTCTCTTCTTTCTTGCTTGCTTTACAGCTAAATGTGTCAAAGTGTCATAATCATTAAATTGCTGCTGCTGTAATGGAGGCCATTAGAGATACAGACTGTTTTCACAATTCTGTATGTTACACAATACTAGCGTCGTTCCACCATGTCATCAAGTCTCTCTCGCGCCCATCCACAGATCTGTAGTGGATTTCCCACTGCTGTTCACTGTTATAAATAAACAAAACCACGCAACGCGAACAACGCAACTATGCACCGAAACAAAGACTTCTGGACCTTGACGGCAAAGGTCTATCCTCAAAGCTGGGAAGGGTCTCATGTCTACAGCCTCTCTCTAAAATGCACTTTGTGCCATTTTAGTAAAGTAATGTAGGGGGACAGATTCAGTTCTTCCATGATGGAAGAACTTTTAAGACAAAAATAGCCCACTGCACAAATACCAGATTGTACTGTACCTCGGAATTCAGTGCCAACTTCATAAGTGGCACATAGTGAGTGTGTGTGTGTGTGTGTGTGTGTGTGTGTGTTTGTGTTTGTGTTTGTGTGTGTGTGTGTGTGTGTGTGTGTGTGTGTGTGTGTGTGTGTGTGTGTGTGTGTGTGTGTGTGTGTGTGTGTGTGTTTGTGTGTGTGTGTGTGTGTGTGTGTGTGTGTGTGTGTGTGTGTGTGTGTGTGTGTGTGTGTGTGTGCGCGCGCGTATGTGTGCACGCGCGTATGTGTGCGCGCGCGTATGTGTGCGTGTGTGTGTGTGTGTGTGTGTGTGTGTGTGTGTGTTACTTCAAATGATCAGACCTGGGCGTGGGGGCAGATGGAGAGGCTGGGCTATCTTCAACCGGCTCTTCAGATCCTCCCACCTCCGCTGGTCCACCGTGAGCAGAGCGGTTCCCTGGAATAAACAATAAACACACAAAAAATAATTTCAACACACACACACACACACACACACACACACACACACACACACACACACACACACACACACACACACACACACACACACACACACACGCACACGCACACGCATGCGCGCACACACGCACACGCACACACACACACGCAAACACACGCAAACACACACACACACACACACGCAAACACACAGGTTATTTCTCATTGTGACATGATTTGGTGGGATCGGAACCTTGTTCTCGTTGAAGTTGGCGATAACGACGCCCACGAAGAGCGTGAGTCCGATCATACAGCCGAGGAACACGAAGACGTGGATGTAGATGCCGTGGATCTGCACGCACACACACACACACACACACACACACACACACACACACACACACACACACACACACACACACACACACACACACACACACGCACACACACACGCACACACACACACATAGATGGAGAACAAATTTCCAGTTTGAATAACATCGCAGACTCGTGGCCAGACGTTATGAGTCATTAGTGAAAAAACAAACAGATTGATAAGAGACGTAGAGGCCAGCGCTCGGTACCGGTCCAACGCGGTGAATGATGACGTCTCGGACTTCCACCCAGCCTTTGAGTGACAGCACCTCGAACAGCGCCAGCATGGCGTTTCCCACGTTGTCAAAGTTAAAATTACGGGGGTTGGCCCTGGCAGGGGAACAACACAACAGACCATTGAGTTTGTTTTTGTTTTTGCAAAACTGAGAATGCCAACTGTATCTGTCAAAATAGATTTGGTCACAGAAGCAAAAAAGAATATTAAGAAATGAAATCTTCATTCTCACCAGACTCTTGGTACCCAGAAGCCTGGCTTCTTCTCCCCAGGCTTGAGTTTCAGGTTGAGGTTTTTGGAAACGCTGACGTTGATTCGGAATATGCCGTGGCAATCCTTCTACAATGATTGAAAAAAAAAAAAAAAAAAAAAACTCATTGAGATGAAAAATATTATTTTCATAATGGCACTGGCACAGTTGTTTTAAGTTCTACTTGCCAATACATAAGGAAAAGAGCACTTATCCCAATAGTACAATATCCAAAATCACAGACAATCATCCTAATGATATGCTTATAATACTGATGTCCTGCCCATGCACATAAAGTAATTACCCTATGTTGACAAATCATCATTATGATGATGTTATGCCCAGTGGAAGACACTTTAGGCAAGAGGAGACTATTTTTCGTTTCTTTTTAATTACATTATGTAAGGTGGATAACTGCTAACTCGCCCAATGAAAACACAGTAACTGTAATATGGTGCAGGGGCAGGTATGTTAAAAGGAAAAGGAAGAGTCCGCACAAACAGCTTAAAGTAAGAAATAAACAGGCACAATGCACAAATGCACAACATACATTAACAACAAGGCTCATTGGATAATTGATCGTGCTTGGCACAAACACCAGAATAACATGGCTCATTGGATCATTGATCTTACACAGAGATACGCCCCACCCCCCCACAGTGACTGTATTTCTAAAGCCACTTCTCACACTCCTATCCCGTACCTACCCGTTCGGTGATGTGGGGGTCGTTGCACTTGGCAAGCTTTCCGGCAAACAGTTGAACCCCGAAGCTTGCAAACACCAGCATCAGCGTGAGGAGCAGAATGGAGACCTGCATGTGTGTGTGTGTGTGTGTGTGTGTGTGTGTGTGTGTGTGTGTGTGTGTGTGTGTGTGTGTGTGTGTGTGTGTGTGTGTGTGTGTGTAGATCGACAGAGAGTTAAAAGGCAAGCGGGGGATTTCTCTCACAGAGGCAAGGGAAATCCAAATACAATCAGCAATCACTAAATTAACAAGTGGACCTCGGGCTCTACTTCTCATCTCCAGAATGTCAATGTCAAGCTATAATAATGTGTTGAGTGAATGCTTTTCCAATGGAAAACATTTGTGTTTGTGTGAGGGAAGGACAGCAATCAAACAAACACAAGTGCTTGTTCAAATCAAATGACTTCCATTGGAAAAGCATTGAAGGGGCCATGAAAGACAGGCAGAGCACTGAATCCATTCCAAGAGTTAGTTTTGCAAAAAAAAAAAAAAAAAGAGACACACTTATTGGAATGAAAATGGCCAGTACCAAATGTGCTGACTAAGCACATTTATGATGACGGGTATGTCTGTTCTTAGTCCAAGCAGTTGTTTTAAGTAAATAAGTAAGTAAAGTTTATTTATATAGCACATTTCATTAGAGAGAACTCACAAAGTGCTGTGCAATGCAAACAAGATAAAAGAAACAGGGAGAGAAAGTGCAACACAATGGAACTCAGGCAAAAAGCAAATAAAGACATAATAGTGGAGCGGGTTAGCAAAACTATTGTTCACTTTTTGAGAAAAGCGTGAAAATTGGTACACGCATAGCCAAAGACATTCTAAAAATATTTGGATGTGGAGGCATCTTGAATTCCAAGATGGCGTCCCCCAAAATCCAAGATGTCTGCCCAGAAATGTGTTTTTTCCTTCATAACTTGAAATGCATTGATTTTACGCCCATAGATGTATTGAACGTTAATACAAAGTTGGCCATTACGGACGATTTGGTACCAAGTACATGTCTGTATCTCCTACGGTTCTTGAGATACAGCATATAGGTACTTTCACAGATCGAGGAGAGCAAGACATTTGTAACATTGATTCTTAAGTCAATCCAATGGTCATACAGACATGAAAATTGGTACACACACTCTGCAAACCCCACTATTTCTAAAAGTACTGCATGCCCTGCAAAATTCCAAGATGGCAGCCCCCAAAATCCAAGATGTCTGTCTAAAAATGTGGTTTTTCCTTCATAACTCGAAATACGAAGATCTTAAGCCCCATAGATGTATTGAACGTTAATATAATGTTGGGCATTACGGACATTTTGATACCAAGTACATGTCTCTATGTACTACGGTTCTTGAGTTACAACATATCCGTATTCATGAGGCACCAAAAGTGTAACATTTTGGCACATTTCACTATTTAACTCAAAGATCCCTTCATCACTTTCAGGAATCATTTTCAGGAAATGGACCTACATGTATCTGCTATCATAAACCACTTCAAGTTTCTCAATTGATGAAACGGGTCGGGAGTTATTAAACCGATCGTAAAGGGCTGTTTCAGTGCTAAATTTGCTGCGTATAGTTAGCGAACATAAGCCACCCAGAAATGTCTGTCTGTGCATCCCTCCTTCACCATAAGTGTATATCTGAAGCGGATGCACCAAGTGCAGCATGTGTCCTAGTATAATGGTATAATATGCTAATAGGCGTAATAGTGTAATATATGCAATAGTGTAAAAGGGCTAATAGTGTAATCTATGCAATAGCGGTATACTGTAATAGGGAATATATGTAATAGTGTCATAGTGTAACATGTGTAATAGTGTATTAGGGTAATATGTGTAATAGTATAATAGGGCAATATGTGTAATAGTGTCATAGTGTAACATGTGTAATAGTGTAATAGGGTAATATGTGTAATAGTGTCATAGTGTAACATGTGTAATAGGGTAATCTGTGTAATAGTGTCATAGTGTAACATAGTGTCATAGTGTAATATGTGTATTACACATGTGTAGTGTAACATGTGTAATAGTGTAATAGGATAATATGTGTAATAGTGTCATAGGGTAATATGTGTAATAGTGTCATAGTGTAATAGGGCAATATGTGTAATAGTGTAATGGTGTAACATGTGTAATAGTGTAATAGGGTAATATGTGTAATAGTGTCTTAATGTAACATGTGTAATAGTGCAATAGGGTAATATATGTAATAGTGTCATAGTGTAACATGTGTAAGAGCGTAATAGGGTAATGTGTAATAGTGTCATAGTGCAACATGTGTAATAGGGCAATATGTGTAATAGTGTCATAGTGTAACATGTGTAATAGGGTAATAGGTTAATATGTGTAATAGTGTAATATATGTGCATTAAGGTAAGAGTGTGGTATATGAAATAGCTGTATAGTGTAATTGCCCTATTACACTATTGCACATATATTACACTATTACACGTATTAGCCTATTACACATATTACACTATTACACATATTGCACTATTACACATGTTGCACTATTACACCATTACACATGTTATACTATGACACTATTACACATATTACCCTATTACGCTATTACACATGTTGCACTATGACACTATTTCACATATTACCCTATTACACTATCACACATGTTACACCATGACACTATTACACATGCCCTATTACACTATTACACGTGTTACACTATGACACTATTACACATATTACCCTATGACACTATTACACATATTATCCTATTACACTATTACACATATTACACTATGACACTATTACACATATTATCCTATTACACTATTACGCATGTTACACTATGACACTATTACATATATTACCCTATTACCCTATTACACATGTTACACTATGACACTATTACGCTAATGCACTATTACACATGTTACACTATGACACTATTACATATATTACCCTATTACAGTATACCGCTATTGCATATATTACACTATTAGCCCTATTACACTATTACGCCTATTAGCATATTATACCATTATACTACGACACATGCTGCACTGTGTGCGTCCGCTTCAGATATACACTTATTGTGAAGGGCAGATACACAGACAGACATTTCTGGGTGGCTTATGTTCGCTAACTATACGCAGCAAATTTAGCACTGAAACAGCCCTTTACGATCGGTTTAATAACTCCTGACCCGTTTCATCAATTGAGAAACTTGAAGTGGTTTATGATAGCAGATACATGTAGGCCCATTTCCTGAAAATGATTCCTGAAAGTGATTAAGGGATCTTTGAGTTAAATACTGAAATGTGCCAAAATGTTACACTTTTGGTGCCTCATGAATACGGATATGTTGTAACTCAAGAACCGTAGTACATAGAGACATGTACTTGGTATCAAAATGTCCGTAATGCCCAACTTTATATTAACGTTCAATACATCTATGGGGCTTAAGATCTTCGTATTTCGAGTTATGAAGAAAAAACCACATTTTTGGACAGACATCTTGGATTTTGGGGGCTGCCATCTTGGAATTTTGCAGGGCATGCAGTACTTTTAGAAATAGTGGGGTTTGCAGAGTGTGTGTACCAATTTTCATGTCTGTATGACCATTGGATTGACTTAAGAATCAATGTTACAAATGTCTTGCTCTCCTCGATCTGTGAAAGTACCTATATGCTGTATCTCAAGAACCGTAGGAGATACAGACATGTACTTGGTACCAAATCGTCCGTAATGGCCAACTTTGTATTAACGTTCAATACATCTATGGGCGTAAAATCAATGCATTTCAAGTTATGAAGGAAAAACCACATTTCTGGGCAGACATCTTGGATTTTGGGGCCGCCATCTTGGAATTCAAGATGCCTCCACATCCAAATATTTTTTAAATGTCTTTGGCTATGTGTGTACCAATTTTCACGCTTTTCTCAAAAAGTGAACAATCTGCCCTAATAAGAGAGCTAAACCGCTCCACTATAACATTGAGAAAAACTAATGCTTGGAATTGATTCAGCACCATGAAAACTCCCTAGTTAGATACATCACATGCTACATAAAGCATGATGACATTTTTGCATGTTTTGCCTTCTAAAGGTTAGTGAATCTGACTTTGACCTGTTTTTATGAGGTTTCATAGAAGAGTTGATTTTGAGCATTTTAGTACATGTTATTAGAGACCATTAGAAAAACATTGGTGACGAAATGTCTTGTGATTTAGTTCCCAGGTTTTCACTTTCCCTAACTAAGTGTATTTCTATGGAGAGCAAGTTGTTTTGCCAATCAGTCACTCTGAGAGCAGAGGAGTATATGTCTTAGTATGCACATGGGGGGTGTCCATGTGCATACTCTCTATACTAAGACATGGTTATGGATAAAGGAAACAACAAAAACAACAACTCCTCAAAACTGAGTGTTTGGCTTCACTGACCAGGAAGATCTCCTTGAAGCCCTTGAGGACCTCCCGCACCACCTTCCTCATCTGGGGGACCAGCTTGAAGATGCGCAGTGGGCGCAGGCAGCGCAGCATCATCAGCAGCTGAGCCCCCGACTCTGGTGGGACGTTGGGGGGCAGCCAGCACAGGAAGATCAGGCTCACCTACGGGTGGGGAGGGGAGAGCCAAGATGTGATGGGACAGACTGGCAAATTTTGCGTTTTTTGATGCTCCTGGCTTTTGCTCAAAACCGTTGCGACCATTTTATAACAACTAAACCTAAGCCTGACCTTAACCTAAATGCTAAAATGTCGCAACTGTTCTAAAAGGGTTGCAGCACTTGCAAAAAGGTTGCAACTATTTTTAAAAGTCTTGCAACTGCCCCCCCTCCCACAAATGTGTAGAGGATTTAACACACAAAAATCACGCTTTTGTTTGTTGTTTCACTTTTGCAATGCCCCCTATGGATGAAACATTTTTTTAAAACATAGCTGATCTACAAGCTCACACAGCATGGCACAAATTTTCAATAGCTGAACTTTCAAATGATGGTTAAAGTGGTCAAAAGCTAAGGGGACACAGATGTGTTACAGATCTTGATGGATTAAGCTGAGCTGTAAATATGTTTTGGGTGCACGGTGCAACTTTACTTCAGCTGCTCACGTTGGCAGAATAGAAATAGCCTCATCAAAGCAACAATGGACAAACAAAAAATAAATCAAACAGACTTATTCTGCAGAGCTACTGCAACACAATCTGATCACGTGAAGCGATCCCATTTGAAGAGATAGGCCTGCAAGGATGCCCAGAAGAAATCTTACGGCTCTAGCAGTAATCCTCAACTCTGAACATGGGTGATTTTCACCCAGACAATTATATTTTTGCCATTTTCATAATATTAATGATATATGAGGTGGGTGGGTCTTTCAGAAGCTTCATGATGCTCAGTGACATCATATAATGTGGGTTTGTTTCCCTATGTGCTCCCCTAGTTTTTTCTTAAGGAAGGTTTCAGGTGAATTTCACACATGTTCAGTGAAAGTTTTCCCATTACTACTAGTTTTCCCATTTTTTTCCCACTGGACCAATCATTCTGTTAGGAATGTTTAGACCAAAGGAGAACTTACCAACTTAAAATTTAAAAATGATTTGCACGTTTTTCCTCAACCGCCAGATACTGTAGGTCCTCTCCACTGTGTTATTTTTTTAGTCATGATAAAATATTAAAGTAGAGTAGCCCAAGTTGCCATGCATTGCTGCACTTCCATATACTGTGATGAGAAATATTTTTTTAACAAAATATTTTACATTGGGTAAAATATACCCCTGTTCAGTGATGTGTGTTCAGTGGTGTCACAAAAGTGTTCTAGAATTATATTCAAGGACCCGCAGCCAGTTTGACGTGCATTAATCTATGGCCCCCCATTAAATTGCATTTCTATCTCCAGAGGGGACCCCCAATTTATATTGTAATCAATGTTCATTTAACTCTGAGAGTGAAACAAATGGAACCAGACCGATAAGGGCACCATTTAGCCAGGGGACCCCCTGAAACTCCCTCAAGGACCCTTGGGGGGTCCCGGGACCGCACTCTGAGAACCCGTTGAACTAAAGTACACCCGGGAGAGCTGCCATGCATCTCTCTCTCTCTCTCGTTCCCGAGGCTAGACGGGGAGATGCCAGCTCAGTCTCAAATCTCTGTCTGCATAATCTATATGCAAATAACAATCACACAAGGAAAATGGGGGTTATTTTGGAAGGAAGCTGATGCGGAGGAAAACACTGGCAGAGTACGAACGGCTCGAGCAATGAGGCTGTACCAAATTAAGTTGTTTGTGCAGTCATTAAAAGGCAATCTTTACGAGCTTTGCAACAGACACTGCTCATTATCCGGCAAATGTAATCAAACATTGTGCAATTGCAATCCAAGTCTGACTGTCCATATATATTGTATTGAGTTAAAAAGATCAAACCGCTCTCACTCTCTTAATAAAAATATATTCATTGCACATTGCATTTGGCGTGAGGATGACTCACCAGGTAGATGAAGATGTCCATGACTCCCCCGAAGTCTCTGATGACGGCCGTAGGGGTGAAGAAAAGGCCGTCGGCCATGATCTTCAGGTTGAGCTCGATGCTCATGAAGATCACAAACACGTACTCTCCGATCTGCAGCGTGGAAAAGCATCACTCGTGGCTAATAATGCACCGCAAGTGGGACGCACTCATCTCATATTCTTATTGGATATGCATACTGTGACTGTGTGTGCATTCAGATCGCAACTCACTCACAAGACCACCAAACACGATAACGTTTTCTTGTACTTATTGTCTTAAAGGTTTTGTGACAATCATTTTAATATAGTTTATTCATTATTATGATCTCAATTACACTCATAAAACAGTGACATCAGCTGGCCCATCCCGTTGACATATGTGATTTGCAGAATGTGACATCACATTCAGCTGGAAAATCAGAGCACTTGTCAGAAAACCCCCAGAGCACAGAAAATCTATTCATGGGAAAAGTTGCAATTGGGTGCAACTGACCTTAGGAAACGCCCCAAAAATAAATAAAACATTTTACAGTCAGGCTTGCAGTCAGGCTTTTTATTTCGCAAGCCCTTTAAATCCTTTAAAAGCACCATAATTGGAGGATGTGTGTATGTTAATTGTGGTACAAACGGATAAATATGAATCAATCTATCAATTTTCAGGCATCAAATGAATCCATCCATCCATCCCTCAGTCCGTACAGCGTTCCTCTCATCCCCATCCGGTTGTTATTACCTGTAGCGAAGGCGCCTGCATGACCCTGGTGAAAGGCGACTCAAACATCATAGATATGCAGGAGCAAATGGTCACGACGATCATCACCCAGTCCAGATAGGTCACCAGACCCAGGAGATCACTGCAGGAATACGCACACAGTCAGGTCAGTGGCCTAAGGAACACATCAATGCTGTAGAATTTAAGATTTCAGACCTAGAAGGCTTTCTTAAAGGGGAGTTCCACCCATTTTCAAGATTTTTTTTTCTGAGAGCATATACAGATGGAACCAAATGAACCTTAAAAGGTTCATTTAGGTCCTAAAAGAAAAAACATTCAACCTGGTGAAATACAACTTGATGATTTCATCAAGTTGTGTTTCACCATGTTAATGATGTTAATGAGTTTTTCAGACCTCCATTTCTAGGAAACAGAATGGGAGAACTTTTCGAAATTTATTTTTCCCCCACACAACATCTCGAAGGGTATATTAATGACAATAGTAAAATGTTGAAAATGGGTGGAATTCCACACCCATGCCCTCATTGAGGTGTTGAGTTTTGTTTATTTCCATTAAAATAAGTCATTTGCGATACATAAATTATTTACATTACAAAATAACAGCTGGAACTCTTTGGTGTGGACATAAAGGTAAGAAAGCCTTCTAGCCAGCAAGCTAGCTTGCATAACTCTATAGTATTATAGACTATAGTATATACAGTAAGTGATTTATTTATTATGATCAAAGTATGGACAATTCATCACACTTACTAAAGCTGGTAGTATTTGGTGTTCTTCATTGCACCCGTTATTGGGTCTGTTTTGGACCTGAGCAAATGGAAGCATGAATGAGTTTATAGTGTACAAACATTGGTTGCATGTTGGCTGATGTGGTATGATTAAGAACATATACGTTCTGTGCAGTGATCTAGAACAGTGGTTTTCAACCAGTGGTCCGGGGATCACCAGTGGTCCCTGAGAGGGTTCCAGGTGGTCCCCAGGCTAGGTTGGTTAACCAGGTGTAACTCTTGAGAACGTAAAAATGAAACCAAATGGACCCTTGCGGGTCCATTTGGTTTCGTTTTTACACTCTCAAGAGTTAAAATATTCACACATCTGAATTAGTCCAAGTCTACACAACTAGAGAATGCATAAGATTAATTGATCCTATTTTATTCTGCAATTGAGCTGCAGACTCCGCTGATATAAAGGGATGACGGGGGGCCTTACGCGTTGAAGCGAGCGCGGACCACCGTCCTGCAGAAGGTCCTGAAGCGATGCTCTCGGCCCACGATGAACAGAGGCTTGTCAAAGTACGGATGGTTCTCCCTGAGCTCCTCCTCCTGGACCTTCCTGCTCAGATACAACAAACATGAGCCACCAAATAACATACGTTTGTTCACTATCAAGGACCACACCACCAATGAGGACGATTAACAGATTTTATTAACGAAAGGAAGAATGCAAGACACGATTAACGACACGTGATGAACAGAAGCGAAGACGATGCACGATGCGTCATCCGCATGACCAGCTCGTCGTGATAACGATTACAGCCGAGGTGGGGAGGCTTCGGAGATCCGCCGTGCTTCGATGCACAATGGACCCCCCTAGGGACCTGTAAAGGAAGAGGTTAGAGAGTGTAGGATGAGAATCGAGAATTAGGGCGGGAGGGAGGGATGACGAAGCGAGAACACGGGGAGAACTGTGCGTTGATTGCGCTTAATATATGGGTAGAGGAGAGACCTGATTGGATGCGACCTGATAGAAAGTGGCTTGATGGGAGGTAGCTGCGTTGGAGGTGTGGATCCTGATTCTGAACTTCGCTTAAATAAGCTCCATTTAAATAACTAAAGACTGATTCGATATCACTGCAAATAGTTGGAAGTATGTAGAACATGGAAGTTGGTCTTTTTCAACTAGAGATGCTCCGATCAATGGGTCACCGATTGGTGATCAGGACCATCTGCCTCTAAATGACTTACCACCATCTGTGATCAGTGATTCTACTCTGTCTGGAGAAGCTGATCTTTTGTACCATTTAAGTGGTATAAAAGTCAATCATATACAGAACGTAGTATAATATCATTTTTCATCGTTGTGACAGGCCTACACATTATTCCCTTCATCCCCCCACACACACACACACAACAAACAATTGTGTGGGTTTTTGCATATTATATTTGTGGAAATCTTAAAATGTTCCCCTTGCGCACAAGATTGGCATCAGTATCGGCCCAGTCATGAGACAAACAATGGGACCTGTGTAGTGTGTTGTGTGTGGTTGTGCGCACCGTTTCATCTCGGCCTGTTCCTTCTTCTCTTGAATCATCTTGATCTCACTGTCTTCTCTCTGCGCGTTGCGATAGCGCACTGTGCTGGAATGCTAGAGTTTGGAGAACAACAACAGACTGGTGTTTTTTTGAGAGACAGCGTAATCCACTAGCGACTATAGACCTGGTCTTAATGTGGCCTTAACCTGGTCTAAAAGAATGGAGATGTACAACAATCGGTTTAGCAACAATTTGCGACAACTACGACAACTTGTAGTACACATCATGTGTGCAGAATTCTGCATTGGATTAGAATCTACAAATTATACTGCACATCTCTGTTATCTGTTGATAGCTTGTAAATCTGTTCTATTTTTACATGCAACAAGCTCATTTGAAATAATAGGCGTGTTTTGGCAGAGTAACATTATACATATTATCCATGTTGTCTAATAATTTTGGTTAGTAATGCCGTTACACTATGTTTACTGGAAAAGGTAATACTATTACAGTAATATGTAATTTATTAATGCCCAACACCGTTACCCGCTGGTAGAGTTCACCCTTCCTGTTTGTGCTCCATTGGATTACTTTGGATGTTAAGCAAACCAGGGGCAGATCTAGGCATGGGCATGGGAGGCGTAATGTCCCCCTAAATGCCCAGTCTGCCCCACCAAACACAATGGCATGCAAAACAACCCAAGATATTTAAAATTAAAGTGCCTATATTTAAAATGATTTGACACACTACTACTGCTACTAACTAACTACCGTTGTGGCACCACTATACCAACAGCATTTCATCATTCAAAACTCTTTGAGTCAGACCTTTAGCTTTATGCATGCTGTGTGTCTGTTGCAACTTCAACAACAAGTGATGTTATTATCTATGCTTAATTGCCTAATAAAAGTCCTGTAACCAAAAATGGTATGGGGGCGGTGAAGCCGCCCCCATACCATTTTCTCCTGGCCCCCTCCAATTGGGAAATGTTACATCCACCCCTGAAGCAAACTACAGTACAGTACATGCTCTGCAACACACAGGCTTACATCCTGCGTCAGTGTCTCCAGGGACTTTCCCCGGCTGATCCTCTGACTGGTGGAGCCGTGTCTCAGAGACCTGGAGAGAAGGAGAAAGAGAAAAGAGAAATGAGGAGGGGAATAAAGCCTACAGTACGCCTATAGATGTTGTTGATCCGCTTGGGCTCAGACCTGCGCTCCTGACGGATGTGGTGCTGAACACTCAGTATGGAGCGCTCCTTGGCAGGCTGGCCCTCGATGGATCCACTGAGCATCCGCTGTCTGGTACAGGCCCTGGGAAACACACAGGCACACACATGTAGACTGTTTCCGCTGGCTCAGGGGTTTTCAACCTTTTTCATCTCAGGGACCACCATTTATTCAGGATCTGAGCCACGGATGGACCACCATTTGAGGATATTTTAGCCCCACAGACCCCAAAAAACTAAAGATTTCTTTTGCTTTTGTCCACAATTCCAGGCTGGATTTGGGAAACAAAACAAGCAAAACATACATTCCAAAGTGGCTAATTCAGATGATGAATATTTTAACTCTTGAGAGTGTAAAAATGAAAGGCACCCGCAAGGGTGAATGAATGGACCCGCAAGGGTCCATTTGGTCTCATTTTTACATTCTCAAGTGTTACATCTGGGTAAACAACTTAGCTGGGGACCACCAGGAACCCTCTCAAGGACCACTGGTGGTCCCCGGACCACCGGTTGAAAACCCCTGCTCTAGCTTACACATCGTGAAAGCCATTCTGATGTATAACATCTACTGCATATAACTTAGATCTAAATGTTCTTATTGAACATAACGACTTCCCCTGAGAAGGGTCTAATAACAACATACCAGACAACAGCAATGTTATAGGCCTATGGGAAAATATGACGTGAGGTATTTTTAATAGCAACTTAAAGGACAACTTTAGCATTTTTTGTTTCCAGTCAAGGTTCATGCTTACTGTTGTTTGTTAGAGAAAGTAAAAGATAAGTACTATTTTTTAATATAGTCCTACTAGACCCCAGACACGCATATTACATCACCCTTTCACATGCAGTGGATCCTGTGATCTTTTGCAGACAGATGTAATTTCCGTGGGTCTAACAGGACTATACTGTAGTAGATGATAAAAAATGAAATCACTGTAAAATTGTGTAAAAATGTTCAAAGGCATGGTCAAAACCTTGTACATACATTGTCAAAAACAGGTAAAATCGCTAAAAAAAATAGATGAAAAAGCATGTGTAAAAAAATAAAAATAAATTAAATAACACTCATCTTTTACATTCTCTACCACCAGGTCTGATTTGATCTGACCAACGTGTCGTCATCCCCAGCCCCTCCCCTGCCCCTCCAGTGCTGTGCTACGTCACATCGGACGCCTGCGCACAAAGATTGACTCCCACTAGGCCACTGTGTCCAACAATTTATTCCAGGCTTTCCCTTTTTCGTGCAACGCGGACGAAAAAGAAAGCCTGGGGAGTCCAGGCTCGGTCGGCACAGGCTCAACGGAGCCGTCTTTCAGATCAGAAGAATGATGGGCTGATGAGAAGAACCATCAGTGGACGCGTTGCAGTCGAGCTAATCTGCAGTCAGTGCCAGCCGCGCCCCGCGTGCCAAACAGCAAATTATCCATTTTGCTTAATCGTTAGCAGCAAATGAGTCTGAAGTGGGCAAGAGTGTGCGTGATGTCTGGAAGAGATTGGCTGCGTGTCGCCCTCCATCTCTCTCTTCCTCCCTATTTTCTGCCATTCCCCCACTATCAATAAAAGCAGAAAAGCCCAGTAAAATATTTGGGGGAACAAAAAAGAAAAACAAAAGTGGACCTCAAAGAACACTTATCAGTCTAGTTGATCACACACCAGCTAATAAAACAGCAGCACAACCACTAAGACGCCAGCATAAGTCAGGGTATGTTTTGGAGTGAAGCTCGGTCGTGTCTTACCGCAGGATTTTATTGACCGTGTTCTCTTTTTCCAGTAGATTGCGTGCGCGTATGCTGAATATTGACCTGCGGAGCTGACAAATGACACATTTGTTACAAGGATCAAATGTGAGAGATTTGTCAATGTCATATGGCTGTCTACATATCCACATGCTGTAGATGATACACGCAAAATATACAGTACCTTCTGATCGATGTACTTGTTGTCTTCGATGGCGGAGCGTTTGGAGTGGTCGCACGAGGAGGACGAGGCCGAGGGGAGACGGCGGAACAAACAGCTAGTGTCCTGCTGCTGGCGATCGATGAACTGCTTCATGAAGCTTTCCCTGGACACAACACACACGCGCACACGCATGTGCACATGCACACACGCACACACGCACACGCGCGCACACACACACACACACACACACACACACACACACACACACACACACACACACACACACACACACACACACACACACACACACACACACACACACACACACACACACACACACACACACACACACACACACACACACACACCATTTTGTGATGACAGATCTAGAGCAGAGGTTTTCAACACCTGGGACCACCAGTGGTCCTTGAGAAGGTTCCAGGTGGTCCCCAGCTAAGTTGGTTAACCAGATGTAACTCTTGAGAATGTAAAAATGAAACCAAATGGACCCGCTAGGGTTCATTTGGTTTCATTTTTACGCTCTCAAGAGTTAAAATATTCACCATCGTAATTAGCCCATGAGTCTAGACTACTAGAAGATTACTGGTCATTTTGGCCTGTGTGTTTGACTGTTTTGTTTCCCCAGATCCAGCCTGGAATTGTGGACAAAAGCAAAAGGAATCTTTAGATCTGGGGTTTGTGGGGCTAAAATGTCCTCAAATGGTGGTCCCTGGCTCAAATACTGAATAAATGGTGGGCCCTGGTATCAAAAAGGTTGTCTGTACTCTGATCTAGATTACAGACACCGTCACAACTTGACGGTGTCAACAACTTTCTGTATGTACACAGTCAGACAACGGCCCACTTTACACAGTATAAGCATGTCAGTGTACGCTTGCCGTGCTGACAATACGTCACAAAGTGAAGTTCAGGTTTGCGATTTTGTTTTTTTTCACATGCCTGCATCCCAGATGAAACACAGACCTGTGCACATAACAGTCAGTCATAACTACTCCCAGGTTTTAAGCTTGGCCGCCTGGGGCGAGTGAAGCAGCAGCAGATGGGGCGGCTGTGGACTAGGACTAAGTCTGTTGGGGGTTGAAGGCCCCAGCTGTGCACTAATCATCCTCTAAAATGTGATTAAATTGATTCTGAAGTCCTCTGGAGCGGGACACACTTCAGCTCTGGCTGCTAAATCATCACTGCGTGATCCATCAAACGATAAGCCCAACACACCCTCGAACGTATCGATGGTTTTCGATCTATCTTAGGATGCAAGCCGTTCTGAACGCGACGCAGCAGCAGCCGATCATGTGAAAGCAGACTTCTCGCTAAAGGCTTAGGGATAATGATCTCAGAGACTTTTATAGTGATCTGTAAAACTACGGGACCGGGTGGGCTTCCCCATATTGAGATGCAGGCCCCACAACTGACGTCAATTCCTTTCAAAGTTTCAGCTTTGGACCCCAAGGGCAAAAGAGACACTGTGTTGGCGGCGGTGGCTCGAGGGTAGAGTAGCTGGATGGTAACTGCAAGGTTGGCAGTTCAAACCCAGGCTCTTCCAGAGTTAATGCCAAAGTGCCCTTAAGCAAGACAATGAACCCCTAATAATTACACCTTGCATGGTTTCTTGAATGTGATTGACATAGCATAGATGTGGATCTATTTGATTATTGATCTACATTTACTTAAATATGAGCATCAACGGCCATCAGCTGGTCACACACACACACACAGCTCTCCCCTGCGCTGCATATTTCTGCTACTGAAAGTGATTCCATGGAGACTCATTCGTGAGTGCATTGCAAATATATATTATATTTTTTTTACTGTACGTCACCCTGTGCCTGTGCTTATTACCTGATCCTGGGTACGGTGAAGTCAGACGGGAGCTTGGAGATCTTGACCATCTGTGGCCTGTTGGGGAACTTCTCAAAGATGCGGAGTCTGAGAGGAAGCTTTTCTTTGGTGTCGGCGTTTGCTTCACTTTGCTTCAGCTATAACATGGGGCGACAGACAGACAGGGAGACAGAGAAAGACAGACAGAATATAGGATTTGGTTAGTATGCAATACTGCAAGTAAGGCCACAAGCACATTGCGGGTGTGGGGAGGGAGAAAAAAAACACAGGTAAAGTAGGTGATGAAAAGTCAGGGGTGGTAGCGTGTGTGTGCGTGTGCGTGTGTGTGTGTGTGTGTGTGTGTGTGTGTGTGTGTGTGTGTGTGTGTGTGTGTGTGTGTGTGTGTGTCTTCTCTCCAGGAAACACATCAGAGAACAGCTCTTGGACTGACTAAAGGGATGCAGTTCTAGGGTTGGCCTGAGGATGGCAGCAACACACTTAGCAGCAAACTACAGAGGAGACACATCATAATAACACAGACAGACAGTCCCGAGGTCCCACTTACTTCCATAAAAGAAGGATGAAGGACGCAACAAAAGGAGGGAAGAAAAGAACAGATTATGCTGGAATGGTTAATGCAAAAGAAAGAAGAAGGAAATGGTTAGAAATAATAATAAAAATAATATGCATGCATGCAGGCCAGCTGAAAAGGTATAGCACAGACTGACGTGGAGGAAAGGAGACGTGGCAGAGCAAATTAAACCGATTGTTTATGTTTAATAAGATCTAGTAGGAAGGGGTGTGTGGGTGGAATTAATATTTCCTGGTGGTGTGTGTACCGTATTTCCTTTCCCGGAGCATCAAAATAACCCTCCGATAATGCTTTTCAGATTAGACAGGGCTGGGAGGTTGATCTGGGTTTTGGGGCCTGAACGAATGACACAGCTTATCATAAAGAGCAGGCGACCCTGCGGCCCGCCGGTATTGATTGGGCCGTCTCTCTCTCTCTGTCCGTCATTTGGTCTGTTTGTTTGTTTGTGTGCGTATCCTCCAATTCTCTGTGTGTGTGTGTGTGTGTGTGTGTGTGTGTGTGTGTGTGTGTGTGTGTGTGTGTGTGTGTGTGTGTGTGTGTGTGTGTGTGTGTGTGTGTGTGTGTGTGTGTGTGTGTGTGTGTGTGTGTGTGTGGGCTGCACATTGGTATTTCTATTCCTGGGCTGTCTGACTCCCTTATAGTTCCTGACTGTCTGAAAGCACCCTTCTGTTTTTAAAGGGATAATGGCTGTGTGTGTGTGTGTGTGTGTGTGTGTGTGTGTGTGTGTGTGTGTGTGTGTGCGTGCGTGCGTGCGTGCGTGCGTGCGTGCGTGCGTATGAGGGGGCATGACAAAGGACAAACGATAATCTGCCTATCCATTCCCCCTCTCTGGCAAACTAACATAAAGGCTATGTGGATTTCATCTGCCTGGAGCGGGCACCCTGTGAAAGATGGAATTACTTCGTCCACCTTCTTTTCTTTCCCCGGACAGGCTTTTCTGTCTGCCTACAGTAGAGAAGAGGAGGAAAGTACAATGCAGAATATAGGCAAGAGGGGCGACAGTTAGAAACCAAATAAATGGTAGAAAACTGTCTTTCTGACGTCAACTATTGAAACAAAGTTGTGGAGGAGTGAACTAGTTTGGGAGGTTTGGGATGCAGCGGTCTGAGTGAAATCACTCTTGCTAGGAAGGTTAATAAGACACAAGCTCTTCGTATTTTCTTGTATGCTGTGACATCACAGCTACAGCATGGAATAAAATAGTCTAGACGACCTCTTAGGCGAAAAAGGTCAGAGACGGAATATAAAAAGCCAGACGTCTCCTCTTCCTCTTAACAGTTTGCTGGAGGAAACTTTGCCGCAGAAAAGTGCTGAAGTCATCTCTCGAAACAGTATTTTATCAGTCTGTTGAATGCCCCCACCGTCACACCACCACCACGATCCATGGTCACACACTACAAAAACATGCCCGCACAGTGCGCCGTTTAGCGCGTGGAGACCGACACCCTGCTTTCCTGCCTGCCAGCCAGGTCCCGCGGGTCCTAATCAATCGAGGCCAAGTCAGCGAGATGTTACAAGTATATGGCTCCGGTCCAACGCACTCTTCTCTGCAGCAGTATCCCCATTACAGTTAAGCTTACAGTACCATAACCTAGGAGGGCCCGGGAGGGGGGAAGGGGGCTCTCTATCGCACTCTCTCTCTGCATTTCTCTCACGGTTGGCTTCCTTAATGCTCACTTTCTCTCGCTCTCATCCTGTCTCCGTTAACACTTTAAGCCGCATAAACGGAGAACTCCGTTTAATTAAGTCCCAATAAAGAGTAGCAGACGGTGTGTAATCAAAAAGACGGAGATTAATTCATCCAAATCGGAGCTCCGGAGGCTACTGTAAGATCTCGCCTGGTTTGCAACAGCTCTGCCGTAAACCGACAGGTCCGTCATCCAAAGTCGTCTGGTCCCTTTATAACTATATCCCTTCATAAATCTTGGAGCACTAATATCAAAAGCTATAATACTCTAATCAAAGCGCTTGTTTTGACGGCCTATAGTAGCACTATCTTCAGTCGCAGCAGGACGTGTAGGACATCCATTTGTTCCCCATCGTTGGTTCTTTGTTTTGGCTAATCTTAGCCACTTCTAAGATGAAGCCGGGCGACGTCATGTGCGTCTGAAACGATCACGGGCGCACTGATTTAATGAGGGGCTAGCTAATGGTTCCGGGCGCTTATCGTGTTAATGAACACCTATCCGATGCCGCTCGGCGTTATACGCCTGCCCTGATCGCTCTGTCAAGTTCCAACCCAACCTCACATAATATAGTATAAATGAACGGAATTGACATGCCGTAATTAAACCTCTGATAGAGCCAAAAGTCGGTTCATACTGTATAACACTGATATTATACCTCCCCTTTGACAATGGCGGGCCGGTGCAGTCTCTACCTAGCCCAGTCCGAGTTGCGATCCGATAGGCACAGAATAGTAAATATTATGTACAGACAAGAACTCACCCAGCCCGAAGCAGACGTGGTGAAATTGCACCTCCGGGTTTGTGAAAGCCAGCAGTCAAACAGTAGCATTATGAATGGACTTTTGTCGTTTATCTACAGAATATGTTTATGTGTAATATATAATGTGAGATCAGGCTGTACCATGGTCGGACTGGCCCTAGGGAGTACCGGGAGCTTTCAATTTGTTTGACAGTATTGTTGCTGTATCAGTGAGTGACAAATAATCCCTCTTCTATCTTGGATCCTTTTGCTAGCCTCATTCTAGTGAGAGCAACAAAGGGTTGCGTAGGTGTCTGTTGGTTTGTATTATTTATGTTGTTGTGTAAAAGTGGTGGTAGTATGGCTTGTTTGTTTGTGTGTAGAGTTTCTGCTATGTGCATGGTGGTTCCCTTACCACACCACGCAGTCCAGAAAGTAGTGTCCATGACATCAGAGACACAGGGGGCTCAATCCTAAAATCTAAAATATCTAAAACCGCTGTACACACATAAAGATGCCCAGGAAAGCGTTCTAAATCTTCAACATGTCATTAACTTTTTTTTTTCTTGCAAAAAAGTGAGGTGTCCCTTTCATGTCCTGAGCTATAGAATACATAATTATGGGAGATAGTGGGGTAGTCGGCTGCAGTCAGAACGCGTCCCAGACAGTCCCTTGAGTATGGATATTATGTAAGGTTGTTTGCGCAGCGGCAGCGAGCGGGGGCAGTGAGCACGGCACAGCGTAATGTAGCATCTCGCTTCTCCATGAACCTGTACCTGCTAAAGCGTCAGGGGCCCCTAAAGCCTTGTCGTCAATATGACGGATCGATAATACACACATGCATTAGTAAGAGCTCACGGTATAGAGCACATGCCAGCAAAATTGCACTCGCTATCGACCGCAAGCTTTTGTATACGTCATTTCATAACAGGAGGAATCGCTTTCTTATGAAAGGGGGGACGAAATGGACAGATGAACAACATAATGATATGAAAGACACAGTGATGTTTAAAGCCGTGGCTGGCGTGAGACTGGGAGTACAGTGTGTGTGTGTGTGTGTGTGTGTGTGCGCACGCGCGCACACACACACAGGCAGGCACACGCGCGCATGCGTTAAATAATGATACTGTTTTACTTTGACGTTGAGAGCCTGTTCATATTATACACACAATTGTGCATGATAATAAGCATGTGCACAAGAGAAAATATGTCATGTTTCTTTGTCTTAGTGTGAGTGGCTCATAAATCAGAGAAGCAGTGTAGCCCATAGCAGCAGTGGTGGATAGAAACAAAATACATTTACTTGGGTGCTATACTTGTAGTTCATTTTATGTCTGCGTGATTTTACGTTGGCCAGCGGTTCCCAAACCTTTTTTTTTATGTCAAGGACCCCCAAAGTTGACACTAATTAACCCGCAGACACCCATTTGAAAAGACATGCCCCCACGAGAGAAGATTTTTATGGCTGTAGCAGTTATTCTCAACCTGTTTTATTTTCATGTACCACCATGGTTTGAAATGCACTGGAGTTGAATCAGCCAGGTTTGTTGTTTTACGTTGTTGAGTGACAGGACTGTTGGCCTATCAGCAGCTGTGATCGGTTTTCGATCCATACTGACGGCCCCATATAGAGCTGCGCAGTGACGTCAACGCCCCTGTTCTAGAAACGGATTCCCCATTCATTTTTCGAAAATGATTCATATAAAGACAATTACGCCGTGGACAAAGCCAACTCGAGTCGTGACAAAACATGATGACACACACAATTTTTTTAAGATGAAAAACAAAACAAAAAGTGTTGTATCCTGCAGTTTTTTACTTCTTGCTAATTAGATATTATATGATAATGTGTTTGTTGTCATGATTTGTCATGACCTGAATTGGTTCTGTCGGCGGCACAATCGTGTTTTTATTAACCATTTTCAAAAAGTCTATGATGAAAATGAATGAGGATTCCGTTTCTGGAACACGTCACCAGACCTGCATGCCAGAAGAAAAAGACAGTATTTATTTAAGGTGGCGAAACAGGGCAGGAGCCAGGATAATGTATACCTATACTTTGACTGTTGCAATTCTTGAGAACTCATCCTTTTGTTATTCCAGCAGACTTGAAACTTCTGCCAATAATTCTGCCAATAATTCCACAAAACTCTGTATGTCTTTGTCCCGCTGACGTCCATGTATGGACGGAAAAACGCTAGCGTCACACACATGACATCATTGACGGGGCGACGAAACGTTAGATAACGGGGAACGCACTTCGCATTGGCGTCAGAAGTAATTCGCCGTTTGATGTGTCACTAAAACAAAGAAGTTAATTAATCAATATTAAATTGAACTCCATCAAACATTTGAATCGTTTAAAGAACCATGACAGACCCAGTGGCCCCAGACTCAGAGACCGCTAGCCCAACCAAAGCACCGGCAAGGAGGAGGAGAAGAAGCAGCGCTGTGGCGTCCGCCGCTCCCAAGAGAGCGGTCCGACGCCGGAGGAGGACCATGACCACCAGAAGACGTGCTGCGTCCGCCAGGCCCAAGAGGAGGACCACCAGAAGACGTGCTGCGTCCGCCGGGCCCAAGAGGAGGGCGGGGAGGAGGCGCTCAGTCGCCACGAGGACCACCAAGAGACGCAGAAGGTCCACCGCGCGTGGCACTGCCAAGAGGGCAGCAGACCTCCCTCTCGACACCCTCCTTCTCGCCGCCTTCCTTCTCGGCGGCGCCGCCAAAATGGCAGCAGCGCCGAAAAGGAGAAGGAGAAGGGCGGTCCAGGAAAGAGAATGAGTAAATCCCAACCAACCCATGAACCCCTCTAAGCTCTATTCCAGGGGTTTTCAAAACAGTGGTCCCTGAGAGGTGTATTGTAGGTGGTCCCCCAGGCTAAATGATGGAAAGTTGGTTAACCAGATGTAACTCTTTGAGAGTGTGAACAAGAGTTGAAATATTCATCATGTGGATTAGTCTACATAACTAGAGAGTGTAGAAGATTGATGGTCATTTGGATCTGTATGTTTAACTGTTTTGCTTCCCAAATCCAGCCTGGAATTGAGGACAAAACCAAACCAATCTTTATTTGTTGGGTCTGTGAGGATAAAATGTCATCAAATGGTGGTCCATGGCTCAGGTTCTGAATAAATAAAGTAAGCCATTGGCTATTAAAGTGACATCTCTCATGGTTGAGCGTCAGCGATTCGATTTACAGCTGGTCCGACATCCAAAGTTGTCCGGCCCCAGTATAGCCAACGGAGAGCTTTTTTTTTCAACGTGTATGACTCCTGACACTGAGTTTTGTCTGTCGTATGCTGTTTGTTGTCGGCGTATTGCCATGCCGTCGGCTACTCGGTTTGTTGCTGTTTGTAGCAGCCGCGGAGGGAACACTACTTTAGTGTGTCGATGGCGCTGTGTTAGTGGTATACTGTAGTCTAGCACTATCAGCAGCGGGCGTAAGATGCATTCGGCTTTGTGGCTCACAGAAAGTGAAAGTACCGTCCGTTTACTGCATGTTGTCTTGTTAGTTATAGAGAGTAATGTTGAGGACTCTCATTGCATCAAGGCAGCAGCCCTACGTAAGTGGTATATGGAATGGGCAGCACAGCCAGAAGGGGGTTGAGTCAGCGTGCAGAGCAGAGCCATCTAGTAGAAGAGTTGCGACATTGAGGCCGCTGTTCATGCAGCCTGAATAGGGACACACTGGAGTTGGAAATACATTGTTTTCAATGAAGGCGGCGCAAATAAGAGCAAATTTAGGGTATGTGCAACATGACAACTGTTCTAGAGTTACGACTAATACATGTAATATAATAGGCCTACACCTATAGAGCGCTGTTGCTTTAAGATTAGTGTGGGTGGGTCAACCGTCAGAGCACGTAGATGCGGTGGGACAGAATAGGTGGCTCTAAAAGGTAAGGTAAAGGTTTTGTATGAAGTTCTCTGTTAATCAATCCAGCTACTTATTGATATACGAAAAATAAAGCGTATTTTGTAATTTCAAAAAGTTGATTTGGAAAGTATTATTTTTAGAAGAAATTATTCCCTCACATTATACAAATTCACCAGAGCTTTCAATTCCAATATAATAGTAATATTTGACCAGGGGTATCCATCTATCCTTTGACTCTACCACTACTCTAGTCCTACATTTGTCCACCAGCTGGCCCAAACAGCAGGGGCCAAGACTAATGTGTTTTGCGTTCAGAGCCATTCAGGTGTCAGGCCTGGGCTTTCTTCTCCCAATTCAGACCAATTTCAAGCTCGGCTGAGCCAGAGGGAGATTTACATTAAGGGATTCCAGTGCTTTGTTATAGCCAGAGGTTGGATTGAGCACCTGGCGCTGGTGGTACGGTATAAAAGAAGAGCTACAGTAATGCTGTGCATGTGGCGTACTGGGGATCCATACTGTATAGGGGTCAGTCTAATAGTAACAACATGTGTGACACATATAACAGAAACATCTATAAAAAGGAAACATTAAAGCAGATTCTACACTGTTTGTGGAGGAAACCCTATGTTTCTACGTCAGTCGCTCTAAAACATTTTCATGTCAAGCACTCCCCTTCTGAAAATATTTTGTTCCAGGGACCCCACCATAGAAGCAAAGATTTGTTTTAAAATCCTTTGCTCTGAAAGAGTATACATGATTTGTGCCAAAATAGCAGATCTACAAGCTTGTGCGCGCCACAGCATGTAGATCTATGTTGTACTATTTTACATAAATTTGAATTTTTCAGCCTCCACAGTATTTTTACAACCCAAAGAGTTGTTTCATAAACAGCTAGACCTTCATGATCCCTCTCAGATTGTTCCCTAATGTGATGTTATATTCGAGGTAAATTTTGAATAGCCCACCTCCTTTACTGTAATGTATCATCCATCCACCCTTTAAGTCATTGGTATAAATGAATCAGTCCCCACCTCCTCCCACCGTGGTTCAATGCCCTGACCCTCCCACTGAGACGACGTGGGGGCGAGGGTGCCCCCCCTGAGGAGTGGATATTTGTGGTACTGCAGCCGAAATCCTGAGAGAGGATGAAACTGAATGATCAACTGAGTGGGTGTTTAGGCTTCAGTGGGTATACAGAGGCAAGCATGTATTATTAAAGGGCTACATTTATAGAATGAATTGGATTTTAAATTCACAGTGGAGCCCCTGTAAGAATAAGGGTAATGCTTAAAACACCAAAAGGCGTTTCCGTTATGAAGAGAATGAATAGATAAAGAGAAGCTATTATCGATGAAAGCAGCGTGCGGAAAACAGTAATTTACATTACGGTTAATGTCACACCTAGGTCTCAATCAGCGTTTAGATGTGAACATTCTGCCAAGGGAACTCTTTGCAACGGGGGCGATACCTGGCAGACAGCAATGCTGAATTGGCAGAATGACAAAAGCACTTCTGTCCATCTGAAGGCAAGACACCGCCACTTAGCATCCGGTCGTGTTCCCTCTTGAGAGGCAGGGAACACGACCACTATAGGGTTCTGTTGTGAGGCAGGTGCATCCTTCACCAATTCCACCAGGGGTACTATATATACTGTATGAAAGCCTTTGGGGGAAGCCGGCTGTCGGTATGCCCACCACACAACACCTTCACAAATTCTCTTGCAGTTGTCGGCAAATAACCGCAGTAGAGCAGCAGAGCTAACAATGTAGAAAAAAGAACATCATTTGATCTGGGGGGCGAAAAAAAGAGTTTTGAATGTGCTCTGGATGGCGTTATCAAGCCGTAATCATTTTTGCGCTGTGAAGCCTTTCATCAAAGTGAGTAGTGCACTATTGCATTGAGTGTCGAACGCACACTCTCCACCGCTAGCGGCGAGTTAACGAGTCCTCTGAATAAAGTGCCTCGGAGGCGTGCGAATATAATGTGTGATATCTGTCAGAATGGACAATGAGACAATGGGGATCTGATGAATGGTCGCCCACGGAGCACCGGCTGCCCACCCGCGACCGAGATACGGAGCTGGTGGGAGGAGGAGGACATTATAATTCGACGCGATTTCACCATTCAAACTGCGGGGGAAAAAACCCTGCTGTTTCTCGGCTACAGCTATGCCCCCCACTCTGTTCTGTGTGATCACAGAACCGAACACTTCATAGCTGGTTAATAGGCCTTCTGAGATCCATCGTACTGCGTAGGTCATGTCATGAGAAAACTCAAAGTGCAGGTGTAGGTTAGGTGTTTACAAACACAGCAACGGCATGTACCGTATATTGTGATATATCCTCGACAATACCGTTTAACATAAATAAGATCTGCACTCAGAGTGCCAAATTGCGCACTGCGTAGGCCATGGCCTACTTGCTGGCATGAGCAGAGCGAGCAATCCAAAAAACAAATAATATTTTTCAATATTCTCTCATGACATGAGTTATAAAGGTCTCTTAATTACGTCACCATTCTGGAGCAAGGATGGATCCAACCAATCGGATTACTTCGAGGGACGGTCGGCGGTCCACAACCGCTTCGTCTGGCCTAACCCGAAATGATTTTGGGCTCCGGTTGGGGTGCCGTCCGAATTTGGACGGAAGATGAACTGATCTGATGTGATCTCACCAATGCGTCATCATTCCTGGCCCCTCCACCACCCTTCCACTGCTGTGCTACGTCACGTCATTTGGAGCCACGCCCACCCCGAAAGGTTGACTCCCACTTCTAGGCCACCGTGTTTAACAAGTTAGGCCAGGTTTTCCGATTTCGCGCAACGTGGACGAAAATGAAAGCCTGGGTGTCGAGGCTAACGACCACTTAACTTGCGCTTGCTCTGCTCACACAAGGAAGGAATAAATAAATAAATAAATAAATAAATAAATAAATAAATAAATAAATAAATAAATAAATAAATAAATAAATAAATAAATAAATAAATAAATAAATAAATAAATAAATAAATAAATAAATAAATAAATAAATAAATAAAGGGGGCTGATGAAAGGATGCAATGTGATTGCATCAACAAGCTGATGCTTGTTGATGCTCATTAATACCGGTATATCAAGGAAGGCAATTATGTTTCGTCACTGTCAAACACATCTACATCTCGCAAAATGTCAAAGAAAGCTTTATTACATGTTAACTCCATCTAGGTTCTAAACACGAAAGCATGTTTAGTGTGCAGTTGTTGCACAGAAATTTTACATGAAAGTAATGCTACTTTTGAAATGTTGATAGATAAAGAAAATGTAAAAAAGGCTGGGGTATTGTGAAAAATTGCGAGCCTCATACCTTGATATGTATCGCATCTTGACTTGAGTGTATTGTTATATGCCTAGCCAACACAGAAACAGAACAAGACGCCTCCCCTTTCTTTTACACGGTTGGTCGGGCTCTCACAAACTCCACTGGACCCCATGGGGGAGGGAGAACGGAGGGTCGCCCCTCGCTCTCATTAGCTGAGCAATGAGCCGTGTTGTGGAGCATGTACAAGTACACTATACTCCCCAGACCACATTACTGAACCGCACCTCGGGGCTCACCGAAGCTAGTGTGCTGCATGCTTGTGACGGTATAAGACGCAGAATACAGGTTTCACTGAATATGGATCTGAAACGGGAATGTGAATGTATGAAGAATGTGCGAACAGTACACCGAATAACAGACAAGAACATCGACAATAACAGGACTCTTTTTTGCCAAGTGAAAACCTGGCATACGATACCTGTAGCTCCCGTCTTTAACGATGACCTTATAGTCGATTACAATTAGCCACTAAGCCAATGGGAGCTTAACCACATACCCTGAAAAGGGGATTCTGACCCCAACCAACTAATCGACCGCAACCAACTAATTGTGCAGTAGCAACCTAGTCATGATTGGCTGTAGAGCCCGACAGATATGGAATATTGTGATTTGTCCCAAAGAGGCACAATTGTTTAAAAGAAAATGAGGAAAAAAGGAGATCTGTGCCCTTTTATAACCTGTATTAAGCAATGCAATGTGGCATACTGTAACTCTATACACAGTACTTCAGAATATCCACTGATATTATTGTATTGTACTTACTTTGCCAATTCTCATGCCAATAAGGCTCCTTTGAACTGAATTGAATTGAATCGTTCTTGTTTTTGTGTGAGAGCCATCTATAGGCCTACTGTATATATTTCATGAATCTGTCAATCCGTCTGTTCTCCAGTTCTCTACATATCTGCGTGAAGCGCCACGTCCCAACATCACACTTGGCAGGTGTATTGCTAGGGACCCGCAGTTGTCAAGTTGTCAAGATGATCTAATGCACACGGCCGTGCCAAGAACAGGCACCGACTGATTGCATCGCTTTGAGTCATTCTCGTTTGAATTATGAGCAAACTGAGGCTCCACTGTGAATCGTTTAATTGCACATTTTTTGCAAACATCCAGTGGGCAATTTCCTTGTTGTCTCGGAGTGTCGGAATCCTCCGGGTGGAGACGGTGAAGGTGACATTCAAGTGTGATAAGAAACAAACTGTCCGCAGGGGATTCTCTCAAGGCTATATGCCTCTTTTTTCTTTCCCTCTTCACACTCTCTTCTCCTACCGATCTATCGCCTTTCTCCTTCTCCTCTTAAATCTCCAAATGAACGCTTGGGTCCGATAAATCACACAAAGTGTAGGAACGGGGGGGTGGGGGGGGGGCTTTCGTTGTTAATTCATAAATAACAAAACACTCTGCTAGAGGCTGTAATACAATCGCGTCAAACACACATTCTGACCTGGCCTCGCTTTGTCAGATGCACTAAGTGGAGCGTAGGGCGAAAATAAGCAGCCAGAGCGCCCACACACTGGTACGTTGAGACAGACAAGACAGACTGACACTCGTGCACACGTGTAGGTGTGCACGCGCGCGCACACAGAGTAACTGGATCAGATGTTGTTTGGGGGGAGAAGAGCGATCTATCTATTGTTGCCATGGGTGACACGGTATGAGACTGTCACAGCTGCTCCCCTGTGACAACCCCTCCCTCCCCAAAACCTCATTGGCATGCCGACTGGCACTCCTCCTCTGAGGCCCCCCTCACACGTCTCTGTCCTCTTCCAACCCGCATCGCTCTGTCCTTTCTGTTTTTTCTCCCTCGCCAGTCAACAGCGGATCGTACCTCAATCGGCCCCGCTGACAAATTAGGGACAAGAGGAACACGTGGGGAACAACACAGGGACTGGCTGGCAGGGCCTGGCGGCTGAGATAGCGGCAGGTTTGTCAAGCTTGGGGTTACTGCCAGGACACAGTCCGTCCCCACCGACTCAGGTTCTGTGGTGGTCTCATACACACATATTAAAGAAGGACTGAGAATTGTCTTCCCACCATGCCAACAGTGTGTTGACTCACACTAACTTTTGGTTCAGCCATGAACCGTGCGTCATGCACTCCCTCCTCTGAGCCAGCACTCCCTCCTCTGAGCCAGCTGAGCCAAGGCTGAAACTAAAGTGAAAGTGTGAGTGTCAACACACTATTGACCTGTTGGGCAGACATTACCGGTATATAGCAAACAATGCATTTTGGAGCAACGGAAACAGATGAATTTGAACAACAACGCATAGCCAACTGCAAATAAAGGGAAGAAAGAATGCCTTCTGGGATGGAATTCTCCTTTAAACAAACATTTTCCGTTCCGTCTGTGTTTCGTAGCCGCCTCAGTGCCAGATGGAGCGTTGAGCTGCAACGTCTCCTCCAGCTGGGTCGGGGTTCAGGCCGCAGTCTTCGGTTGCTCTTTATTATAGTACTTTTTTCGGGGCTCGGTCCTGCCAAGTGAGGGCAAAGATCTACAGCCTGGCTCTACAGCACTTGGCATGGTATGGTCGTTCTTCTGGCATCCTAATGGTGTAGCCTGTAGCCAGTGGAGTTGATGCTGGGTGACTGTTATGTTGCAGTGTGTCTTGGGTTGTATTTCATTGGGTGGGGGGCATACTTGGGTGGTGGCTGTACTGTCCACGCTTCTCCAGCTGTAGAGCACTGGTTTTCATGCAAAGGCACTTATAATGCAGATCTATGATCAGGCAATGAGATCTAGAGAGACAGCAAAATCATTTTGCGAATGCAACCAACGGTTATGGCCGACGGCCCATGTGTCGCGGCTGGTGGTAAATGAGTCGCAATCATTATTATAGGTCCCTCACAAACTGCAACAGGATGATGGCGCCAGCAAAGCATTTGTGTTCATAGATGAAGATTTAGGTCTCCCACAAGAACTATTACTTTTTTTGTTTTAGGACAGTACCTTCCGGAAGGGGGTTCTGAGCAGTTCAGCACTGTTTCTCAGCCATCAGTGTTGCCCATTATTTCCCAGACCCGGAAATTATTCACCGGATTTCAAGCATAAAGATTAGAAATTATTTTTTGAATATGATGTCTGTCCCTCTTCAATTGAGCCGGAGAGAGTGTTATCTCCATGGAGGAATGCAGATGCACCATCAAGCAGAAATCTGAGACTGCGCCGTTGTTGTTGTTGTTGTTGTTGTTGTTGCTGCATATTTTGTTTATGACAAGGGAGACTAAAAAGAACAACGGAAGCATTTCTAAATATGCCAACAATGTAAATGCAACTGCATTTCATCTTACTACCTTTGAAGGATCTAAAGTATGCTTTGACTCTACTGGCTATGCTTATTACTTATTATTCTGTGTATATAAAAAGTATCTAACTTATCAAATCTCTTATTGTTCAATATTGTTCTTAGACAATAGTTGGCTTGTGCCCAAGTACTATACAATTATGAAGAACACTTTTGTTTTTTAAATTTTAATTGCCTGTGTGTTGTGTCGCTTTAGTTTTACTGCAGCAACAAAAGCGGTTTGATTGTCATCAGTCTCACCGTTTGTGAGGCTTTAGAGGGTTTAGTAAATGGAAAAAGCAGCCACAGAGAAAAGGAGAGAGCCAGCACGAGAGAGAAAGACGAGCCAGAGAGAGACGTCCCACGAGATACCTCCGTGGGTATGTTGTTCAAACGTGTGTCTTGTCTGCCTGGATGAAGGAAAACGCAATGGTGATGAAAGAAAAATCATCTGTCCTGCTTTCTCTCCAATCCCTCCCTCTATCTAACGTGTTACATCCTCTCCCCATTTGTACAGTCTCTCCAACCTGTCCCACATGACTCAACCGGTTAGGACCCGTTGGGTTGCCAAACATGCAGTAACATGCACGCAAACAGACGGACAAAAGAGAAACACTGTATAGGTAAATGGTAAATGGTGCATTTATATAGCGCCTTTATCCAAGGCGCTTTACATAGATCGTGCATCACATTCACCCATTCACACACACATTCATACACTGATGGCAGTGGAAACCATGCAAGGTACCTACTAGCACATCAGGAGCAATTAGGGGTTAAGTGTCTTGCTCAGGGACACATCGACACTAGCTCTGCGGGAGCCCGGGATCGAACCGGCAACCTTGTGGTTACCATCCAGTTACTCTACCTCTGAGCCACTGCCGCCGGCATTGCTGACACATTTCTGTTCCCCCAGAAATACTAAGGCTGGAGCACCCAGTGAGCAACTAGTTGCAACCTGGTCGTGACTGCTTATGTATGGTCACGATTAGTTTATATGTCGAATGAAATCCCCAAGCCTAAACATAACCGCAAGCACAGGGCAATGCCGGATTACTACCCTAATACATAACTGCAACCACAGAGCAGCGCATGTTCAGTAACCAGAAGACCTGGTCTTTGGTCGCTAGTAGATTTCACACCCCATCTGGGCGGTGGTGATTTGTTGTCCATGGATAGGGCGTCAGAATCTGACATCACAACCGCCCTGGCGACCCAAGATGCCATAGGTGAGGTCGCGGCAGTAACAGATTGGGGTGTGCTTATAGGCACAATAGGCGGGTCGTCCCAATGTGGACCGGGTGGGGGGTGGGGGCGGTCATGGAGGGAGCTTAGGGATGATGGCATCGCCTGCTTGGCTATACAACATCCAGTAGACAAACTATATTCTCAAAAACTTCAAGCAGATTAGTATTTATTTCTTTCCACCCACGGAAACAATTGTCGGAAAATGCCGCTTTTGGTGTCTCAAGCCGTTTTGATCTGTTACTCTGCACAAAGAAAGATAATAAAAAGACAAACCAACGCACGCCCCCCACCCCTCAAAAAAAAAAAAAAAAAGGAATACAAAGAAACGAAAAAAAGGGCAATCTCATTGTTTGACAGGAAAATCTAATAGCCGGCACATAGAAGGTGAACACATATTGGTGTTGCTGATGGTGTAGAACAATTCCACGAGTATGCTTACAGTAATATTGGCTTTGCTTGGTGTGTGTGTGTGTGTGTGTGTGTGTGTGTGTGTGTGTGTGTGTGTGTGTGTGTGTGTGTGTGTGTGTGTGTGTGTGTGTGTGTGTACGTGTGCGTGTTGTGTGTGCACCTGCAGGCGTTCAACTGTATGCTCCCCTCCTAACTTCTATTAACCTCGTGCGCCTTTGTCGCCCTAGCTACATCTCATTAAAACGTCCCCGCAAACCTCATTTCTCACAATAAATGCATTATCCTAATCAGCACTGATGAGTTTAACATGCCCTGGTACTGTGTGTGTGTGTGTGTGTGTGTGTGTGTGTGTGTGTGTGTGTGTGTGTGTGTGTGTGTGTGTCTGTCTTTAGGTTCTTCCTGTTATACCAATGGTTCCACACTCGCATCTGCATAGTGATTGGTGGAATAAACTGGGTGTTCATTAGCTTCACCCCGACTTGCTCTCCTAATCAGTAATGGTCCCTCGGAACAGTGCCCGTGCGTATCAGTTTACATGTGCACACAGGCACTTCCCTCATCAATAATTAGTTACTTGACTTGTGTTTTAACAGTTTAATATATGTTTTTTCTTAAGTGTTTTGTATTGAATGGGCAATCTGGATGGACAGCTATAGATACGAGGCGCGAGAGGATGACATCCAAGAGACCAATGGCAAGAGAGGCCAACATGCTTTACGGTACTTCCCCAAAAGGGACGGGACGTAAACATTGTTTACAATGTTTACAATTGTAGTTTCAAAATGAAAAATACACAAAAGGGAAGCTTTTCACATTGGCATGCATTGTCAGGTATGGATACACCTGTCTGAAATTGTGAAAAAATGTATTTTTCAGTTCACTTAACCTTTAAATTAAGCAACCACATCTCTAGCAGGGAGTTATGGTTTAAGCCAATTGCAAATTTGAGAGTTAAAGACATAACTGCACTTTGTGATTGCGATGCACAGATTCACGACTTCGCCCCGCCTCACATCACATCACAGTCCGGGACACAAAAGTGCAAGAAGCAACAATGGCCTCTCAGCGTCGAGGAGGGCCAGTAAAGCGCGACCGATCTGCTTGATCACTGCGAGATTAGCCCCCCAATGCCCCTCATATCCTCCTGTCATCTTCTGGCCTCGGCCCTAATAGGGGAAGCCAAATCAAGACGAATGGTCTGTCGGGGTTGACAGATGCAAGTCATTCCCTCCCCGTAAGGCTGCGCCGTAATCACCCAAATGATGACAGATGGGCTTTTACAGCCGCACGCCTTATTGATGATGTCATCATCAAATAAACAACGCAGTGCCGCTGCTGTCGCTACTCAGCCGTACAGACACCTGGCCGCGGCCGTTCAGTGGGAAGGAGGCAGCGTCGTTATTATACGTGAGGAGTGAGGGTTGTGCATGGGTTAAAGTCTTGTTTTTTAAGATTTGTCGGAATCAATGTTGCCTGGTAACCGCATCCCTCTGCCCCGCTTCAATTAGCACGTTGTTAAAGCGCAAATAACATGGATTCCTAAAATGTGTTTTTAAATACGTAATATCATATTGTATACACTACAGTATGTCCCTTAAGCTTATTTCTAATGGTTTGAGCCTCGATCACCACTGATATAACCAGTCCTTGTCATTTCTTTATGGACAGTTTAACTGCAGTACCACAATGTCCTGAGGTGGTAGGGGCTCTGATATGCATGATAGTTGAGTCATTAAAATACTGATGCTAGATAAAACCAGGCTTGTTTAAATTCCAACTTGTCAACTTGAAAAACCAACAATGGCGGAGATTATAACAAAGTGGAAATGCAATGTTTTAACAGAAGGCTGAAGGAGAGCAGGAATTATACAAAGCAGGGCGCATTGATGACATCATTATGAGGCTAAAATCAAACAAGCTGTTCCTAAGAGCCATTCACATTAAAGCTTCTATATGATATGAACGAGATAAATTATGGGGATAGAGAAAACACATGGGAGCACCAAAATCACTAGAAAAATTAAACAGTTGAATTTCATGTTATTCCCCTCAATCAGTACTTCAACTGCTGTACATCAAGTCTAACTCAATCAAGTAGGGAACTTCTCTCTTTACAGACAGGAAAAGGTAAAGGAGAATTCCACCCCAGAAGGTTTTCTTACCTTTGTTTGCAGTTGATTTATTATTATTATTTTGTGATCCAATTGTTATTTTGGAGCAATGGAAACAGGTGAATTGGACAACATCCCAAAGCCCCATTAAAAGCTTATGGTGGGGTAGGGGAAACAGGCAATATTTTTCTTTCTTTTTTGCAAAGTAACAACTGGACCATTTTTTGTCAAATAAATCAACTGCAAATAAAGGTAAGAATAGCTTCTGGGTTAGAATTCTCCTTATGAAATGAATGAAAGTTGCACAATATGGTAGAATTAGGTCAACGATACAAATGAGGCTAGTTTTGTGAATTGATTTACTTTTAATGCGCGGCCCCAGTGCCGCCCACAAAATGACCAGAACTACTTAATATTTTACCAAAACCAGAGCAGAACTCCCACAATGGGATTTGGCCAAGCAATTAATACAGTTACAACCACTATATTACTGGCAAGTACTTCATCACTTTAACCTCCATGATCCTGTACTGTATGTCGGCCCATAATGTGGCTCAGCCGTCTGCTTATCCTTTTATTAACTCCTCAGTGCACTCATGCTGTTTTAAATGGCTTGCATTGCCATAGCGCATTTATACAAAGCACATTTAATCAATCAATCAATCTATCAATCAATCAAATCAAATCAATTAAGTCTCTTAGAGCTGGAAAAGAAAGGCAAAGTTGGTCTTAAGAGGATATTACATGTTTGACTGGTCTAACTATTACTATTTCTGACACACCGTGATGGGGAAATGGAATGCTCAAGCAGGATACACCCGTCAACATTGATTTTCATTGATTTATTCCAGTCTGTCAGGATCCTGTCATGAACTCCTCTTGAGGCAGTGAATAGGCTCTACACCACACCACCGCCCAGTGTGGCATTTCTATGCTGCGCCCTGTTTACCAGCATTGCTTGAGCGTCGCTCCGGCTCCACAACTCTTAATAGTAATAATAATAATAATAATAATACTTTCAGGGAGAAAATACATTCTCTGATTTGCATGAACGGACGTTCTGAATAGATTATTCACCTTCAATTTGTTGTTCTATTATTTCCAATTCATTAGCACGTTAGCAATTGTCTTGTAGGCTCGACCGACTGTGAAAAGCGAAGGATTAAACATGTCACGAGGAACATAATGTATGCATGGCCACTACAGTACGTTAAGCTTTCAGCAGAAAAACAAAAACAAAACTAAAATCCCCTGATATCTAAGAAATGGCACAGCTTTACAGGCCGACGATGTGTCATTCAGAATGGTTTGGGTTTTACTCGTTGCTTTTTGCCATTAATACCCCAATTGGCCTGAATAAAAGATTACCATTTTTCCCCAATGGAAACATCAGAAAAAAATTGGGTTACTATTTTTCAATCTACAAGCTCTCACACATTTGCCTTCCAAATACATCGCTGAAAAACGGCATAAACAACAAAATACTGCAAGGCTTAATGTTTATACCAAGTCTCTTTGGAGGCAAATAAATTGTCCTTTAAGTGACACAGAGAGTGGATGTTTTGGTATTCAGCCTGTCAGAAACATCTATCCCCCCCAACCTTTCACTAAAATGCCATTTTATTTTTACATCCAAAGGGCCTCGATGTTCATTTGTGCGAGGCTACCTTGTTATTAGCCATGGCATTGGGCTGTCTGCAAATGTTTGTAGAATTCCCTCGCTTCCAGGAGGGCGATCACCATCTATGCTCTATTTATAGTCACTCTCTGCATTTGTGATTGAGGCGGCTGTAAAATAGGCAATTTTACACTCGCTGCTCCAGTCGCTCGGCTGTGGAAGGGAAATAACCAGCGGTGGAAGAAAATCCAGATTCCTTTTACTTAACCCTCCTGCCACCATCGATTCAGTCTGTGTGTCACTCACTGCCTCTGGACGCAATGGGGACTTTTATTTTGAAGATCACGATTTTCTCATTTCACCTCGACGTATCAGTGACTTTTACATTGTCACTGATTTACAACCTTGTTGGGCTGGTGATAGAAACCTTGAAGCTGAACACTTCACTGGAACGAGAGACGGCTAATAATGATCTAATGTCGGCCTTATATTTATTTTATTCTGCCATCGAGCAGACTTTCACTCCGTCTCAGAGACTCGGACCATAAAGACAACTAATAGACAGGCGCCCAACCTTGCTACAGTGAATTGATCCATTTAAGCCACCAGATTTGACAGTTCAGCAACTGAACAAGACAGCGGGCAGGCTCTGGACCGGTTCTGAGCGCTGAGCACTCGGCAGGCATCGTGGGAGTAGGCGCTAATATCCCGGGAGACTCACCGAACTTCCGGAAGAGGTGGGAGGTCTGGTGACAATGCAGGTGTAAGCGCCACGCAGTAGCTATAGTTTCCTGGCACCAGTTCTGAATAATCATTTCGTTTCACTTCATTATTCATTCTGGAAGAACTTGATCTTCAGCAGTTCATACCAACAAAACAGAGCAGTAGGATAGCAGATGACAATGGGCTACCGTGTTTGCTAGCCAAACAAACACAGCCGACAAGCGTTACTAGCATGTAAACAACAGCAGTAAAATATGTCGGATGATGACATTTATAAAATTCAGAAAGTATTTAGCATATAGGTCGACTCGATTGACAGTAATAGCCAGATCAATCGTGTGGGTGCCATGTTTGTTGTTTGACACTGTGGAGTGACAGGGCTAATAGCCAAGCAGCTGCGCCTGATCGTTTTTTCATACGGACAGCCCCATAGAAAGCATTACCAGACCTGAATCTCTAGGGAAAGGCGGTGTTTTTTTTTATAATTGTGATTCAATGCTGGAGCCAAGCAAGAGTACTAGCATAATTGGATAGAAAATTGGAAGTTCTGAAAATTGTAGCAAACTGTGCTTCTGCAACAGCATTTGCTTTTAAGGAAGGAGATAAGTCTATCTCTGAGTGTGTGTTAGCGCGCGTGTGCGTGCGTGTGTGTGTGTGTGTGTGTGAGTGTGCGTACGTGCATGAAAAACCAGAAGCTTTTTCCACACAGCAAGGTTTCTGCTTTTAACGGTAATTGTTTGGTGACTCATCCTTGTAAAGAAAAGCCCCACAAAAGGTGAAAATTAAGAAACCACTCAAACAGTAAAGAGCGCCTGCCTACATGTGGGCAAGATACTTCAACCACATGCCACCCTCCCACAGAGAATAGGGGGCGGGGGGCTTTGTGGTTGACTCAAAACCTGTGACAAGAACCAAGCAGTAATGTAAGAAAAGTAAATTGAAAAACACATGCGCTCACACGTGTTTGTGTGTGTGTGTGTGTGTGTGTGTGTGTGTGTGTGTGTGTGTGTGTGTGTGTGTGTGTGTGTGTGTGTGTGTGTGTGTGTGATTCTGTATGGCAGCACTTTTCACAGGTCTTGCTTTTAACACGAATTGCCTGATGACTCACTCAAGTAAAAATTCTTAAAAAAAGGATCCTTGGTTAATAAGACAACTATGCATTAGAACACTATTCACATTTCCATAATGGCATTGCTGTGTTCCAGACGCAACGCACAAACTCTCGTCTATCGCGAGGCTTTGTGAGCCTCATGCAAGTGGACAGAGCATGCGAAATAGAATTTCCATGAACATGTACAACAACTAGAGGGTCACTGCACATATTGTCATTTTTGTTTTGTTGTTTCATGTGAAAATAGAAAATCTCGTCTACATGAAATGAGCCACCGTTTGTTTGGATTGACTCGACAGATTAATGTCGAGTGAGGATTTTACACTGGAAATGAAAACACAGCACTTTCAATCTTTTCATTCACTAATCTCTGATGACGTAAAAAACAAATGTCCCAGAATATACTGACGGTGCTGAAATTGTTTATTCATTGTGTAACAGTATATGCACCATCTTGGCAAGTAGGCTGTTCCATTCGTACCTGGATTATCAGCACAGAGAAGAAACAGATTTTACTGTGTGCGTGAAGCACCGCTGCACTTTTTGACACCGTCCCTGAATACAACATAGTACAGGGACTAGGGATGTCACGGTATGGGACCACAAAACCGGTACTTTGCTTGCCCACCGAATGTACCGAAAAAAACAAAAAAACAAAAAAAACAACAACATTGCACGTTCTAACTAGATGTAACTCTTTGAGAGCGTAAACATGAAACCAAATGGACCCTTGCGGGACCCTTGGTTTCATGTTTACGCTCTCAAGAGTTAAAGTATTCATCATGAAGTCTACACAACTAGAGAATGTCGAAGATTAATGGTCATTTTGATCTGTATGTTTGACTATTTTGTTTCCCAAATCCAGCCTGGAATTGTGGACAAAAGCAAAAGAAATCTTTAGTTTTTGGTCTGTGGGGCTAAAATGTCATCATATAGGCCTATGTTATTACTCATGTTGATTGAGTATTTGGCCTGCATGTGCCAGGACTCCGAGGCCAAACTATAAAACCGATAATACCGGTATCAAAGAAAAACATGCCTAACAGGGACCACTACTGTGGTCCAAATTTTGCACAAACACTCCCTTGATGCCAACAATGAACATTTTCCGGAACGGCCTGTTATAACGCCACCAGGAGGCCGATCTGTGTAAAACACATAATTTCATATTGCTTCTCTAGATTCTGTCCCCAAATCCTGCAAATTGTTACACAGAAGAGTCATGTGCTCAAAATGGATCTGTCCCATATTTCATGTCATCCTATTCGTCTATAATTGGCTTTCAAAGTCTGCAGGATTGGCTCGTTTTGAACAAGCATTAAATCACAAATGCAGAGTGCAATTTACGTGAAATCTTTACCGCGCTTTCCTACTAGGTGGACAAATATCCGCACTGTGGCGCTATTAGCGTAGCACCACAAACAGATGGATTTTTGCAAAACACATTTTTTCATTTTTCGTGAAAAAAGCCTCAAATCATGCAATTGCTATCAAAGGCGTAAGAAAGAATGGAACCGTTTTCACACTGGCCCATAATGCCACCAAGAGGCCACAGCCGAATCTGGCGGAGACCTGTGCCCGGAAGGGCACTTTTTCTAGTTCATTTTGGATCTTAGAGGCTAAAAGTCATCAAAGTCTACGGCTATATACCCAGTAAATGATGGACCAGGATATGTAAAGGGTTGCAAACTCATGCATTCGTAACCCCATGATCTTTCTTCTTCTACCACCCACAGGCAAAACATATAATATGCACATTTACAGTAAGTTATCTCAAAAAACGAATGGGTCGATTACCCAAAACATGAGTACGAGTGCAAAGTAAGGACCAGCAACGATGTCTTGTGGTGTCTAGTTTCTAGACTAAAAGTAAATTAACTACCCCCGTTTTCTTCCGCAGACACTATATTGAAACTGTCCCCTCGGTGCTAACTGAGATTAGTACTGTGAGCCACTGAAGATAAGAGGCGGTGTGTGTGTGTGTGCGGCACTCACTGGTTGGCACAGTTCCATGGAAGTCAAAAGGCAATTTTGCTTCAAGTCATTTGGGGTGCGTTGCTAGGCAACGGGGTACTTTCACTTGCAGTGGGACATTCAAATAATAAGTGACATAATAGGCTTGTACACTATAGACAGCATACATTTTGTATGAGTGAGCCGAATAATAATAGGAGGAGTTAAGCAGCTGGTTTGTTAAAGGTAGTCAGTGACTTCACTCAATTCAAACGTATTATTTTTTTCCTCCTTTTTGGATAACACATCCTAGTGTGCCTCATATGACCATATAAGGAGTTCCTACCTTTTCCTCCCCAGAGTGATACCACTAAACTGCGTCTGTGGTAACCCTCTGGTACCGCAGCTCTTTATGTGGTACCACGATTCACACCTAATTCCAAGGTGTCAGTGGATGTAGTTTAGTCTATAAAAACAAGCTGCAGATAAGTGACAACAGCTGACTTATAAGCATTTAACAACACAAATCTTGTGATGTCTGGCTTTTTTTTCCAGATGGGTCTGCAAATATAATATAAATATCACAAAATTACAAGCTAATGATGCAGAGCAATTGTTGAACCAATCGTTTGGTTGTTGACTTAGTGACCTGACTTGATGACTTCACTTGACTTACTGACGCTTAGTTTGTAATGAACGTCTGAATACATTTATACGTGCGGCTGTGTGTGTGACGTCACACTCATCACACACGTCATCACACACATACTAACACACGGAAGCCTCTGATGTTAGAGCGTGTGCTCCATATTTCTCCATATTCTCCATATTTAGGTGAAATGCCACGGAACTCCACATTTGGACATGGCATTGGTCTAATCATGGACCTCCTAGGAAATGTATTGGACGGCTGATTTTCTTCTTTTTTTTTTTCTTTTTTCGCAAACACTGTTGACAACAAAGAGAAATGAAGTAATCAATGTTGCAAGGTGTTACAGTAGCAACCCACTTTGTCTAAACGGGATAGTTGTAATGTTTAGAACTACAGTAAATCACAAAATACTACAGAAATAAGATCAAACCTCCCTGCTGACAGGCACCCTGACCAACCACGGCAATATAGTCACTGACTGGTGCAGAGAGACAGACGTTAGCAGGGGCGGATGTAACCTGTCCCATATGGGGGGGGTCAAGAGAACATGTTGGAGGGGCAAGAGAAAATGGTATGGGTGCAGCTTCATCGCCCGTGTCGCTTCGCGCCACGGGCGATGAAGCTGCACCCATACCATTTTCGGTTAAATGACTTTTATTAGTCAAGTAAAGCATCAACAATAACATCAGTTGTTGTTGAAGTTACAACAGACACGCAGCGTGCATAAAGCTAAAGGTCTGACTCAGAGAGTTATCTGCTTTCAGTGATGAAATTCTGTTGGTTTAGTGGTGCCAAAATTGTAGTTAGTAGCAGTAGTAGTTTCAAATCATTTTAAAGGTAGGGTAAGTGATTTGAAATTCATTGTTTAGTACCAGCATGGTGCACTAGGGGCCCCCAAGAGTAGCTACACTATGTGAACCTGCTGCTCGATCCTGATTGGAGGAGAGTTCACCCTCCACCTGGGGAACTTTTATTAGCTCCTCTGCTAACGTGGGGGAGGGGGAAACTCCATATATGGTCTGCACACCGTATAATAGAGCATTTTAACAGAAAATAAAAATATTTCTGGGTGATATCTACCAAAAGGGGGCAGACAGGATATTTAGGGGGGGCATTGCTCCCCCCCCCCATGCCCATGCCTAAATCCGCCCCTGAACGTTAGCCTGCTCGGTATGTGGTCTGTGGTCTAGTTGCTGGGGCTTGAGTTAAAAGGCCAGTGGGTCAATACACACACACAGAGAGGGAGAGTGTTCCCCGCAAAACCACTGAAATCAATGAAAGCACATTAGCCTTCTCATTCATTACGCCAATACTACTGGGTTCAAGTTGTTTTGCTTTCATCTAAAAGTGGACTGCTGACATGCCCAAAAACAAAACAGGCCTCTGCAGTAGAACAAAACAACAACCAGGTGCTCAAGGGAGGATGCAAAGATGCAAAGGACACTTTATATCTGGTATCCTTGGAACAATGGGAATGCATATTTTTTTACAATAAAAAAAAAAAAAAAAAAAAAAAAACATCTGTAAAAATATCTATTGTTCCTTCCTGATATTAGTGCTTGCCTGGAACCCACCTTTTTTAATGTGAGTTGTGTGTACTACTAGGAGTGCAATGGTACATCTTAACAGTGATATGATCATCCCGATCTATTGTTGACTAGAGGTGTAATGATACATTTCAGCAGCAATATGATGTGTATCACATGTATTAGTAGGTTGACAATACGATACACGTACGATATTGGTTAATACTGGCTGTACGATATGACATGATTCAATGATTTTAAATCGATGCACTAACTATTTAGCAACTACATTAAATGTGTGTGTTTTTTTAAAGATTCATTAAATATGTGTGTGTTTTTTAAAGGACAGAGTGACTCTCGGGCAAATAGGATTATTTCCATTGATACGATATGAATTCAAATGATACAATTCGATATTATACTTCTTTTTTTTCTTAAAGGTAGGGGAAGTCATTTGAGATTCATCGTGTAGTACCAGCCTGGTCCACTAGGGGCGCCTAAGAGTAGCTACACTATGTGAACCTACTGCTCGATCCTGATTGGAGGAGAATTCACCCTCCACCTGGGGAACTTTTATTAGCTTCTCTGCTAACGTGGGGGAGGGGGAAACTCCATATATGGTCTGCACACCTTATAATAGAGCATTTTAACAGAAACATTTTTGGCGGTGATATCTGACAAAAGTGAAATCACTTCCCCTACCTTTAAAACCAATTTTTTGCTACAGTTTCTATATGGTTACATCCCTATTGTTGACAATATGACACCTGAACGATATCGGTCCATTCGTGGTGAGCGGAACATTTATGTTTATTCTTGTGGATGATATGGATAAGGTAAGGGCAATTTTTGATAGTCAAAGTGTAGCTGAAATTCCCCCTAATCTTTTTTTCTCGTAAAAAATGCTAAATACAATGCTACAAATACAGTACTGAAATTTCAAAACAATTCGATCTGATACATGTCAAACGGTACGATATGTTGCTGTACGATTCCAATGCAGTTTAGTTACTCTATTATTAGCGTGTACTACTGGCATGTGTGTGTATTGGATGAGCATCTGGACAGACCTGTTTGAGCTTCTTCAGATCTTCATCCAATTCCAGATTGTCAAGGATCACGGCAACAAAAAGGCTGAGTAGAATCTGAAAGACACAAGGAGGTCCTGTAACAGAGCAACGATAACAGCATATGCACACTAACGTATGAGAGACAGAAAGAAAAAACAAATCTAGTTGAGGTCCTACTCCCCCCCCCCCCCCCCCCGAGTTGATGATGTACGTGTGCTTGTTCCACCCTTGAAGACATCCTGTTCGTTTGAGTTGAGCGTGACTCATTCCAGAGAGCGTCTGTGCCGTGCGATGGCCTCGTGTACAGGGGTGGACAAATTACTCAACCCCACAGTATTCGTTGGCATCCGCCAGCCTCGAGAAGACTATGGAGTCGTGCTCTGGATAGGGGTTACTTTGAGTGTGACTGAATAGACCAGCACGAGATTCGCGGACCATCGACAATTCACCCAGGGAAAGCCTAATGCTGGTGGGTTTTGGGACAGATCTTCGTCTCCTCTGGGATACGCTGAAAATGAATACAAACAAGAACGGATTAATCGCCAATTCATTAAGCAGCTCAATTATTATTTCTGCTGCATGAACAGCGCTCGAGTGCTCAGTTTCTGACTCCTCTATGTCGCAACTCTTCTGTTAGATGGCTCTGTTCAAGGCGAACTGCTGGAGAATGGGATATGGCTCTGATTGAGGCGACTTGCTGGGAAATGGGATTATGCAATCAGATATATCAGATATATGGTCAGATATATATGGTCAGATATCACAACATCATTTTTTAAGGAGCATTCAGCTGCTTAAAAACGGATCATTACGTGACAGAAAACACCACTATCCCAACTTATTTGCAACTTTAACAGACCCGGGATGACCTCAGAGTGTGATCATGGTCAGTGTAATCTAAGCTCCTCACCAGGGTGGCAAACAGGTGGTAAAGGATGAAATAGATGGCGACGACAGGAGCCCACATGTGACCCACGGCTACTAGCGTCTGGTCCATCACGTCCACCCAGCCTTCCTGCGTCAGGATCTGGAACATGGACATGAATGCCTGCGAGGGAGATAGGGAGATAATGGCCAAGAAGAAAGTTAGAGAAAGCAATGGAATTGAATAAAATTAATAGATGGATGATTGAGGAAAATGTGGTTAGGGGACGACAACAGATATAGTAGATCCAGACAGACCCCTTTAAGTAGACTATTCCTCGGCATAGTCGCTGTGTGTGTGTGTGTGTGTGTGTGTGTGTGTGTGTGTGTGTGTGTGTGTGTGTGTGTGTGTAAAACACCAAAACAGAAAACACCAAATAATGCATGCAGAGTAGAATTAGGGCGATACCCACTTATAATTAAAATAAAAAAGAGAGCACTGAAGTTCTACAACCACCTAAAAGAAAGTGACAGAGATGCACTCCATAGCAAGGCACTCGCACACAACAAAACTCAGGAACGATGCCCCCTGGACCAAACCAAACCAAATTATAAAACAGCGAAAGGAAATCTGACACATTAGAAAGAAGCAACACACAGGGGTTGACACTAAGGTCTCGGAGACACTTGCCCATCGGGCAAGTGCAAGTCAGATTCTACTTGCATGTGCAAGTCAGATTCTATTGCAAATTTTGCAGATGTAACTCTTGAGAGTGTAAAAATGAAACCAAATGGACCCTTGCGGGTGCATTTGGTTTCATTTTTACACTCTCAAGAGTTAAAATTCGTCATCTTAATTAGCCCAGGTCTACACAACTAGAGAATGTAGTAGATTAATGGTCATTTTGATGTGTATGTTAATTTGCCCGTTTTGTTTCCCAAATCCAGCCTGGAATTGTGGATAGCTAGAAAGCAGGGAAAGACACAGAGGCAATGAATGGCTTCAAGACAAATTTATCTTGTGTTGTGTTATAGTGCACTAAGTTGCACACTTGCCCGATCGGGCAACCAAGTAGCAGTCTTCACTTGCCCCACCATTTTTTTTTTTACTTGCCCCGGGCAAGCGGGCAAGTGTTAGTGTCAAGCCCTGACACAACAGCAGAGTAAACTACTGTAGAATGCTACCGGAGCCTAAACAGCAAATACAAAACAGAGAATACAAAATGAGTATCTGAGCTATTTGACTGACCCAAAACAAAGCAAAATCTTCCTTTGTTTTGGGTCTCAGTCTGTACTAGGTAGAGACATGTATCCCTAGGGAAGACAGACTATGCACCCACTGCACACAAAGTGGAAACCGAGCTATACACTTCCTAACCATCTGTCCTTTGTACCAAGACATCAGAGACACATACAGTACTTCCCACGGATTACCAACATCCACAGAGACCTCGAGAACATGACAAACAACAAAAAACTCCCACATCTGCTGGGCGAAGTACAACAATGTGCAAACACAGCAGCAAGAAACGTGTTGTGCCGCGATAAAAGAAGGATATCAAATGGAACACAACCACCCTGAAGAATAAACATTGTATTGTAGTCTCACATCGATTGATCTAGGCATATAGAAATTTGATTTATTGAAGACTCCCTCCTCCTTTTGTATTGATACATTGTTGTACTGTTGTATTGCGCTTCTCTGTTTTCTGTTATACCGTATTGTGTTTTCTTGTTGTTCTATTCTTGCTTTGGCAATGTAAAAGTATGTTTTCTCATGCCAATAAGGCCATTTGGTGTGTGTGTGTGTGTGTGTGTGTGTGTGTGTGTGTGTGTGTGTGTGTGTGTGTGTGTGTGTGTGTGTGTGTGTGTGTGTGTGTGTGTGTGTGTGTGTGTGTGCGTGCACGACAGAGTGAAAGAGTGATGATATATAACAAGATATATAACAAGAGTCAGTCGGCGATCTACAAGATCATATCTGCCATGGTGTGAGATTGCATATTGGCTATTTACAATTTGCCGAATGAGAAGCATAATTATATTTTATGTTTTCGTGTGTGTGTGTGTGTGTGTGTGTGTGTGTGTGTGTGTGTGTGTGTGTGTGTGTGTGTGTGTGCAACATCTGTTGATGAGCGATCTCCTCGTGTTCCGGCAGAATGAGGAAGAGGAGGGAAAGGGGGATGAAAAGAGGAGGCTAATGAGAGAGAAATGAGCTTGTGGGCACTTAGAAATCAAAGGAGGGGGTGGACGGGCCCCACATCTGTTGACATGTTAAGTACCCCATCTCCAGGATCTGCAGGCCCCTTATAGCTTGCTAGAGTATCAGAGAGAGCGAGTGTGCGTGTGTGTGTGTGCGCGCGTGTGTGTGCATCACATTTGCATGTCTGATGCTTCTTCCTGTGTGTTGGTATAAATCAGGAGTTTTAACCCTTTTTGATACCAAGGCCCACTATTTATTCAGCATTTGAGACACAGAGCATCATTTGGGGACATTTTATCCCCTCAGACCCCCAAAACCGAAGATTTATTTTGCTTTTGGCCACAATATGGATTTCGGAAACAAAACAGGCAAATACACAGATCAAAATGACCATTAATCTTTAGTGTTGACTTGGGCTAATTCAGAGGATGAAAATTTTAAACATGAAATCAAATGGACCCTTGCAGGTCCATTTGGTTTCATGTTTACTCTCTCAAGATTTACATCTGGTTTGATAACTTTTCATTTGGTTAACCAACTTAGCTGGGGACTACCTGGAACCATCTCAAGGACCACTGGTGGTCCTCGGAGCACTGGTTGAAAACAACCGGTATAAATCTTTCCGAAACATTTTTCTTTATTTCTCTTTCTATATTTCTCTTTCTTTATTTCTCTTTATTTTTCTTTCTGAAACCTTTTTCTTGTTTGAGGTCATCTTGACTTCTACTGATGAGCTGAGATGCAAACATTTTTGGGGGCGAGGGAGATCACATTCATTTTAACCACTCAACCCAAATTTTATATGCAATCTGTCGGTTAGAATTACTGAAAATGTTAACAAAATCCGGAACAAAATGTGTTCAAAAGATAGTGGTCTGCTGCTGCTGACAGCCACAGAGCACTCACTCGCTAAATGCCTAAAATGTATTGCATTGTAAATGGTACAAACTCTCCCATTAAATTTGGGGGAAAAATGAAAACTACTCGTCCGTGGAGAATACAATAGGGGTGTAACCGGGGGGGGGGGGGGGGGGGGGGGGGGGGGGAGAGAGTAAAATTCCCTATATTTTGTGGAAAAGGCTTCATTATGGAAAAGGTTTAAATTCTGACACAGTCAGTGACCAGCAGGGCAACTACTCAGTATTACTGTAATGTAACAGAGGATTTCCACATTGTGGAGTTGCTCATGTTGCTCAAATAAGACGATCAGAGTTCTTTCTAAGTCTTCCAACCTCTGGACAAGATTATTATTACCCTGGGGAAGGTGGTGAAGCGGTCCAGGTCCTCCACGAAGCAGAACATCTGCAGGCTGATGGCCGACATGACGATGAGCAGGCTGGCCGTGAAAACCACCAGGCTGCCCAGCTTCTTCCCCGGGCCGAAGATCTTATAGACGAAGTCCTCCAGGGCCGGAGAGATCTTTATCAGTCGCACCACACGTAGCACCTGTTGGGGGAAGGGAAACAGGAGATGGAATGACTTTATGAGCAGTGCCTAACCACTTCAATGACTGGCTGTGTCTGTATGTTTTTTGGTCAAAATGTCCGGTGGCTAAAATTGCTTGTGGCATCAACACATAGGCGTCCACCTCGCAATTTATGTTTTGCGCAGCAAGGTGGAGTTGCCTTCGATTTAGCAATCTCCCTGCCTTGACGACCCCTAGCCCAAGATGTCTCTTTACATTCTCATAGAAGGGCAATAGGCCCATCTCTGATGGCCATTGTCAATTTCGCAGAAAAGACTTCTACTACAGGTCAAAGCGCTATGGACCAGTTTGTCAAAGAGAGAAGGCAAATCTGAATGTTAATCCCTCTGAAATCAGACCAGGACTTTAGAGTGAGGGCCCACCAAATACTGAACTAGTGTTTAGTTAGTACCTAGCTAACAAAGGACTGTACCAGGACCCCACCGAGTCAAGTTAAAGGGACACTAAAACATTTAGAAGATTTAGAACACTTTCCTGGGGGTCTTTATGTGCGTAGTATGTGGTTTTAGATATTTTAGATTTTAGCATACAGTATGCCGGATGAGAAGCATTACTATACTTTGGCAGATTGAAAAAAAGGAGAGAAATGGGGATGAAGAGACAATGACTAATGAAAGAGAAATGAGCTTGTGAGCACTTAGAAATCAAAGGATGGAGGGGGATCTGCTTGTCAGAGTGTGTCTGTCTGTCTGTGAAAATCTGCCATATATTACACATATAAAGAACCCAGGAAAGTGTCTTAATCCTGTAAATGTCATCCACATATACTTTTCCATCCCTTTAAATCAGGGGTTCTCAATTCATTGGTCACAAACACTCAGGGTTTTTGAGAAATTGTGGGGCAAATCTTTGAATATTTTGTCACAGCCACCATTGTTATTTTTATTTTATTTTTTCAGGCGGGTTCCTGGGACTACATATTTTCAGACAGGGGTCTGCAGCCAAATACAGAAGATTTTTGAACATGGAATATTGAGGACCACTGACATAGAAATATGAGGTTATACAGTAAACTATTAGGATTTAAGGTTGTTGCACATTAGTGTTCTTTTGGGATGAAAACCAGATTCGAAATACGGAAAATAATGAAAACAGCTGTTAGGCAACAGCACTAACCACTGTGCCAACGTGCCCCCGATCTCTTTTTATGCCATTTGTCATGGGAATTAAGTCTGTTTTACAAAAATACAACCCAAATAAGAAATCCTGTCTCCACATGCGTAACCTTGGTGTGTCTGCCTGTTGAGGCCAGTTACTGGTGGCCACAGAGGGCACAGGGCTCTGATTACTGTACTTAACGGCAGTCTGAACCCGTCGGCCATGTGATTATTATACGCTGTCCTGCATCTCTCGTTGGTGTCACAGACTCATCGCCTTAAGAATAATTATGAGGACATTTAGGATCATTAGGATTCTAAACACACACAGGAGCAGAGGGAGAATGAAGAGAATGGGGCGTGGTCCGGGGGTTATAAATAATGTTGGCCTGTGGGAATGCGTGAGAGGATGCAAACTGCACATAGTACGTGATCGCATGAACATGCACTTGTGGGCATGCGCATGTGTGTGTGTGTGTGTGTGTGTGTGTGTGTGTGTGTGTGTGTGTGTGTGTGTGTGTGTGTGTGTGAGTGAGTGAGTGAGTGAGTGAGTGAGTGAGTGAGTGAGTGAGTGAGTGAGTGAGTGAGTGATGAGTGAGTGAGTGAGTGAGTGAGTGAGTGAGTGAGTGAGTGAGTGAGTGAGTGAGTGAGTGAGTGAGTGAGTGAGAGAGAGAGAGAGAGAGAGAAGAGAGAGAGAGAGAAGAGAGAGAGAGAGAGAGAGAGAGAGTTTTGTAATGTTTGTGCAAACGTTTGTGTTGCACATGTACTCAAACTAAAAGTTGGACATAGCCAAAATATAAAATGGGAAAAGCCTAAAGTAGTCATGACAACAACATCTGTCACTTGTTTGTGAATGTCTCCCCTGGAGTATACTACTTTTAGCCGACTATAACCTTTTATTTTCTTCCGAGGTCTGTATAATCATGCCCTCTCGCCCCCGGCCTGGTCCATATATGAATGGTTAACCATCAGATTAGCTTGTACTGTCGTAAGCGTTGCTAAGCAATGCCTCCGTCACCACCAGCTACGGTCCTTCACAACTCGCCTCCATTGACGCAGCAGGATTTTCAAAGCAGCATAACTCCAGAACTATGTGCGACGCCGCTGTCCTTAGGGGGTCGAACTCGCGTCCTATTTCCGGATGACTATGGTGAAACTTCTCTCACTTCACGGCTGCCGGCTTCCAACGGTTTGTGACGACGGGCAAAATGAGTGTTGGATAATTCTGACGCTGAAGCGCTCATTACAAGTCAATGACAACCTCTCCTCCATGCTGACCCGGAAGCGGAAACCGTTGGTTGATATAGACCTGCGAAGTGACGTCACCGCCCCTGTTCCAGAAACGGATTCCCCATTCATTTTTCTCACAGACTTTTCGAAAATAATTTATATAAAGACGATTACGCCGCGGACAAAGCCAACTCGGGTCGTGACGAATCATGATGGCACACACAACTTTTGGGACAATCAAATAATTTCTAAGATGAAAAACGAAACAAAAAGTCTTGTATCATGCCGTTTTCTACTTCTTGCTAATTAGATATTATGTGACGATATTGTGTTTGTAGAAAAACTTCTTGGCAAAACAAGAAAGTGGCCGCACACACCAGTAGCCAATATATTTATTTAGGACATAGCAGGTTTAAGAATCCAACGTTTCGGCGGTTAAGCCTTCATCAGGGAAAAATATTGTGTTTGTTGTCATGATTTGTCATGACCCGAGTTGGCTTTGGCCGCTGCGCAATCGTGTTTTTATTAATCATTTTCGAAAAGTCCATGTGGAAAACGAATGAGGAATCCACTAGTGGAACAGGGTTGATGACGTCACTGCGCAGGTCTATAGTGAGCGTCAATGGTCTGGCACTCTACTGTATAGGGTACTTTTAGACAGCAATAGAGGCGGCAAAGCAGTCAACTCAACACTCAAAAATGCTCTCGTTTGGCAAACATTTGGTCTATAGGGGTTTTCAACAGGTGGTCCAGGGACCATCAGTGGTTCTTGAGAGAGTTCCAGGTGGTCCCCAGGCTAAATGACAGGTGGTTAACCCTTGCGGGTCCATCTGTTTCATGTTTACACTCTCAAGAGTTAAAATATTCATCATCTGACTTAGCCCAAGTCTATACAGAACTAGAGAATGTAGGCTAGGTGAAATGGTCATTCTGATCTGTATGTTTGGTAGCTTTGTTTCCAAGATCCAAGATGAAAGTGTCCATAAAAGTAAAACAAGTCTTTACTTTTGGGTCTGATAAAATGTTATCAAATGGTGGTCCGTGGCTCAAATTCTGAATAAATAGTGGGCCATGGTGCCAAAAAGGTTGAAAACCACTGGTCTATAATAGTCTAGTCCAGGCTTCCCCAATAGACCTGCACAGTGACGTCACCAGCCCTGTTCCACTAGTGGATTCCTCATTCATTTTCCTCATAGACTTTTCGAAAATGGTTAATAAAAACACGGTTGCGCCGCAGCCAAAGCCAACTCGGGTTGTGACAAATCATGACAACAAACACAATATCGTCATATAATATATAATTAGGAAGAAGTAGAAAACGGCATGATACAAGACTTTTTGTTTTGTTTTTCATCTTAGAAATGATTTTATTGTCCCAAAAGTTTGTCTGTGTCATCATGATATAAATTATTTTCAAAAAGTCTATGAGAAAAAATGAATGGGGAATCCATTTCTGGAACAGGGGCGGTGATATCACTGCACAGGTCTATATGCGGTCTGCGGGCCATTTGTGGCCCCCGCGGCGGTATTTTAAATTTAAAAATACCTCCGCCGGCCACTAGGGGGCTCCCTATCCTTCATCATTGTACTCTTAGTTCCTAGCCCCGTAGTGGCAACAAATAATACTTCTGGTAACTCAGATTACTCAATTACATTTAAGTTGGCATGCCTTATGATATAAAAATAAACTAAATAAATGTTATAATAAATTGTTTTACCAGATATAAATCAAGTTCAAGTTCAAGTTCAAGTTTTATTTGTCTCCCGAGGGAGAAATTTGTCTTGGAGACAGGACCACAGCTGCATATACATATACATACAATAGACAAAAAACAACCAGCAGACAACACAAGAACACATAACATATACACCCTAAGTGCTTACCCCTATGTAAGGGAAATGACTACCTATTTAACAGTTTTATAGAAAGAGGTACAAATGAGTGTTTAAAACGGTTGTGTCTGCACTGTGGTGTCCTATACCTTCTACCTGATCTCATTAGTTCATATTCTGAGTAAAGAACATGTGAGGGCATTAAATAGGGGCATTAGCCTGTGCATGTCAAACTGGACATCCTTCAAATTAAAATTATAAGAATCAATGCTAGAACACTGCTTATTGTCACTGAAGAATTAAAGATTTATAAGGATCCATAATTTAGCTAGGGGTCACTTGGAAACCTCTGGAGGACCACTGGTGGTCCAGGACCATTGGTTGGGAACCTACATTCTAAGTAAATTAAGATATTTCACTTTCAAGATTTATTTATGTAAACACCCCAGACATTTTTAAGTTGCTTGAGTCAATCAGTTTTTATTTGTTTGATATGAAGGGGAGAGGGCAGCTGAAATTAATATCAACCTAACTTAAAAACTGTCTCTGTGGTGTTCACAAAAGCCTAAGTAGTTAAAATGAAATAACCCTTTAATTAATTAATGGGGGAAAAAATAAAACCCAAATTTCTGCGCGCATGGACTCGGCCCTCGGCCTGGTTCCCTCGCCAAAATATGGCCCTTAAGGAAAATTAATTGGGGAACCCTGGTCTAGTCCCTCTGTGTATGTGTGTGTGTGTGTGTGTGTGTACGTGTGCGTCTGTGTGTGCGTCTGTTTGTTTCAAGCCATAAAAGAATAAAGTCCCCCACTGCCGTCGCTACATGCCGTTGGCAGTATTATGACACCATACCGAAAAGCCATTATGGTGTCAGAGCAAAAAGAGCACTATCAAACTCCCATAAAAGGAGACCGGGATACGCTAACCATAATGTCTGACCCATGTGACCTTGTACGTGGGCGGCAGCGCGACACGGCTGGCCTGTGGAGAGCCCTGCTCTTTAATGAGTGCCACCGTTCACACAGTGCTGCCCTGACACTCACTGCAAGCCTGGCTCCATCGGCAGCAGCTGACACCCACACACACTTGTGGGTGCGTGCGCGCACACGCACACGCACACGCACACGCACGCACACACACGCACACACACACACGCACTTGCATGCACACATACACAGTCAGCAACAGGCCTCACTCACACATTATTAACCCCTCTTAGGGAATCATTAGCGTCACAGAACAGCGACTCGTCGCTGCTCGACTCATTTCCAAGGACCCTTGCGAAAAAGAGGAGCCGAGGCGTTGCGTTAAATAACAAAACGAGAGAGGGCCCCGGCGCGGCCAGCTTATCCGCGTATAATGACCACCGTTGGAATGTACAACAGAAGGGCCTTGAATATGAAAAAAAAATGCAGAAGTTAAACATGAAAATCAATCAGGATTTTCAACTTTAATCTCCCCCGTTAGCCGCTCTCTCGACACAGTCCTTTTCGGAAGAGGACACAGAGATTGAATAAAGGGCAGATTAACCACGGGTGGCTCGTATGATTGATTTGTATTCATTAATGCGCGGTCACAAGAGTCGGGGGAGAAATGCCACTAAATGATTCAAAGCATCGACTCTTCACCGAAAAAAAAAGAAATCACTTGTGGATGAGATGTGGATGATTCAGCCCATCGGCCGTTTAACACAAGATCTGCCTCAGACTTGATTCAGCATCAATTAATTGATATAAAACAACAGTTGCACCTCCCGCCATTACCACGATCATCAGCAAACATACCGGTACGATATATGTAATATGTCAATACCAACCAATAACCAATAAGTTTGGTTCCACATTGATAAACACTGGCGGCAGCAAACTACCATTATCAAAAAAAAAAGAAAAAAAAGAAAGCTGGCCGAGTAACTATCCACTTGTGATTCCGCTACACCAATGGTTTTCATACTTTTTCATACCAGGGCCCACTATTTATTCTGCATTTTAACCACAGACCTCCATTTGATGTTGAGTTCAGTCTCTCAGACTGAACTCAAAGTTTGTGTCCACAATTTAGGAGAGATAATTGGCAAAACGTAGGTCAAAATAACAACTCTTCTTCATTTTCTAAATGTGAACATAATAGAAAAATCTAATAATTCACATGTTTAAATCGAATAATTCAGATGTTCATTTTTACTCTTGAGAGAGTAAAAATGAAATGGGCCCATTTGGTTTCATTTTACGCTCGCAAGAGTTACAGATCTATAAGGGTCCACTTGGTTACCAACTGTCCATCATTTAGCTGGGGACCACCTGGAATTCTCTCAGGGACCAGTGGTGGTCCCCGGACCACCTGTTGAAAATCCCTGCGCTACACCATCTTTATCTGTGTTTTCTTTGTATTGTTGTGGGTGTGCGGCGTGTTACTGTACATCCATGTGTCCACACACCTGAAAGTAGGTGAACTGGGAATGGTAGAGGTACGGGTAGATGTGCATGGTGGTGCCGACCACCAGCAGGGACTCGAACTTGTGCAGCGATGAGCTGATGTAGCCGGTGAAGCCCAGGCACCAGATCTTCAGCAGAGCTTCCAGGTCAAACAGCACGGTGAAGGCAACCTGCCAGGGAGGGGAGGGGAGGCACAGAACAGACACACACAGTTAACACTTCAAATCATAGGTGCCCACACTTTTTTGACTTGAGAGCTACTTTCAAAATGACCGGCTCAACAAGATCTACACATCAAAAAAAGGCCATTTTAAGGCTCACAAGAAGGTTTGACTTTGAAATAGTGGTGAACTGGTGATGGTGTTACTTACTGTTATAGTGTTTAAGAATAATGCACTTACAATGAAAAATGGAGGGGGAGAATTGAAAGGTTTTCCTGTATATGCTACTACTGATGTTTGAAAACAGTATTTTGGGTTTGAGTTGACAGTTTGTGATGTTGAATTTAGTCTCTTGCACCCAAAGCTAATAACTTTCACATTTTTTCCACAATTTTTTCCATTTTCTAATTGTATGGACTCTTGAAAATACGTAATTCAGATGTTTAAATATAATTTAACTCTTGAGAGTGTAAAATGAAACCAAATGGACCCGTAAGGGTCCATTTTGGTCCATTTAACGCTCTCAAGAGTTACAGATCTATACATTTTAGGGGACTGTCATGTGATCTACCTGCATGGCCTGTGTGATCTAAGCAGCCCTGCTTTAAATTCTATTCAGATCCAGGCACCAATCAGGTCAATCCTCTTCCCTCCTCCACGTCCCTCAAGATCAATGGTTTTTCAACCTTTTCGATACCAGTGCCTCCTATTTATTCTGATTTTGAGCCACGGACCACCACTTGATGACATTTTAGCAATTCCAGGTTGGATTTGGGAAACAAAAACAGTCAAACATACAGATCAAAATGACCATTAATCTTCCACATTCTCTAGTTGTGTATAGACTTGGGCTAATTCACATGATGAATATTTGAACTCTTGAGAGTGAAAGCATGAAACCAGGTCCATTTGGTTGCATGTTTACACTGTCAAAGAGTTACATCTGGTTAACCAACTTTCCATCATTTAACCTGGGGACCACATGGACCTCTCTCAAGGACCACTGGTGGTCTCCGGACCACTGGTTGAAAACCACTGCAGAAGATGACAAGGAAAATCATGGCACACACCTCACAAAACGGCCTGCTTTTAGCCTAGGCCCTCTAGGCACCCTGACTTTGATTGGCTCCCACAAAGAGGGAGTTGGGAGGCTTGGAACAAACTGATATATGATAGTAGACACCTTTATGACACCTTCTTTATCTGTGAGGAAAGCTAGTGGTAAGTGTAAGGGAATAAGGTCCTGAGTATGTGTGGTGGTGCACGGCGAAGCATGTGTGCGTGTGTGTGTGTTTGTGTCGGCCCCACAACTACAGTGGCAAGCGCGTGACGTGTGTGTGTGTGAGAGATAGAGAGACAGAGACAGAGTGAGATGGACAGACACAGTGAGAGGCTGCGCCAACAGGGGCAAAATCATTTTGCGACTGTTCCAAAATGGTCGCAACTGCAGTCGCAAAATGATTTTGCTGGCCCCGGCTGTGCAGTGTGTGTGTGTGTGTGTGTGTGTGTGTGTGTGTGTGTGTGTGTGTGTGTGTGTGTGTGTGTGTGTGTGTGTAAATGGTGCATTTATAGCGCCTTTATCGCTTTTTTTTTCTTTAGATAGACTGTAGATCCCATTCACCCATTCACACACCAATGGCAGCAGAAACCATGCAAGGTATTGACAGGCGGTGTGTGTGTGTGTGTGTGTGTGTGTGTGTGTGTGTGTGTGTGTGTGTGTGTGTGTGTGTGTCTTTACATTTTTCTTGCTCCCAATTGCTTTTACTTAACTTTTCAATTAGTCAAGGGCTGCTGATAATAAACAAACACTAAAATGCAGAGCATTAGAGTATATATAGAACCCAGCAGGAAACATTCAATTCAAAAAGCAATAACACGGACCACGTTCGCCGCTTCACTTATGTATCCGCATGTTACTATAAACGCCGTCAACCTTCAACATTTCTCCATATCAGGCCAAAGTCTGAGCGTGACCTTGATGGGCGATTACTTGATTTAAGTAAACACAAAACGTCTGCACATCACCAGCTGCGGGGGGGAAAACAAAGACGCAAACATTTTCCATGATAAATTAGCGGGGAAAGGAGAAGGGTAATAGGATTCCCTGCATCAACCCGGATGTGTGTACACTGCAGGGAGTTATTGTGGTTTACTGTTAAGTCAGTTATGCCCATTTCACAAATTTAAGCCGGCCTCGTGGGCCCGTCCAAACGCGCTGCGCTCCGTTTCATTTGAAAAACCCCATATACCTGCACTTGTTCTAATTTCCCCCCTTTCACGGTATTCCTGCAGGTCGGTACGCATCCAGAAAGCCAGAGGAGGAGGGATGGCTGCATGATACGGATTGGAGAGTTGGTGAGACGAGATAATATTGCGCGCGTGGGCGCGTTACGTGCGTGTACGTGCGTGCGTGCAGTTAACATCACCAGACTTTTTTTTTCTTATCTCCTCCTCTCAGCTGTAAGAAAGAGAGGGATGCAGGAGGTGGGAGGCGGATGAGGAGAGACTCTTCTCCCTTCTGTTTGCTCTTCCTGCTACCACCTGCATACCGATGACTCTCACAGGAAGGGAACCGGCCAGCTGCTGGGAGACTAATAATCCTGTATATGGGTGTAGCGGTATGGTATGGTATGGTATGGTATGGTATGGTATGGTATGGTATGGTATGGTATGGTATGGTATGGTATGGTATGCGCAGGGCTTGACACTAACACTTGCCCGCTTGCCCGGGGCAAGTAAAAAAAATGGTGGGGCAAGTGAAGGCTGCTACCTGGTTGCCCGATCGGGCAAGACCTCTGTGTCTTTCCCTGCTTTCTAGATATCCACAATTCCAGGCTGGATTTGGGAAACAAAACAGGCAAATTAACATACACATCAAAATGACCTAATCTTCTACATTCTCTAGTTGTGTAGACCTGGGCTAATTAAGATGATGAATTTTAACTCTTGAGAGCGTAAAAATGAAACCAAATGGACCCGCAAGGGTCCATTTGGTTTCATTTTTACGTTCTCAAGAGTTACATCTGGTTAACCAACTTAACTGGGGACCACCTGGAACCCTCTCAGGGACCACTTGATACATCGATGCATCGATTTGCATAACACGTGTCGACTCCAAAAAGCACGAGTCGATAAGTTGTTTTTTCCCTTCCTCCGAAGGAAAGGAGGAAAGAGGAGGAATTAAACATTTACCTTTGTTTTCCCCTTTTTTCTTTCTCTATGTGTGCGACGCATGTGTATATAATTCAAATGTAATATTGGTTACTGTCACTCACGGACAGAAGTCTCCTTTGAAGTTTCCTTTGCAACTCTATCGGAGTTAAGCTTTAATTTAGGTTTACCAATATTATGCAGATGCATGCGCAGCGCTCTCTGGGCGCGCGGCGTTCCACTGATCATTACGTACATACACGGATCAGATCGAACAGCAAACAGTGTCAGAGGAATACAGAACTTCATCAACCAACACCTCTCTGTGCTACAGAGACCGTCTTGTTCTTCGTTTCGCATTAGGCTACCGCACGGGACGCATCCTTCTGTCCGCGTCATTCTCATTAATTTACTGAATGAATCAGAAAAGAAAAGCGGCGCGATATGGTGGTGTATGGAGGAGGAGGAGGAGGAGGAGGCTACATGTAAATGGATCGTATTCTGCGTTCTAACGTGTGGGCTGCTGCGTATTGATAATGTTATGTGTTTTTATGGCTGGCCTGGGAGTGGACGATGTGCAGCTGTGTGCCAATATTGTTTTCATATTAAGCTTGCCACATGCGCCATGCGTAGCCTCGCAATGTGTTTTGTATAAGCACTGCGCCGGCATATAGTGGCACCATTTTTGATCCCCACCCCCCCTCGGGAACCACCACGACGGACCCCCCCCCCCCCCCCCCCCCCCGTTTCATAACACGATAAATCGATACAACTTCGACTTGACTGTCTGACAAGTTGAGTGTGTCTGTGGTTGGTGTGAAGCTCTGCACTGACTGGAGCAGAAATGAACCAGCGGATAATGAATCGATCTATCCATCAGGCCGTCTGTTTATACTGCACAAACATCAATTAATTCAAAGACACACGCTAAATTGCAAACTGATTAGGAGTTCAATCAAATAAAAGTGAAAAAGAAAAGCAAAACAAAGCAAAGCGAAGCCAAATATTAAAAAGCATAAATAAATAAGTAAATAAAATTAAATAATATATAATGATGAAAGTAATTAAAACCAAATAAATAAAACAAACATCTTTCTTTCATTCATCCATTCATTCATGCATGGATTCATGCATTCATTCATAGATTCATTTTTGAGTTCCAAACCAACTTTTGGCGATCTAAACCAATTCATTAGGCAGGGGAAATAACAAACGGTACCAGATCAACCCCGGTGGAATCAAGGGCCCATCCATGGACATGGTGTATGGTTGATGGCACGGTGCGACCAACACACCGTCTGTTTGATTTACAACCTCTTCATTACATTGTCCAGCATGTTTGTGTTTTTGAGATGTTTCAATTTCTTTCAACCAGGTGTGTAAATCTGGAGGATAACAGACAGAAGAATGTGTGTGGAGTGGGAAGCAGACCCCTGTGTTACCTCTGCCAGGTAGAACTCATCGTAGCTGTTGCGGTGGTTGTCGCCTTTGTAGTAGTTGCTGGCGGCGACGATGACGTCCACGGCCACCATGGTCAGGATGAACATGTGGAACACGGAGGACCGCATCATTTGCTGGCGTGGAAACAAAACAGAGGATCCGATTACATTCCATTTAACGTAACACCCCACTAGCACAGTGCTTCCTAAACTTGTTCATGTCAAGGACTAGCCCCATTTAAAACTGCATGCCAAGGACCCCCTATAAGAGAATATTTATACGGTTCTGGGTCCCCCAAAGGATACCAAAGCATATTGTAAAATTGAAGTTTTCATGTGTTTAATATTCCAAAGTCTTCCTTATGTTTAGACCACAATTGGCAAAGAAGATGGTAACAGATGACCTTCTGAGAGATCTGGATGATTCATGACATCCCACAAGATCAGTAAACCATTCACAGCTTTATAAACATGCAACAATAATACAACAAACAACAATAATATAAAATATATAAAAAAAAATGTTCTGGCCTTGACAACTCCAAAACACTGGTAAACAACATTAAACTCATGCTAAACTCACCTACATTGCAGTTGTACAGAAAGCTTGAATTATTCACTTTCCATCTGCAAAGTTTCATAAAAATCCACCATAGAAATGTGGTGAGCTACTTTTTGTCAAGAAACTCTCTGCATTTGATACATTGTCTAAGTGTTAAAAGTTTTCAGTAAAGCAACCTCCTGCTGCCTCCTACATTATGTGCAAATTCAAAACAACAAGCGCTTCCAAACTCCAGCACTTAGGAAAAGAAAAACATCTGCAAGGAATTTCTTGACAGGGACAGTAGCTCAACATGTCTGCAGTGGATTTGTATTAAACAGAGACATTGCAGATAATTTAAGCTATCCGTACAGCTGCAATGTGGGGGAGTTTGACGTTATTTAGTACAATTAGTTTGGATGGGCTGTCTATGGGAAGTTGATAGTAAGTCTAGATGAGGGGGTGTGTCCTGGTTGGAAAACCAAGCAACTAAAAGAAATTTTAGTTTCGAAGTTGAGAAGTGTCAAATGGAAGAATGGATGATATTCATGTGCAGTATGTAATGATGAACAGAAATTGTATGCATTACTTACACACTTACACTTTTAGTTTATTGCATTTCAGATGACAATTAAACAAATTAAAAGCTGCTTTGTGTGTTCACCTCATAATATGGTGCTGTGATCGAGAAAAAAAATAGTTTGAGAAATTTGGCTTAAGGTTTATATGAAAGTTCATAGTTATACGGCAACAACAGTGGTCAGGCCGGTACAACATGCACAGACAAGGAAATTTAACAGGTGCACGGACAAAAGAAACAAACTGGAAAAGGTAGGAAGTCTGCATATCATTACAGTGTACATGTATACTACAGTCTGTAGTACACGTGTTACGTGTTTTGTGTCTATGGCCCAGCGCTGGCTATGGCTGTTGTGGTCGAAACCCTTATTTTGAAGCGCCAGATGAAATGCAACAAAACGATGATCGGCAGGCGATACGCTCAGATCACAAGATGGAGTAAAGAATGGAATCAATTAATTGCTGGGTTCTGCCTGCCCACTGTGTTTGGTGAGGGTAGGTAGGTGCGCTGAGGCATTTATTGTGTTAAAAGCTCCCAAAAAACTTTCATTACCAGAGGAATAAAAACATCATAACATTTGGGCCTCTCTATAGTATACTGACCAACTATGCACATCACCCACAATAACACAACACTGTCTAAGTCAATACAGATCTTAGATAGGCTAATTCTTTGATGCCTAACAAAAGCATCAAAGAATTTCAATGAAGAATAAAATATTGCAATGGCCTGTTAGATGTTTAGAAAAGTGGCCCCGTGGGGGAGGAAATCAATTGTAGACGTACAAGATTTCCACGAGATGTCTGGTGGCATTGGAAGAAATCTTTACACAAAACGTTCTCTCAACCTATTATAATTTCAATTACCCCAGTTTAATGTGCATTAGGCCATGGATGTGCATCTCCGGGACCTCAATCTAAATCATCGCTTTAATTTAACTCTGACCCTTATGGGGTCCATTTAGTTTCATTAGTAGCGTTCAAGCTACAGTCCCATGAGAGAGAGAGAGAAAAAACAAAGTTCTGAAGGTCTGAGGACCCGAGGACGTGAAGAGAGAACAGAGTGGTTGAACCACCACAGGCTAGATTGAATTAGTCGAAATAAGAGTTAAGGGAGCACCCAAAATGAGATTCCACGGCTCAAATGTGCTTTTCCCCTGGCCGTGGATCTGTTCTCCCACCACCGTCTCTGTGAGTGTAAATGAAATCAACCCATTCTCTCTCTCTCGCCCCTCCACGCCTCAGTGGACACCTTACAGCAAAAAAAGAGGATCATCCCTTCTGATTGGATCAGGGAGAAATTTCATCGGGAATTGTAACTAAATGGCAACAGCGCGGTCAAGTCTGGCGGCAACAGTAAGCCACCACTGGCGCAATGAAACTCAAACTCTGTTCTCATTTTCCATGAAAAAATGAAAATGAGTGAATACAAATCCAGACCCGTCTGAAGTGAGTGGTTCTGGATTTTACTGTAGTGTACTGTATGATACTGTACCAATAAGATGCTGTGCATCTTACTTCACACACTCCAAATATTAGCGTATGTGACCCACACGCATGCATTCACAGTTTGATACACAAACATTTTGGCTCGGCTATAGTTATCTCACACACTATGTTTTCTACTGCTAAGTGTACTATAGAGGACAGTGTACTGTACTTCCCTTCTCACTGAATTTCTCCCTGTGTGTGTGTCTGTGTGTGTGTGTGTGTGTGCGTGCGTGCGCGCAGGCACTAACGAGCAGAGTGAGTGAGCCAGTGATTGAGTGAGGTTAGCAGAAGCACAAGAGGTGTTTCTGATTGGATGTGGCAACCAGATATGGTCAGCAGCTAGTACTGCATTGGAATGAGAAGCAATCAGGAATTCAGGATGCTTTCAGTGGACAGCAGGACAGGCAGACACCAGACAGACATCGGCATACAGTATGTGTGTGTGTATTGAGAATGGCAAAAAAAAAAAAAAGTATGGGAAATGTACAGTATTTGTGCTAGTTCTGTACGGGGAAAAAGGCCATGTTATCGAATGTCTCCAAAACAACATCAGTGGAAGGGTGTGGACATATGAGTGAGCCCAAAGAATGCCAATCAAATTGACACGCACAAACAAGCACGCACTCACAGACTCACACACAGTCAGTTCTTACTAAAACTGTTTTTTTTTTAATCAAAATATGTGGCTATAGGCATATTCACCTTTTATTATTCCTTTACGTTACTTCTACTTTGATGTTGCAGCTGTTTCCCTGCAGACAGACACTTGCTTTGCCCTGCAGATGGCCCAGAACTTTCTTGTCGTCGACAAATCATGAAAACTCAGGAAAGGCAGTGCTAATTTGCGCGCGTGTGTGTGTGTGTGTGTGTGTGTGTGTGGTGGGGGGGGGGGGGTGAGTTGGAGTTAGATTAGAGCAAAAACTAAAGGCTTCATGGAGTGTGTTAGGAATGTCATATTTTTTTAAACAGCCACAAGGGTTGTGTTTTGAGCAGAAATGCAACAACCAACTGTGTCTCTCTGCAGATCTAACCTGTGTAAGCAAGCCCCTGTATTTGCATTTGCGTCAACAAGCTGTATTGTATTTACTTTCAATCCGACATCTTACCAGTCGGGGAGTTCCTGCTCAGTCAACGCCGCGGGCAGTGCAGCTGTTGGCTGGGATGGAGAAAAACACACGGCGTGTGTCCTGGACAGCTTGAACCCTTGCTCAACTTTCCTCATTTTCACACATGCCTGACTAACTAAATTACTAAAATGACTTCATCAGTGCCTCTTTAGTCAGATCTAAGACTAAGGCTGGTGAGCTAAACATAGCATTTTCATGTTTGGATGTCGACTACAACTACGTCGTAGAATAAAACTGTCACGAATAGAAATGACAGAAATATGACCAACAGGATCAAGCATTTTGTCCAAATGACTAATGACTGATTAAATCTAAAAAACACTTGCGTTGCTTTTTTGAGGAAAAATAAGAAACTATAGGTCTAGCCTTAGACCAATAAATGTACCTTAAATACATTATACTGTACTTACAGTTGTTATTATACTCTGACTTCAGTACACTAGTTTAAATACATTTTTCTTTTACTAAAATGGGGTTTTGAGATTCCACCAACTAAAACCTCTTTGAGTTTCCGGCGAAAACTAAACTAAAGCTAAGACGGATAGAATTGAATAAAATGTGATTAAAATAAATACGGATTTTGTCAAAATGACTAAAATAGGACCAAAACTAATAAGCACTAAGGGGAGTTACAGACGGAGAATCCACCGTGCCACAGGATTCAGGTCTAAAGTAAATTGCAGGCCTGTGTACAAAACGAGCACCTGCACAACAAACAACGCTGGACACCATGTGATAACGGCCGGCGCACGCACTTGCTTTATCGCGTGGCGTTTTCTAAGTACAAAACACTGATCCCGTTGAAAATGAACTAGAAGGTGCGATTTATTACTCCCCGTCTCTGAAGCCCATAAGACTGACTAAATCTAAAAAATGTCTGTTTTGGACCACTTGAAATAGAAACGGGCAGTTCCCTCAACCGTTCTTATTTTCACAGATACAACCATGAAAAAAATGTAGTGCTTTAATTGAAATACTCAGCTCCATGCACCCATCAGCTAAAATGACACAACTAGAAATTAAGCTGTTGAAAATAACAAGTTAATTAGTTAAATTAATTGTGTTGATTAATCTGAAATTTTAACGCAATGGCCCTTATGCAGCCAAACACTTCCTGGTTGTGCTGGCAGTAAGGGATCCTTCCTGTCGGCAGACTCCCATTCACTGTGCATGTATTGGTTGTGATTTTGTATGAATAAAGTTCACTTCCTTAAACCACACTATTTCATTTGATAATACCATTTCCTAGTTATTCATAGTTTGTTTTATTTGTGGTGTGCTGTTGACATGATCACATGAGTTAGAAATGTCTAAAATCTTCAGTTAAAATCATGAGTACTTCATGGATTTCTCCAAGTGTTGCCATGGCCGCTTTTTATAAGCAACCTTTTTCAGTAAATTTGCTTGCAAATAATGACAGTTTACTAGGTAGATTTTTAAGGCTTGTTCCTTATCTGTGATTCTGCTCAAATGAACAATGAGTCAAAGAGCCCCCATGTTCCATGCATCTGTGCACACAGATCCCCATCTGTAATTTTTTTGTGCCAAGCCAGGTTTTTATTTTTCATCTGTATAAAACAAGAATTATTTTGGAAAATATCAAATCTATCAGATCACAGTGGCACACTTTGAGCTTTCAGATCTGCTATTCTCAAGTAGCTGCCAATATATAGTCTTAGAGTATAATGCATAGTGTGTAATGTACAGTAGATGTATAGCTCATGATTGACTGATTGCTTATCTCTCTCTCACAATCTGGCAACACCGGAGCAAGTGCATTGTTCCAGATTGTGTGAGAGAAATAAGCAACCATGGTCTATGACATGGGGTTTCAACTGATTGTGAACCAGGGACCACCAGCCTGACTTAAAATCAACACGGGGACCACCACAGTTACCCTAAATCCATTCTGTTACTTCATTCAACCTAGAGAGAAAATATCCGCACTCACATATAGTTCACAAGTTTTTTTTTAAGTGCTGCGTAGCAAGCACTTCCTTAGACGATTCACCAGCTGTGTGTGTGCTAACCGGCACGACCTCAACATATCTGCGTGTCTGCGTGCTAACCGGCACGGTTTGCTCTGCATGTTGCCACATAAGAGAGAAACAAGCAAGTTGCCACATAAGAGAGAAACAAGCAAAACCCGTGCCGGTTAGCAATAACAGAGAAACAAGCAGCAATGAGCAGCAAAAACCGTGCCGGTTAGCATGCAGACACGCAGATATCTTGAGAATCGTGCCGCTTAGCACGCACACAGCTGGTGAAGACCACCACACACGCAGCACTTTCTTTCACACGGGTGTGATTTTTATTTCATTTCAGAGTTTCATAGAGAAATGAAATAAAAGAAAACTCATGAACTATATGCGAGTGCGGATATTTTCTCTCTACACTGATCTGCAAGAATCTGCACCCATCAGCCATTGAGAATACAAGTTGGACTCTGAGTAGAGTGCGCCTACCTAACGATATACAGTAGCCCATGATAGTGTAAACATATGGCATTATTATTCCCACAGTGATGTAGGCTAATTATGATAAAATCAGGCAAACTTTCTTGAGATTCTAACACCCATTTCTGTGGATTTTCTTATCCTCAATCAGACTTTCAGTAACTGACAAGGTTGGCATGCCTACTGTACATTGCACAAAGCTTTAGTGTGCTGTTCTATGGAAGAAAAAATTGAATACCTTTCAGGACCACAAGTGGTCCATGGAACACCAATTGAAAATACCTGGACCTGGACTATGAAAACCAAATGAGCTACTATATTACTCTTTAAGACTTTCTTTAAGGCTCTTTAAGACAAGAACTTGAGATTTGTTTTTCATCTGGGGTTTGTGATCCAGGGACATGGGATCCTTTATGAAAATGTTTGAGGAGAATCACATAAAACATGCAGCTAGTAACTACCATTATTTTCAAGCAACTTTACTGAAAAGGCTTGCTTATAAAAAGTGGATATGGCAACACATGGATAAATCCATGAAAAACTCCCAGTTTTAACTGAAGATTTTAGACATTTCTTACTCATGTGATCATGTCAATAGCACACCACAAATAATACAAACTATGAAGAACTAGGAAATGGTATTATCAAATGAAATAGTGTGGTTTAAGGAAGTGAACTTTATTCATACAAATTCACAACCAATACATGCAAAGTGAATGGGAGTCTGCCGACAGGAAGGATCCCTTACTGGCAGCACAACCAGGAAGTGTTTGGCTGCATAAGGGCCATTAGCTCATGTGCACACTGACTCGACCGGCTGAGCATTTTGTCATTGAAAAAATGGATAGAGCACGGTTTACGACATATAGCTGTGTGTCTCCCTGTAACGAGAGCCATAGAGTAGCTCGAGAGAGCATTGGGGGCTTGTAGATCACCTATTTTGATAAATATTGAAGAAATAAACATCTTTTTTTTCCCCCAGATTAATTTTCTTTTTTAAATGTTCAAATACTGTAAAGGAAAACATGGCATATTTTGGACATACCTGTAGTTCGAATGGCGATTAATCATGATTAAATTCATTTTGAAACTGTGATTAATTTGATTATTTTTTTAATCATTCAACAACCCCACTAGAAATATATATTTAGCTTCCAGTCTGAAGAACACAAGTTAGGCCTGTCTTTGTGTCAACTGCAGATGTGATCACACTCATCACACACTATAATAATCAGACATCCATGGCAGAACGAACAGCTTGTGAGTGGGTAGAATCTCTCCCAGTGAAGTGGAGGTGTTAGAGATAGGCATTTGGAGAGATTTGGAGAGAGTGAGCATGGAAAGAGAAAAACTATAAAAAAATAACTAAAATAAAAAACAAGAATGACATGTGCCTGATTTAAACACTATTTTTGCTGGCTTAATTGGGCCTGTGTACTCAGCAGTGCCGTTGATATCCATGGTATATGTGTAGGGGAAAGAGAGACCCGCACAATGCCATGCTGGATCAAGAGCATTTATTTAGTCTATAAGCAACGTTTCGTTCCTTTGACCTTCCTCAGGCCTCCTTAAAGTCACTTGTGACTGAACTGGGCCATGGAATATATGCAGTTTTGATCAAATACCACCTGGGATTAAGGATTAGGAGATACAGGCGATTGAAAGAAATGGATAGATCGGATGTTCATGGGAACGATGCATGTTTCTGTGGTGTTGACGACGACAGCTAGCAAGACGAGGCTAGTGATACCAACGGTGAGTAGCATTATGACCCGATTAAATAATAGGACAATTACAGTATGTTTGCCGACAATCATCGGTAATGGCAGTGGCTAGAACTATTGTTTTATATCACTTCCATGAAGTCAGAAGCAGCAGATCATAGTGGAGATAAAAGGGACAAGAAGGAATACACAATGAGGGGAAAAAGGGGATGGGTCAGGGAATCATAATTTGACATAGTCGGGGTCAATGGATTTGCATCAGCCATGCACCTACCAACTCAGAGAAATTGACACACAGTATAAAGTACAGTATATGTATGTTACAATGAATAAATCTCAATAAATGCAGTGTGGCTAAATAGATCTTGAGATGATATTTGTACATGTGTAAAGTCTAACTACTTAATTCTTGTAAAAAAAAAAAAAAAAAAAAAAAAAAAAACATTGATTAGAATTTGAAATAGAAAAGGATGTGTGTGTGTGTGTGTGTGTGTGTGTGTGTGTGTGTGTGTGTGTGTGTGTGTGTGTGTGTGTGTGTGTGTGTGTGTGTGTGTGTGTGTGTGTGAGACTGCCACACACACACACACACACACACACACACACACACACACACACACACACACCTTTGATCACTGGAGTCAAATGAGACATGAGGTCAGAGAGAGAGAGAATGATTTTTTTTTCACAGAGAAAAAAGGAAAGAGGTTGTCCATCATTCTGTAAGTCTCCAATGTACATAGGCACTTGTGTGCATGGTGCGCGCGCAGACACACAGACACACACATGCACACACGCACACGCACACACACACACACACACACACACACACACACACACACACACACACACACACACACACACACACACACACACACACACACACACACACACCGGGCAGTCTCCCTGACTGAGATTGGACGTGACAAAGCAGTTTGACATTTCCAGTTACCAGACGCTCTCCCCCATGGGTGTTATGGCTGAAAGGAGCTGTGTGAGATTGTCTGTGTGAGATGTGGGCGTGTGCACGTGGGCGTGTGCACGCGCACGTGGTGCGCGTGTGTTGTTGTATGTGTGAAAGAGAGCAGCAGAGAAAATCATAGGAGGGAAAGAATGAGTGCACAATCGCACCCGATAAAAGAAAGGAAGGGGAACAGACTGCATGCTTTCGGGTCTGAGCTGTTGATTTTTTTCCCCAAGGTCTTGACTTCGCCTATATAATCTGACAGCACTTTGGTGGTGACACGAGGATAAGAACAAAAGGGCAGGGAAAATGCCAGCACTGTATAACAGTAACCTCTCACTTCTTTGCCAAAGAAAAAAGAAAACACAAAATCACAAAAAGCCCTGTCACACCATTCCTGCCAGCAGTATGACCCAGATTGTCTGATTTCCAGCGATGGCCTATGACAGGGGTTTTCAACCTTTTTCATCCCAGGGTCCACCATTTATTCAGCGTTTGAGCCACGGACCACCATTTTAGCCCCACAGACCCCCCAAACTAAAGATTTCATTTGCTTCTGTCCATGACCATTACTCTTCTAGTTGTGTAAACTAGGACTAATTCACATGATGAATATTTTAACTCTTGAGTGTAAAAAATGAAACCAAATGGACCCGCCAGGGTCCATTTTGTTTAATTTTTACATTCTCAAGAGTTACATCTGGTTAAACAACTTAGCTGGGGACCACCTGGAACCCTCTCAAGGACCACTGGTGGTTCCCGGACCACCTGTTGAAAACCCCTGGCCTATGATACTGCGGGCATTATACAGTATACAGGGGTGTTGTGGGGTTGTCAAAATCAATTTAACAGCTCAATTTTTAGGAGACAAGTTGGCTTTCCCCCCGCCGCTCGATGTTCCTTAGCTTGTGTCAATGAAAATGCTCCCTCAACCCGTTTGATGGATGCTGCTTATTAGTGCAACACCTCCGGCGGGGTCTCGCGCGGCACGGGCGCACACGGCATCTCTGCAGCATGGACACAATTAAACAGCCAAGTGTTAGCATGCGCATGGATTACAGATGTCACAGTGTCAAATTATTTGCCAAGCAAAATTTGACTTTGGCAGATAGCCAGTGAACCCACAGACACTGGCTATAGCAGAGAAAACCTAGGAGTAGTTTGGGGTGCACAGTTGGTTATTATTCTGCAATTCTCAGTCTAATTCTGCCCACTGATATACTACACATAGCGTGCACTGTAAGGTGCTTCACTGAGAGAGACAGAGTGTAAAAAACGGAAGTGGCAGCTGCCAGGGAACATTCAGTACAGCCGGTAGTGTTTTATCCGGCAACCCAAACCCTTACCCTAAGCTTAAAGGGGTCCATCATGAATTAAACAAAACAAAACAAGATTTTTGGTGTTTTTACCATCCCCATGAGACAAAGCAGAAATCTTGCTATATATTGCTATCTATTTAGCAAGATTTCAGCTTTGCCTCATGTATCTCTCAAATAGATCTGTAGCAGCCAATGGAGAGACTTCAGCTTTGCCTCATTAATGGATCCTAGTATTCATCTTAGGAGCCATAAAGAGGCATAGGTGATCTTTAGGTGATCTTAAAATGAGAAATAAACGTGGGTGTCTCAAGAGACGCTTCTGAGCTTAAACTGAGAAACATTCCTCTGGGCCACTGATCGTTAGGGAAAGTTACAGTGAAATAAGTGAAAAGAGTTCTATTTCCTCCTCTGCCTTTCGAAATTGGATGCAGCGTCCGTGATTTCAGCCATTTCTGTTTAAAGAATGTGTATAAGTAAAAATCGCCCTGCTGGTGGTTTCAAGATAGGGCACTATTAAAATTAAAATTTGTTCCTCAACGTAGTATGAATGTGTGCAATGTCTGACTGCAATGACATGCCGTGTTCACGTTTTGTGGCACTTTGTTCAAAACGGGCCACTCCTGCGAACGTGAATCTTAGCTGATCATGAAGGAATATGAATAATCAATGTGGCTATAGAGATCATGTGTACCGCGTTCGGATAGCGCGTACCGGATGAAAACCAAAAGAACAGTATCTGGCCTCCTAGTGCTGTTCTGAAAGGCAACACATGCAGGGCAAAGGATTTTCCTTTCTTTGAATGAATGTACATACAAAGTTTTACACAGATCGGCTAAGTTATAGTATACCGGTAGGTAAAAACAAAAATTGTGCTGTTATAGCTCCACTATCAGGCTACTATGGGCAAAGAATACAACTTGTCAAGCAACTGAAATGACCAATACAATCTCACCTCAAGTCGTATAAATAACACAGAGCCACTTTCCGTGGGTAACCTACGAATAGTATACTGAAATAAGTCTGTTCATATAATACTAGACCATTGATAATGATGGAGCTGCGCCGTCTCTACCGAACATGAGCAGCGGCGGATTGGCACATATTTTCCCACCACAATTTTGCCTTTGCCAGGCCACCTTGGGGGGGGGGGGGGGGGGGGGGGCAGCTGATTAACCAGATGTAACTCTTTGAGAGCGCAAAAATGAAACCAAATCAAGTCCATTTGGTTTCACTTTTACACCCTCAAGAGTTAAAATATTCATCATGTGAATTAGCCCAACTTAATTTACACAACTACAGAATGTAGAAGATTAATGGTCATTTTGAAATGTATGTTCCAGGTGAGCATCTAGCACATTCTAGTGCATTTTGGAAGTGCCACTAGTGCTTTGTGTGTTTTGGATCATGGCAGTTGGATCATGGCAAAAAAAAAAAAAAAAAAAAAAAAAAAAAAAAAAAACTGTCCAGGCCACAACTTGGCGCAGGCCACCAGGAAAACTCCCTGTACTCCAGATGGCCAATCCGCCCCTGAACATGAGCATTGTAAACCACAGCCAAGCGAGTTCAGTAGAGACAACTCACGGGTTACAATGTGTTATGGACAGAATAGTAAATATTATAAACCCTGAACGCATCCGGCCCAAAAGCCAAGTCACAAAACAGTTATATATGAACAGACTAAAAGGTAGAAATTTCAACGGTGGGGACTTGTAGTAGGATATGATATCTGTCCTGCAACTGTTCTCTGCTCTTTTAACTATTTTACCTTTTCATGCCCTTTAAAATAGGCCCTGCCTCTTTTTAAATGTGTCTATTTCCTTTGTTTTAAAACCATGAGTTGTGGAGGACGGTATTTTGCTCCCCTGCATGCGCAGCGTATATTGTGGAAGTGACAATAAAAACTGATTGATTGATTGATTGATTGCATTTTTTGGGGGGTGGAGGCTTTTGAAATCACTGCAAAGGTACCACAAGCAAGACGGGCGCGTCGGCATACAGACAGACAGACAGACAGACAGACAGACAGACAGACAGCGCATGCCTAAATGCATCCTTGTGCTCCTTCTGTTCACTCAGACTGCCAAGGCGGACAAAAAGTCCTTCAACTGGCACAGGAGGAGCACCAGGATAGTGCTGCCTGCGCACATGTCTGGCAGAGCAGCACTCACACACAGGAACTGTCACACCAACAGGCTGGCCCGCGTTCTGGCGCTGGCAGACAGTCTGCTACAGTTCTTCTCTATCCTGTTTACTTTGAGATTGGAACTAGAAAGTGTTACAGAAGGACGGATTAGAACAGACTGCTCCCTTTGATCGCCTGCTCCGCTCCATGTGATTTCATTTCTGCGACGGTTCATGTGGTGACAATTAAATTAGAAAAAAGAAAAGAAAAAAAAACATCCACAGTGATGAGATTTCTGGGACGATGCTTGTCTTGACTTGTATAATACTGTGTATTGTGTATGATACTGAAGTGAGAAGGTATAGACGTAGAAAAATGTGCTCCTTAGCAGATGTTTTTGTCTGTCTGCGCTCATATGACTGGATCACTGGTACCTCTCACTTCACACAAGTCTGATATGTTTTTAGGGGCTCTTGCTTTTGTCCCGACAAAATAATGTTTACAACACAAACATTAAATGCCATTAATGATCAAGCAGAAGATTTATTTACTTCATCCTGTCCACACGCACCCATATTTGCTATTGACAACGAAAGGAGTAATATGGGCAGATATCGACAATGCAAACTTTAAAACTATACTGGGTAACTTTTTTATTGAAACAAATGTTCAATTTGATATATATTATGGCTCGCATAACACACTCCCTGTTCTAAATATGTTTTCCAGGTTTGTGGAAGAGGCTTAAATTAAAAAAAGAACATCAATAACTCCTCGCCCATGGGGAATACAATCGTGGTGTAACCAACCACTCAGCATTTGAGCCACAGACCACCATTTGGTGACATTTTAGCTCCACAGACCTAGAACTAAAGATTTCTTCTGCCTTTGTCCACAATTCCAGCATGGATTTGTGGACAGAAGCAAAGCAAAAGAAACAAAACAGTCAAACATACAGATCAATAATGACCATTAATCTTCTACATTCTCTAGTTGTGTAGATCTGGGCTAATTCAAATGATGAATAATTTAACTCTTGGGTTACATTTGGTTAACCAACTGGCCATCATTTAGCCTGTGGACCAGCTGGGGAGCCTCTCAAGGACCACTGGTGGTCCCCGGAACACTGGTCAAAAACCACTGGCCTACAACACCACATCTCTATTTTGTGGAGAAGGCTTAAATTGTGATACCAGCAGTGACCAGTGAACGGCTTCCCGGTATAGGGATACTATAACAGGCTGGCGTGACAGACAGACTTGTGGCATGAGATCAAGGCTCTTCTTTGGAAGTGTGCGTTCACATATAGCCGCATAAGATCCATGTGTGGACTGAGCCGACTGTCATCAGTGCAGTTTAATGGAAGGATCTTAGCAGAAGTGGTGCGTGTGCACGTGTGTCTGTCTGTGATCTTGCCTGAGGTTGGAGGATATAGCCGGGTGGGAGTCCCTAGGCTTATTACGGTGCCGCCTAAAGCAGACTGACTCATGTCTCCGGCTGGGAAATAGCTTCTTAATAAAACATTACGGGTCTGTCTGTCTGTCTGTAACCTCCTACCGTTTCTGTAACGGCCGCTAGCAGCCAGGGCCGGATCTAGAGGGCGGGCAGGGGTGGGTAGAGCCAACCCAAACATGCATCCTGCCCACCCAATAAAAGGTAATATCAGTGGTTTTCAACCAGTGGTGTGGGGACCACCAGTGGTCCTTGAGAGAGTTCCAGCTGGTCCCCAGGCTAAATGATGGAAAGTTGGTTAACCAGATGCAACTCTTTGAGGGCGTAAAAATGAAACATTTGGTTTCATGTTTACACTCTCAGGAGTTAAAATATTCATCATCTGAATTAGCCCAATTCTACACAACTAGAGAATGTAGAAGATTAATGGTCATTTTCATCTGTATGTTTGGCTGTTTTGTTTCCCAAATCCAGCCTGGTAGGCTATTGTGGACAAAAGCAAAAGAAATCTTTAGTTTTGGGTCTATCGAGCTACTGTAAAATGTTATCAAATCGTGGTCCGTGGCTCAAATGCCGAAAGAATAGTGGGTCCTGGTGTCAAAAAGGTTAAAAACCACTGCTTCATATGAAAAACTTTGGAGTTGCCCACCCTGCCATTCTTCCAGCCCACCCTAGTAGGGCTGGCTGAATCCGTCCCTGCTAGCAGCACTCAGAGAGACAGCCCTGGGGGTTCCGTTTCTATATGGGCATCGCCCCCAACAGGCCTCCTAGCTGCTTTCTAAACTCATCTTTGCCTTGTCTGCTGTAGCGCGTTGTCGCTTTCCCTCCTAATGTCTCTGTTTTTAATGAGATCTGATGTTTGCTTGTTCTGTGGCGTCACCGTCATTTGCCGCCGTTTCCGGGCCCTTTCTCTTTTCATTAGCGCCGGGCTATGCTAATATTCACCTTGCCGTGACTTTCGCCATCTCATTTTCTCGTTGCGCCAATTTCCTATTTCCTCTGCTGCTACTCGTTCTTCGTTCTCCTTCTCGCTCAAAGGCAAACTGCCCTCAACCCTGAAAACGCCTTGTGTGTGCATGTGTGTGTTGTGTGTGTTGGTATATGTATGTGTATAGGTTAGTCACTGGGGACAGTCAGGTAGGCAGAGGGACAAAGGTGCTTGGAAAGAATCAATAACCTCCGGTTGGAATTGCGAGTCGGGTCATGAAGGTGTTTCCTAGCGGGGATATGAGACCCAGGTCTGGTCGCCCCCCGGCCTGACTCTGTGTTATCCATCACACTAGTGTATTTATCTACCAGGGTATATGGGGGGTGGGGGGTGCGTTCTAAATGAAGCATGTGCTCCACTTGAATTACGAGAGATACAGGGTTTGTACGGGTTGCATTTGTGCAAGAACTTCACATATTATTTCCCACAGTAAATAATATGCAGTTACAGCTATACTTTTTTCCATTGAAACAAATATTAAATTGGCTGCATACCATGTTATGACTGGCATATTTGTCACATTACGGACTCCTTACATTTTAGCCCGCAAATCCTATTCTTAATATGTTTTCTATTGCTAGGAAAAAAGGTGTTAATGGTGGTATATCTTGTTTTTGTGGGGAAAAAAGGCTTAGATACTGGGGGAAAAAAAGGTTGAACATCACCCATGGGGATTACAATAGGGATGTAACATAGGGATGTTACATCGCCAATTACAGCAGCCAATAAGAAACCACTATTCTTGGTGACAGGACTAAGGTACGTTTCAAGGTTGGTATAAGGTTGGGACCGTGTCTTCAGGATTTATTGCAGCAGTTGTTAGTAGCACTCAAAGTATGTGACACTACAGGACACTGTATACTTCAAAAAGCAGCCTATATTCTCTATAGGACCTACAGGACCCTAAAGGGACTAAGAACTGCAGTCTAATCACAATAGCAGTGAGTCCAACCACAATGCACCTTTGACAGGCAGCCGCTGTAGACGTTTTTTACAGCACAGCTCAAGACTATTTTTATACGCTTGCTTTTAATTGATCTTTTGAATTCCTCATCCATGTCCTCACTATATGGCATTACTGCTCATGTTTACTGCAATATGCTAATGTTTAATTAGCAGTAAAGCAATACACTGCTAATTTAGCTAAATTACTGCTAATGTGTAACGCTTTATGCCTTGACGTTTTTCTCTTTCTTTACATGCACGAGCAGAGTGAGAAGTAATGCGATCGGTTTGCAGTCGTCGACCGGCGACCGACTGCCGTCCCTTGGTGGGCTCCGATTGGCCGGTTTAGGTAATGACACTATACGGCAAGGGTTTTCAACCTTTTTCATACCAGGGCCCACCATTTATCCTGAATTTTACGCCACCCACAGACACCCAAAACTAAAGATTTCTTTTGCTTTTGTCCACAATTCCAGGCTGGATTTCGGAGAAAACAAAACAGATAAATATCAAACTGACCATTAATCTCCTACATTCTCTAGTTGTGTAGACTTGGGCTAATTCACATGATGAATATTTTAACTCTTGAGAGTGTAAACATGAAACCAAATGGACCCGCAAGGGTCCATTTGGTTTCATGTTTAAGCACTCGAGAGTTACATCTGGTTAACCAACTTTTAATCTGGTTAAGATACTTAGCTGGGGACCACCTGGAACCGTCTCAGGGACCACTGGTGGTCCCTGGACCACCTGTTGAAAACCCCTGCTATACAGCACAAATGTAGGCCTACTTGTGTGCAATGCGCAATTTGGCACTGCACTGAGCGCAGTTGGGGTTATTACTGGAAGTACTGTGATCGGTTCGTGGAGATCTTTATAAGTATTGTCTAAGTATTATCTTCGGGAAGTGTTCAGGGTACTTGCTGTATGGTCACTCGATCTGCTCTCGCATAAGTAGACCATGCGGCCACTTGTCTACAATGCATACTTGGCACTCTACTGAGTGCTCCATTTTCTATTGAGGACTTTGTGTGCGTTTTATGCACACAGGTAAGCAAATTTTGCTATACATATGAGCAAAATGGAAGCGAGATTCCAGTCCTATAAGCACTCTCTGCTTGCGCAGAACTAGGCCATCCATCATGCAAGGCGCAAGTTGGCACATTGTGCAATGTCAATCCATGTTTGTAGGTCTTTAGGAGGAAAAAAAGTTTGAAGACTTTCCTTGAATTTGTTTCTCCAGAACAGTAAACCATACTTTTTTTCCCCTAATGTTCAGCACAGCTTGAGAGTTCCAATCTGTAAAGTAATTATAGTATGGTGAGCACCAGGGGCTAATTAGTCCACCAGGCCTTTAGGGGAGGAAACAGGAAGCCTCATTAACCTCCATTGGTCCATATTGTTGTCTGGAGATTAACACTATGGGAAAAGTACAGTAGCAACCACAAAGGTACTTCATGACTCATGGCTGTGCGAACATTCAGAGCACACACAGGGAGAAATAAATAGATTAAAGGTGGAATTTATTGGAATTTATTAGGTGGAATTTATTATCGATCCCACCCGATTATCTGGTACATAGGGTCTCTGAACCAACAAGAGCATGCATCCCCTCAGGCGAAGGGATGGCAAAAAGAGAGACGGCTCTATACTCAGAGCTATATTACACACGACACACAGACTGTTTGTTTACAATAGTCGCTTGGCTAGGCCACTTTACTGCAATGTGTATTATTTCTACCAGGTAAATCTACCGTGATGATTGAGTTTAAACAGAGTACGTAATACACAAGTATTTCTGACCAATCAAGCTATCTGTGTTTGTAGGACGATTCAGAAATGGAATAAAACAGGTCAGCTTAATTTATTGGCTTTTATTGATGTGATCATTTCACTTATATGAAGTAATTAAAATGTTTTTGTTGTTGTTTTTTTCACAAAAGTGAAAATAAATGGTACACATTGTCTAAGTGTGAAAAATGTATCAATTCACTGGTCCTTTAACAATGTCATAAGTCCTTTTGCATAGCATACAATACAGTGTGAACTATTTTCAGCAGGGTAAATGTGGCCCTTTCATTTCTGCCAAAAGGGTGCATGCTAAAATGTGTCACTGTACCCCATGGTGTGAGACTCTGGACCACAGTATCAACAGTAATGAAAAGCAATCGGGCTGATTAGGAGTGTGGAGAGTGCATGGGAACCCCCCGCCTGTTATCGAAGGCTATTTTAGTCCCTATAGCACCTCGGGAAGGGTAGACTGCATTACATTTTCTCCTCTCTGCCTTCAAGAAGAGCAGGTGGCCCATCTATTATGTGTTATCGCCCCTGCATGTGCTGCAGTTTGCTGGACACAGGGCACACCCCACGGACAGAACGCCGTGCAGGCACAAGCAGACACAGCAACTTGACCCACCACACATGCACTAAGGCAGGCCGATAAACCGACAAGTCAGGGAGCTTTTGTACACACATAGAGAACAAATGGTCTTGTGTTTTTGGCAAGCATTCCTTTTTTAGATTTAGTAAGTCTTAGTCTTTTAGATTAAATGTTTTTTTTTTTGGTCAGATTTTAGTCATTTGGACAAGGTGCTTATCTAGTCTTAGTCACATACGGTATGTCATTTCCATCCTTGATAGTTTTAGTCTAGTTTTAGTTGACGGAAACTCACAAAGGTTTTAGTCAGTTTTAGTCCGCGGAAACAGACAACCTTAATAGTCCCATTTTAGTAAAGGAAATATCATGAAAACAAGTATTTAAGGCAATTTAATTAAGTCATAGTATAATAACTAGTTACAGTGTATTTAAAAGGACCCCTGGCTAATGAGACGAATATGACTGAAAACATTATACTTTCCCTTTAGAATTAAAACTGCAAAATAAAAATAAAAACATATTTCAGTGCTTATTTCATTTCTTTCATAAAGTATCTTTCACTCTCCTGTCGCAAGGTGGTGGTGTCATATGACCACATGTGGTCTATTCCTATGAAATTATGGAATGGATAGAATACTGAAAAACAACTTTCTTAAGTTTACACTCTCAAGAGTTAAAATATTCATCTGAATTAGCCCAAGTCTACACAACTAGAGAATGTAGTCATGGTTTTGATCCGTATGTTTGACTGCTTTGTTTTCCAAATCCAGCCTGGAATTGTGGACAAGAGCAAAAGAAATCTTTAGTTTTGGGGTCTGTGGGGCTAAATTGTCATCAAACTGTGGTCCGTGGCTGAAATTCTGAATAAATAGTGGGCCCTGGTATGAAAAAGTTTGAAAACCCCTGCTAAATGCATTGAGGCAGACGACAACGTTTGTTCTTTGCGTGTGTAAGAGACCTGAGAATGGCAGACAAACTCGTGGACAGGCGGACAGACAGGTAGACAGACAGACACAGACGAAACAGGAAGGCTACAGCGGGAAAGACCAGTGGCGCGGCTAAAAAGACAGGCTGGGGCGAGACGACGCAGGATGGTCTGTCAGTAGGTAGTGCCCACCTGCTCGCCCATGAAACATTTTAATCATCCGATGGCCAATTACTCCGGTGTCTGGCAGTGCAGAACAGAACCTTCACACTTCGCTTCCCCGAGCACGGGCAGATGGCCCGGCCGCGCATGCTGGATATCCATCCACTGCCTGCTTGCCTTGTCTGTCTAACTGTCTGCTTGGCAGGTGCCGTAGCTTCGACTGTCTTGTGGGGAGGACGCAACAGTTGAACCAACTAATCGATTTAATTGATTATTAAACACTTCTACGGCTTTAAATCTGACCATATAATCGTATCTATCCAGGCTGCACCATGAATTTGACTTCTTCTTTTTTTACGTTTATGACAAAGATTGAATTAGGGCTTAATGCTAGTGTTAAGGGATATTATTTGGTTAATGCATTCGCGTGGAATCAAGCAAGTGGGAGGCACGGATTTGCCTCTCAACTCAAAGTTACAGTAGGTTTGAAGTGTGCTCTACCAGGCATTGGGAGTTTGGGCCCAATTATGATCGATCTCAGATTATTTGCAGGGTCATACTGTATCTGCCGACACCAGTTCTGGCCGATCCACAATGGAAACAAGCCTAGGCCCTATAGGGGCTTATTGGCCAAACATTCAATCAAATCAATAAAATGAATTGCATAAATGTCTGTTCTCACAACTTATTGACTATTGAATGAGATGAGTACACAAATTAAGTATTTTATTCATGTATTTGCTCTAAAAAAGCAATGAATAATCTGTATTATCTTGACCGTTCCAATACGTTATTATTATTGGTGATATGGCTAATTCCAATTACGCTGCTGATTAATCGCACACACCTACCTTTTAGAGAATATGATTTCGTGGATACGACATCACACAGCACAAGACACATGAACTGCATTGTTGGGTATGGCCATATACACAGATTTAATCTAAAATTGTGAAAACAAAGACAGAGAGAGAGGGGGATATGATAGGCTTCAGGACTGTGCAGAGCGACATTCCGTGGTGCTACCGAGGCTACAGTAATAGTGAGGCTGGCAGCAGAATTGTTTACGCGAAATGAAGATATCCCTCATTATAATCGACTGATTGTATTTCTGCCTCCAGACCGTGTCACATAATCAATTACGGCGCTTTGAGCCTTTTTTTTAAGAGAGGAGATGGGGGTGGGGGGTGAGTCATTTGGTCTGCCAAGGTGGTAAGGGATGAATACAAGATGGATGAGCTATGAAAAATCTTTACATCAATAGCATCAGCGTAATGAATGTTAGTGTATGGAGAAAAATAAAATAAAAGATTGAATCATCATTTATGGAGCCCATGGTTGACGTGACCTTGTACTATAGGGACAGCATGCACACCAATAATTGCTGGTGTACATGCTGTATGCCCTCTTTCTGCCTATAGCAGGCGCTCCGCACCGCCATTAGCCTCCATTCTATGCTGCACCTGCTTTGTGTGTGAGTGTGAGTGTGAGTGTGAGTGTGAGTGTGAGTGTGTGTGTGTGTGTGTGTGTGTGTGTGTGTGTGTGTGTGTGTGTGTGTGTGTGTGTGTGTGTGTGCGTGTGTGTGTGTGTGTGTGAGAGAGTGTGAGTGAAAGCAGCTGTTCAACCTGCATTTTACATCACGATGCAATTTGACATCAGTATGGACATCTGAATGCAGGATGGTTTTCACAAACAAACAGAATCTGGACGAACTATTGGAGAAAATAAGGATGGAATGTAAACAAGAGTAATGAACGTTTATGGGGGGCACCCGACGTTCGGTCCCATTGACTGGACGGATCATAGCAACACGCCATAGCGCATTCAGAGGTGAATACAGCTGTTTTTTAAAATAAAACTGTAAACCTCTAATAACTTGTTTCACCCTGGGCTTGGATCTATGAGTGCACATTTAACCTCTCTAGACACGAATTATGGCACTCTGCTGCGTTTTAAGTGCAGCGTTGTACCTGTACGCATGAAAAGAACAATCGTCCACAAACATGTTCATATCTTGGTGAACGTGAACAGAACATACTGTTGCTGCTTGATTAACAACACTGTGAGTGTGTTCATTTCTGGAGTGTGCGAACGCCACTTTTCTCGCATTTATTTTTCGTTCAAGAGTGAGCTTTCCAGGCGAAATCCCCAAAGCTAAAACACACCTTAATCAGTCCTTAATATGGAGTTCATGGTTCAGCAATAAACCGTTATCCAACGCGGATTAACTAGTCTTTCTGAGCCGTCACTGCATCTCGCAATCAACTGCATGATGATCCTCCAATAATAGCCTGCTATCCCTGCGTGTCCATATCATCCTAACCTGACAAACAGCACTCACCCACTGAATGAAGAGAAGCATGATGATCCTCCAATAATAGCCATATCATCATGAAGAGAAGCCCGATTTATTCTTCGTAGTACAACGTGTTCTGCATTATATAGCAGATGTGTCATGGATGTAACACGTTGCTCATGAACCAAAATGTTAAATTATTAACTATGAACGGAGCGATTTTGTTATTAAATTGGTCATGAAAATATTATAGAGGTTTCTCAACACTGTCTAAGTCATTGTTTTTTAATCTTTTTTGATACCAGGGCCCACTATTTATTCAGCATTTGAGCCACGGACCACCATTTGAGAACATTCTAGCCCCACAGACCCAAAAGAGACCCTTAAAGGTTTATTTTTGCTTTTGTCCACAATAACAGGCTGGATTTTGGAAACAAAACAGGCACACATAGACAAAAATAATGACCATTTTTTTCAGCCTCTATTTGTGGAGACTTGGGCTAATTCAGATGATGAATATTTTAACCGGGTTTACGCTCTCAAAGAGTTACATCTGATTAACCAACTGTCGGTCATTTAGCCTGGGGACCACCGGGAATCCTCCCAAGGAAAACTGGTGGTCCTCGGACCACCGGTTGAAAATCCAGGGTGTTAACACTGTAGGTGCTCCCCGAGGCTGACAGCATGGAGATGAAGAGAAAACTTTAGGCTTGAGCAGTATCAACACATGATTTTCAACACCATAAGAAAAATACACCAGTGCATCACAGAGTCAATTTTATCTTGTGATGACTCCTTACAACTACAAAGCAGTTTATATTAGCCATGTAATTATATTCGTCTCCACCGTCACCACACCACCCACACACCGTCTCTGTTCGGCTAATTGGCATCTGCCACCACAACAAGCCTCATTGGCATCCTGAGGAAAGGTATACTGAATCTAGGGAAGAAGGGAGCTTATTTCATAACTATTATCTATTCATTAGTCTACTGGCCCCTCAGTATTCAAATTCAGCAAGAACTGTCTAGGCTAACTACAGAAGAACTGACTACACGACTAATCATTCAGCAGCAACAATGTCATGACTGCTACAGTAACTTCCATTGCCAGCAGTTCAGCTTTTAGATGTTTTTTCTTTGATTTTGTTGTTGACAGCAACAAAGTCTGGACCATTTGCAGGGCAAAGCAAATCTGTCTGCAAGGAAAAAGCTGCAAGCAACGTGGAGTGGGAAAAGGTTTTAGAAGCGAGATCATAAGAGCGGCCCTCACTTCACACAGGTGGGATTTGTGTGTGTGTGTGTGTGTGTGTGTGTGTACACACTATGCAGCGCTGTATACCCACTAGCATAACGCATCATATCTGGTGTACATACCTGGAGGCAGGCGGGCGCTCGGCCGTGTGGCTTGTTGACGTCCACCGCTACGAGTTGCCATCCTCCAGCGGCGTCCTCGTGGAACATCTGCGACACAGATGGACGTGCGGCAACATGAGAGGCAGCAAAGCACACAAACAAAACAAAACAAGCGACAGACTTAACTCGAGCACAAACACAGCCTCCGGCTGCGTCTTCATGATGACACACATCTGCGGCTAAAGAAATAAACCAAGGCCAGTCAAGTGCATGCACATGCACACACACAGGTCCTACTCAAGTATGGACACATTCACCAGCACCACATCAGCAACTTGCTTTATCCTGTCTAGATTTCTAGTTTCTGAATAACATAATATTCAAAGATTTGCACCACGTGTTCACGATTTTTCAAAAATAGCAGAGATACAAGCTCATACTGTAGTGCGCCACTCGGTGGCGCGCTATGAGCTTGTAGATCTGCTATTTTTCAATAGTTAAAACATAATGCTTAGAACACCAAAACGCGTTCAGTACACTAAGGGTTAACCAAGTTAGAGACTTCGGTTTAGTTGTTTTTTTTGGTTATGCAGTTGCTTCATTTATTTTTGCTCCTATGTAGTAAACCATTGTAGGTTTACCTTTCATGTATGATTACTGCAACTTGCCTCTTTTTATTAGTTACTTATTTTACCAGTACTTGAGATCAAGGATCAGTATATCAATATAAAAGACAAAAAATATAAAATACAAGACACAAAAAGGTAGAGATGGGTGTAAAGTGTAAGAGTAAAGAGTGTAAAGTGTAAGTGTAAAGAGTAAGTCGCACTGGATTAATGGCATCTGCTAAATGCCTAAATTGTAGCCTTGTGTTCTCCAAGAGGGGCAAAATCAATTTGCGATCGCGGCGTAAAGGGTGGCCAGCGGTCGCGGCCAATGGTCACAACAAGCCCTGCTGACTTTGCATTGGGCCTGCATTGAACTCAGTTTCCTTGCAGTGACCCTTGCCGTCACATGATTGGCTCGATTTCCGTTTCCAGTCATCTTCATCGTCCATAGGCGATTTTAGGCTCTTTTTTTCTTTCCTTTATTAGCCTATGGCAGTGGTTTTCAACCTTTTGACACCAGGGACCACCCTTTATTCAGCATTTGAGCCACAGACCACCATTTGATGAGATTTTAGCCCCAAAGACCTAAAACTAAAGCATTTCTTTTTGTTTTGTTCGCAATTCCAGGCTGGATTTGGGAAACAAAACAGTGTAGACTTCTTAATTAAATAGGGCTAATTCATGATGAATATTTTAACTCTTGAGAGTGTGAAAATGAAACCAAATGTACCCACAAGGGTCCATTAGGTTTCATTTTTACATTCTCAAGAGTTACATCTGGTTAACCAACTTTCCATCATTTAGCCTGGGGACCACCTGGAACCCTCTCAAGGACCACTGGTGGTCCCCGGACCACAGGTTGAAAACCCCTGGCCTATGGCACAAAGGCTACAAGTTGGGCCTGTAGTGGTAAAATAATATAAATATACATTATTATGAAGTTACATGTGCATGAAGCTGCCATTGTCAAAATTGTAGCTTGTAATTGTAGGGGCAAAAAGACAGAAAACCGAGGTTACGTGGTCATAATGTTAACATGTTACCTGATGAACGAATGGGAAAAAATCATGGCACTCCATCTATAACAACAGTTAGGTTCGCTCCAAATATCTACCCGTCAATACACGACCAATGACTTAAACGTTAGGCGGATATGTCTCAAACTACATTTAGTGGTTAAAGCTGATATGCTCAACGAATCTTTGCCAGTCTGTAGTCTATCCAGAAACAATAGAGCAGAGTCGAGGACGGCGGTGTTTGGGCAAAGCCGCTTTGTGACTGACAGTTAAGTGTTCCACAGCCAGCAGCTAATTACTTTTCACACCTCCGAGATAAAGATTGGGGCATGTCGATGTGATTAAAATTTAATTTTATCACAACAGAAAATGCTAATTGTTTTAAAGGTCGTAATGTCGTCTTTGCGCTTTTGCAAAATGCAACCTCACGACTGAAATGTTTGTGTACTATGTGTGAAACAGGCCACACTAAACAATTCTTCCTTTTAATTTTTATCCTGTGATTTTGCAACACATTTTTTTTCACTCTGTGTCGGCTATTGTGTCAATCACGCTTAAAGGAGAATTTCACACCAAAACACATTTGGCATTAATCTACCTTGATTGCAGTGACATAATATATATTGCACTTGATTTTTGGCATAGATGCCCCCTGTTCTACATTTCACCCCTGAGGTCCACCTCCCCTCTCACAGTTTGCATTGCTGCAGGTTGTCTTTATTCTAATGCACTTATTTTAGTACCTCCAAACTTTAACACTTTTTTTTTTGCACACATCATATTTTAATAGTATACTGATACTCACGGATGAGTTTTACGTCACTCTGGGGCAGCCTTTACGTACTTGTAATGCCAGAGAACATCTATTTCTCATCCCCTCCTCTCCTCTCTTCTGCCACTCTCCTCACCAATCACTGTGGTTGAAACTCCTGTCGTTTTTTTTTTTTAATCAAGTAGTGGCTCAATTATCTTGTAGTGTATGGTTTGATGTGATGTGTGAAAACGATTAAGTTTGGAGCTACTAAAATACCCGTATGAGAGTAAAGACAAGCTACGGCAATGCAAACTGGATTGGATGGAAAAGGGGCCATCTATGACAAAAATCAAGGGCATTATGATGTATCATGTCACAGGAATCAAAGTACTGTAGATGGATGCCCAATGTGTGCCCACTGTTATCACAAACTAACTCAATCCTCAAATAGTCCATGCAGTCTTGTAGTCTACAAGACTGCAAATGACAGTCTCACAATCACTGACGATCACAGTGTGTGACAAAGTGTGTGACAAAGTGTGAATGCAAAGTATGAGAGTGTGCAAGACCAGAGTGTCCAATTACTAAAAATCCTGCATGGGCAATGAGTGAAATCGGGGCGAGATTAATCCAATTCACGCAGATTCTGCAGCGGTGTTGTTTTCAAAGACTCGCCGGTCTGTATCGATTGTTTTGGCAGAGTGATTGTTATTTGGGGTGTGCTGTCATGCCTCCTGGCTTACAGAGAGACGTTTTCTCCCCTGCTCTGTCTGAGACGGATCGTTGCTGTGCCTGAACCCACTGTTTATTCCAAAGATCATTATACTGAGGAAATGACATACAGTAATAGCACAACGGTGAAACGTATGAATTATTGTGTATGGTCAACATAATTGCATTTGTATTGCGGCCAATCACAACAGAAGTTATCTCAAGGCATTTTTCATGTACAGTCATAAGCGATACAACGGCACCACCTCAACAATTTTGCAGAGGCAGTTTGTTTGTTCTTGTACCACAATGCATATAGGGGTTGACACTAAGGTCTCCGAGGCACTTGCCCGTCGGGCAAGTGTAAGTCAGGTTCTACTTGCCCTCAGGTCATGGTCACTTGCCCCCCAAAAATATATAGTAAATTTTGCATTTAAGTTTACTTCTTACTTGGGTGCTTTAAACCAGGGTTTTTTAACAGGCGGTCCGGGGACCACCAGTGGTCCCTGAGAGGGTTCCAGGTGGTCCCCAGCTAAGTTGGTTAACCAGATGTAACTCTTGAGAACGTATTTTTTTTTTACGCCGTGTGCTGTGTGTGTGTGTGTGTGTGTGTGTGTGTGTGTGTGTGTGTGTGTGTGTGTGTGTGTGTGTGTGTGTGTGTGTGTGCCTGCTGTTGTCATTACGTTGCGACGAGGGTGTACTTTCGCCACAAACGGCCATTCAGACATTTGAATCAACAACGGTTTTCACAAAAAACAGAGGGAAGAAAAAAGGGAAGAAATTTGAATGGCTGCGCCATGCATCAGTCTTTGTGCAAAAGAGCTCAACAGTGGGAGTTGCATGCAAAACTATAAACCACTATTAAGTGGTGCCACCACGGACTCGGCGCTGCGTGGATGCAAATTTAACCCATGTAGACACATGTTAGCACACAGCATGGTTCTCTGAGTGTTAAATGTTACAAGCCTATTTAGCAGATGTTTTCAACCAGTGGTCCAGGGACCACCAGTGGTCCTTGAGAGGGTTCCAGATGGTCCCCAGTTGGTTAACCAGATGGAAAGTTTGTTAACCAGATGTAACTCTTGAGAGTGTAAACATGAAACCAAAGGGACCCGCAAGTGCCCAATATTCATCATCTGAATTAGCCCAAGTCTACACAACTAGGGAATGTAGATTAATGGCCACTTTGATCTGTATGTTTGACCGTTTTGTTTCTGAAATCCACCCTGGTATTGTAGACAAAAAGAAAACAAATTTTTAGTTTTGGGGAACGTGGAGCTAAAATGTCCTCAAATGGTGGCCCATGGCTAAAATGAAGAATAAATAGTGGGCTCTGGTATGAAAAAGGTTAAAAACCACTGCTATATATCGGTAGGGATTCTGACGCAATACTGGGCCCACAATGCTTGGTGTGAATGGGCCATTAGACTACAGAATGCCCAGCTTGCGATTCCCATGGGCCATGCTGAACTTAGTCCTGTTCCTACACTTGACTGTTTCTCTTTTCGTGTCAGTTGTGTTGACAAATAACACGGTGCAGCTGGGCTTTTCCAAAATGTCCGGCTGAGGCTGAACGCCACACGGAGCAGTGGGTTTCGGGGGTCAAGGGGCAGACAAGAGTTTGTCATGGCATTGCAGTATGAAGAGTTGTAGCAGTAGTACTTGTCAATGCTGTGAGTGTGTGTCTGTCTGTCTGACCACACAATGTTGTGACCATGGCCTTACCTGTGTCGTAGCCGTAGAGGTGGTGCTGCTCCTCGACCCCCACATCTGTTGGAACTGCACCCTGATCTCGGCAAATGTCTCAATGATCACAGCAATGAATACATTCTGGGGGAGGGAGAGAGAGAGAGAGAGAGACAGAGAGAGAGACAGAGAGAGACAGAGAGAGAGAGAAAGGTCAGGGAGATGGACAGAGAGACTAATAATGGTACCAGGGTAGATTAGTTGTTATTGTCTGGCCCGAGGCCAGAGGCTAGCAGGAAGTGGGAACAGTGATGATTAGATATATTGTCGGAAGTCCATTTCGGCGGCAGTGGCTCAGGGTTAGGGTCACTGGATGGTAAGCACAAGATTGCTGGGTCGAACCTGGACTCCACCAGAGTTGGTGTCGCATTCATATTGCACCAATTTGAGCAATGGCAGGTGAGAGAGAGGACATCCGACTTAGTGCCTGAGCGATAATATCAGCCACCAGGAGCCCGATAGACCTGGTCTACCGGTGGTCTTATCGTATCAGTTAGAGTCCGACCGATTTATACTGTATATCCAGCTGTCATATCGCAGCCATATGACCATATAAGGCATGATGTATCGGTGAAAATAGGCCTCTCTTCGGTATGTAGGCTTACATAGTTATCTGGCTCACTGCATTCGCAATGACAGCAGCAGCTAAAGCAGCCTCCTACTACTACTGTCACTTTGACTGTACCTCTGGATAATCATATTGGTAAAAAAAATCTTTTCACAGTCCTCACCTGTTTTTATTCCAGTTACAAAATAAACACTAATCGGTTGCAAACCGGTTATTGGTGGTTGTCTATTGCAGGGGTTTTCAACCAACGGTCCAGGGACCACCAGTGGCCCTTGAAAGAGTTCCAGGTGGTCCCCAGGAAAAATGATGGAAAGTTGGTTAACCAGATGTAACTCTTTGAGAGTGTAAAATGAAACCAAACAGACCCGTAAACTCTCAAGAATTACAATATTCATAATCTGAATTATCCCAAGTCTACACAAGTAGAGAATGTAGAAGAATAATGGTCATTTTGATCTGTACAGTATGTTTGACTGTTTTGTTTCCCAAATCCAGGATGGAATTGTGGACAAAAGCAAAAGATTATTTGCTTTGCAAAAGATTATTATTTAAAATGTCTTCAAATGGTGGTCAAATTATGAATGCCCTGGTATCAAAAAGGTTGAAAACCACTGGTTTATCGTAGCGTTTGTTGTATCGCTCCTAAAATGCCATATCGGTTGGGCTCTACATGGATGGAGAAAGGGGTGGGTGTTTCTATAGTTTCTAACCTTGACGAGCCAGGCGAGGAAGAAGATGAGGGTGATGAAGTAGAAGTAGGAGCGCCAGCGAGGGAAGCTGTCGATGGCTCTGTACATGAGGAACACCCAGCCCTCCTGGGACGCAGCCTCGTACACCGTGAAAATACTGGTACCTGAGGAGAGAAGAGAGAGAGAGAGAGATCCACATTTATAATATTTACAATCTAGTGTTTAACCAGCTAGTGCTTAAATCCAGGTCATTACCTGAAAGACTCATCCAATTGGTTATGATATTTGGATCTGCAGGTAGGCTACACGAAAACACACCATCTACAGTAAACCAGCCTAAGACCAGCTGAGACCAGCGAAAACCAGCAACCACCATGAGCTGTTTTTTTGATGGATTTTTCAAGAGGGCAATGCCAACACCATGGTAGTCCATTTGCCAGAATGTGAATGCAGGCATGTTGAGTACAGCCAGGTTTTATGTTAGTAATGTTGAGTAGGGGTCCGAAGCATGTAGAAAATGATGCTAAGTAACTTGCATATGTTGAGCAATTTTCATAGTTGGAATAATATTAAGAATATATTAACAATAATAAAAACAATCTATAAAAGGTCCAGTCTTCAAAAATGTAATTAGTCAGCATCATGAAAATCCCCTAGTTACACACATCACATGCTACATAAAACATGATGAAATTTTGAATATAATGGTACGGTGACATAAGATGCTAATTGTGAAAATTGCTCAATATTTGAAGGTTAAGGTCCGGCAGTTTCTACATTCTGGGGACCCCTGCTCAACATTTCTTTTTTTTTTAAATATTTTTTTAGCCCACGATTTTGCAACCCATTTTTTCACCCAGTGCCAATTCCTAATGTGATCCTGGGCTCTACACACCCTCCACCAACCTGGGGAGGCAGCGGACTGGCCTCATGCTTCCTTCAATGCATGAGGAGTCCAAGCTGCCTTCTTTTCACCTGACCGGGGGGAGTTTCCCTGGTTGGACGTAGCGCGTGGAAGGAACACGTTATTCCAACCAGTTCCTGTCCCCTCCATCAGGCGCCCCGGCTGGCCAGGGGGAGGCAGTTTAGAGTCCAGGATTACAGCATGTTTTTGTGAGGGTATCTACCCTAGGGAACACGGGGAGAACATGCAAACTCCACACAGAAAGGCCCTTTCGCCAACCCCGCCTCGGGTATGGGCACTGATGACGTGGAGGAGCAGACACGCCGCCAGCACCCACAGCAGCGCCCCTAGTGGGAATCGAACCCAGGACCTTCTAGCTGTGAGGCGACAGCACTAACCACTGTGCCACCATGCCCCCTGAGCCCCTGTTCAACATTTCTAACATAAAATCCTGGTGTACTCAACATGTCTGGGTTCACAAGGGAGCTCTATGGACTGGCAAGTAGACCATTATAATATATACTGTATTACTGGTACTAATAATAAATTGTCCCCGCACTTTTGAGCGCCTGACGGCGCGCCTGCTGCAAGCCTTGCAGCAATTAACGCCGTGCCTGCCTTCAGATCTGGCCTTCCAACTAAGCAGACATAAACACATTGAGCTTCACTTTTAATTGGTGGTGAACAGTAGGGATGTGAATCTCAGCACTGAGGGCGATTCGATACGCATCTCGATGCACTGCCAGCGATTCGATACTTTAGCGATTATTTGGAATTACCTGGCGATACGATGCGATACGATTCACCCCGACACGATACGATACACCCCCTTATACCGATACTTAACCGATACTTTAACAATACCATTGAATTTTATTCTGAACAATGCGATATGATGCGATCTGGTGGCAATTTAACATAATAAAAAGGATTTATATTCAAGGTTTATTAATTTTCCAAAAAAATGCCAAAATGCAATACATTTAAATTCAAAACAATGTATTGTTTTACTGTAGGTTAGTAGGCCTACTGTATCTCTAACTTCACAACTTAAAAAAAAAAAACAACAACAAATAAAGGGCCTGCTTTGCTCTGCTCTCTGCTGGTTATTGTGTTATTGTTGGATTAGCGTATACTAATCATGTACTGTATGTATGTACATACAAATAGAAAATAAACCAATATAAAACATGCATTTACAGATCACTGCAGACAGAGTACTGTCAAACAAGTCTATGTGTATCTTAATCAACACATAGATAATACTATACTGTATATATGGGGGTCCCTGGTTCTCACTCACTCTCAGCTAAGCCTAAGGGGTCCTTGGCTTAACCTGAAAGACCCTATTATTACAATTATAAAAAATATAATCAATCATTATGCAATTATTGGTGTAAAATGAAACCAAAATTGCCCTAGTGGGTCCATTTGGTTTCATGTTTACACTCTCAAGAGTAATTCACCATGTGAATTAGCCTAAAGTCTACACAACTAGAAAATGTAAAAGATTAATGGTCATTTTGATCTGTATGTTGGACTGTTTCTGAAATCCAGTCTGGTATTGTGGACAAAAACAAAAGAAAACTTTAGTTTTGGGTCTGTGGGGCTAAAATATCATCAAATGGTGGTCCGAGGCTCAAATGCTGAATAAATAGTGGGTCCTGAAATGAAAAAGGTTGAAAACCACTCTTCTACAAGATCACAACACGTTGCATCCACACCACGCTGAGACTGAGTCACTGAGAGCTTGTGGATGTGAGCTGTGGATGTGCACTTTTACTGTCGCTGACTCGGTGTGCAACACCATCGTGTTGCAGAATATACAGTAAATGAGGCTCCAAGGAAAAGCTGCACAGTGGAAAGTTGTAAAACGAAGGGGGTTGAAAACCACTTTTAAAAACGTGTGCAGAAGATTTATTTAACAACACACAATGATCGCGCAGATTGCATAGATTTGCAACTGCGTTCGAGAATCAGACGAGAGGAACACTGTGTGGATCATTACCTGTCGGTGCTACAGTGAACAACGGACTGAGCGACACAGCTCAACCACGGACACAACAGAGATTTTATGAAGCTAAATATGGTGCTTCGTTCACTAGTTCTCTTGTTTAATCCGTGGGGTTTATAGTCGCGGCCACGTCGGTCGTCGGTAGCATGTATTGATCCCAGCCAGTCAGCTGTAGTAGAGCTGACTGGCTGCTGCTGCTGCTGCTGCTGCCCCGCTGTTGCAGAGCGTAGGAGGGGAGGGGACTATAGACAGAGCTGCGACATTGACGGGCCTCGTCACGTTGTCCCTATTCAATAGATGTCTATGTAGAAGAGTCTCGATTGGACTGTACAGGAAGTAAGCAGAGTTGTCGTAACTGTCGGTGCCGAATGGCAGAGCCTTTTCCCTTCCCAATAATGGTGCGTTCAACACAGATTAGAAAACATAAAATAGGGCGAAATAAATCGTGAAAACCCCGCTCAACATCGATTTTTACCGATTCAAGCAAATGCATCGCGACGCATCTAGATTTCCCCCGTCAATTGCATCGATACAGAGTGACGGAACCGATGCACTCGCATCGCGCACGTGGGTACCGATGTATGGATTTATATCGATTAATCTCCACACCCCTAGTGAACAGGAAGCTTATGATGAAAACAGTGCATCATCGTACTATTAAAATAATATAATTAAAAAGGTGTCTGGTAGGACATATGCCTCAAGGAATATCTAGCTTCATGATGTTTGGCGTTGCTTTTAAAATGTGTTGATATTTTTCACGCCATGCTTGATTAATTGAATACCCAGAAATCAATCAATCTACAGTATTACATCGCACCATGCTAAATATAGTTTCCCTCTTGTAATGCTTATTTTGAAGTGCCAAATCACCAAAACCGGATGTTATAATAAGATCCAGACCGCGAGTCTCACAGTGCCTGCTCCAGTGAAAACGCCTGCCGGAAACGCGGACACTGAGGGGGTAAGAATCTGAAACAATGTCATTCGAATGCATAGCATGGGTGTGGGTGCAACGATACGATTGCATCAAAAGATGAATTAAAGAATTCGGAAGACAATTAAAACTTGTGTTCCTGGAGTTGGGCGCATGGTGTATTAAATAACACAAAGGCTTTACAAGACATTTATTTGGAGGTTTTTTGGCTACAGCTAAAGTCTACAGGGTTCACTTTACATTTAGCCTTCCTTTCATTAAAAGTCGGGAGGAGTGCGGGATCGTGAGAAAGGCTGTGACAAGTGCCTGCTATAAAAGTTCCTCCTTTTTGAGTTCCCAAAAGAGTGAACAACAGTTGGTCAATTTATCTTCCCTCAAAATAGAGCATGTTCATTTGAGGGACCTGATCAAAAAGAGCTTTAAGTGTTACTAACTTGTCTGCAACCAATACATTCTTTGTAGGCTTGGAAATGGGGTCATAGAGACATCTATGAACGCTGTGCATATGAAACATGCCCAAGGAAGAAATAGACCCATAATAACAATACTTGAAACAGACACGAACAACCTACTTTTTCAACGTGAATATGAAATATGTTTTTGCAGAAGAATAAGGCCGGTGTTTGTGGTTGTCATTTATTACGGGTTCCGGCGCCTGGAGGTAAAATGCACAATACGGCAATTACCGAATGGAGTATTTCACAATACAAGCAAATATGCATCATTCATGCATGGCGGGACAAACACTTAATTAATCTTGTTCTGACTAGAAGTTGTGTTATCACAGCGCTGTACGAGTGCTCTGTGTGGATGTACTCAACAACAATTTGAAGATTTGTTTGAAAAAAGTTAAAAAGGTGTGTAAGCATTTTTAGACCAAAGGTCACTCATCGTTCATAAACAGAGCCTAGGTCTGAGCACCCTTCATATAAACGTCATTAGTGAAATAACAAAGACTGTACTGTACGTTTTCAACCTTATAACTTCTTGTGATTATCTCTGAACTCAGGTAACCCAACAACCTATGTTATGTACTGTTTATTTTATTTATTCATTTATTTATTTAATGTATTATTTTCTTTATATCATCTGTACTGTTTATGTCAACCCTGTTTATTTCATTATGTCCTAATGTTCACTCCTGGTCTAAGATCTCTGGTTGCTTGATTGGACTACCTTGTCGAGTGTATAATTTTATTTATTTTTATATTTTATTTTATAATGATGATGATGACTATGTGGGGAGGTTTGCAGTGGGGTGAAAAAAGAAAACGAAAAAAATATATATATGTAGCAGGTGGCTACAGCCTCTGCCGTGATGGCCTGGAAAAACCAATATCTGCCCCCGGACCAAGGGGATGTCCTCTTGGTCTAGTGGTTAAGACGTTGGACTTTCACGTGGGAGACCCGGGTTCGAATCCCGGGCGTTACATTGGTGCCGTGACCCGGATCGGGTTTCCCCGTGGAAGCAGGTCAAAAGGGAGGTGAGTGTAGCAGGTGGCTACAGCCTCTGCCGTGATGGCCTGGAAAAACCAATATCTGCCCCCGGACCAAGGGGATGTCCTCTTGGTCTAGTGGTTAAGATGTTGGACTTTCACGTGGGAGACCCGGGTTCGAATCCTGGGCGTTACATTGGTGCCGTGACCCGGATCGGGTTTCCCCGTGGAAGGAGGTCAAAAGGGAGGTGAGTGTAGCAGGTGGCTACAGCCTCTGCCGTGATGGCCTGGAAAAACCAATATCTGCCCCCGGACCAAGGGGATGTCCTCTTGGTCTAGTGGTTAAGATGTTGGACTTTCACGTGGGAGACCCGGGTTCGAATCCCGGGCGTTACATTGGTGCCGTGACCCGGATCGGGTTTCCCCGTGGAAGCAGGTCAAAAGGGAGGTGAGTGTAGCAGGTGGCTACAGCCTCTGCCGTGATGGCCTGGAAAAACCAATATCTGCCCCCGGACCAAGGCGATGTCCTCTTGGTCTAGTGGTTAAGATGTTGGACTTTCACGTGGGAGACCCGGGTTCGAATCCCGGGCGTTACATTGGTGCCGTGACCCGGATCGGGTTTCCCCGTGGAAGCAGGTCAAAAGGGAGGTGAGTGTAGCAGGTGGCTACAGCCTCTGCCGTGATGGCCTGGAAAAACCAATATCTGCCCCCGGACCAAGGGGATGTCCTCTTGGTCTAGTGGTTAAGATGTTGGACTTTCACGTGGGAGACCCGGGTTCGAATCCCGGGCGTTACATATATGTCCAACTGTGTAGAATTGCGACGCTTGGACGCACGTAACCCAAACTATGAAAGGTAACCCTAAACGTCGGCATTCTACGTTAAAATCTTCGGCAATAAAGTTGTTGAGGAGCAAAAGCAATGACATAAACAATCAGTCCACATGCCGCTACGTGTACGTCTGTATCTCTAAGTCTGCTGTGCTGCTCCACTAAGCTGCCTTACTTCTCCTTCACAGCAATTTAAAGATTAGAGCCACTGTGCTGTCACTGCTGTGTACCGACACAGGATTTAGGCCCCATTCAGCCGACAGGAACGGAGCCTGCTGCTAAGTGGCACAGCTTCACGCTAAAGCTGGTGTAAATATGCATACGCCCGCTACACATACGCATGCACATGCACAAACGCACACACAAAATCACAATCAAACATACAGACGCAAGCTTTCCACCCACCACATTCTTCTTGACAAAGTACAAAGCCGCACAATACCAACTAAATTATAGAGAGGCTACTTTGTGCACTGGTACAGGGATTCTGCACTTCTTTTTGCTATAGAGCTGCACAGTCCAGCCCTTTTCATGATGTCGCCCACGGACCAGAAGTCATTCTATTCATTCTTTTTTCTCAGAGACTTTTCAAAAATGACCTATATAAAGACGTGTGGACAACTCGGGTCGTGACAAATCATGGTTGTGACAAATCATGCCAATAAAACCATGTTTTGGGGCAATTAAATAATTTGAAGAAGAAAGAAAAACCTTCTTACTGATTATTTAATAAAGTTCAAAATATTGTGTGTGTTGTCATGATTCAATTCATCGAGTTGCGTTTTGTCCGCAGCGCAGTTGTCTTTACATAAATCATTTACTGTATGTAAAGCCTATGTGGAAAATGGATGAAGAAATGACTTTTTGCACGGGAGGTGGTACGGTACTAAGCGGTGCCCACGCAGCCCTGGCTCTATGAATGTTAATATTACAAACACTGTAGCAAATACAACAGAAGGCGTGTGTGTGTGTGTGTGTGTGTGTGTGTGTGTGTGTGTGTGTGTGTGTGTGTGTGTGTGTGTGTGTGTGTGTGTGTTGTACCCAGCTCGTTGAAGCCGCTGTAGCCCAGCTCCTGCCTGCTGAGGCCCATATCCTCCATGAGGTCCACACATTTGAAGCCTGCAGGACACTGGTAGCCCTCCGAGTCGTTGGAACAGTGGGTGTCTGGGATGGCTAGGCTGTTCCATGTCACGTTGCTATAACATCACAGGAAACACACACACACACACACACACACACACACACACACACACACACACACACACACACACACACACACACACACACACACACACACACACACACACACACACACACACACACACACACACACACACACACACACACACACACACACACACACACTAGCCCACATTTGAAGCGCCAGGGCCCCCGTCCCATAAGAGAAGATGTTTACGTCTCTAACAGTGATTCTCAACCCAATTATATAGGTTGGTTTGTTTCCAAAAAACTTTGTGATTTTATCATCTACTCAGCCTTATGTGAAAACCCCAGACAGTTTTTAAGTTACTCGATTCAGTAATTACATATTTGATATTTTAGCTGTCCCATCCCCTTCCTCTACAAGCCCAAGGCTATTCCAAGAAGGCTAGGAAGCGAAGTAGGAAGTAGGCCACTTACAGTGGCGTCACCACATTGATCCATGGAAGGAAACGGACATGCGCAGTACAGACCAAGAAGTTTGGTTTCTGGCAAACTACGCTGGCAAACTGTACTGCGCAAGTCCATTTCCTTCCATGGATCAATGTGGATGCCACCATTGGAGACTCCGCCTACTTTGATTCTAGCCTTCTTAGATTAGCCTTGTGCAAGCCCAATATAACTTAAAACTTCGTTTTTGTCATAATAGATACATCTAAAACCTCCAAAAACGTTTCTGGTGACTGATATTATCCACCTATTATATGAGGGCATGGAATTTCATTTACAGTTTTCATTTATTTACAAAATATTGTTTTGGAAAATGTAGCAGCCTCAGCGCCAATTACCCCTTTAAGATCCAAAACCCTCACACATCGGTGACTTCTCAGCCTGATAATGCAGGGCAAACTGGGGGTCCTGGAAATTTTTCTAGGGCCCCCCAGTTTGACCAGCATTAGTTTACGAACCCTCATTTCTATCTCTGGGAATCAATGTTCATTTAACTAAATTTAGCGAGTGTATCAATGTAACCAATGCAACTGTACACTCTCTGAATTATGTGTACACTCTTTGAGTTACACACCCATACGGGTCCATTTGGTTCCTAACTATCATTTAGCTGGGGACCTCCTGAACCCCCTGGAAATCCCTCAAGGAGCCCATGGGGGTCCCTGCCGGACCAAGCTTTGGGAAGCACTGACATAAGACTTGTCGACTGATTGTGCACCCACACAACAATAAAAAAAATAGGTAAATGAGATTCAGTTCCGAAATAAATAACAATACAGGTGATAGACAGTAAGTGTTAAAAAAAATACAGCATTATGTCAAAATATGGCTTTTCTTCATCAAGGTCATGTGCAAGTCATCATATTTTAATTGATCGTTTTTCAAGGGTAATTGTGTGATTAGCGCTTGGCGAGGATTATAGCCAACAGTCGAGACAGAGACGGATGGGAATTGCACCCATTAATATTTGATCCAATGACATCTTGCAATGTGCCCACATGCAATATTTACATAACACTCTTTCTCTACAAGCGTGCACACACTCGCACACACATACACACACACACACACATGCACACACCTCTTTCTCTGTCCCCGCGTCTTTTAGCCACAGGTGTGATTCCGAGAGCTGCTTGATTTGTCTAATGAAAATTAATGCCTTCAAATTGGCCAGCCAGACATTCATCCAAATTGTTTATTATTAAGGGGGTACACAGGATGAGAAAGGGATAATTTATTGCCGGATCACAAAGGGCAACCACAGGCATAGTAGTGAATCCTGATACGGCTAATTATATTGGGGCTGCACGGCTAATGGGCTAATGTCACCGTGCCTTATCAAAGGAATATCAACCGGGTTCATAACAAAGCGGTGATAAATGAACCCCCAAAGTACCATATAAACATACACTTTTCCAAGTCAAAAGCAAAAGATATCCAGGAGTATTAATCATCATTTGTTTAGAGAGTCTGATAGGAATTCATTGACGCGTGACAGTGAGTAGAAGTCAGGCGAGGGTGATCAAGATTTACCGTGTTAGAAAATGCCGCCGGATCTATAAAGCCTTTGTTTTTCTCCTCTCCATGGGAAGAAAGACTCAAGAGGCTGTGATCAAACACAACGCGGAGCTGCTTGAAGAAAACCGAGTTTCCCATGGATAGACTATACTTGTAGATTTCCTATGAAACGACAGGAGCGTCTTTCGTCACAAAGCGGGTAGCGGCAACGAGTAAGGTCAACCGGAATCATCTTGACAACGTCGGAATGTGCGGAGACACTGCTTTATTCGCAATATCCTTCTCATCTCGTGGAAATACCCTTGCCACTTCACTCCCAATCTAAATCAAATTCCCTGTGTGTGTGTGTGTGTGTGTGTGTGTGTGTGTGTGTGTGTGTGTGTGTGTGTGTGTGTGTGTGTGTGTGTGTGTGTGTGTGTGTGTGTGTGTGTGTGTGTGTGTGTGTGGTGGCAGAACCATGACTTTGAACCAAGGGCAAAATGGCCGACAACAGATTAGACGTACCGCCGTTTACCGTGACATCTTTCTTAAAACGCCTCACTAAAAGCAAAACCGGGTGCTGGGTGGGGTGGGGTGAGGTGGGGTGGGTTTTAACAGAAAAAAGACAGAAGCCTAGCAAACAAATTGCAGCCACCGACGACATCACCTTTGGGAGAACGTTTGTAGTCTGTGAAATGTAGGAAAATGTCCTCTGCTTTCTCTCTTCTCCCCCGCAAAAGGTCAATGTATACCCGGTGTCCCCGAAGCCCTCCTCGTCAAAGGTAGCAGAGACAGCTGCGGGGGTGGGGGGGTGGGGGTATTGTGTGTGCATGTGTTGGTTGGGGGGGGGGGCGGCAGGGGCGGATGTAACATGTCCCATTTGGGGGGGGGGGGGGGGGGGGCAAGATAACATATTGGAGGAGCAAGAGAAAATGGTATGGGGGCGGCTTCATCGCCCGTGTCACTTCGCGACACGGGCGATGAAGCCGCCCCCATACCATTTTCGGTTACATGACTTCTATTAGTCAAGTAAAGCATCAATAATAACATCAGTTGTTGTTGAAGTTGCAACAGACACGCAGCATGCATAAAGCTAAAGGTCTGACTCAGAGAGTTTTCTGTTTTCAATGATGAAATGCTGTTGGTTTAGTGGTGCCAAAATGGTAGGCTAGTTAGTAGCTCTAGTACTGTTTCAAATCATATTAAATATAAGCACTTTAATTTGAAATATACTGGGTTGGTTTGCATGGCATTGTGTTTGGGGGGGGGGGGGGCAGACTGGGTATTTAGGGGGGCATTGCCCCCCCATGCCCATGCCCATGCCTAGATCCGCCCCTGTGGGGGGCATGCACAGCATACGCAGCAGGAGCCAGCGTCAAGACAACAAAGCGAGGAAACTGTAGGATGTGTTGATTGTTTTGATTAACACGCACGCTCGTGGCAGAGCGCGACTCAAGCTGTGATGGCTTTACAGTCCCCCACCCCACCCACCCTCATCCCACCCATCATCATCACCGCCACCACCACCCCTTCTTTTGTCTCTCCCCTGGGGCTCCCAGCTATCATCATCACTCCCATCATCTGCATAATAGCCTCCTTTGCTGCGCTGGATGTTGTGCACAGTACACGTGCGCGCGTGACACTCGCAACAAGCACATGGTTCTTGTGAAATATTCTCATATTATGCTTGGGGGGGGGGGGGGGGGGGTTGTAAGGCGTGATTTTCATTTTGATGATGCTCACGAGAAAATATTATGAACTATACCGTAGAGTGGCCATGTAGCGAGGACCCATGTGGTTTTCATTCATAAAGTGACGATATTTAAAATCGGTTTACAAAGTACGTATCCCCGATTTACACAAACAGGCAAAACGGTACACCGATCTGAGCATATTCCTGCTGAAGATAGTAAAATCTACATCGCAGCGTGATGCATAGTAAGCTGAATCCCAAACCTTTTCATGTCGAGACAAGGACCCCCAAAATGACACCTATTATTGGACCGCAGATGCCCATTTGAAAATGTATGCCAGGGACGCTCATATGAGCAGATGTTTACACTCTAGGAGTGTGTATAAAGGATGTCCTGGTTTGATATGAATTAGGGTATGGACCCTCATTTAAAGGTATATTCATTGATTTCACTTCATTCGTTCGCCTCCAACTTACTGATCTGGATTTTAAAAAATAATATATGACCACCACTAGTTTTAAGTCATACGGGCGATCTACTTGACAGTAAAGGATATGAGGCGCATGTTGATGACATCATCGCGTAGCAAGCAAACCTTTGGACTATTTGAGGTGCAAATAGTTTGCCATATGCTTCAAATACAATCTAGGCATACAAGATACGATTTTTCTCAGTAAATCAGTAATATTTACCCAAACTCTGTGTCATTAGTGACACAGTGATGGTTGAATGTGCCAAACATCTGAACACCCAGAATCCCATAGAGGAGAAGAAAGAAGAGCAGGAATATCGACACGCTCCAGATCTGTTCCCCCGATCGCCTGGAGGAGGTGAGAGAAAGGACAGAGAGAGACCGATGAGACAGAGAGAGATGTCAGGGGAAGAAAGGATGTCTCAATGTCAGCCATAATGGCATCATGGTGTTATTACATCTGTACAACTATTAATGTGCTATGCCTCCCCGTGTTTAAAGGAGCGGCGATGCCTGGCAATAATTGCGTTGCGCGTTTACTTGAGGATGTTGGTGATGCGCGATCGGGGGAGCTCGAAGCGGAAGTAGATCCTGAAGGCGCGGATCATAATGAGCGCTCTGGGGATTCTCAGCATCCCCCAGGGAGACATCTGATCCACGAGCTCCGCTATCTCGAACACCTAGAGGAAGACAAAGCAGGGGATGATTAATAATCAGGTGTCGCTGTAGGGCTGCCTTGCTCACTGCGAGGCCTGTGCAAACACAGAAACACTAGGGATTGATACCATTATACAGTATGTACCGGCCAGTGTTGATTTTAACGGCACATTTTCTCCATCAGGAATAGTTTTTGTTTAGCTTTACTGGGATTTCAGTCACCTGGAATGTCTTGGAAATGTGTGCTTGGAAACAGTTTGAAACAGTGAATAAAGTTACCGTATTAGCCTGAATATAAGACAGTTTTTTTTCCCCAATGGAAATATCCTAAATAGTGGAGGCATCTTATATTATAGGACTATATTATTTGACATTCAATGTACTTTTTACACAAATGAGCCTTGTAAAATGGGGTTCGTCTTATAACTAGGGTCGTCTTATATTCAGGATTTATATTCCAGACTAGCTAGGCTGCCTGGAACGATGGATTACGTTTGGAGCAGAAAACAAAGTACCTTTGATGCATCACATTCCCCCTGAACATAGTTGAATGGCTTGTTGTCAAACAGACAACGCTTAGCGTGTAAGCACACTTGACTACAATAAACTAGGCTGTCAAAATGGTGGTGAATGGAAAGTGAAGCTCGGCTCAAATTTTTGGTCATGGCAAGCTTTACCAGGAAGCTGGCCATCGCAGCATTTTCAAGCGCGGGTGGAGCTTTGTTTCCATCTACTACAGGTAAAAACGCCATGTGAAGTCAGATCAGAGGCGAAAACATGAGCAGTGTTGCCTGCACTCATCAAGGAACGGAGCTTTCAAGCAGTGATGCCATCAACACATGCCTCACATCCATTTCTGTCTAGTAGATCACCCGTATTAATTAAAAAACGTATTTAAAATGTAGATTAAACAATGACAACACATCTCTGACATCAGAGATCTGATATTTTCAGCACACAACCAATTGAAAAACAAACACGAAAAAAAAAATAAAAAAAAAAAACTAACACTGGATGTCCAGTAGTCACGTGCTAACATGTTGGTCTAGTTTGTATTCGTCGACAAAACTGCCACTAGTCATCATACAGTAGGTTTGTTTTCATTTAGTTTCGCTCTTGTGGAAAAAAGGTAGTTGTCAGACATTTTTGTGATGTTTGTTATTAGTCAAAAAAAATCAACACTCATACATTACCTGCAGCACCAGGGATACCCAGATGAAGAACACCATGAATCCATCAAACATACACCAGCGGTCCTTCACATAGGAGTTATCTCCCTATGGCACACAGAGAGAGAGAGAGAAAGAGGAGAGAGATTCATTACCCTGCACCAACAAAAGGAAATAAGGACCACACAAATGAGCATAGCAAAATGCTATGTATCCTCTTACGCATAATTAACTTTTCTCCTGCTTTCTATAGCTAATCTATAGGTAGCTCACGTTGTGAAACACATTCATATGTTATACAGTATGTATCAATGTGCGGACGCTCTGTTTATCTTACTACCACCACCGACCCCAGACAGCTAGACCACATTTGCATGATGGTAAACAAGACAAATAATTATTAAACCAGAGGAGGGAGAACCAATTCAAATGCCGTGGGGCCGACAAACACAGGCAGTCATAATGACCACTTAAGGAGGTATGTTGTTAACAGTGAATAAGGGGTTGAGCAACTACCGGCAACACACATAAGGGAACATGGTACTGTAGGCTATATTGAATCCAATCCATTTTATTTACAGTAGAGCACAACAGTTCCGAACCAAAGTCCAGTACTTCGATTGTTTGAGACAAGAGGTCGCAGTTGACTGTGTCACACACCATTTGTGTGATTCAGAACTCCACGAGCTGGCAAACTCCAAAGGCATGCTGCAGACTCCATATACTGTACTACTATACTAATTTGTTTTGTGTTCTTGTTTGTCATTGTGGGAGTTGTGAGCCAAACTGGACCAATCTTGCCACAGAGTAAAAACATGCAAACTCTGTTAACTTCATGGGGCCAGTCCAGTGCCAGCTCTTGTACACAGACTTCTATTGAGAATGGGGACAACAAATAGGGACAATTCCTGGACCCGTAATAGGCGAAATGCATTGGCCTCAGGGAACAGCCTTGCTTTAATGAATCCCTTTATTCTGGATTGTATTGTAGTAACAGTACAGACATTATTTGCACCAGCCTCATAGAAAACAGTGGATTTCCAACTCCAGTTAGCCCTATTCAGGCTGCATCAGCACTCGAGTCCCGCGTTTCTGACCCCTCAATGTCACAACTCTGTCACTAGATGGCTCTGGCTTTCTTGCCCAGTAATAGGTGCGATGACATACCTGGATAAATAGGAGATACATCAAGGAAAATGGGATCTCTGCTCAAGCATTTGTAGGGTAAATTGGTATGGGTCTGTCTGCAACATGCCTCCCCGCAATCAATGTTTTTCACGCAGTGAACATTGCTCAATGTCCTTATTGCTGGGCACTTTGAAGATTCTCCAAGCGGTATCGACTAATCACCCCAAAGTGACGCATGTCGACACATGTTGAATTTCTTTGCGCATTCCCACATAACAGGAAATCACTACAGATCATCCCTTTCCCATTACACCGGACTGATTAATTAATGTTAAAAATGCGAGTTCAAGGCGACAGCAGGAAACGTCGAAAATGACTCCAGTGTTTGCTCTCGTTCCGGGAAACACACTGATTTTTTGTGGCTGCCATATGCCTTGCTGTCTGGCTGTGTGAGTATTAGCCTTGATTTGCCAATTAAACTGTCCTGCACTTTCCGTGATGAAGGGACTTTCATCTGCCAGATGCCTTTTTTTTATTCTCTATATGGTACGTAGGAGAACTCTGCTGTCTAATTGCAAATGCGTTGATTGATACCAAAAAACACGATCCATACAAGAACATACGCTTACCCATCTTCAGATTATGTTTTTTCCTTTGTTTGTTTGCCTATGTGACAGCTAATCTGACACAATTGGACCAATAGACTTTGCATCTCACCAGTGTCCCACCATGGGTTGGACACTTTCCCGACGGACTCATTCATTATTACTTGCATGAGCAGAGCGGATTACCATATTTTCTGCACTATAAGGCGCACCAGATTATAAAGCGCACCTACAATGAATAGCCTATTTTAGAACTGTTTCCATATACTGTATAAGGCGCACCGGACTATAAGGTGCACAGAATTGAAGCTATTGCAGTCAACATAGAATAGAGGCTACTGCAGTCAAACATATATATATATATGTATATATATATATATATATATATATATATATATATATATATATATATTATATATAAACATAAATATATAAGGCGCACTGGATTATAAGGCGCACTGTTGTTTTTTGAGATCATTAAAGACTTTTAAGTGCGCCTTATAGTCCGGAAATACGGTAAGCAAATCGTGTGCGGTCAGTCGTTCCTCCGGGTACTACGATTGGCGATTGAGAACTTTATAACCAATGTCATGAGTATTACCTTGCCCCGCTCACACACATGTAGGCCATGGTCTCTTTGTGCAACGTGCAAGTTTGCACTCTGCAGAGCGCTGTTCTAGTTTCAATGTAAATATCATGGACATTACACATTAAGTACCGGTTCATTTTTTTGGAACCAGGCCTTCAAAATCTCTTCCAAATCTATCAAGAAGGCCCACCGTACACAGTGGAAAAATGTTTACGTGTCACATTTATTTTTTTGAAACAATGTTTCGTCAAAAACATTGAAAACTATAGCACACATGATTTGGAGCGACCCAACCAATGCAGAAGGGTTGACCCCCACTTACTTTAGATTTTTTTTTTTGTGCTGACGAAAATGGATGCCTGGGGTAGGATACCAAAGTTACTTCATAATCATAACAACCAACCAATCATTCATAACACAGTAAATCAGTCCATTATCCTCCTGCCCTCAGGGAGCAGGTACAGAACAATTAAGTTCAGGAGGACCCGCTTTGGGAAGAGTCTGATCCCTGCAGCTATAGCCGCCCTAGCCTCAACACCCAGGCTTTCATTTTCGTCTGCGTAGCGCGAAAACCAAAAGCCTGGACTAATTTGTTACCCATGGTGGCCTAGGAGTGGGAGTCAACTTTTCGGGGTGGACGTCACTCCAAATGGTGTGACGTAGTACAGCAGTGGAGGGGCGGTAGGGGGAGGGGCCGGGGCTGACGACACGTTGGTGAGATCAAATCAGATCAGCTCATCTGTCGTCCAAAAACTGACGGCACCCCGCCCCCCTTCAGGTTACGCCAAGCTATAGCCGCCGTAAAAACAGGCCCCGCTGATCTGTCTGGTCTGTCACTGCTTGGTTGTCTGTCATTGTTTCCCTCCCATTGTTATATTCCCCTCTTGTTGTCGCTGTTTACTGTCTGTGATGTGCTGTGTTGTCTTTTTCTGTAATGAACAGTCAAGGGAAGATGCATTTTGCCTCTGGGACCAATACATCTAAATCTAAATCTGATCTAATGCAACTCTTACGTTTTCCTCAAAACCCAATTTCTATTCTGCTATACATTTTCGTTCAAATGGAATACGAAGATCACCAACCTTGACGATTCCTCGGATGTGCATCTTGGCGATCATCTCGGCGGTGTAGAGGAACATGAGCATGGTGTCCAGCGTGAAGGTCAGGTACTGCAGCGGGGGGTAATGCTCGAACGTCATGGGGGTGTTCATACACACGGAGATGACGCTGATGATGGCGCAGGCTCGCAGCAGCGTGTGCACCCACTGAAAGAATATGGGGGGAGGAGGGGTTGCAGGTATTGGGTCGGAAAGGGAAGAAAAATTACTATAAACCGCATTGAAAAGTGAAACCCTTGACGTAGAGCAGTCAACATATTTCATACCAGGGCCCACTATTTATTCAGCATTTGAGCCACGGATTTACTTTGCGTTTGTCTATAATACCAGGCTGGATTTGGGAAGCAAAACATAGAGATCAAAATGACCATTAATCTTTTACATGCCCTAGTTGTGTAGACTTGGGCTATTTCACATGATGAATATTTTAACTCTTGAGAGAATGTAAAATGTAACCAAATGGGCGGGGTTTCATGTTTACACTCTCAAAGAGTTACATCTGGTTAACCAACTTTCCATCATTTAGCCCGGGGACCACCTGGAACCCTTTCAAGGAGCACTGGTGGTCCCCAGACCACCAGTGGAAAACCCGTGATGTAGAGTTTATTCTGTAGCTTTGGTTTTCACCCTTTTTCATAACAAGGCCCAGTGTTTATCCTGCATTTGAGCCAATGATCACCATTTGATGAGATTTAGCTTCTTAGATCCAAAAACTAAAGATTATTTATACAGTTATCATACTTTAAGATTTTTCTTCCACAATTCCCTACTGTATTAATGTTGTACCATAGGTACAGTGACATCCGGGTACATCCTGGCCGGTCCTTGCATGTCACGGACATCGGATTACGCCCGTTCAGACCTTGGTTCCAACACCCTCTCTCCTTTTTGGGTTGGGGAGCCTTCGCTTTAATATTACCAATGGGTACATTTGGAGCCAGGTCCATTATCTCCAGTTCTTTTCCGGTGTATGTCTTTGACATACACCGGAAAAGATACACCGGAAAAGAATGGACTGATGAAGGGCTCTACATCAGTGGTTTTCAATCAGTGGTCCGGGGACCACCAGTGATCCCTGAGAGGATTCCAAGTGGTCCCCAGCTAAATGATGAACAGTTGGTAGCCAAATCCACCTTTATAGATCTGTAACTTGTGAGATCGTAAAATGAAACCATTTCATTTGTTTTACGCTCCCAAGAGTTAAATTGTACTTGTACTTGTACTTTAAACATGTGAATTACTTAATTTGTAATCATGTACACATTTAGAAAATGTAGAGAAATTCACTGCAGTCAATTCATTTTGACCAAAATTTTGCTAAATTGTGAGGTATCTAAATTGTGAACACAAACTTGAAAATCCTTCGTTTTGGAATGGATCCGAGAGACTAAACTGAAAGTTTAGGTTGAAAACCTCTGCTCTACTCTGATTTACCGATCACTCTTGCCCTCCATCCCCAAATATGCTGTTACTGTGGGGCCCAGAACTTACACCCAGTGTTGTAGTGGTACTTTTAGTGGTACTTTTAGAAGTGTACAAATGTGAACCAAATGGACCCTAGCGGGTCCATTTGGTTCCATTTGTACACTCTCAGAAAAAAGGAAACTCATTAACATGGGGAAACACATTTTGATGATGTCATCAAGATGTATTTCACCATGCTAATGATTTTTTTTCCAGATCTCCATTTCTAGGAGGGACTTACAGTATTTATCATGTCCATACAACATCTCTAAGGTATATTAATGGCATAGTAAAATATTGAAAATGAGCGTTTACAGTGCATTGCTTGCAATTGTATCTATAAAAGTAAATGACAAGACAAAAACATAGGCCTACTTTTTCCCCAAAAATATTTTAGATGTGAGAAGTGGCGGGACGCCGTACCCCCGCGTCCCCCCTCCACTACACCCCTGCTTACACCCAACACACATGGACCAGTAAGCACAGTGGATGAATTGCACAAAGCGAAGGGGTGAACTCACTGGTTTGTTGATCCAGAAGATGTCGGCGCTATCGGCGAGGGTTTCGTCCGGCCCAAAGTCGGTCATGGCCTGAGCCTCGACCCGCGAGCTCTGTTTCCTCTTCAGCATGCTGGGACTAGCCGTGCTATACAGAGAGTGGATCTGACAAACAGAGAAGGGCACAGAACCAACACACAGTGACCCAAGCTAAGAGAAGAGCAAAAAGCCGTGTCCAGACAAATTGGCTACTTCCAAGTCTGAGTATCCGCAGGACCACAAGGGTAGCAATTAAGATTTCTGTACGCTTACCGTAACATGATTTGGTATGCGTTGCAAATGGCCACATACTGTCATCATTCCCATCAACCCCACGATAAACTAACACAAACTATGTTGTGCGTCCTGTTACCCGGACTTGAATTGCCAGAACAGAGGTACAATTCAACCAAACGACGTGTTGGATTTTTTGAATGGCCACTGTGATACACAATGTTGCACAATATGGGACACAAAAACAAAAGTGTATATCCACCACACCGAACTTACCGTCACAAAATATCAAATGTGATCTCCCCCTGTAATAATACTGAACAACCTTCGGCACAGTGTGTCTAACGTACCATACATGTCTGTGTATGCGCACATTTGTAATTGGTGTGCCTGGGTTAACATATCATTGTTAACTAATTCTGTGCTCTTTGGCCTCTGGTGGCCACTACGCTACACTGCCACCCATTATATGAAGCTTCACTTTAACCTTCCCGGGTGTAGGACACAGGATGTTATCATGACAACAGTAGCATTCCTAGCAATCTGTTATTCCTAGTACTCTGTTATTATAAACCGGTGGATGGCTGCATGGTTGCAACATTATGTTGCAATGACCTTCTGAATAAAGGCGGCGCGTCATGGCGGGATGCTGCAGAATAGCGAAACGGAGCTTTGAAGTTATTGTTTTAATGGGAGTAAATGGATAGGAATAATACTAAATAGGCTACATACTAAACAAACTGTCACCAGGAGTCCAGCAGGGTGACAGGCGACCAAAGGAATGCTACAGGTAAACAAAGTGTGATGATTAATATAACAAATGTCTAAGTACGCTTCCGAACCTAACTCGCACCATGAGGATCTATAGATTAGCTGTAGCTTAGCTAAGTTATAATTGCAGAAAGCAGTGAAAAGGTTAAGACCTCCCATTGTTCCGAAATGACTAGTCTAATCCTATATCTAACCCTAAACATAACCGCAAGCATGGGAGCAGCGCATGTTCGACAACCAGCAGCGCATGTTGGGGGTAGCACGTGCTTGCTAAACAGCAGCGTTTGCTTGCTAAACAGCAGCACATGTTTGCTAACCAGCAGCGCATGTTCACCAAACAGCAGCGCATGTTTGCCAAACAGAAGTGCATGTTGGGAGGTTCACACCAACCAAACAATAGTAGGATAGCAGATGACATTGTTGTCAATCATGTGGCTAAGGGGCTAACCTGGTTGCTAACCCAAACAAACACAGCCGGTGAGCGCTACTAGCATGTGAACAAAAGCGGTAAAATATGTGGGATGATGATATTTAGTCTGCTGCTTCTTTACTTCCGCTACTTCTAAACCATAACGTAGGTCGATTTCATAGCCAGATTGATACGGTCGTGATTCAATGCAGTGGGGGGCTCTGTAGATTCCTGTAGTGACAGGGGAATGTATGATGTATAAATAAAAAGAACTTTACTTCTTAAGTCCTCATGGTTGAATGGACTGTCTATCATTTTAGGTGCCAGTTGGAAAGCGTTGTTAAACGAGTCAGTAGCTAGATGCTCCTTTCTGACGCTATCTTAATACTTGCTAGTAGCTTAAGGCCTTATAGCTAGGTAGATTTACATTATTATAACTGATTCTACTGCTTCTATGTCCCATGCTTTATACAGTGGCGTGATGTCATAGTTTAACATCAACAGCCGCTGTTGGATACTGATGGCCCTGTATAGCATGAATCACCAGGGAAAAACAATAACCTATTATTATTTTTGCATGTTTTGGACTAACAGGACTTCAGATCCTGTGTTGGTGTGCATGTGTGTGGGTGTTCGTATTCCCCAGCATGTACAACAGAGAGAAAAAAAGAGCTGTAAGGCCATTTCAATGTAAGAACACAAGAAGAAATGACCCTGAATGGAGACAAAGCGCACATACCAAAGGGAAAAGTAAAGCTGAAATTGCTCCAGCACTGCACATAACATGCGATCAGGCATACCCTGTAAATGACACACACACAACAGTTAGTCAACAGTATGGCATATATGGTGAAACAGTACACTACCAACATCTACAAGTGTGCTCCGTGACATTGAGGCATATATGCAACACACTCTGTAATGACCGAGTGACTGAGGTTTCGTGGGATAGGAGGACGGAGTAGAGAGAAGGACCATGTGACTCACTGTGAGGCTCCTCATTGGTGCGTTCATCCCCAGGTCACAGAGGGGTGGTGAGACCCAACCAGAGAGAGTGACTAAACAAGTCAAAAGGGAGAGGGGGGGTGGTCCCGGGCACTGGGGTCCTCCTGGTGCAGCATTCATTAAACGATAAGTCAAAAAAGCAGTGAAAACTGGTGCAGAGAGTATAGGGTTGAGCAATATATATTTATATACAAACGTAATATTGGTATATTTGCGATATGAGGTGAGATATCATCTGGGAGTTAACCAATATTATATCAGAGGCTGTGCTCTTGCACGACCGCAGTGTCAAAGGTATCGCAGACATGCATGATATATGGCATTGAAGCACCCAATCAGATTCATCAAAACGACCCCTTGAAGAATTTGGATTGTTGAATTGTGATATGGCAATGTCAGGGTTAGGCATTGGCAATTATAACATACTGTATATTCGCATGCGTATTTTAACATAATACAGAATGTATCAATGCAGTTAAACACACAAACAAAGACACATTAGGCATTGAATGAATATGGCATTAGTATATTTGCATATATAATGCAATATTGTTTTACCTAATTACCTAATTCTGGGAGGGAAAATGTTTTTGTAGATTTGACGCCCTAATTGAAAAAGCCCTGTCTAAATCTACATCAAGAAATATATGTTTAATGCCTTTGAATGGATTAAAAGGAAATAAGGATTATCGAAAGGTTAAAAAAGACATGGCTATGGCCATTTTCAGATAACAATATAGTGGCTCTGCACTTTATTTCATTTCATGCTTTTGCCAAGAAAAATAAACTGTCCTGCCTACCCGCAGCACCATGTAGTGAGAAGCAATTTGCGATGTAATTGCTACAGTTAGGCATAATGCTGGTTGAGATTTGAGAAAGAGTGAAAGCAAAATTATAGGGTGCAAGTGCTATAATGTGGGAGTAAGACAGCAAAGACTGCAATTAGTTTCCCATTTGGTGAGAGGCCGTATTGCTCCTGGGCAGATTAATTGTAACTCTGTGCATCTTTCTTAACTTTCGCTAACTTTGTGCAGTTTAGTACTACTCTTAAAAGATGCACTCTATAAAGTTTTTCACGATACCTTCAACTTAAAACTTCAACTTTTTTAAGTTAAGCTCTATGATATACTTGCCAACAGTGGTTGCAAATATATTAATTGGTTACCAAATATTAAGTAGGTCTGGTCATTTTGTGGGGGGCACTGGAGGCTACGCATTAAAAGAGAACCCAAACAAACTCCGTCATTTGTATTGTTATGGCCTATTTCTGAAATATCAATAATAGCATATACTGCGCTAATATGTTATACCGTATATTAGAACAATAACAATTGTGTTTGTTTTTTTCTTTGTTTTTAATCTGATAAGAATTCTATCAGAATATCTTCCAATTAATACCGTTTTAGCAATTCTCTAATATTCTCTACCTTTCCTTGCAATGACCGGCTTGACCGTGCAATACTTTAACTGAGATACATTTGTAAATGCTACATATACATGCCAGCTGCTTTACAATGCACATTATGCACATTATGCCCAATGCACATTACCCTATAGTACGGTATATGCACAGAGGCAGCCATGCAAAGCACTAACCTCCTCCTGTCTTGCTCAAGGACACTCCGACACTAACTCCAGGGGAGCCTGGGATCAAACAGAGAACCCTTTGGTTCCCAAGCAGCAGCTCTACTCTGCCCCCTTTGTCACCCAGCCTCTGGGCCAATAAATTTGAAGGTAGCTATAATGTCACACATTTATCATAAATATTATAATTACAACATGCCTGAAATAAGAGTATCTTCTACTCCAAGTACCTACAGAAAAAGACAAATGGTGCATTTGTTTATAACCCTTATGGAACGAATGCAGAGCTATAAAATAAGTTACTGTAAGGTTTTGCGTGTGATGAACAGCTTGGAGCTGCCCCAAGAGCAAATCATTACAGTACCAGGGCAACGCTCGTGTTGAACCTTAGACAAATCATGAGCTGAACAGCATACTTTCCTTTCCACGACAGAAAATAGGAAGGACTGTCACAGCCACATTTTGGCTGCAATATGTCAGAGAACTATTGCAGTGGCAATGCTTAAACGCAATATACTGTTAGCTTGTGTTTGGAAAATGAATTGAATCCATCTACAAATGCACCAAGTCTCTCTCAATTTCGACACACGTATGCCACAGCACCACAGGGGGTACAGTGGCCCGGTGTTGAGTTGGGCAGACCCACGGTTGTCCAGGACTGACCCGACAAGGCCCCCTGTCTAGGCTCTGACCACAGCCCCGGTCCACTTGCCCCAGAGCTCATATAGAGCTAACCTGCACTGACATCATTATGATGTCTGCATATACTCCATACTGTATATCTGGGCATGCCTGACAAAGAACTCCATATACTGTATGGGCGTACAAAGTATGCCTATTCAAACACTTAATATCATGTCTTGCTAGTCTCACAACACCCTCAGCCGACACGCTTGGCCCACACTTCACGCGCCCTAAACTCTTTTCCTTCCTGGCCCCAAAACTATGGAACACACTTCCCATTGCAATCAGAAGAACCACAGGCTCACTCCCTATCTTACCGCTGCAGTCTGAAAACACACCTCTTCAGATTCCAACTCAGCCCATAGCACTTGCAGTACATATTATCAGCCCATCGCAGTAGCCTAAAAGTATTTAGATTAGGTAGAGACCTAGATAGCAGCTGAAATAGATGTCAAATGTATTACCAACTAAGTATATTGTGTAAATTCTACTAATATGACAAATATGGCAGTGGGTCTGTCACGCTACGTCATATGCTCCATATATGTCCGTCTCCATCTGTGAAGATCACAGATGGATTTTTATCCCATGGTTTTGTAACCTATTTTTCACCCAGTGCCAATTCTTAATGTGATCCTGGGCTCTACAAACTCTCCGCCAACCTGGGGAGGCAGCGGACTGGCCTCATGCTTCCTTCAATGCATGAGGAGTCCAAGCTGCTTTTGGTTGGACGTCCCCCTTGAATGAACACGTTATTCCAACCAGTTCCTGTCCCCTCCATCAGGCGCCCCGGCTGGCCAGGGGGAGGCAGTTTAGAGCCCATTACTGCATGTTTTTGTGAAGGTATAGGAACATGGGGAGAACATGCAAACTCCACACAACACAGTTTTCTCCATACATGGTGAAGACTGGATCATCAACTAGATCTGCATATATGGAGCCGCCGGCCAGCAACTCATGACCCATTCTGACATTCGATATGTTGATCTGACCTCATCAAACCCTGTACACTCAAGACATGCACCTTGTGTGTGTGTGTGTGTGTGCGTGCGTGTGTGTGTGTGTGTGTTTTAAATAGCTGATAAATAAAGAGCGCAGTGAAGGTAGGCTATTACTGCCCCATATACAACAACAACAGCTGCAAGTGAATTGTGTAGCCTATACCCTACACTATTAGACTACTACTTTGGAGAGGGAAAAAAAAACATTTTGGTAGGCTATAGGCAATGGCTCCCTGGTGTTTTACAGCAGGATCCACCACAGAGATATCACAGTGAGCAAGTCCGTACACGCAGGATTACAAAAATGACAATAGCACAGAACTCCCCAACTCAATTATGTAAATGCAGGCCCATATTGTGATTAGAAACTGAACGAATGACACCAGTGGGGCTAAGGTTACTATGGAAACGGGAGGGGGGAGAGCTAAGGTGCTACATTGAGCCAGAAACGAGGAAAAGGGAAGGGCACCACGAACTATGACAGCCAGAATACAGGGTGTACAACAGCAACACGTGAGCCTAGTATCCTAAATATCACTGCGATGACCATATAAACCATGACAAGCATACGATCCGAGTCCGTTTTTGACGCAGGCCTACTATTTACGTGCGTAAAGATTTCACTTCCTGGATGGAGAGTGCGTGAGCAACATCAGTCAGAATGAAGCGGCAGCCGCTCAGCTGTGCCGTTCGCGCATCCTCCATCATTGCATAACATTCCGTCAACGACAAAGTATTTTGCTTCTGTCGCCTCGCTAGAAACGACCGTTTCGATCACTTACGCGACGTGCGCTTTCCTTTTTTATCGGCTGTGTTGTGTCGTCCTCCTGATCCTCCTCCCGTCCATGACATCAGCTGTTTTCCGGTGTGTGTGTATGCGTGTGTACGTGTGTGTGATCATGGGAGAGGGGAGAGAGGAGAGAGAGCGTACGGGAGCGCGCGATGAGCTGCAATCACATCAGCAGCAGCACCACCAGCAGCAGCAGATGGATGCAGCGGGGGCGCGCGCGCTCGATCGTCCCCATGGTAACAACCGCTTTGCTCAAACAAGCTGCTGCATGCATACGGCAGTTCTCTTGTCGATTTCAGTTATTCCCAAACGTTGCCAATCGATATTATATCTATCTATATAATAGACATTGAATTCCATCATGGCAAGTAGGTATAGCCCTGAAATATGACTGTCAGGTAACTTTTTTTTTAGCTACATGCATTTTAAAGGTATAGTTAACGATGTTTGAACTTAAAGGACCACTTCACCACTTTTCAACGTATTTTAATATAATAGGTCCTCATTATTTTTTTCTACTCAGTCTGTGTCTCACAGGAGGGCTGTGGACAGTTCAGAAACTTATTCCAATGACATCATCAATTGTGGAATCCAAGCTAATATGATAGTGTCATTGGAAGAAGTTAGAGTAGAAGAAGTAGAGAGTAAAATAGAGAATAAAAATAGAGAGAAAAAATAGTGGTATTTTATCATGTACATTAATGAGGACCTATTATATGAATAAACGTTGAAACGTATGAAATGTTTGGCAATGGCATTCACTTAGCTTACTTGCTCTGGTTTCGGTGAAATATTAACTAGTTCCGGTCATTTTGGAGGCAACGCATTACAAATCATTAAAAAAAACTGCCATTTGTAATAACGGAGTTGACCTATTTAGAAAATATTAGCACAATCCCACTGAACTAGGCTAATGTTTGGGACTAATGATATGAAAACAAAAAAATAGTTGTGTGTGTGTGATAACAAAACTTGCACCAATATTTTAGAAATAGGTCAACAATACAAATGCTGCTAGTTTTATGAATTAGTGTCCCCAGTGGCCCTCACAAAAATGACCAAAGTATTTCATAGAATTTAAAGGGGAATTCCTCCCATTTTATTTTATTTTTTTCCCTGAGAAAACCCTGCATTCATATGATTGGTCGATGTTTATGATGAAATGACATCATTTTGTGAGTCTCATGGGAGGGCTGTGGGCTGTTGTGTTCAGACACCCGTCCACCATGCGTTTTATTTGGACCGACTTTTCTGGTGATCATGATGATCACCAGAAAAGTCGGCCCAAATAAAACCTGGACCCGCCGAAATGTTGCGACATTGGCGAGTCTGAAAACCGAGCGCTCGGAAGGGCCGTGTTTCAGCCTGAAAGAGGGACAACCTGGAGTTTGATATACATTGTGGGCTTTCGCCGGCCCGAGTTTTCGAGTTACCCGCATGATGTGGCTCAGGAGGTAAAGCAGAGGTAGGTCCAATGATACATAGACACAGGCAACACTCAGGTTGGTTTGTATTGGTGTATCGAGTGGCGGGAAGTACCAGGCCTTCATGTATAGAATGTATATAATATATAAAGTAAAGATTCCTTACCATGGCTGGCTGCCAGTGCCTGGTCTGCATATTGCAACAAAATATAGTAATTCCTTCTCGAAAAAGGCTTTAGTCTGTAAATCCACCACCACGTCTGTTTCTTCTTCTCCAGTCATTTTCCACGTTTGTTTGTGAGTTATAGCTGTTAATTTAGCAAGATAATTCAACCCATCTACATCTGTACATAGGAACTTAGTCAGAAACTTTAAAACAGAAAGCGCAGGCCGCAGGCTCTGGTACAGGAAAGTAAACAAACAGACCAGCAGGGAAAACAACTTCTTTCCCGGTTTCTTGGCGGCTGGCAAATCTTTAGTCACATTACCGCCACCTACTGGTGTCTTAACATTCTTTATTTATTGGTATAGTTAGGTATAACTATCGTTTAGGTAAAGTTATTTGGGTGATTTGGAAAACCTCCAGTCCCCCCTGGTAGCAAGATGTGTACATGCACACACTCTACAATGAGGGGAAGTAGCCTACAACAGGCCACCAGCATATACACCAAGGCTTCACCACCACTCAATCCTGATTGGAGGAAGGCCTCTTCTCATCCTGATTGGACGGAAGGCTTTTCTCCCAAAGCCCCAAACTGAAACTAGGGTTTTATCACCCCAGCGGCTCACTGGCGACAGGGAGGAACTCCTTATATGGTCTCCACACTCTATAGTAGGGAGGATTAGCCAAAAAAAAGAGAAAAACATATTTTAATCGCACGAGAAGTCGGCCCGCCGCGAAGTCGGCCCGAATCGTGTGGAGAGGTCGGGCCGCGGCTGTGGAGAGGTCGGGCCGTGGCTGTGGAGAGGTCGGGCCGGGGGAGTGGAGAGGTCGGGCCGCGGCTGTGGAGAGGTCGGGCCGGGGGAGTGGAGAGGTCGGGCCGCAGCTGTGGAGAGGTCGGGCCGGGGGAGTGGAGAGGTCGGCCCATGTCTGTGGAATAGTTAGTTACTTAGTGAGCTAGTGTCAGCTGTTTTAGGCCCTTGTATATCATTATCCTTATTATTGTGCACTTTTTAAGGCTACAACAGAATGTAGAAGATTAATTGTCATGTTGATCTAGTGAATTGACTGCTTTGTTTCCCTGGTCCAGCAAAAGTGATGTGATTGACTGATAATTGCTGAGGGTATGTTCACACTTGGACCCGAGGTGAAATTGCTTGCTAATGGCTTCAATAACTTTAAAGTAAAATTAACTCCAGACAACTCTGACATGATCAACTCTATGAAATAACTCCAACACTGAAGCCAATTTAACTCTAAAGGTGTTGAAATACACTTTGGGAGTTGAAATCAACTCTGAAATATGTAACCCTGAAATTTTAACTCTCCAATTTTTGCTGTGTACTGTTTCCCACAATTGGGAAATGAAAATTACGTAATTCAGATGTTTAAGTATAATGTAACATTATACTTGGGAGCTCAAAGTGTATAAAAGTGATTATTACATTATTCTTGTCTAAAGTTCCGTTTCCTTTCCTCAACCCTAGTCCTGCTGCAGTTTGGAAGAACACATCCACAATGTTTCAAACTGTTTTAAATATGTGTCATTGTCTAATTACTTTAACTCTGGTAAAGAGTGAAATATGTATTTATTCAACTCTGGGAGTTCAGGCATGTGTCAACCTGTTAGCCATTGCTATAGTCAAAACAAACATTGTGTATCCTAAAGCATAGAATGTATCCTTTTAGCCACATTACTGCAATCTGAAGCATAGATTTACATGAATTACTTCAATAACTTTAAAGTACTCTGGTAAAGAGTGAAATATGTATTTATTCAACTCTGGTAAAGATAAAACATTTAATTATTCAACTCTAGTTGAGAGTAAACCAGTATTATTGAACATGCATATGTCTTGATAATGGTTGATGTGCAGTGATAATGGTGCCTATACATGTCTATTGTCATGACTTGATAATGGTTGATATGCAGCGATAATGGTGCCTATATACATGTCTATTGTCACAACAGCAAGACATATCAAGCATAAAAGACTTGATGATGGTTGGTATATGGCCTGATAATGGTTGATATGCAGTGATAATGGTGCCTATGCATGTCTATGATATGCAGTGATAAAGGTGCCTATGCATGTCTAATGGGCCGACTTCTCCACACCCCCTGGCCGACTTCTCCACACCACCTAGCCGACTTCTCCACACCACCTAGCCGACTTCTCCACATCGAGATCTCCGCAGTTTTGCTCGGTCCGAGTTCGCGGCGGCCCGAGATCTCCTGTCCCCCATATTTTAATAGTGAAATCAGTTACTATACCCTTAAAATTGTATTCCTGAGTTACCCCTGACTAAATTCTCTCATATGTGTTACTTTCATATACTCCAGAATAAATCTCCTGATCCTTTCCTTAAAATTTCTTAAATCACACCTTTCCTTGATCTCTGCCAATTCATCCCTCACGTCTCCTTTCTCCCCCATACGCTCTGCAGTTTGTCATCACGGTTTCCTCCTCCCCACAATGCTTACGACTTCCTGTATCGTGTTTCAGCATGAAAATAAATACCATATATTTGGGAATATTTATGTTAAAATAAAACTTTCTGCATCAGGCAAGTGCAGAGCCGGCAGGCCCCGATGGCACATTTTGTGGTCCGGTTTGTGTGTAGCATTCACATCACATTATTACTGGTGGAGATCTCACGCCAAATTGGTCAATAACAGACAGTGCCAGTGGGAAATACATCTTGTCCGCAAGAACAGTCCGTCTGGACACGTACGCTGATGAGCCAGACTGATGGCGGACTGCTTCTCTGAAACTTTTTCATTCGTTTTCATTTGAAATGTTCTATTCCACCTTTAAAGGTAGCCATTATTCACTGCATAATTTGTTCCTTTTCCTTCTATCTATAGGATATCCCAAGGCGGCTTTCACTAGTTCTGGCGTGTCGACGAGCTGGGCCGCCCCAAAGTAGCGCCTGGTGTAAGAGGCATGACCACAGTGCCTGGTAACGGTGGTAGCTGGTTGGAATCACGTGTTTCTTCCACGCGACATGTCTGACCAGGGAAACTCCTCCTATCAGGTGAAAAGAAGGCAGCTTAGACTCCTCATTCATTGAAGGAAGCCTGAGGCATTCCGCTGCCTCCCCAGGTTGGTGGAGGGTGTGTAGAGACCAGGATCACATTAGGTATTGGCACCGTTTGAGAAAATGGGTTACAGTTCTGCTGTCAGATTCAGTGTACCTCTATATCCGTCTACTGGGTTTGTCCCGGCCCTTCCCCTACTTCTATACATGCTTTGGGTTGACTCCCACAGTATCATTGGCCATGGCTACCAGTTCTGGGTGACTGACACAAAGTCACCCACTTGTCCCACACATGCAATACCTCTGTCCCTCAAATGAACAGTTTGGATTTGGTCACCCTATACTGAAGCTGGGCAGTCCACTCAGAGAGGGAGCGGTGGGGTATATGGGCTGGATCTGGGATACTTTAAGCCTTGTGATCCTGTTTTGTCTAGGGAGGGCAAGACACTCAAGATAGAAACATCTTCTGAAAAGTGCTATACAAATAAGCATATTATTATTATTATTATTATTATTATTATTATTATTTATTATAAAAGTACACTGAAGTCTCTTGGGTGAGAAGTAGATTGCATGCATTGCAAGCATAATCCCAGAACTGTAAAGACAGCACTGTACTGTACTGTGCTGCACTTGTCTTTAGAAAGGTTATCCAGCTAGTCCTATGGGGTGTCTCAGAACACAGCTAAATGTACGTATCCTCATATAAACTGGATGAATTGCAACAAAGTCTAAGAACAAATGTCCATTGTGCAACATCGGTGGGACAAACCCTTCGGCCTTCTCTGTGGTGATGACATTACAATTTCTCTGATTGATTCAAAATGTCATCCAGGGGGCACGGTGGAACAGTGGCAGTGCTGTCGCCTCACGGCTAGAAGGTCCTGGGTTTGATTCCCACTAGGGACACTGTGGGTACTGGCAGTGTGTCTCCTCCTCTGCGTCAGCAGTGCTCATATACTCAAGGTGGGGTTGGCGAAAGGGCCTTTCTGTGTGGAGTTTGCATGTTCTACCCATGTCCCTCAGGGTAAGCACTCTCACAAAAACATGCAGTTAATCCTGGTCTCTAGACTGCCTGGAGGGTGGAAAAAAGGAACTGGTTGGAATAACGTGTTTCTTCCACGAGTTACGTCCAAGCAGTACTCTCCCCTGCAGCTTGGATTCCTCATGCATTGAAGGAAGCATGAGACAGCCCCAGGCTGGTGTGTAGAGCCCAGGATCACATTTAGGTAATTGGCACTGGGTAAAAAGGGGTACAAAATCGTGGGATAAAAATCTATCAGCGACCATCCACCATCCACATTAAATGAATCATTGAACAGCATATTTCCAAATGGCAAAGAAGAAATGAATATTGTTGCATTAAGTAAGATTGACTGCTTCTAATTACATCCAACTGGTCGTTTTTTTGGCAGGTTTCCCGTCTCTATAACTCCTGGAACTCGGTATGAGAGTCAACTAATCGGAGAAGGCTGTCGGCCTCTGAAGACTTTGAGCCAGTTCAGGCCAGCCTGCTGAATGTGAGCTCTCCCTTTCCTCTCTCTCTCTCCCTCTCTGTCTCTCTCTCTCCCCTTCATCCTCTGCCATTCTTTCCTTCACTCCCTCCTCCTGTAGAGAGAGAGAGAGAGAGAAAAAATTGGGGGAATTCCTTCAAGCTACTTTACTTCAGGTTTGTGTGTGGGATTTAAACATGCACACGGAGGCTTTGGTGCAGTCCATGTTTGTTCCATTGCTTCTCATTCTTCTCGCTGCCGTCGAGGACACTTTGTTACAGAGGTGAGTTTGTGCGTCTTGGCGCTTTCGTTTCCTTGTTTGTTTTGGAGGACGTCAGAGAGTGAGGAGCGGGGGGGGGGGGGGGGGAGGTTTATTGCTGGCGGGGGGCGAGAAACTTTATTTTTGTTCTTTTTTTTACTGAGGAATAGAATGTGGTTACAGTTTTAGAATTGCCTCTATAGCATGCACTGTGCTACAGTATGCGGTGTTTCCATGAATGCAAATACCAGCTAGTCATAGCAGATGACAAGATTTGATGAATTATTGTTATTGAGAGGAGATGTGCAAAAAATATGCCTAAGAGTTAGTGTTCTTTACTGCACAATATAATTATCAGAGTTCACAAATACGTTGTAGAAATGGTGTTAGTCCTGTTATCCATCAGCATGTCACAGCTCTACAAATGCACTGTTCCCTCGAAAAGGGAATGGACGGAATACTACTTTGGCAGCGCGCCAATTTAATAACGCAGAGATTGACCAAATGAACCCTCCTTGGTGGATGACAATTGAAGTTGAGTTTGCGATGCGTCATCTGTCATTACCATTGGCCTTTTCACAGTGGAGCCCAGACCCTGCAGCAGGGCTGTAAGTGTTACCATATGATGCAGCAGGGCCTGCGTGCACGCCTGCGTGCATGTGTGTGTGTGTGTGTGTGTGTGTGTGTGTGTGTGTGTGTGTGTGTGTGTGTGTGTGTGTGTGTGTGTGTGTGTGTGTGTGTGTGTGTGTGCATTTGTGCGCGGGGGAGGGTTAGTCAAAGCAGGTGCATATGCCTGTGGCTGCATTCCATATGTTTTCCCTTCAATCTAGTGTGTTTGGACAGTGGTTACTGGTAAGCAAACCCACACATGCTGTGCCCATTAATTGTGACAGCTTATTAACTCCAGCAGACAATGCCCAGTGAATCCCCAAGAAGGTCCATTTGGTTACATTTGTATAGTTTAGAAATGGATTCACGTTTACGGCATTAACATTTTGCCGTGTGCACAGTTCTGCTTTTTGCAGAAGCAGTGGAAAACAGACACATTGTTTACCGATTATGTCACTTAAAGTGACATAAAGTCAAAAAAAGTGAAATGTGCAGTAACTGAACATACCCTCTGTATAAATAGAACACTTGCTGATTTTGGGGAAACAGGAACAGATACTGAAAAAAAAAATCAGTTTGGGCTTTGGGAGAAAAGCGTTCTTGGTGTATGGGCTGTTGGCCTGTTGCACTTCCCCCCCATTGTAGAGCGTGTGCATGTGCACATCTGCTTAAGGGGGGACCGGCGGGTTTTCGGAAATCACTGAATGCTCCTTTAATAACGGCACTGTTTTTATTTATTTTTTACTACTCCCAAACTGGAAAGCTGGACTGTAGGAGAGGGAGAGGAATAGAATGGAATGTCAGAAAGTGACCAAATGAAACAAATCTCACCGAGAGCCTTTGGTGTAAAAACAAAGCTCCAGAACAGCTGCTTGGCTGTGCTCAAAGAAAGGTGGAGTCATTTGTGTGCTGTTTGATTTATTGCCATGATTCTTCTTTTCCCCTCCATTTTGTTGTGACCTAGGCCTAAACCTTTTGTTTTTCTTGATCTACAGAGGGCCTATAGTGCAGTGGTTTTCAACCTTTTTCATACCAGGGCCCACAATTTATTCAGAATTCGAGCCACGGACCACCATTTGATGACATTTTAGCCCCACGGACCCAAAACCCAAAGATTTCTTCTGTTTTTTATCTACAGTTCCAGGCTGGATTTCGGAAACAGACAAACATAGATCTCTAGTTGTGTAGACTTGGGCTAATTCAGATGATGAATATTTTAACTCTTGAGAGTGTAAAAATGAAACCAAATGGACCTTGCGGGTCCATTTGGTTTCATTTTTACGCTCTCAAAGAGTTACATCTAGTTAACCAACTTTACATCATTTACTCTGGGTGCCACCTGGAATCCTCTCAGGGACTGGTGGTCCCCGGACCGCCGGTTGAAAACCCCTGCTATTTTATTCATGTGCACTAATATAAGCCCCCCCCCCCTTTTTTTAACAAACAAACTAAAGAGCAGAACAGAAAAAGGTTAAATCGGTTTTGTTGAATGAGCACTTCTGTATTGTTGTTCAAGGCTATAACACAAATCCAGAGGGGGTGTGCCACAATGTAGGATTTTGTGTTTAGCCTTTTCTGCCCATGTGTTATCTCGTATGCTCTATATTCAACATGAATATTTAAGGAGAATATTATCTTCTTATTTTGCTGCACTGTGTTGTACTTGTGCTTTGAAGTGCTGCAATAATACATCAATAAACTGGGTTATAGCCATTACGGGAAAAAACGTCCCACGCCTTGCTTAAAATAGAATGAGAATGAATAGTTCATTATTAATTTTTGCCATTGTTATTCAGAGTTGGCAATTTTTGGGAGATTAAAAAAAATGATTTACAGACCATGAGGAAGTGAGTGGCGATGTATGAGAGACAGAAGAGAGAGAGAGAGGAAAACATTTAACCATGTAGTTTTATGATCATCAGTTTACTCCCAGTCACCTATAGCCTACATAAAGACGTTTTGCATTCCTCCACCTCCCAAGAAAGGCAAGGAGGAAACAGACAGAATGACTGGGGAACACGCAAATTATCTTCATATCCTTTTGCTATGCGGATAATCCAACTCTGATAATGCAGACAATTCACCTGTAGAACCTTGTTCAGTACAGTTTAGATACTTTCTAAGACACTTTCAATTTCAGTAGATCACTTCAATCACTCGCTTCATGCAGTAGTTTCTAGCTTTAGGCCTATCCTTAATTCCTCACCTTTTTTAATTGATAAAGTAAATCATTTGTAAAATTATGTCATTGTTCAATGTAAGGCACAGTTTGCACACATACAGTAGCTGGCCATAAAATTCTGAATGGTTGTTGAACCCAACGGCAAAACCAGCTATCCTCTATATCTGTCTGAATGCATTAATGGGGATAATCCCACCCCAGAAGAGTATCTTACCTTTATTTGCAGTTTATTTGCACCTTTATTTGCAGTTCATAGCCAACCAAGTTGGCTATGAGGTATTCACCTATTTATTTCACTCCAAAGCGCAATTTTTGCTATTATTGTCTCTTCACCATGTCAATGTTCAGCCGTGGTTCAGCGATAAAACTGTGCCCACTGCCCAACCTTGAGATAGCTGTACCAAAAGTGAAAGTGTTTTTTTTTTTTCTTTTTGTGTTTTTTTTTTTTTTCTTTTTGTGTTTTTTTTTTCTTTTTAAGACTATGGGGGTGTAGGGGAAACAGCAGCAGCCAATAAGGCGTTCGTTCTTTCGCAAAATAACTCCACTTTTTTTTTATAAATAATGCAAATAAAAGTAAGAAATACTTCTGGGGTTGAATTCTCCTTTAAATTCAAGATGGGGAATTCCCCCCATCTTGCCCTACTCCTACATTTTAGGCATTTGTCGCCATTCTGAATGTGCATCATACAGTATACCTATCCTTCCCTGACATGTTACCCTATGTGTTTGACTGGGGTCTGGCTCACACTGCTCTCTTCTCTCCTCAGCCAGGAAGGAGGGTGTACACTCTCCACCGATTCGTCGCTACGGCGCTGCCGGACGCCTGATGGAAAAATCTGCAGCGGGAGGGGAGAGTGCGACTGTGGGTTCTGCATCTGCCAGGCCACGGAGCCAGGGAAGTTCTACGGGCCGCGCTGCGAATGCCACGACTGGGTCTGCCCTACGCATAATGGGAAAACCTGCAGTGGTGTGTACTATGATACTGTATGTATAACGCCGGCCATGATGTGTATTTATGTGATTAAAGGGAGTGTGTGCAGGCGCATGCATGGCTCTGCACCTTTCCCTCCAAATGGGTATAATCTGGTTATGAGTGAGCACTGAGCAGTCCTTGGGGCATGTAGAAGATTCTCAGGATCTGGGTGCATCAGAGTGGCTCAGAGCCACGAAACATCTCCTCTGATCCATAGAGATATCCCTTTGGTCTAGGGTGAAAAGTTCAGTCATGCGGTAGAGTAGAGGCGCTGCTGCTTCACCTGGCAAGGAGCTATACAGTAGGTTGTTTGGGGCATCTGGTTAGGATGCCTCTCAAGCATCTCCCTATAGGGAGGTCCTCGATGCAGATGGAGGGATTACATTAACTCTCTGGCCTTGACCCGTCTCAGGATTGATCCCCAAGGTAGAAGTTATGTTGCTCGGGAGAGGGAAATCTGGAGTGTTTTGGAGGAGCTGTTGCCCCTGTGACTTGACTACGGATAAGCTGTTGAAGATGGATTGATGGATGGATGGACAGACAGGAGACCCGAGTTCAGATCCCAGGTGTTACACAAAGGGGCCACTGCATGAAAATTTGCTGTCACACTCGATTACAGTAGCCGATGCGGATATTATATCATTACAGTAACCAATGCATTACCAGCATGGTTAAGAACCAAAAAAACAAATCAAGCATAGGGAACAGTTCAACACGAAAAGGCCTTGTGAAACAGGAATGTTTTCAGGGATTTCTTTTTTAAGATTCCACAGTCTGCAGCACTCTCCATGGGGAGGCTGTCCCACAGGCGCGGTGCTGCCGAGCAGAAGGCCCGCTCCCCCATGGTGCACAGCTTTGTATCAGGAACCTGGAGCAGAAATCTGTTTTGCCGATCCGAGGGTGCGGGTGGAGGATGTTTTTGGAGGGTTACTTAGTTTCTAGAGGTATATGGAGAGGTACGTCTGTTTATGCCAGGAGTGTCAAACTCAGATACAGAGTGGGCCGAAATTTAAAACTGAACAAAGCCGCGGGCCAAGTTTGAACGAACTAACCTTTTAAAGGGGAATTCCACCCATTAAAAAAGAGAGGGTACAAATGGAACCAAATGGACCCGCTAGGGTCCATCTGGTTCACATTTGTACCCTCTCAGGAAACGTGGCTTTGAAAGAAAAAATGTTAAAGGTAGAAGTGATTTCACTTTTGTCAGATATCACCCCCCCAAAAAAAATCTGTTAAAATGCTCTATTATAAGGTGTGCAGACCATATATGGAGTTTCCCCCTCCCCCACATTAGCAGAGGAGCTAATAAAAGTTCCCCAGGTGGAGGGTGAATTCTCCTCCAATCAGGATCGAGCAGCAGGTTCACATAGTGTAGCTACTCTTGGGCGCCCCTAGTGCACCAGGCTGGTACTACACAATGAATTTCAAATCACTTACCCTACCTTTAACATGGTGAAATACATCTTGGTGATGTCATCAGATGTATTTCACCATGTTAATGATTTTTTCAGACCTCCATTTTTTAGGAAATACAGAATTGGGGGAACTTTTTTTATCATGTCCACACAACATTTCTAAGGCATATTAATGACATATTAAAATGTTGAAAATGGGTGGTTTTCCCCTTTAATTTGATAATATCTCAAGGGCCAAATGAAATTACACGGCGGGCCAAATTTGGCCCGCGGGCCAGAGTTTGACACCCATGGTTTATGCACTTGTATGCGATCAGCAGCAGGACTTTGTATAGTCGATCCTGGCTGAAACAGGAAGCTATGAGTGTCTGAATGTTCTGCAACTTTTCAGTATACTGTAGTTGTAGTATAGCCTAGAAGAGACAAAAGGAAAGGAGGAGCTTCTCTGGATCCAACTGGGTTAGAAGGCGGCGTAATTCATGGTAAATTGCGGTTCTGCACAGATGATTTATGTGGTCATTGAATGTCAGGTGAGGATCAAACTTGTCACCCACGTGGTGACTGAGGACGAGAAGGGATAACCATCATGGCCATTGAATGTGAGATGGGACGTAATGGGGTATGAAAGAACCTGGTGTGGTGTGCCAACAAGAAGGGCTTCAGTTTTGCTGCTGTTTAACTGAAGGAGATCCATGGGTGATAGATCAGCACTCGGTAAAGTGCAAACTTGCGCATTGCGCACAAGTAGGCCATGGCTGACTCATGCGTGAGCATAGCGAGCTAATACTAATGATATTAGCTGTAAAGATTTGGGAGTACCACAAGGGGCCGACCGGCAAACACCACGCACCGATCACTTAACTTGTGCCTGCTCCGCACACAAGTAACAATGGAGAGTCCATGCCTGCCGATGAGGCGAACGAAGGCGAAACATGTTTTTCTTAACAACAAACTGGTAGCATAGAGTCTTTTAGTCTCGCCACTGTTGCTCTTTAATTTCGACTGCTGGATGGGGGTGGGGCAGGTATTTTAAGGAAAATGTCACAGCCCTTCAAAGAATTCCGGTTTTAACAGACAGCTGGTGCTTTCACCCAGACGCCACAAAGGCATTAGCCTTTGTCAGAAGGCCCAGCTTTGAACTTGGTTGACATTTCACGAGTTGTGCGCGGGGAGATGTGCTTCCTCGCCGATCCATAAAGTGATCCTGAGGTTGACAACATCTTGGGACAATTTCTGCTATTGACAGTGTTGCTCCTTCAACCTCTGCCATTATTCGCCGAGCCTCAAATGAAACATTTCTGAAGCAGTAAACATAGAAAATGCTGTAGAATTGCAAGATACAAGAAATTAGAGATGCGGTCTATCTGTTCAATTCCCTCCATATGGACATGTTACCCTCTTTTCATGTAGGCCTAGTGGAGACCAATCGAATGTGAATAATTATTGGATACTGTTTAATTGGGAGAGAGTATCTGTTACACTCCATCTGTGTGTGTGTGTGTGTGCGTGTGCGTGTGCGTGTGCGTGTGCGTGTGCGTGTGCGTGTGTGTGTGTGTGTGTGTGTGTGTCCATCTGTTACCAGCTAATCTCTGGCCCTGTTAACCGGGTGATGCCAAACTTTGTATACACACAATCCCTGAATGCCCAATGATGAACCTCTGCTCCAACACAATGGCCTGTTACAGGCCACGATATGCTCTGCTTTCTAAATAGTGTATTTATGAAGTCTGTCAAAGCAATTCAACGCATACATGTTAGCGGACCATGACACTTCAAAGGGACAAGACCGTTTTACAGTAGGAGCCCCTTTGTTGTGAAACGAGCCATAAGCAGGACAGTATCCTCTTAGTCCGCTCTTCCTTATCATGTGCCATACTTTGCTATGTTCAGTGTTAGTGTTCATAAATTCATGATGAGTAATGAAGCTGTTGCCTTCTTGTGGGGTATGCGCTCCACATAATCCTGAACGTTTGTATTTATATTATAGACCAATCAGTGCATTAATTTGTCACCGTGTGTGTGTGTGTGTGTGTGTGTGTGTGTGTGTGTGTGTGTGTGTGTGTGTGTGTGTGTGTGTGTGTGTGTGTGTGTGTGTGTGTGTGTGTGTGTGTGTGTGTGTGTGTGTGTGTGGACATGGAGTGATTTATTTTGCACGGGAGCTTGGCTGCTCTCAGGAGCTCATTATGGGTCCACCGGTCTGGGGGAAAGAAGGCCCTGCTTCTACCTGATAATGGGGTTTCACACGCTGGTCCACACACTGCAAATGGAACCAGAGAGCAGGATGGAACAATCTATAGCACACACTCACACACGCACACACATTCACACACGCTCACTGTTGCAGGCAGGCACGTGCTCACTCACTCACGCAGAGAGCGAATACCTACAAAGTAACACAACCATACACACATAGGCTACCCCAACTGTACTGTAAAAGCACATTGAGAAAAAAAGATAGAACAAACATCCGTCTCCAGCTCAGTGGCATGCACAACAGGGGCGGATCTAGGCATGGGCATGGGGGGGGGGGGGGTGCCCCCCTAAATACCCAGTCTGCCCCCCCAAACACGATGCCATGCAAAACAACCCAAGATATTTCAAATTGAATTGCTTATATTTAAAATGACTTGAAACACTACTACGGCTACTAACTACAATTTTTGCACCACTAAACCAACAGCATTTCATCATTGAAAACAGAAAACTCTGAGTCAGACCTTTAGCTTTCATGCTGCGTGTCTGTTGCAACTTCAACAACAACTGATGTTTTACTTGACTAATAAAAGTCCTGTAACCGAAAATGGTATAGGTGCGACTTCATCGCCTGTGGCGCGAAGCGGCACGGGCGATGAAGCTGCCCCCATACCATTTTCTCCTGCCCCCCCCCCCCCCCCCCAAATGGGACATGTTACATCCGCCCCTGATGCACAAGCAGCGTGCGCGGTCCTCCTCCAACCAATCTCTTCTGCCCCTGTGATTCCCTTATCTCTGCCTCTCACAAATGCCCACCGATAAGAGATCCCACGGTTATTTATTCTTTGAGGGGTAAACTATGTGTTTTCCGTCATCCGCAAACATTTTTGCTCATCTTGCATGGAAGCTTTCATATATACCATGAATGCCATCATCGGTGTTAAATCACTTCCTCCACTTTTACTATATCTGGACAGATTGATGAAAGACACAAGAGGGATATAATTTTGATTACAGAGATGTTACTCAATAATGCTTTATGAAAAATAATCATGAAAAAAAACACCAGGGGATTATTCTAGTTTGGGCTATATATTGGTACTTGGCTAGCCTGTCTTATATAAATGCACCACATCCTGGTTCCCCCCTGATTTCAAAATTCCACACTACTGCAAGTGCAGTGCCTGGCCTTTAGTCAGTAGGATGCACAGTTGCACAGAACCACTACAAAAGGGCCTGGTCAGGCTGTAATGAGCTGCCTGTAGAATTCCCAGCCTCTACCTCAGCAAAATCGATTGCCTGTGTAACATGTGATCTACGTTGTGTTGTGGAACACTGAAGTTGCAAATAATTTGTGTCTAATGATGTTTAATCTGGTAAAATACAGAGACATATATGGTCAGCTTCTGTCTGTTACACACACACTATAATAGCATTAATTAACAGTATAAGCAAGATCATGTTCTATGAACAGTTTACAGATTATATGTCATGATAACGAAAGCATCACTACTTTGTGTTGGTACATTTAGCTCGTTAAAATAACTAGTATTCATCACAGTAACACACAGACTCACACACTAGCTCTGCCTTGTCATTGACCCGACAAAAAGGATTTGTTGAAAACAACAACAAAAGTTCTGGACCAAATGGTCCAAAGCCAGTATGATGTTTGCAACTTTGCATAAGTTTGGAATGGTACGCATAGCAATGATAACAATGCTATTTCTATAGGAGGTTGCTCCTGCAGTCTTTAATTATCTATCCAATAGGTTCCCTGGCACCACACGACTGCTTGGGAGCAAATGTTTTAGATTCACTGTAATTGCCTGGCATTCTGAGGGCTTTGGCGATAGAATACTTTCTTATTCAAAGAGGTTTAGTGTAGCACACAGTCACAATGTCTCTGTGCATCTCACGTCATCGCCTTATTGCGGCAGAACAACTTGCCATGCTGACCTGCCATAACATCTGCTCAGCAGCTGCAGCAAAACTACCTGTCACTGTACACTCTGGTTGTTTTTTTTATGGCGCGCTGTTTGTTAGCTTCTGTCCAGTTTCCCATCTCTCTCTGTGTGTGACCTGAAACATGAGCTCAGACTAATGCTTTTTGAGAGGTATTTGAGAAGAACATGGAACATGGCTTAGATTCGGTTTGTTTTGAGGGCTTGTTGAAACAGGCAGTCCATTCTGTCGAAACAAACCGTTTGTTCTCTTTTTGCAGACGAGGCTCAACGTGGCAGGGTTTATTTCCATCCTCCTTGTGCTTCCCTTTTTTCCCTTTCATTAATGTCTGTTCTCCTGCTGTCTCTTTCACTCTGTGTAGCTCTCTCTGGGCTAAACAGAACCAAGAGATTTCCTTCTGCTAGGTCCAGACAAGCTGCCATCTAGCCCTTTTTTCTCAGATGGATGGTCTTTTCCTATTGTCAGAAGTGCAAGTCCCATTGGACACTACAGGCTATAGCTTAGAAACTTGTAAGCCAGCGCTATAATATTGAGTAGCAGTACAGCCGAACTCCCTGGCAAGCAATCACGTCACGTAGTATCTTCATTTGCATTTAATGACTCTTTATTCAGGCTCCCTATCTGAAACATTAATTGTAGAATGACTTTTATTGCGCACACAAAATGTTTGCTCAAGCAGGTTCAATGGGTGTTCTTTTTCCCCCCTCTTCTTCTTCCTTCCGTATCATCCACCAAAGCCAGTGAAGCCACTGATGTGTTTCGCAGGCCGGGAGCCAAACTGCGTCTCCGCTCGGGCCGGGAACAATCTGTAACTTTATGACTGGGGGCAGGACCGTATCAGTGTCCTTCAGCGAGGAAGAGACCCTTTCCTACCTGATGAATAGCTCTGCCGGAGCACTTTTAATTGTGTGTCTGGCTTCTTTCTGGATCAATTCTCCAATTCTCTCTCTTTGCGGATTTGTCAGTGTTATACTGGCTCAGTGCCGCTAGCCCTCCGCCAGAGCGAATGGCGGAGATCCCACCTCGAGGGGACTGTTATGTCAGAGGCACACAGGAAGTCGGTTTGGCTGCAATGCTGCTGCATGCTGCTCTGAAATCTAAAGTTCTCCTGATGTGCCACAGCAACATGACAGTAGTGCTTTTAAGCCGGGCCAGCCAGCCAGCCTGCAAAATGTTCAATATAGTTCAATATATTTAATTACTATTAGAATTGGCCCTCTGGTATATTGCACACACCGCATGATAAGTAATGAATGCAACTAATTGTTTTACTTTCTCAACTCAATTGATTTACTTTCTCATTTTACTTTGAAAGCCCTGCTTGGTGTAGGATTATAGAACAGGAAACTTTCCATGATCCTTTAAAAGAGCATTCAAGTAACGTGGGTGATTTGGAGGGGGAAAATGGTCCATAGTGATAACACGATATGCACATGCACATGCTCTGCAGGGGGAGGGGGGGACACGCAACAGGCCAACAGCATGTGCACCAAGGCTTGCCCAGTTCAGTCCTGATTGGAGGAAGCCCTCCTCTTCCCTGATTGGATAAGGCTTTGTCTCCCAAAGCCCAAAAGGTTTTTTGCCTGCAGTTCAGTGGGGAACTCTTATATGGTCAGCACACTCTATAGTAGGAAACATATCACAAAAGAAAAACACAAGTGATACTTGAATTAAGTGACTGACTATACCTTTAATAACGCATTTTGCATGCAATTACAATGTAGACATTTAGCAGGCGCTTTAAGTCCAGCAATAGAATACATTAAGCATGGACAAAGTGAAAGCATGGCAATACATCATACAGTATACTATCTCGCTATTAAGAGACAGTGATTTTTTTAAGGAAAAATACTTTTTTGCTGGTTGCTTGCGACATCCTCGTAACATGATGCACATGTGTTGAAACACAGTCCAGCGGCTCAGGCCCTCCACTTGTACCATTTATTTTCCCTATTTTAGCCCGCTGTGTAGTTTGACATCTCTGGTCTAGATGCTATAAGAATGGGGTCAGGGCCGGATCTAGAGGGTGGCAGGGGTGGGCAGAGCCCACCCAAACGTGCGTCCTGCCCACCCAATGAAAGGTAATATCAGCGGTTTTCAACCAGTGTCTTGGGACCACTAGTGGTGCTTGAGAGAGTTCCAGGTGGTGCCTAGCTAAATGGTGGAACCAAATGGAAACCAAATGGACCCATTTGGTTTCATTTTTAAACTCTCAAGAGTTAAAACATTCATCAACTGAATCAGCCCAAAACTTTGGAGTTGCCCTCTAGTAGGGCTGGCTAAATCCGGCCCTGAATGGGGTGAGTCATCAAGTTCCCCAGGGTTATATGTTAAGGTCATTCTGCAACCTCCTCAGTATAGTCAATCCGTACGGCACAGATGTGGTTTCTTTAGTCTTTGTTATATACCCCGCCGAGGATGATGGCATCGCCTCTCCTTTGTTCTCGGGGCCCGTGTGCACGCAGAGAATGAGTTATTACCTGAGACAGGTGTCTCCCACGGAACATGAGCTGACGCGCTGTCGTTTCACGCTTCAGAGACCCACCGGGAGAGGCTGAGCAACGAGGAAATAATTACTCACCCAAATGAGCACCTTGTTATGTTGGCGGACGCGATCTCAACAAAACCGGAATGGGGGAGAAAAACTCATCTGGATAACAAATGTCTTACGCAAGACATGCAGACAATTTCAGCCGGCTTTCATTCAATAAGTTTGCAGGTGCGTTGTATTTCAAAAGGGGCTCTACCATTTATTTTTCAAGATTGTTGATGTGTTTTTACCATCCCCAGTATATTTTTACACTGCAAACTTTGAGATATCTGTGATTTTATGTGTGTGTCTGAATGGGGGCATATGAATGGACACTCTCAGATTCTCCTTTTTACTGATGTCACTTAGCCTCCAAAGTTAAAATTCCATGCATTGGTACAGTATGCATGGAATCCACACCCCCTCTCAAAGAAGCCCAATGAAACCGACTGAAACCAGGCAGATCATGCATATTCTAATGGGACAGTGAATAACAATGAGGTGGACACTTCTAAGTACTGCAGTGGTGCAGCCAACTAGCACATTGAAAAAAATATGAAAAATAATTATCTGAGTGCTTGTTTGGGCTGAGTGTATGAAAAGGGTATTATATTAAAGGCAACATTTATATGATGCATTTGTTTTTAAATTTATAGTGAAACACAATTAAGTTACGCATGTTTTGAATTTGTCTAGAGGTTTGCTCTACTGGAAATTGCTTTCGAAACTTCGCAGCTGTCGAGTTTTGCCATTAGTAATATACGATGCATGGGGGATCTGAATACCCCATATGTTTTCACAGTACAGTACCTGCATATAACTAACGAAAACACCCAATCACAGAGAACAATCTCATTACGGCCCGTTTAAACATTGGGCTTTGTGCATCATTCAAGCACATAATGAATCAAAGACTCCCATTTATATTATTTCGTCTACCTAACCAACCCATTTCCTTGTTTACCTCCTCCGTCCAATTTCCAAATGCCCTGTTGTTTATCCTCGACTTGGGGGTGGGGGGTGGTGGGCGGTTTGGCTGTCGTGAGCAGATTTGTAAACGTGAAATCAGCCGGCCGCATGACTCACCGACCACCTCTCCACATCAACATGTTATCAGCAACGCTGCATCACCTATTATTATATTGCCATAGCTGCAGGCACCGATTTACTCTCTCTGTGACCTCCCATTGGCTATATTTGGGCGCTGCTGGTGACTGGATTGGCTAGGCGCAGCTGTCCGTCACATCAGACGCGGCTCAGACAGCCCCAGGGCAGTGGTGAATTACTGCAGGAAGCACTTGCATGTGTACGTACACACACAGACACGCATGCACACACGCGCACACGCGCACACGCGCACACGCGCACACACGCACACACGCACACACGCACACACGCACACACGCACACACGCACACACACACACACACACACACACACACACACACACACACACACACACACACACACACACACACACACACACACACACACAGCATCCCACGCACTAACATAAACTTTCACCCACTCGATAAGGAGGGACCCAATTTATATGTCAGGATGATTGTCAAGCCGAGATTAATGGACACCGGTGGGTGGCTAGCGACTTTGTAATATCCTGTTGGATTAAGTCGGGAGGGGCTAAAGAAATCAAATTTGAGATTTATAGGTCTACTGTGTCTTGCACTTGCGTCTGGGAGTGCCAGCTAGGTGATACCCAGGAAATGCGTGGGGAAAAATAATGTTTTTCCGATGCACAGAAGCACCTGAAACAATCTGATTAATGCAGAGGCTCTCCTGTCACTGAGTGTCACCCTGACTTTGCTATTATTATTTGTTATTGAAGTTATATTCACGTAGTGCATGCCACGCTGTATAAGCGGCAATGAAACATGCATGACAAATAGATCATAGATAATGTCTATCAACAAGATCTTTTCCTACACGTGATGTTTTTGCTTTGTTGACGTGGAACCCCGCGCTCCCTGCCTTATTTTTAGATGTGCCAACCACTGTTGAAGGTTATTCAAATGGAAGCCATATTTCTGAGGTGTTCCCTAATGTGCTGACAGCTGTGATGACAGCTTCAACACACCAGCCTCTGGATGCAGATGAGAGTACAGTCATAATAACGTAGGCTGTGTAGCAGCATATCCTCAGTGCACCCATCTGTGTTAATACTTAACTTGTGGTGTCTAGTATAGTGTCCCGAACTATAGTTATATGGGAGTCTAGCAGCACTAAAAGAGCTAGTAAATAACACACAAAACCACACATATAATAAAGTGTGTGTGTGTGTGTGTGTGTGTGTGTGTGTGTGTGTGTGTGTGTGTGTGTGTGTGTGTGTGTGTGTGTGTGTGTGTGTGTGTGTGTGTGTGTGTGTGTGTGTGTGTGTGACCCCCTCTATTTCTTGTTTTTCCCTCAAAGTCTTCTGAATTTGAATGCAGTGTTTGCATTTTGTCTCTCCACTAGCTAGCAACAAATTTGTCTCTCCACTAGCTAAAACCCACATGGAAAAAATATATGTACATATATGCCAATATAAGCATACTATTTGTTGCATATATGCAATAAATAATATGTGGATATATAGGACACATATGTATATATGCCACAGTCGGGTTCTTATGTTGGGGGGGCAGTTTCATGTGGCATACATTAAAACATATAAGTACATATATTTTCTTTTCATGTGGGAATAGTGCTACAGTGCTACAGTGCGTCCCCGAAAATAGCTGATCTACAAGCTCTCAGCGAGTTGTATCTACTAGATATGCTGTTTTAGCTATTTCTGTCCAAAAGTTCCCTCTTATGGGATTCCAGCCCCTGCCCCTCTAACACTCTCTGCACGTCTTTGAGCATCCTGTTACCTCAACCTGCTGCGGAGACACTCACACTCCCGGGACATATCGATAATGATCTGAGAGCGAGGCTATACCTCGCCTATTGTTAGGGACTGATGGATAGCCCTTGAAGAGGACGCCACATTTACATGATGAACGAGACGGAGGCATGATTGAGTGTGACACACAAGGCCCCCTCCGGAAAAAAAAAATGCAACGGCGCCAACATTTATAATAAGTTGTCAAACGCTTTCATTTGCATCGCATGATACTGCCCCTGCTGCATTTCATATTTCGCAATGCTCACCTGAGAAATAGCCTACCTGATGCTGTACATGTTTCAAATGATGAAAAAAAGCTGTGCACATTTGAACTGCAGTATGTGATGAAAATTGTTATTGCAACCGCAGGTCACAGTAATAATTTGCACAGAGACTAGAGTAGTGTTCTCAACAGGCCTAAAAAAGGGGGGGGCTGGCATCCCTTTGGGCTATGGGAATCAAAGGTTGAGGGTGATGTGCTTGTTGGTGGCTTGCATGGTTTCCTCCATGGGTGTATGGATGGGTGAAAGTACCTAGGATAAAGTTTTAAAATGTTGCATAATTCTTGCCTAAATTTGGGCACAAATGACGCATGGGCTGGTAAGTGAATAGGGGTCAAATTGCGATGAAAACTAACTATAGCAAGAGATATTTCTTTGCCAGGCTTTTCAAAGGAATCCATGTAGTACGTTCTGATTAGTACAGTGGTATTACCCCTCTCAAGAATGTTTCAAGATTCAAGGTTCAAGGTATTTGTCACACCAATGTATGTAATGTCAGACCCACTCATTCATTCAAGTATGCAATTTCAGTTTCATTCTGTACAAAAACATTCATGCAATCCAGTGGCATGGCTTTAGAAAACGGTTGTAAAGTCAGTTATTATTGTATTCACTGAGCTAAACTATGCTATACTTCTGCTGGTATGAATACAATAAATCAAACATTAGTCTGTAGCTCATGAGTCATGAGTGCATGATGTATTGTGGGTATTACAAGGCAGTTGGCGGCTCTAACTTGCACAATTTGACAAATATTGTATATCGAGCGCGATGCAGCAGCCTACGGTATGTAATGTACAGTATATATTCATTCATTCTCCCTTCAGACCGTGGCTACTGCGATTGCGGGACGTGTGAATGCGACGAGGGCTGGTACGGAGAAAGCTGCCAGTTTCAGGAGGAGTGTAACTTATCCAACAAGAAGAGCAAAGAGCTGTGCAGGAACCCACAGGGAGTGGTCTGCTCCAATAAAGGTAGTACCACAAGCACACACACACAAACATCAGAAGCAAACATGGACACACTGTCACGGAGCAACTCAAGATATGTGGAAGCCAAATGTAGATAGCACTGCAGGAGCAGAGCAGGCCAAATTAAAGTATTTGTTGCTGAAAACACTAGGGTAACAGGACACCAAAACAACATCTATACACAAGTAACTAGACACAGATGAAACAATAACTACAAACAACACATGATTGGCTGATATTGGTGAAATACAATTACAATGCAGACTAGTGAGATAAGGCCGGAAAACACTAAGACACCACTACAAAATAAAGTTCACATTAAGTTCATGATACACACACATTTTCAGTAACTTATTTATATGGAATACACTCCTGCATAATCATGTGCTGACCCAAATAAACCTGCACTTTTCTCGTGTGGGATAGGTAAGGAACATTTAATCTCACTTACCATCATTATACAAGATTAGTTTATTTTGCTAATTCCGGGATAATTAACACTTTCATGCATGAAAGAGCTTCAACAAATCAAGTGGAAGATTGAAGGCTTAGCCTACTATAACTAGGGATCATTGAAACCCAGTAGTTTAATCTAACAATAATTAAGTCATTTGGTATGTTTTTTTTTTCCTTTGTGTGCAGATGTGTCAGTCCCCAGACACATGTGGTTAAGCATTGGCAGACTTAACACCCGCCCATTGAGATGATGTCTGGGGTTAAGGTCGTTTTCCTTGAGCTGGCTCGTGCCTTTTGGGCATAGCCACAACCAGCGTGCAAATAGCAGAAACTCCACCGCCCACTCCCTCAGGGCACACACAAATAAACAAACAAACAAACGAACCCTAATACCACCACTTTTACTGAACAACATAAATGATTACAAACCAACAGATGCCTACACAACCCTTGGTTGTTCTCACAAGAATGATGTTGACAAAGGGATACAAGATATAAGAGGGTTGATTTGTCACTATTAATAATAAAAAATAGCGCCCCCTAGCGCCACCTTTTCCCACCAGGAAAACTCCAGGTACTCCCCATGGCCAATTGAACTCTGGTGTAGCGTGTGTCAGTGTCTGCATGTGTGTGGCCTGCTCAATTTAGCGCGGATGCTAATTCATTACAGCAGCTGTTAACCAGCCTTATAGCCGCAAAGCTTATTGCTAAAACAATGCCCCCACAACGCACACAAACACACGCACACACAACCACTGCAGCTTCCAGCATTCACAAACCAGTCTTGAATTCCTGCTTCACATGATTCACAGACTGCTGCAGTCTCCAGTACACATCTGCAAACCAGCTGGGTTCTTGGCCCCTGAAGTCAATCGTATTAACACATGCATTGCACGCACCTACATAAACATGCACACAGCACGCGCACATACAAACCCACACCACACAGGCAGGCATGAGCTCATGCACACACACACACAGACAAATAAACAATCACAGTTACAGATGCACAATCCGCAAACATGTGAATTAGATTTAAACATGTGTGAATAATATTGTCACTGCATTAATCCAATGGTCTGCACGAATAGCTCTCTCTCTCTCATTTTTTATATATTTTTTGTACTTGACAGGCACCTGTCATTGTGGCAGCTGCATGTGCAATGACCCGGATAGCAGGGGTCTGGTGACGGGACGCTTCTGTGAGTGCGACGACAGCGAGTGTCTGGACGAGGACACAGGAGAGGTGTGTGGAGGTATGCCCCATGGCTCTTTGAAGTGATACTGGCTAGTTTCCCTGGTGGTCACCGCCGGTAATGAAATTAATGTATTAATAATTTGATATTATGTTGTGTTTTTGGTGCTCCCATGCATGTGTGTTTTCCATCCCCACAAATAACCAGCTCCAAATTTGCATTTCCACTTTTTTACAGTGTCCATCATTTTTGATTTTTCCAAATTCACATGGAATTTAAACAAGCCTGTTTTTCTAGCGACAGTATTATAATGACTCAACTATAAAATAATCTGCATCTCAGTGCCCCCACCACCTCAGGACAGCGTGGTGCTGCAGCTAAACTGCTTTCAAAGTTCAGAAAGAAATGACAAGGACTGGTTATATCAGAGTGGTGATTAAGGCTCACACCATTAGAAATAAGCTTGAGGTACATATACAATATGATATTAAGTATTAGGCAATATGATATTAAGTATTAAGACAATTTTAGGAATGCATGTTATTTGTGCTTTAAGCCATTATTTTACTGCCTTCTTCACTTCCCTATGAGTATAATGAGTGGTTACACTCCTATGGGTGATGAGTTAATTTTCAAATTATTTTTGTCTAATATAAGCTTTTTCCACAAAAAGGTTACAGTATTTTTGGTCATTGAAAGTAAAAAAAGCGAAAATGCTTTGCTTTGCCTTGTTGTAATCACTGTTGTGACAGGCCTGTGATATTTCAGTTCATTGAACCGTGTTTAGCACTGGGTCACGCTGCTGCTTAAACATGAGCCTTGGGGATCAGTGGTACAATTTATTATCGCCTTGTTTGTTAACCATCACTCACACACAGCCCTTGTTTTTTTTGGTACTTGGGTTGATTTTCACCTATAAAGACAATCATCCATCATCGGCTGCGTGCTAAATCAAAGGACACGGAATTGCCCCTTGCACACATTTTGAAACACGTTCTCTTAAGAAAAATCTCCCGGGCCCCATATGTTCTATAAAGGTTAATTGCCATTGGAAGTTAATTGTACTTTGGCCTGTCGTTCGTTCCTGCTCCTCGCAGGTTTTAGCTACTCATCCCGGTGCTCCCTCAGGTTTGCCAGCTCCTGCTTGTCAATGTTAATTAGCCATTCGGTAATTTCATTTCGAAAAACACATTATGGCCTCTCCTCCATTAGGAGGAATTGTGAGGAACAAAGTCATTAGAATCTGTCCCAAGTATTCAAAGCAGGCCAGCATGCTGAATGGGGCCTCCATTAACTGCAGGGTAATTAAATTCAAGAAGGGAAAAAAATGTTTTTTTGAAAGGTGGGTGGCTATTTTTTATGTGCACGTGGGCCTGGTAACTTTTGATTCTCGCTCATTTTTTAAATAACAAACATGATGCAAGAAAGATACGGCGGAAAACATCGAGAAGGCAGTTTGCATTTTCCTTTCAAATTGTCTGCTTCTGAATTGCTCATCTACACTCAGTGGATATGCTGCAAGTTTACATCTCTGCCCAACTATCAGCAAAAAACGTCATCTCCATATAATATTTAATTTAAGGGATCCCTAAGTAATAAGACAAATATGCCTTAAAACATTAGGCTTGCCCTTTATAACTATAAAATTACAAAATAAAATCACCATAAATCCATTATTTCTATCATAAAGAGCAAATATTCCACTCAGTAGCACAAATTTGTGATGTCATATGCCTGTGTGTGGTCTACAGTATCTATGAAATTATGGAAGGCGTATGCTAATAAAAAACAACTTAATACTTTTCTAAAGCTAATATGAGCATCAAAAGAACAGTATTTATTAGCACATGCATACCATAATTCCATATGACATCATATGCTTGAGACAGGAGCAGTCCCTGCTGAGTGAAATATTTGTTATTTGTCAATAGAATAATATATTTAGATATACAGTATATATATAATTTTTGTTATATTGGGCAAGTATAATGTTTTAAGACATATGTGTTGTATTTGCCAGGGATCATTTTAATTAACATTAATTAATATATTGCATTTAATGACCAAAATACTCATTCCCAAGCATTCCCAATTTTCTATGAAGAGAAATTATGAACAGGGAAAGGTAAATGTACTGTATATATGCAATGAGTGGCATAAGCAATTTGGAGCCCTAGGCAAGATTTTCCCTGGATGGGGCTCCAGGGAAAATCTCATATTATAGAACATATTATGTGTTTTAAATGTTCAGTTCTCGTTATAGAGGAGTATTATGGAGTATACATGTATTTATCCATATTAGTCTTATTAGCCTCCCCTCACCTCCTCTCCTCATGTCGCCCCAGGCAACTGCCTACTGCCTAGTCTGCCTAAAGGCAAAACCGCCCCTGTATGCATTGTTTATTCTCCTTTTCTTTGGAAATACTCATCGCACAATCTCACTTGACTGATGGAGAAGTGGTTGAGGTCACTGCGGAGCACAAGAAGTCATTATAGACGATACACTGAAATGTGCAGTTTTCTTTTGCCTTATTGGGTCTATGGGCCTCCGAAACAGTCAGTATCTGGTGTGACCACCATTTGTCTCATGCAGTGCAACACATCTTCTTCGCATAGAGTTTATCAGATTGTCAATTGTGGCCTGTGGAATGTTGGTCCACTCCCCTTCAATGGCAATGTGAAGTTGTTGGATATTAGTGGGAACTGGTATGCGCTGTCGAAATGGTAATAATGTGGTAATATTGTGTTATTACCATTTTTACAGTGTGTACCAGTTCCCACTAATATCCAGCAACTTCACACAGCCGTTGAAGAGGAGAGGACCAACATTCCACAAGCCACAATTGACAATCTGATAAACTCTGTGCGAAGAAGATGTGTTGCACTGCATGAGGCAAATGGTGGTCACACCAGATACTGACTGGTTCGGAGGCCCATACACCCAATAAGGCAAAAGAAAACTGCACATTTCAGGGTGTCTTTTTATTGTGGAGAGTCTGAGGTACACCTGTGCACTAATCATGATGTCACATCTGCATCTTGATGTGGCACACCTGTGAGGTGGGATGGATTATCTTAACAAAGCAGAAGTGCTCAATATCACACATTTAGGCAGATTTGTGAACAGTGTTTGAGAGAAATGGTTATATTGTATATCTGGAATGAATTTTAGGGCTTTAAGTCCATCCCCTGAAAAATGGGAGCAAAAACAAAAGTGTTGCGTTTATATTTTTGTTGAGTGTACTATATAACCTGATCTTGAAGGATCAACATTACATAACTGACGTAGATTCAGACACAGGTAGGCTGTAGAAGAAGTTCCACATTCCCCACAAACGACACAGCCATTATTCACCAAACATTTCTACAGCTAATTTTGTTATTATCATTATTAAAATTGAGATCATAAAACCTAAAAGAAAAACATAATAAAAAATAAATGAGGAAAAACCTGCAAAACGTGCAACATGTTGAATGTGTAATATTCCTGTCTACCACAGCTACTGTACTTGCTTTAAATTGTCTCTGCAAGTCTTTTATTGTGCTTGATGTACAACGTCAAGTTAGATTACCCACTATTTCAAAGGGCACTTGGCTAGCCCCTCCTATATTTAGCAATACTACTGTAAATCGTCCAAGCACAAACATTAAATGCCGTTGACAATGAATGGAGAATCGCCCCTCACTTCACACGGGAGTGATTTCTTCACGCTTCCTACAAATGGTTAATTGAGTAGAGTCACTGTATCGATAGGTGCAACGGTAGGGTTTTCGAGTGGTCGACTCCACACTGCTTGTCCGTGAATATGTGTTCCACTTCTGCTTCCAGGCCATGGACAATGTTACTGTGGAAACTGCTACTGCGCCGCCGGTTGGCATGGAGACAAATGTGAATTCCAGTGCGACATCAGCCCATGGGAGAGCAAGCGGAGATGCACGTCTCCAGATGGCAAGATCTGCAGCAATAGAGGTCTGATATACCAGAGGGAAGAGATAAAGACACACACAGACCACGGAGGGAGGGGAGGGGGTGTATACCGGATGGATGGGGCATTGCCCATAGTTTATATCCAATAGCCTGTGAGAGGGAAGCCGGTATGAATAACCGTATGTAATCTATAATGTGCTCTGCAATTCAATTATGGGTATGGCTATGCGTTATCAACGCCCACATCTGTTGCTGTCGTTTTAATTGGCGAAATCATACCATCTGCATTTTCCCTTCCAAGCATATCTGGAGGGGAATTTCAGCATCACAGTGTGCCGTACGATGACAACAATACATTGTTGTTGTGCTTTCACCTGGAGGATTATATTTTGCAATTTTCATAATGTTGCTGATGTCTGAGGTTTGTGGGTCTTTCAGTAGCTCTGTGATGCTCAGTGACATCATAGAATGTGGGTTTGTTTAACTGCACACCTCCCTAGTTTTTTTTTCTCCAGGAATGTTTTGGGCGAATTTCATCCGTGTTTAATGATAGTGTGATAGACAGAAATCGCATTCACCACAATGGACTTTTTCACTGGTCCAATCTCACAGGTTTTAAGAAGTTCCCAGCTTCCTCTTTTTTAAGCCCATTTCAGGGATTTTTTTTGTTTATTTTTTGTGTGAAAAGCCAGGATGAAATATTAAACAAGAGTATCCCAAGTATATATTACACTGGGTAAAATATTCCCGTGTTTAGTGATAGTGTAACAAAAAATAAGTGCCCTCTGTAGGATTAAGAGAGAGAGAGAGGCAGTGAGAACACACATGTAAATATGATCATTCATTGTGTAAATTTCACTGAAATTCATTGCGTTTGGTCAGACAGGCGTAAGGGGCGAGGGACACTACACTAACCTAGCAGAAATCTTCCCGGGAGGTTTTAGAACAGCTCTAAAAAACAACTACGGCACGGCAGCTGAAATCTGACTAAGTGCTAAAGCACATGAGCTCCTGCAACTACCCAGCTGAGTTTCTCATTTCGCGGTCAACAACCGTCAACTGCATTTTCGCTGTAATGGAACTCTCTCGATCCACACACGGAGCATATAGGGCTGGGATGGGCAAATGGATCCGACCATCAACGTCCACCGAGTGACTGAATCTGTCTGCTATCTCTGTCCCTTGTATGTATGGCCATGATGCAGTGGTTCCCAAAGTCTTTCATTGAAGACCCCCAGTTTGGCATGCATTGTGAAACCAGTATTAATTTAAAGGGGATACCACCCATTTTTTAACATTTTACTACAAGTACAATAATAATATCCAACCATGGAGTTGTTTTGTTGGCAAAAAAAATGCCTGACAGCAGATTGGTCTGGAATAGCTCAATTGTACACTCACTTCTTACTCCAGAAAATTGGGGTGGCCAATGAGGACACAATATGGAAACATATTTGAAGAACGGGGCCTGATTGGCCACGCCAATTTTCTGGAGTACGAAATCGGTGTACAATTGAGCAATTCCAGACCAATCTGCTGACCAATCTGCTTTTTTGCCAACCGCTGATCCGGTCTGGCTTTAGCCAGACTAAGAGCCATTTGTATAGTGAATCCATCCATACACCAAGCCATACACCATTTGTATAGTGAATCCAATTCACTATACAAATATTGCCCTTTACTTTAACTCTTCATACCCACTGAAACCTAAACAGCCTAACAGACTAGACCATTTATTTTCTTCCTTTCTCATGATGCCTCATACCAAGCCACTTTAGCAGCAATTCCAAAAGTGCCCACATCTTCACTCCCCCGTTGTTCATCTTTCTACTTATCCACTTCCACCTCAGCGTATGTTTACACCGTAGCATCACAGCATGGTGAGATTCCTCCCCATGGGTGGATCTATAGGCATGGGCCATAGTGCCTATATTTAAAATGATTGGAACCACTACTACTGCTAACTAACTAACTAGTTGTGGCACCATTAAACCAACAGCATTTCATCATTGAAAACAGAAAACTCTCTGAGTCAGACCTGCTGCGTGTCTGTTGCAACAACAACTGATGTTATTATTAATGCTCAATTGTCTAATAAAAGTCCTGTAACCAAAAATGCGATGAATCGCCCCTATACCATTTTCTCCTGCCTCCGGCCTCCGATTACATCATCGGTCATTATTTTGGGGGTACAATCACTGATTCAAATTTGGTCGTTACAAATTAAGAGTGGAAAGTCTCGACCAAGGGAATTTCCCACTCGGTGCATAACTCCCTCGGGTCCTATGGACTCAACACTCATCGAGTGTTAAGCCTAGAGGGAGTAAATTACTCATACACACAAACACACTCGCCAGTATTTGGAACATACTGTGCCTATATAGAGAAGGGATTTCTCAAACTTCCCTGTCTTAGCTTAATCTTTTTCTTTCATTTTTTCTTTCTGGGGTGGGTGGGGTAAACTGCCCTGGTATAGCGTGAAGCTATAATCCTTTTTTTTTCTTACATCATTTTTCAAATCCTTCAAAAGAACAGCCATGATAAGAATTGCGGCGCGGCCTCCTCGATGGAGGACTCGGCTATACATGTGACGGTCTTTGCATCATCTCAGAAAAGCAAGGCATTATGTGTACTATAAGGCTGCAAGGTGCTGGGGTTCAGCACATGGCTTGTCTTGTCTTCTCTACCATTATCCCTCCATCTGTAGCTCTCTCCGCTCTAAAAAGGTGTGTGGTTTGATTGACAGCTCTAGATGACTCCCTCGTATGCCCCCACCCCCCCTTCGGCTCACATCTCCGCTACAGCTAATAATAAGTTCCAAATTGGCACGCCATCGCGGTTCCAACAAGCAAGCATGCCACGCTCCAGGCAAATATACCTAACGCATTCATATCCAAATGTTCTAATAAAAAAAATCATTGGAAAGAAAACACATAGTTTTATGAAGAGGTTTTCCACATAACGGCGCCGCAAAGAATGACAGCTGCAGTCAAAAGCATTCCATAAGGGCTTTCTTTCCTTTTCCGACAAAAGCGAACACACAATGGGCGCGACGCTCGGTATTCTCTAATGATGCACCCCCCCTCCTTTTTTTAATAGAAGCTTCCGAACCGTATAAGAGAGGAGAGAGGTGCTGCACTCTTGCTCAGAGGAGCCGGGCATGACTTTGCCAACGGACATGAAAAAGGATGGCTCTGTAAACCCGGGGGCTCCGGGGGGTTTGTGAGGTATATATATGGGGAGCGAGGGAGACAGGGCAGGGGGGGTGCAGGCCCACAGCACACCAGCAAACCAGCCAAGAGGCTTGCCAGCTGGCCCGGCTCACCCCCAGGGTTCCCCCCTTTGCTCTGTCACTGCCGATAAGGAAGAAAATGGGATTTCCACTGGCTGCCGCTCAGCTGGTGCCCTGGCTTACAATCTCAAATGGGGGAAGAGAACGAGGCACACGGATGGAGACAGAAAGACAGACATACCCCCCCCCTCCCCCTCCACCCCCGCAACATGCATCTGTCTTATACTGTAGCCTTTTTTAAACCCGGAATTGCGTCCTGCTATAGAGCACTGCAGCCTCGCCCACCTCGCTGGACAGCGTTCACTTCCTGTGTGCCAATAAGCCTCTTAAGGCTCAGTCATACTCCACAGTGAAGTTGCTCGTGGTGAAAGGGTTTCACTGTGGTGTAGTTTTTTAAGGCTTCACCCTGTATTTGACATACTCCAGGGTGAAGCCTTAAAAAACTACACCACCGTGAAACCCGTTCACCGCGAGCCACTTCACTGTGGAGTATGACTGAGCCTTTACTCGCCTGCCGCGTGAACGCCTTTAGAACTTTTTGAAAGGTCTATGAAGAAAATGAAGGGGGAATTCTCTTCCGGAACAGGCGCTCTGAAGTCACTGCGGAGCTCTATAGTTCTTTCAGCCATCATTGTTCATGGGGTTCAGGGCAGCCAAGGAGGCCTTGGGGGCGGGGTGCCTGCCTCTCTACCATCCACGTCTCCTTTCCAATTAAAAGTTTCTCTTCTGCTGAATGTCTCAGAGCAGAGTGCACCTAATCCTCCAACTCAGGGGGCGGATAAACATTTTCCATTTGGGGGGGCAGGAGAAAATGTTAAAGGGACGGCTTCATCGCCCGTGTCACTTCGCGCCACGGGCAATGAAGTCGCACCCATACCACTTTTATTATGCAAGTAAAGCATCAATAATAACATCAGTTGTTGAAGTTGCAACAGACACGCAGCATGCATAAAGCCAAAGGTCTGACTCAGAGTTTTCTGTTTTCAATAATGAAATGCTGTCGGTTTAGTGGTGACACAGCTGTAGTTAGTTAGTAGCAGTAGTAGTGTTTCATATCATTTTAAATATAAGCACTTTAATTTGAAATATCTTGGGTTGTTTTGCATGCCATTATGTTTGGTGGGGCAGACTAGGCATTTAGGGGGGGGGGCATTGCCCCCCCATGCCCATGCCTAGATCCGCCCCTGCTCCAACTCAACAGGCCATGCAACCACGGCTCTTGTGTTTTCAAAAGGGGTTTCATAGGCTATAGTTAGGGGAAAATCTGGGAACTAAATCATTACCAAGAAATACTGTATCTTTGCCAATGTGTCTCTAATGGTGTCTAATGGTACTAAAAGATTGAAATCCAACTCATGTGGGAAAACCTCATACAAACCACAGGTCAAAGTTAGGGTTACTACCTACTTGACAACCCATACGAGGCAAAACATGCAAAATGTCATTATGCTTTATGGATCATTTGAGGGTTTTTTTGGTGATGCTATATCCATTCCAAGCAGTTTTCCACTATATTTGGGCTATGGTTGTTTTCAGCCCAGTGAATGCAAAACCACATAGACATATCACTTGAACATAAAGAATGGTGAAATTTTGCATTTTTGCCTTCTATAGTACCCCGACTTTGACCTTTTTTCATGAGGTTTCCCACAGGACACCATTAGAAACACACTGACATTTCTTGGTAACAATTTTGTTCCCAGATGGGTCAAGTATCTGATCAAAATTTCAAAATGACCGGCTCAACAAGATCTACACATCAAAAATATGATTATTCCATAGAAAGTTTGAGCTTTGAAATAGTGGTGATCAGCAGCGGTTCTGGGCTTTATGACGCCCTGGGCGAATTAGTAACCGTGCACACCATTCGTGCGCGCGTAGCGCGTGCGGAAAAAAATCGGTTATTTTCGGTTAGTTTTCCATTATATATCGGTAAAAAGCGGTAGTTGGAGGGAATGAGGGCGCCTGCTGGCTGGCTGAAGCCCAGACTGCACCGCAGCACCGCAGTGTTTTTTTTCTTTTAATTTTTCATCTCGTCCGGTCGTCCGACGCTGCCGCGGCGTGCCGCCCCCCCCAGCCCCCCCGCCCCCCCCCCCAAGTCCAAGTGCCGCCCCGGGCGCTCGCCCCGTTCGCCCGCCCCGTTCGCCCGGCCCTAAAACCGCCCCTGGTGGTGATGGTGTTACTTACCGTTATGGTGTTATACTGTAATACTGAAAAACAGAGGGGGAGAATTGGAAGGTTTTCTTGTACATGCTACTACTGACGTTTGAAAGAGTTTAGTTTCTTGCACCCAAAACTAAGAACTTTCACACTTTTGTCCACAATTTGTCCACAATAACAATTATTCTCCATTTTATAATTGCATGCAAAATTGTGTAATTCAGATGTTTAACTATAATTTAACTTACAGTTACAGACCTATACATTTTAGGGGACTGTCATGTGATCTACCTGCATGACCTGTGTGATCTACTGGTAGATCATGATCTACCTTTTGGGCAGCCCTGGCCTATAGTAACTACTGTGTGTGAGTCTGTCTGTGTGTGCATGTGTCACGGCTCTCAGGGACCTGTGTGTGTGGGGAGTGTACGTGCTACGACGTAGACCCCTCCGGAGACTGGGGCGATATTCACGGAGACACCTGCGAGTGCGACGAGAGGAGCTGCCACGCAACCTACGACCGCTACACCGACGACTTCTGCTCAGGTCAGTGTTTTCCCCGATGGCTCTGACTGTAACAGAAAGACCTAAGAGTGGAGAAGTAGGGGGGGCTCTATTTTGCATGCTAAAGCGGCTTATACATAAAATACTTGTTTCACAGATTTGAAAAAAACGTTTTGTAATAGTAGTTGAATAGCTAGCTAAAGGAGCATTCAGTGGTTTGGGGTGATTTAAAGGGGAATTCCACCCATTTAAAAAATGAATAAGCATTATGTCCAAAAGACTCATACAACTAAATCACAGTCATACATGTTTATTCCCCCTCTCTTTCTTTCTCTCCACTCTATCTCTCTCGTGCCCTCACCCGTTCAGCCGCGGTGCCCTCCTGCTCTGTGTCCGCTCTACTTCACATTCTCCTGTTTCCGCTTGTCTGACTTTGCTTCATGTACAAAACAACACACACACACACACACACACACACACACACACACACACACACACACACACACACACACACACACACACACACACACACACACACACACACACACACACACACACACACACACACACACACACACACACACACACACACACACACACCTCTAAGGCCAGTGGTTCCCAAAAGAGAAATTAGATGTTTGCCCAGGACCAAAACCAGTGAAAATAGCACAACTGCTAGCTTGCAACGCATCGCTTTGCACCAACTTCCAAGCTAGCAGTTGTGCTATATTTTATATTACTTCTTACACATTTCTTTTCGTAATTTATGTAATTTCTTACTTGTTAGCCTCTCATTCCTTCACTGAAAAGAGTAATTGAATGTAGTTTTTATGTCTTGAAATAACAACATTCACAAACAAAATGTCTGTGAGTGTCTGTGACCCCATTTGGGAAGGTGTGCCTTTAGTTCAGGGGTGCCCAACCTTTTTTGACCCAAGATCTACTTTTCAGCCAACCTCTCCGGTCCAATATCAACATTTCAAACCACACGCATCGTTATGTTGTACAACAGTACAACATCAGTAACAGACTTGGACAAACACTGCCATTGCAAATGCAATCATAATAAGAACAGTCCAGAACAGTCCATTATAAGTTGCAGAACAATATACTGTTGTCATAATTCACAGACAACAATCCTCCAAATGAGCTGCTTCGTAGACAGACTGACAGACAAACACACAAACACACAAACACACTATAGTGGCTGAGTCAGTTGTCAAACAAACTGACCTTAGACCTACTGATGCACCCAGACTTGGGATGTACGCAGGCACAAATAGAATGTCCACAAGTTCAGCTTCTTTTTGTTGCATTTAATTCTCCATAGTGCATTTTACAAACAAACAACAATTCAGGACCTTCTTCTGGCTAGCCTGGTAAAAACCATTGTTCCACCCAGGTGCATAACCCCTCCTCCTTCCTCTAGCCTTGATATGATGTCACTGTCTCAGGCCTAGAGGGGTGTGCCCAATTGGAAGTCAATCAGAATAAATTAATTAATCAATCATTATATTTAGCAATTAACTTTAAACTGAATAGACAAAATAATAAACAAAAAACATAATAATAACGTACAAAGAAAACCGTTAAATGGCTTCTACACTCCGGCCCCTAATTGTGCATAATATAAACAATTACAAAATATTTAAAGAAGCCATTAAACAAAATAAACATTGGCATAGGTCTTCTGACGCCAGCTTTAAGTCTTTAGTCCGTTGCTTCCAGTAACAAACAAAGTTTGTTAATAGGCCTCTCCAGTTGGCTTGTCTTTGTCTGAAGGCGTACAGTCCGCACCAGGCCCTTGGTATCTGGTTTTGCCTCCAAAACTCTACCCAGTATCCATGAGCCTCTAGGAGCCGCAGCATCTGCGATGAGGACGATGTCTCCAGGAGTGAGGCATCTCTTTTCTTTTGTCCATTTTTGTCTCTTTTGCATCAAAGGCAGATATTCAGCGAGCCATCGCTTCCAGAAAAGGTCAGCAATATACTGAACCTGTTTCCATCTTTTCCTGGTATACAGATCTCCGCTGTCAAACAGTCCAGGGGGCAAAGCTGGCTTTCCCTTTAACAGAAGGATGTGGTTTGGTGTTAAAGCTTCCAGATCATTCGGCTCATCTGAAACGGTTGTAATGGGTCGACTGTTCAAAATTGCCTCCGCCTCGCAGAGGACAGTTTGCAGTCCTTCATCATCAAGTGTCTGCTGCTGTAGAACAGAATTGAGTACATTTCTCACCATGCGAATAAGGCGTTCCCACACGCCGCCCTGATGAGAAGCTGCAGGGGTATTGAAAAGCCAGGTCACTCCATCCTGCAGTAGCGCAGCTTGGATTTTGTCGTTATTCAAGGCAGTCAGGGACTTCTTTAGTTCTCTGTTAGCTCCAACAAAATTTGTAGCATTGTCAGATCGTATGGTTGACACTTGACCCCTTCTGCAGATGAATCTTCTTATGGCATTAATACATGAGCTTGTGTCCAGACTGTATGCCACTTCTAGATGCACAGCTCGGCTGGTGAAGCAAGTGAATATCACACCATATCTTTTCATCAGAGTTCTTCCTCTTTTAATGTCGATGGGGCCAAAATAGTCCACCCCCACATTGGTAAAGGGTGCTTTGTCAGGCAAAACTCTCTCCTTTGGCAAATCTGACATTTTTTGCTCACAAAGTTTTCCTCGTTGACGTTTGCATATGATGCATTCTGAAATGATTTTCCTTGTTGCAGAATTTGCATTGGTGATCCAATATTTCTTACGAAGCTGGCAGAGCATGTGATTTCGTCCTCCATGTCCCAGCTGCTGATGAATGTGGCGAAGAATGAGTGAAGAGACATGAAGATCTTTAGACAAGATAATGGGATGTTTCGTCTCCTCTGGCATAGATGATCGACACAAGCGGCCACCAACTCTCAGAATTCCATCCTCCAATACTGGATCAAGTTTGTACAATTGACTGTTTCTGTTGACACTTGTGGCTCCAGCTGACAAAATGTCAATCTCCTCCTTAAATCTTTGCCCTTGTACAAAACACATGATGGCCTTTTCTGCTTCAGCATGGTCTTCAGGATGTAAACTGTGCACTTTGATGGTAGTTTTGAAATTGTTCATCCTTTTTGTTATTTCTGTCTTTTGCTTTTCTGGGTCCATTTCATTGCCACAGACTGCAGCATGGATTTCCTTTCTTGTCTGTCGCAGCAACATAAGACACTGCTTAATTTTCAGAAACCAGGCTACAGCAGTTTTTAGTTTTGACCAAGATGAAAAATAGTTCATTAAACAATCAGTAGGGTTCTTTGTATTTGTAGAAATGAAACTGACTCTCAGATCCCTTTTCACCTCTGGGTCTTCAGCAGCAATATCATGCAGTTCCACATCAGACAAAGGCCATTCTCCCTCTGGCCTAGAGAGAAAGCCTGGTCCGTTGATCCACCTTTTGTTTTCCAAAAAATCCGTGGCATTCAGTCCACGTGAAACATCATCGGCGGGGTTATCCTTTGAGCCAATGTGCTTCCACTGTTCAACACTGGTGGCGTCTCTGATGACCGCTGTTCTATTTGCCACAAAGGTATGGAATCTCTTGGTTTCATTGCAAATGTACTTAAGTACTGTTGTACTGTCTGTCCAAAAGACAGATTTTTCCAACTCCAATTGCAGCTCCTTTCGCAGCATCCCATCAATCCTAACTGCTAGAACAGCAGCGGTGAGCTCCATTCTAACAATTGTGGTTTGTTTTAAAGGTGCGACTCGGGCTTTACCCAGGAGGAATGCAACATGCACCTTTTTATTATCATCCTCCATCCTCAGGTAAGACACAGTACCGTAGCCATCTTGACTGGCATCGGAGAAATGATGCAACTGTGCCTCAGTGGGTTTGCCAAAGTCTTTGGGCTTAAAACACCGGTTCACTTTTATTTCTGACACCCTTTCAAGGCCATTGAGCCATTCTGCCCACTGACGAGAAAGGAACTGAGGAATGTTTTCATCCCATGTGCACTGTCTTTTGCAGAGTTCCTGGAGAATCATCTTGGCTGTCAAGGTGTATGGTGAAAGAAAACCCAAGGGATCATAGAGTGAACTGACCACTGACAAAATGCCCCTTCTTGTCTGTGGCTGTTCTTTCATGATGGTCTTAAACTTGAATTTGTCAGTCTCGACACACCACTGTAGTCCGAGTGCTCTCTCCAATGGGAGACTGTCTGTGTCCAGATCTAGCACTTTGACCTCTTTTGCTCTGCTCTCTCGTGGGATTGATGATAAAACTGAGCGACTGTTGCTTATCCACTTAGAGAGACTAAAGCCTCCTTTGCGACACAGAGCAGTAAGATCCTTGACCATCAGTGTTGCCAACTCCTCTGATGGCATAGCTTTGAGAGCATCATCGACATAAAAATTATGTTTTACAGTATTAACTACTTCTGCAGAGAAAAAAGCCTGGTTGTCATCTGCAGTCCTTCTCAGAGCATAATTTGCACAGCTTGGGGATGACACTGCTCCAAACAGATGTACCTTCATCCGATATTCCACCAGAGGGCGTGTGGTGTCACCCTGTGGCCACCACAGGAAGCGCAGAAAGTCAATGTCCTTTTTTGTGACTTGGACCTGGTGGAACATAGCCTGTATGTCAGCCATCAGTGCAATGGGTTCCTGTCGAAATCTAATAAGGACTCCTATGAGGGAGTTTGTGAGATCCGGCCCTTGTAGAAGTTGGCAGTTGAGAGATGTTCCCTTGTACACAGCTCCACAGTCAAACACAACTCTTAATTTTCCTTTCCTGGGATGATAAACTCCATGATGTGGAATATACCACACTTTCCCATCATTTCCTTTTAATTGATCCTCTGGCACAATCTCTGCATAGCCCTGATCAATCACCTCATTCAGAAAGGAAGTGTATTCCTCATGAAATGTCTCATTTCTTTCAAATTTTCTTTTCAGGCTCACAGTACGCTGCTCTGCTATGCAGCGGTTGTTAGGCAAGATGGGATTTTCTTTCTTGAAAGGTAAGTCAAAGGTGTAATGGCCATTTTTCAATACAGCGGAGTTGTGCATAATGTTCATGAATTTAACATCCTCTCTTGACATTTCAACTTGTTCTTCAGAAGTCCTTTCACTGAAGTCATGATTATACTGTTGGATGATTAAGTTCTCTAGGTGTTCAATAGAGATTCGATTTGTGTAAATAGAGCAGCCTCTCTTGCTCATGCCGTCACTCAAATTTCCACCTCGAAGTGGGCCATTCAAAACCCAGCCTACTTTGGTCCTCACTGCATAGGGACCATCATCCTGGCTGTTAATAACATCCCACGGTTCTATGACTTTAGGAGCGTTAGTTCCAATAAGAAGATCGATGCCAGAGTCAATTTTACATATTTTGATGTTACTCAAATATGGCCATCTATCAACATCCTCCTGCCTGGGAATGTTGCTCTCATTCACTGGCATGCTGTTGTGGGTAAAGACCTCAGGCAGATCTACAAAATCATCAGTATCCAGTGCAGAGACTTCAAGCCCATAAACTATATGGGTAGAAATAGTCTTTGACTGCCCCATAGTTCTCAGCATAATGCTGGTCTTTTGTTTTTGTACATTCAATCTGTGGGCAAGTCTGTCTGTACAGAAAGTACCTGAACTGCCAGGATCCAGAAAGGCATAGGTTTGTATGATTGTGTTACATTTTTTAGATTTTATCTGTACTGGCACAATTGAAAAAGTACAGTCCTCCTCACAACCAGCCCCAATATGACCACATAATTTTGGTGCCGTAGTTTCATCACCAAGTGCTGAGTCTGCCCCTTCAGATGGCTCGGTTTGTTCAGGATGTTGTTTTTTGTCCTCTTTGTCAATGTGGAGAATTTCGGGGTGTCGTTGGCTACACACATTACAAGTCAGTTTATTGCCACACATTTTGCTAATATGGCCCTCCTTTTTTAGGCAGCCAAAACATATCCCATTCTCCTTAATAAAGTTGATCTTTTCCTTGTGTGATTTTCCTTTGAACTGGTAGCACTTTTCCAGTGAGTGATTGCTCCTTTTGCAATACAAACAGCTTTGGGGTGTGAGTGTGTTTACTGTTTCCTCTACCACAGCAACATTGGTTGCAAAACTGCTGCCTTTATGGCTCTTCAGACCCTTAGAGGAAGCGAGTGGGGTGTCTTGTATATTGCCAAACAATGGATCCGTGGCTATTCTGACTTGCCTTTCGATAAACTCCACAAGATCATTAAACATGGCCCTATGACCCCGTCGTTCTTGCATGTCACAAGCAGTGCTCCTCCATTTTTCTCGCATTTTATAGGGCAGCTTTAAAACAATGCTCCTCATATTGCACGGTATGTCCAATTCACTCATATGTGTGATTTGCTCCGTTGCATTGCAACATCCACGTAAAAAGAGGGAAAATGCTTGTAGTGCATTAATATCATTACTGTTGATGGGTGCCCAACTGAGAGCCTTGTCCATATATGCACATGTGACCTTTTGTTCGTTTCCAAAGTGCTCTTTCAAGAGGTTTTTTGCTCTCAAATACCCCTGCTGAGGAGGCAGATGCTGACAACTGTGCACTATCTCCTTTGGTTGTCCCCTGGTGTATTGCTCAAGGAAGTGCAAACAGTCACCAAAATTATTAGTTTTCATTTCAACCCCATTTTCAAAAGCACGCATAAAGGCATAATATTGTAGAGGGTCCCCATCAAATACAGGAATAGTTCTCACTGGAAGAGCAGATGCAAGATTCTGTTGGGCCAATAAAGATGTTATTTCATTCTGTCTTTTCATTATGTTTACAATATCATTCTGACCGTGGTCATATAGCACTGTGGCTTGAGAAACACGACCATTTGATTGACCGACTGGGAGAGATTCTGTTGGGTGTCTTTGTGCTGATGTGGTAGAAATCCTGGACATTTCAGTTTCATTGGTTGGAATTATTTGAGCTTGAGAAAAAACAGTTTGTGCATTTGTGACTTGTAAATTTGGACTTTCCTTTTGACGGACAACCTGTGGGATTGTTATAGGGTTAGATACAGTCACAGTCATGTTATTGATCACTTCAGCGGGAGTGTACACAGTTGCATTAGGATTGAGCATGGATTGCTTTGTGGTTTGATCATATTTCTCATAATAAGAGTGCATTCCATTGGATACTTTTGAGCCGGCCCTTGATGCATTTTCCTCCAAAACACTGATTTTTGCATTAAATGCAGCCAACTCCGTGTCCAGAGTTAATTGTTCCCTTTGTCTCCTTATTTTTTCATTTTGTCTCCTCAGATCCTCCTCCTTTTTCCTTACAATTTCCTCCTGTGCCTGCAGCTCATGTTGCTTCTTTAAGGCAGCAGCCCGCTCCAGAAGGGCTGCCTTTTCAGCTTGTGCTTTTATGAGTGCAGATGATGTAGTCGAGGTGCGTGAGGTTGTGGACTTACGGGACTTAGCCCGGCTTGCAATGTTGGAGACGCTGTCATTAGGGCCAATGTCATCTGCCTCATGCAGGCTGTCAGGAGTTTGTGATGCTTGACCTGCCCCACACAACCATTTTTTCACATCCTCTGTAAAATCATTGTACCATTTCCTTTTTCGTTCAAACCATTCTCCTTGTTCCTTAACCTCCTCCTCCGTCAGAGGAATTTTCAAAAATGCATCATATTCATTACTCAATTCATCAAAGCAAGTTTTCAGTTTGTTCAGCTCAGTTTGTACTGGAGTGACATTTTCATTGGAATTCATGAGCACATTTATTTTGTCGATACACTGGCCAGTGTTTTTACTCTTTGTCTTTAAAGCTCTGAGACAGTTTTCCTTGTGCAAAGCCATGCCCTTTTCTGTTAACCTTGGGTTCCTCTTTTCCAGTAATTGTGCACCACTGCTCACAGACATATTTGCAACTTTCCTCTTAGCACATTAAAGTGCAGTATAGAATGAACCTTTAAGGGAGCGCAGTCACACTTTTACACACTTTCACAGTATTGTCCGGTTCAGGTGCAAAAGTAGCAAAGCAAAATGCCCATATTAAATGAAGGCAGTGAAAATCAAAGGGCATACGTGTCACTAATAAAAGTCCAGCAGTGACAAAACATCAATAATAAGAATAATGGACAGTAATGCAAAAAGCTTGTCACTAATAAAAGTCCGGCAGTGACAAAACATCAACAATAAAACAATGGACGAGCAATGCAGCAATTTTCAGCAACGTGTCACCAATAAAAGGCAGCAGTGAGTGACACACAAAAAATAAAATGACTCCTTTAGTCATTTGCTGTTTTCCTGTACAGCCTTAAATTCGGTGCTCATTACATACCACTGACAGGCTTTCACGGCTAATGCTGCACATCCACTTGTTATTCATTTGAGCTTGTTGAGTTTGTTGTTACTGAACTCCTTCCAGACTCCAATACTTGATCCTTAAGCCTTTTTCAAATGAATCTCCTTGTGAGTCACCAGGACCTGGTTCGAATCCTTTTGTCCAAGATCCAAAATGGAGATGGTTTTTACTTGTATAGTGGCTGAGTCAGTTGTCAAACAAACTGACCTTAGACCTACTGATGCACCCAGACTTGGGATGTACGCAGGCACAAATAGAATGTCCACAAGTTCAGCTTCTTTTTGTTGCATTTAATTCTCCATAGTGCATTTTACAAACAAACAACAATTCAGGACCTTCTTCTGGCTAGCCTGGTAAAAACCATTGTTCCACCCAGGTGCATAACCCCTCCTCCTTCCTCTAGCCTTGATATGATGTCACTGTCTCAGGCCTAGAGGGGTGTGCCCAATTGGAAGTCAATCAGAATAAATTAATTAATCAATCATTATATTTAGCAATTAACTTTAAACTGAATAGACAAAATAATAAACAAAAAACATAATAATAACGTACAAAGAAAACCGTTAAATGGCTTCTACACACACAAACACACACACACACACACACACACACACCACACACACACACACACACACACACACACACACACACACACACACACACACACACACACACACACACACACACGAAAATCGCTCTTTTTTTCTTTTCCACCCCATTACTTTTCTTTCCCCCCACATCCTCCAAGATCTACTTGTGATCAGGCCGCAATCTACCGGTAAATCCCGATCTACTGGTTGGGCTCCCCTGCTTTAGTTCCTCCTCGGGTTGTAGGTCATCTACGTTGGTGGTGCTAGTTAGTGAAGATGCTGCATAACCACATGGATTTAAAACAAAAAACTAATTTGTTCAGTGCAAAATGCTGCATTCCAAGTTCAGGGGAAAGCTTGTAATGGCCTTCCAGGTATGGCCTGACTGCCCCAGCAAAAACGATGGCATGTAAAAAGGTTGTATTCCTACTGGGTCATAGATATTATTTCTGGTAGCCAACTTTTTAAGGGCAAAGAAGAAATCTAAAAAAGGTGTTATTCCAGGGTAGTATTTTGCATTTTTACATAATTACTCATGTAAAACTGCAAAATAGCGGACCTTCCACGCCTCAATTAAAATGTAAATCAGCTCCATTGGACTCCTTGGCTAACAAAAATGTAGATTTACAGTCTCAAGAGTTAAAATATTCATCATCTGAATTAGCCCAAGTCTACACAACTAGAGAACGTAGAAGATTAATGGTCATTTTTATCTGTATGTTTGCCTGTTTTTGTTTCCGGAATTCAGCCTGCATGGAATTGTGGATAAAAAACAAAGGAATCTTTAGTTTTGGGGTCTGTGGGACTAAAATGAAATAGTGGTCTGTGGCTCAAATGCTGAATAAATAGTGGGCCCTGGGATCAAAAATGTTGAAAACCACTGGTCTAGATGGATGGCAGTTCATGTCTGTCATGTGTTCACGCCATGGGCATATGTATCCCCCCAATTGGGGGGAAAGAGAAAATCGTATGGGGGCAGCTTCATCGCCCGTGGCGCAAAGCGCCACCAACGTAGATGAAGTCGCATCCATACCATTTTCGGTTACAGGACTTTTATTAGGCAAGTATAAGCATCGATAATAACATCAGTTGTTGTTGAAGTTCCAACAGACACACATAAAGCTACATAAAGGTCTGACTCAGAGAGTTTTCTGTTTTCAATGATGAAATGCTGTTTAGTGGTGAGACAATTGTAGTTAGTTAGTAGCAGTAGTAGTGTTTTTAAATACAAGCAGTTTAATTTGAAATATCTTGGGTTGTTTTGCATGCCATCGTGTTTGGTGGGGCAGACTGGGCCCCACCAAACATGCCCATGCCTAGATCTGCCCTCCCCCCTTCCTCTATGGCAGGTCATGGACAGTGTAACTGCGGGAGGTGTGACTGCAAGGAGGGCTGGGCGGGCAAGAAGTGTGAGCACCCCCTGTCCTGCAGCCTGTCCCTGGAGAGCAGTCTGAAGAAGTGTCGGGGAACGTCTAACTTGCCTTGCTTCGGACGAGGTAACAACCCTCCCCTCGCCTCCAAAACACACACACACACACACACACACACCCTGCACTCCCCTGCTGTTGCCATGGTTACCACAGCCGGCCTGTATATACCGGTCTAGTTGCTGCCTCACCCGTACAGGGTGGTACACATGAGCAAAGCTAATAGGGCTTATACAAGCACAGTATAGAGCAGAGCAGTCCCGCAGTCCCGAGCACTTCCAGAAATGGACACATACAATGTTTTGGGACAATCAAGTAATTTCTAATAAGAAAATGAAACAAAAAGATTTGTCGCAACCTGAGTTGGCTTTGTCCACGGCATAATCATCTATATAAATTATTTTCAAAAATCCTATGAGGAATCCATTTCTGAAACACGGGCGACGTCATGAAAGGGACGGGACTGCTCAGCTCTATGTGCAGTATGTTTGGAGAGACAGCGAAATCCACCAGTGCCTTTATAGACCTGGTCAGAGTTAGCCGCTTCGACCTCTATCCATGGATTGAATAGAGAATAATCACGAGTAATCACACGATCGAATAGACGCAGATAACAGAACCTAACCTAACCCTAACCATAACTTCAGTAAAACTTCCTTCGCCCCGCCCTACTAGTAGTAGCCGTGATCCACCGATGCAATGAACACAAAATATCTACTTGCCCGGCGGGTATCTGTTATCTGCGTCTACTCGTTGTATTCGATCGTGTGATTACTCGTGATTATGCTCTATTCAATCCATGGATAGAGGTCGAAGCGGGTGTCAGAGTAGTGACACACGTTGATCTCTCCGCCTTGTGCCTCATGCCTGCACCGGAGCTCTGCAAGTTCCAAACCTACATAGCTAACCACTGCATCACAACACACTGCCTATTTTCTTATAATATACATCAACTAAAGCGAGTAACAAATCATTATTCACAAAAGTGGCGGAAGGTCTGTTAATGTGTTAAAATATCCTAAGCTGTTGTAATTTCGCCAATTTAGCTGTGAACGTGCAATCTGCTATCAATGGAGCCAGATGGGCGAGGGTGGCTTGGAACTTCCTCCTTACTAGGCAACACGTGCGCTTTTCAGCCAATAGCCTCTCTTTTCAGCCTTAGCATTGAATTCAACAGGAGCTCTGTTACTAATAATAATAATAAACTTTATTTTTATAGCAACTTTCATGTCAATGAAGACAGCGCAAAGTGCTTTACAGGCAGAAGTGAAATACATAAACATAAAACAGTGAACAAAACAATTTGGACAATAAAAACAATACGGACAAAACAATACGGACAGACAATGTAGACAATAAAAAACAATACGGACAGAAACAGGGACAAAAGATAGGCATCACCTAAAAACTAAAACATCAACTAAAAGCCAGGGTAAACAGGTGGGTCTTAAGTCTTGCTTTAAAAATGTCCACAGAGGGTGCCAGACTACTCTGGTCACAAGGTGGTCGCGACTAGTTTCTCATTGGTATATTTAACTAGTCGCAGTTGCGAGGTGCAGGGCCAACTTCCCCTCCTGCGCCTCCATTGTCAAGTCGTCCCCACGCCTAGAAGCGATGGTCCCAATGTGACCAGGTCGACCTGGTGGTGACGAGTAAGCATGTGGTCACGACCTGGATGCTAGTGGATTTGGACCTTGTTGCGACGTGGTCAATAGTCGCTAGTGGAGTTCGCCCTTTCTGTATGTCTGTGCCCCCAACTAGTATTTTGTGAGAGGCACTCCTCCTGTAAGTCATGTCTCCGACAATGAAAGGAGAATCCACGTCACGGCACAAGCCACACTGGGAAAAGTCTTCCTCAACAGTGCTAACATGTTTAGATTTATTACAATGCCACTACCATACGCTTCATTAAGTGCTTGTTCTGGAACAGAAGCCGCCTGTCGTTCTAGAAGAGCCTCCCAACTAAACGTCACTTCTAATCTGCACACAAACAAGAGTTCTTACACAAACAAGAGGCCTGCATCTCCCCATGTTTCTACAATAGCTGTCAGAGTGGTGTACCCTGGAGGGCGGAGGAGTCCCTCTTATTTAGACAGACGACGACAAGAGAAGTTGGAGAACAGATGGATGTAAAACAGAGAGGCACGTCCTAGGGGCGAGGGAGCCAACATATGTCATGGAGAGAGAGAGCAAGCGAGAGAGACTGTGTGTGTGTGTGTGTGTGTGTGTGTGTGTGTGTGTGTGTGTGTGTGTGTGTGTGTGTGTGTGTGTGTGTGTGTTGTGTGTGTGTGTGTGTGTGTGTGTGTGTGTGTGTGTGTGTCTTGCACTGGCTGTGCTGTGAACACGTTGTTGCTGTATTGGACTAGAGCTGTCTAAAATATGCCTGAGCACGCTCCAGTCCCTAAAGGCGTTTTCCTTTCCCCCGTCTCCAAAACGATGTTTCATTGACCTTTTGGGTGTTTTTTTTTACTGGCACATCAAAGGGCTCCACCATGAATTTAAAACCAAATGTATCATATAAATGTTGCCTTTTAATACCTTTTTTATAGACTGTGTAGTCTAACCAACGATGTAGATAATTATTTTTCATATGCTATTTGGGTGAAGTGCCACGGCTTCCCCTCCGCCCACCTCATTGTTATTCACTGTCTCATTAGAACATGCATGATCTGCCTGGTTGGATGCACAGTTAAAGGGAAAAGGACTATTACAATTAGTATTTTTGTGACATCACTAAATAGGAGAATCTGAGTGTCCATCATGCGCCCCCATTCAGACACACACAGAAACACAGATATCTTAATATGCAGTAGTCTGACTGTTTGAAAAAAAACTTGTGGGGGTGTAAAAATACACTGGGGATGGTAAAAACTCCAAAAATTAATGTAAACTTCATGGTAGAGCCCCTTTAAGACTCACCTAATATCCGAATGACCTAACCTCCGAATGCAAAGTGCAGTCGGGGGACCCCCTGGGGACATACAAATGTATAGCCACATTATGTAGCCATTCTGTGCAATTACTGTAAAAAGTACAATGTATGTGTCATAATGAAAACAGTTTGAATAATACATTTGAATGGCACTTTCTATTGTTTGAAAGTACAGTATATCAGTACAGTATTCATAACTCGCCTCTGAACATTCTCTAGGGCTCTGGGGAAACCCATGCACATGGTGTTGTTCCCACAGTTCATGGTACAAGTGATGTGCCCACACTAGTAAAGTTACACAAAAGAGTGCTGCGTTCCACTAATTCAGCTTGACGTGTCCTTATTGAATTTGGCTGACAAATGTCTGAGTGTTTGCCAATAAGGGAGATGGCGGTGCGGCCTCCATTAGGAAGAGCTGGGGTCTCCCAGCTCAGCCACAGTCGGGGCAATGCCATTATAGCAGCCGATTCAACTTTGAAAGCTTCCATGGAGATCAACCACATATACACATACATTTGTGTTTACCGTCACTTTAAGCGTGGACAGCACTAGTCTATATTGTCAGCCTTTTAGGCAGACATGTTTGTGCCAAGTTACGGATGATTGCATTTATTTCTTAACTCTTGTCTTGATTGTTTAAACATGGCATTATGACATGCAATGATACAATAACAAGCATCTAGGCTTGATAAGACAAAGGCTTATTGATTATGGGTACTCAATAACCTTGCTATCCAATTAATGCATATCCAGCTCCATCATGTTCATATACTGTATGTCCAATAACGTCCCATATAGCTGCGAGTATATTCAAACCTTGCAGGGTAAGAGTGAACCAGCTACTACCCCTGAGGCCTAGAGTATATGAATGAAGCAGGCCTAATCCATACAGGCCTGTGCTGGTAGAAGTAATAGGACAGTTACCATGGGGAAAACAACATTATCGCCACCACAGGACAAGCTAACTGTGGAGGAAGAGTGACAGGGATTTGAAAAAACATGTGCGGTTCCCTGCAACTACAGTGTTTACTGTATGAATTGCATATGCTACGTTACCTGCTATGGAATAACATGAAATTCAACTTTGTTATGTATGTACACCATTGTGGATTTTTCAAGCTGGCAGGGATTGGAAACAAGCCAGGTGTTATCTAGCATTGGTATTATTATGCCTCAATATAAAATAATGTGCATATAAACACCCCCACCACCTCAGGACATTGGGGTACTGCAGCTAAACTGCTTCCAAACAAATGGCAAGACTGGTTATATCAGAGTGGTGACTGATCAAACCATTAGAAATAATGTTGTTTTAATTTTCATTAAAAACAATTTTAGGAATGTTATGTTATTTGCACTTTAATACTCAATTCCTTATGAAAAAGTCCCCAGTGGGCAGTAGCCCACCCCCTTCCACACACGCACACACACGCACACACTCACGTGCACCCTCACGGAATCGCAAAGACGGGGTCGTGTTATGGGAGACTTAATTAGTTTTACTTCCTCCAGCAGTAGCTTTGAGTTATCTCCAATCGGTGCTACAAAACGGCACTTTACGTTGCCCTGCGCGAAAAAGAACAATGAATGGGGCTCATGAACTCTTGTCCCTGCAGCTTGTTGGTGCTTTTATCTCTTAGCCCTGCACCCACTCCATTCACTGTCAAGTAGCAGCTGCAGCTACCTAGACATACAGTTTACTGTGCATGTACTGTACCTCTACCTGCAGCAGACATGGTGTACTGTGAATTTTAAAAAAGTGCTTGTTTACGTTGTATTAGGACTGAGGACATCATGACGCACACAAGCACACACACACAGGCACACGTGCGCACAAGAATGTAGATGCGCAGCCAGTAAATTGAGGTCATATTATTTTGAAAAAAGCAATGATATGTCAGGGATTCTCCATGCCTGCTAATCTCTTTTTATACAGTCTCATTGGCTGTGGTGGCCAGACTGTTAATCTATTATGTGCATGTGGCAAGACTACGTGACGGTGTGTGTGTGTGTGTGTGTGTGTGTGTGTGTGTGTGTGTGTGTGTGTGTGTAAGAGACTGAGATACCGGAAGAAAATGAGAAAGTGACAGCGGGAGAGTGGGAGCAATATTAAGTGTGTGTGTGTTATGTGGGTGCATATCCATGCACGCGCGCGCGCGCGCACACACACACACACACACACACACACACACACACACACACACACACACACACACACACACACACACACACACACACACACACACACACACACACACACACACACACACACACACACACACACACACACAACACACACACACACACACACACACACATTTTCACTAAGTTTATTACTTTATTTCCCCATGGGGATTCTCTTTTGGCTTAGCGTCTCCATGCAGTGTCAAGGTTCAAAACGAAATGATTATGAAACAGACTCACAACAGAGGCGGAGAAACGGAGGGGAAAAGAGAGAGAAGAAATAATATGCAGAGAGAGAGTTAGGACAGGAGGTTCCCCTGTGGGAAACCTCATAACAAATAGGTCAAAGTCAGGATACTATCACAACCTATAGAAGGCAAAACATGCAAAAAAAAAAAAAAAAAAAAAAGATGGTTTCAGCCTCATGAAAACCCGTTAGTTAGACATATCACCTGCTACATAAAACATGATGACATGTTGCATGTTTTGCCTTCTAGGTTGTGACCAGCACCCCGACTTTGACCTGTTTTCTTTAAACATTATTAGACGCCTTTAGAAACACATTGCTGAGGATATTTCTTGGTAATGATTTCGTTCCGAGATTTTCATAACTTAGCCCTCAGTAGACTCATACAGAGGCAGAGAAAAGGGAGGGAAAGAGGAGAGAAGAGATAGAGGGTGGGAGAGAGAGAGAGAGAGAGAGAGAGAGAGAGAGAGAAGGTGACAGAAGAGGAAAAAAACACACTGAGGCATCGATGAGTACGTCTGGCACAGTGGAAAAAACGCCTTGAAATTCAAAGCAGCAGCCTTCAGAGAACAGCAGTAAAGCCAGGCAGCACTAGCTTTGCTTCTTTCGGCGGGTATTTCCTCACAGCATAACACACGCTTTCATCATATTTCTGCTGATTGCCTGGGATTCCATTCCCTGCAAAAGTCTGGGGCTTCCCCCTTTCCACACGTTCATCACTAACTGTACTGCATATATACGCAATGTGTGTTAATAGTTCACTGCTACTCTACGCTTTGCATTTGACATTTAAGGATAATGCCACGGCTTTACACTAATAGGAAATATACGGCCAATGAGATGGGAATACATGGCATAAGGGGCAGCCTGCAGTTTACGGTAGAAGAGGTTAGGTATTGTAACTTCTGGCCTTACAGTATAGGCAATAATGAACATCCAACCCCGGACAGTGAGAATGTAGGCTACGTTTAAGGATAATGCATACACATGGCAGTAATGATTGCCTCAGGGACGTGCAGAGATTGTTAGAGAGGCAGGGGCTAAAATACCAGAAGTGGGCTCTTTTGGGCCGATCTATTCGCTATTTTTTATAATGGCTTGTCGATCAGCTATTTTCAGGGCGCAAGCGCAAGGTAGAGAAAATGCGTTGTACGGCATGGATCTTCTGAACAAATGTGTTTGCATGTGAATGCATAAGCAATTGAACTAAAGCTAAGCCACAACCCAAATCTGCTATATGGTCAAAGCACAGCAAAGCATAGCACGTGTTAGGCAAACATCATGTGATCTCAAATTCACCTCTCAGTCATAGACCGTATGGTGAATTTGATCAATAGCCCCATTCTAAGCTTATGTTGGGGTAGTGGAAACAGCCAATAATATAAATCAACTAAATCAAACAACTGGACTACATTTTTAGAAATAAGTCAACTGCACATAAAGCCTTCTAGGGAGAAAGTTCTCATTTAAAGCGATATTTCATTTAAAAACATCTTTGGTCATTCTATTGTCTACTAAGGCTCACCCAACACTTTATAAGTTGCTATGTTCAGTGTTTAGATATTTGATATTCATTATAGCTGCCCTGCCCAAGTCCTATACAAACCCAACATAACTTAAAACTTAATTTTAACCATGATTGATTTATCACAAACCCCAAACCTTTCTTGTGACTGATTCTTGTGACTGATAAAAGTCGTCCGTAATAATTCATTTATCGTTCATTTATTTTTAATATATTGTTTTGAAAAACCCACAGTGGTGAGCAAGAAAGAATAAGACAATATTTTAAAAAGTCGGCAAAAAAGACAGATGTTTTTCACAAATCTAAAATTAGGAAGGGAAGGGGGCAGGGCTGCTAAAATGGAACCACCTCAAATATCTAAATACTGAATTTAGTAACTTATACACCGTGTTTACAGGCTAGAGTAGATGATGAAATGACAACAAATGACAGTTGTACATGTATATATATTTAAGTGAAATATCCCTACTGGTTCATTTTTGCAACCAGACCTTTAAAATCCCTTCCAAATCCACCCCCGAGGCCTGCCATATTCACTGGAAAAACGTGTGTGGCATTTCTACTGTGTAAAATCCATGATAATTACTTGGAATGAATGGAATGAAAGAGTGGGAATGGCGTGTTGGAAAAGAGACGAGTGGCATTTGCATATCTTTAACCATAGTAACAATGCCGTTTTGGTGGTCTGGAGAGTACAGTTCTTTCTGACAGGTGAAAGGGCAGAGGCTGAAGCCCCCTTTGAGTGCACGTCCTTGAATGGCCTACACATCCATATGGATTCATTAACCCACTGGTACATGTCCCCTCCATGCCATGTGCTGAATATATCCTGATTAATCACTACCGGCTAGGAGGGAGGGAGGGTGCAGATGGGAGAGGAAATTCACTCAACTTACACCATTTTAATAGCCTTTTTTCAGGCATTATTTTAAGGGGGAATTCAGAAGTTCAGTAGTTGCACTGTGCCGGGTTTGTCACCGTCTTTCGAATAATAACTCTTGAGCCTACTTTCTACGAGTACATCGCTCATCAAAAATGCATTATTTCGCAAATGAGAAATGTGATGCCGGATGTCGTTATATTTATGTTTAATGAGGGTTAACCGCTCAGGCCTGATTCATACAGCCTCCCAATGGAGACAAAGCACTTTTAGTGTCTTTTGGCAGAACCTCGTCTATACTCGGAGTATAGACGAACGTCACTCTTTAGTGTCTATTTTTATTATTATTGACCAATCAAAATTTAGGAAAAGACGGGACTAATTGAACTAACTCCTCTCTATGCTCAGATAAACAAACTTATTATTTTTTTTTCACCCTCCTACATTCAGCTGTAGTGCACAGTATATACAAACAGTAAATGCAAACATTAAAAGGGGATCTACCAAGTATTTGGCATTTTTCAAGATTTTTGGTGTGTTTAGCTTGGCCGTGTCCGAAAGGTCCCTCTCAGATGTAAAGTACCGTAATTTCCGGACTATAAGCCGCTACTTTTTTCACATGCTTTGGACCCTGCGGCTTATACAACAGTGCGGCCAATCTATGGATTTTTACAGGTAACACAGGGGTTTTCAACAGGTGGTCCCTTAGTTTCCAGGTGGTCCCCAGACTAAATGATGAAAAGTTGGTTAACCTGATGTAACTCTTTGGAGCGTAAAAATGAAACCAAATGGACCCTTGCGGGTCCATTTGGTTTCATGTTTACACAGTCAAGAGTTATGATATTCACCATCTAAATTAGGTCCACTTAATTAATAAGTCATTCATTTTGGTCTCATTTTGATGTTTTGCCTCTTTTGTTTGGGAAAATCCATCCTGGAATTGTGAACAAAACCAAAAGAAATCTTTAGTTTTGGGGTCTGTGGGGTGAAAATGTTGAATAAATAGTGGGCCCTGGTATCAATAAGGTTGAAAACCACTGCTCTAACATGAAGCTTGTTGTCTGGTGCGGCTTATAGTCAGATGCGGCTTATAAAAGGAAAAATCAGTATTTTGCCCGAAATTTAGCTGGTGCGGCTTATATTCAGGTGCGGCTTATAGTCCAGAAATTAAAGTAATATTCAGGGACAGATTTATCTTATCCTCCATCCTCCCTTTAAGTCGGTATTGGTATGCATGGCTCAGTCCCCACCTCCTCCCACTGTGGTTCAGTGCCCCATTGAGACTGAGTTGGGAGAAGGGGATAAGTGGTGAGGAGGACAGGAGGCGAGGGTGCCCCTGAGGTGTGGACATTTGTGGTACTGCAGCTGAAATGGCTTGGAGTGTCATTCTGAGAGAGGAGGATAATGAATGGTCTGAGTGGTTGTTTAGGCTCCAGTGGGTATAAAGAGGTACTATTAAAGGGCAACATTTATACCTGAGTCTGAAATAAAGGCATTCATTCATTCATTCATTCATTCATTCATTCATTCATTCATTCATTATACAATGAATTGGACTTTAAATTCAGGGTGGAGCCCCTTTAAGTGCCCTCGACAATGAAAGTAGAATTTATTTCATGAAGTCGCACCCATACCATTTTCAGTTACAGGACTTTTATTAGGCAAGTAAAGCATCAATAATAACATCAGTTGTTGTTGAAGTTGCAACAGACACGCAGCATGCATAAAGCTAAAGGTCTGACTCAGAGAGTTTTCTGTTTTCACTGATGAAATGTTGGTTTAGTGGTGCCACAACTATAGTTAGTTAGTAGCAGTAGTAGTGTGTCACATCATTTTAAATATAAGAACATAAATTGAAATATATTCGAAATTTGCGTTGTTTTGCATGTCATCATATTTGGTGGGCATTCAGGGCATTTAGGGGGGCACTGCGACCCCACGCCCATGCCTAGATCCGCCCCCATTTCATGTGCGTCTTTGGCCATTGTGTCCTAAAGACAAACATTAAATGCAGTCAACAATGCATGCAGAGAATTCAGTCCACGCATGGGTATTTTTTTTTAAATGTCCCAAGTATTCTCAGTGGTATAACAACAAAGATGTGTCACACTGTCCCCCGATGATGATGCATGAAGAGTGACAGCTGGTAAGAACGTTTTATTTTTTTGCTCTGTATGCTACTGTAGATGGCTGGGCTTTGGGTGCTAATGGAATGCCTTTTCATTCACACCACAGGATGTGACACAGCACAGCTTGTGTGTGTGTCAGCGCGGATCTAGACATGGGCATGGGGGGGGGGGGGTATTTCAAATTAAAGTGCTTATATTTAAATTTGAAACACTACTGCTACTGCTACTAACTAACTACAGCTGTGTCACCACAAAACCAACAGCATGTCATCATTAAAAACAGAAAACTCTCTGAGTCAGACCTTTAACTTTATGCATGCTGCATGTCTGTTGCAACTTCAACAACAACTGATGAATTATTGATTTCTCTTGTCCCTCCAACATGTTCTCTTGCCCCCCAAATGGGACATTTTACATCCGTCCCTGGTGTGTGTGTGCTATTCTGTTGTCTGTCGCTGGATGTGTCATATTGCCGGAGACGCTGGACCCCTTCTATAGCTGTCGCAAGAAAGACTCATCACAACAGGCGAAAGTGCCATTGAAACAGAAAGAAGACCAAGACCAGCTTTTTTTTTAGATAAACAAGGCTTGCACACCAGACCAGTCCATGAATTTATGCAGATCCTGTGTCATACAATGATGAGTCTATCGTGTTTAATTTCGACAGATCTTCTGAACCCATTTTGTCCTGACACTAGATTCTAGTTTCCGAGAGTAGATTCTAGTTTCTGCAGCAGATTCTAGTTTATGACAGTACATTTATAGATTCCAGTTTCTGACACTAGCTTCTAGTTTCTGACACTACATTCCAGTTTTTGACAATACATTCTAATTTCTGACACTAGATACAATTTTTTCTGAAAAATCTGTTTCTGTGTCAGTGATTTACAACATATTTCCTACCAATAGAGCCCCCAAAATGATCTAGATTTGACTGCGGACAGAAGAAAAGATTTGAGTTAAAAATGTTTGCTCCGAAAGAAAGATTTGCGCATCATTTTCATGATTTTTTCAAAAAATATCAGATCTACAAGTTCATAGCGTGCAACTCAGAAAGAACCAGCTTTTGGGGGGAGATAAACAAGGCTTGCACATCAAACAGGGCTTTGAAGTTACACATCCTGTGATGTTCAATCAATGAGTATATTGTGTTTAATTTCGACAGAATGTGCCAGACGTGGAGATCGATCACTCACTGATGCGACCAGAATTGTCACTCTTTAAAAAAAAACACATCTTACTTCTTAAGAGAGCAGGAGCGGATGTAACATTTCCCAATTTGGGGGGGGGGGGGGGGGGGGTGCCACAGCTGTACTTAGTAGCAGTAGTAGTGTTTCAAATCATTTTATATATAAGCAATTTGAAATATCTTGAGTTGTTTTACATGCCACTGTGTTTGGTGGGGCAGTCAAGGCATTTAGGGGGGCATTGCCCCCCCATGCCCATGCCTAGATCCACCCCTGTAAGAGAGGAAGATCAAACACAGTATGTACATGCAGACACACGTGCACGTGCGCGCACACACACACGCCGGCGCAGGCAGCTGTGACGACCACGGAGATAATCGATAAGGCAGGGGTGTTATGACATCACCGGTTGCTAGGGTAACCCAGCCCCTGGCGCAGATGGTGTTTTATCTCTCAGGCATGGATGGAGATTGGAGAGGTTTGCCAGACAGAGGCCAATGTGACATACAGACAGAACAGCACTTTTGACTACAAGACTGTGTGTGTGTGTGTGTGTGTGTGTGTGTGTGTGTGTGTGTGTGGTGTGTGTGTGTGTGTGTGTGTGTGTGTGTGCGTGTGTGCGTGTGTGTGTGTGTGTGTGTGTGTGTGTGTGTGTGTGTGTGTGTGTGTGTGTGTGTGTGTGTGTGTGTAATTTACCTAAGCCTAATTAGCCTATTAGGAGGTGCAAAATCAGAGTACACAATGTGTTGCTCCTGCAAACTTTTGAAACCAATCTTAGCGTGGAGGACGAGTATGAAATGTTAAATGGTGCATATATATATATAGCACCTTTATACAAGGTGCTTTACATCAGGAGCAATTAGGGGTCAAGTGTCTTGCTCAGGGACACATTGACACTAACTCTGGGGGAGCTTGGGTTCGAACCAGCAACCTTGCAGTTACCATCCAGTGACCCTACCCCTGATCCACCGCCGCCCCAGTATGAGGCTATTTCAGATTGTATGAGATGTCTGACACTGCCTACCCGTTTCGGTTAATTGCGAATGTAGTGAGCAAGAAAGAGTACTATGTAGGGCATGCAGAAGAGCCTCTCTGAGTATGCCGAAATATGGAGAACTCCATATGCGGGAAGTGAACTGCAGTGTTCGCTTCTTGCCCAAAATATTCGTGTATATGGGAAGCGAACAGCATTCTTACTGGTGACGATAGAGATTTGACAAAGGCCCTCTATGAAGAATGATTAAATTAAAGATTGGAAAAGGCCAACTCGGATGGCCACAATTTCATAACAAACAAAAATGCAAAACGTGTCAAATGTGATCACATTTTACAAGCTGGAAGAATTGGTGCAAAAAAGGGAGTATGCAATGGGTGAGAAACTCCATGCAAAAGTGGACAGAAGGGAGATTTTCGTTGCCATCTCTATTATTTATCAATGTGTGAATGATAGCCCTAACCCAAGTGGGTTTGCAAGTGTTGTATCATGTATTGTAGTAGCCCAGGAAATCCACACACAACAAACTAGACTAGATCCTGGCTGCAGCAGATGTCTTGTTTTGCTATACCCAACTGACGCACCAGATCTGTTTTTCTTTAATGATTTGCTGACATCAACCTATCACAATACATAACCATACAATTTAGATAAAATAAATAAATAATAGGTCATGTACTTGCATCAGTAATATACTGTAACAAACTGTAATTCAGATTGAAAGGAAAAAAGCAAAACTGTTGATTTTGAAATTAAATTACATTTTCATTTAGCTGACAACTTGATCAAGCAAAAGTAATACCGGTAATTGCATTGAAGAAATTATAGCTTTCAAAATACTAATGAAGTGGTGGCAAACTCAATGCAAAGTAGTTGTCTCCAATCAGTAAAGTATCAAAAAGGTACAGTAATCTCAAAAGTAATGCAATTAACCAAGCCATTTAAATGGTACAGTAAATCATAGATGTTCCATCATGCTCACTTGAAGCACAGCTTGTTGCTACTTCAATCAGATTGGTTCCTTGAAATTACTACATGTTGAATAATGACTCATTTCTATTATAATGTGTTCAGCATCAGTCTGCTAATTGCTGTGTTCAAAATTCAGATCCAAAACGGTAAAAGGTAATGGCCTGCACAGACCACACACACCTTACTAAAGATATAGGGAAATGAAAAATGTGTTTTCCGCACACTTTTAGAGCATATCCCAGGTCATTATGTGGTCATACTTAAAGGAAAATTCCACTGCATTTTCAACATTCTACTGCCATTAATATACTGTATATGGAAATTTTGTTCCCACATGTCTCATATTTGCCCTCTTGTGCACAATTAGGCTATGGCGGCATGGCCTACTTGTTGCAGTGCACTCAAATAAAAAGGCAATGCAAAATGTGTATTAGCCTACTCACCCAAACACAAGTAGCAGGCTCCACTTTGTCCAAATGCTCTGGATCCAAAGATAACTCTCAAAAATATTCTCCAAAATTTTGCTCTTCAGCACCACAACTCTGTGGTTCATCAATTTCTTCAAGTTCATCAAATTCTTGTTTTGTATTGGCCTTAAAAGTGTCTCTTGCAAAACAAACACTCTTTTTGATACCTAACATGGAGCTGGCGGCAATCACTTCCTGTGTTTTTTTTAGCTGTTCCTGGTATCACTTCCTGTTGCTAACAAAAGCATTTTCCCCACAGCTCCCCCTATGAGCAAACCACTTCATAGACAAGACAGAGCCATTTAGAGACAGAGTTGCGCCAGTGAAGGGGTACGCAGTCATGTGGGTTAGTCACGTGGTCACAGTGAGCCTAACAGTGCCACTGACCACTGACTGACCACATAGTGGAGGCTGGAGTCTGAAACACATTGTTGTAAATGAGAGTGGCACAAATAAGAGCTATTTTACATACTGTATGTATGCAAAATGACAGCCAATTTAAATTATTTTACAGTTCATGCTTATTTTACGGTACATGCTTCCCCTGTGTGAGTATGTGCCGTCAACACATACACCAAGGCCTGCCCCTACTTGATCCTGACTTTGGACGAAAGGCTTTTCTCCTAAAGGCTAAACTGAAACTTTTTTTTTTTTTTTTTTATCTCAGGGGCTCACTAGAGACAGGGAGAAGCTTCTATGGTCAGCACACTTTATAGTAGGGAGGATTAGCCCCCCCAAAATTAAGTGAGCTTCCTCATACAGCTAGAAACATTGATAAGCTACAGCTAGTCTATAGGCTCTCATGCTCCCCTGTGACACTTTGTATTATTCCACTCCATTTGCACCTGTTAAAAACAGTATCAATAATGTGTAAACGGTGTCAATAATGTTTCTCCATTGCATAAATTGTGGGTGTCTGTCCAGCCATTTGACATGCCTGCCCCATGATTCCAAAAGCTGGCAGACTTCCATATTCGGGCATGAGCTACATTCGCTTCCCAACTGCCCTACAGGTCTAGTAACCATTATACTTTTCTAATCCCGTCTTTTTGGACTACAGAGCGCAGAACACTTTGCACCAGCCATAAACAGATCAACACAAAGCCAATTTATCCTTCCAAAACCTGTACAATTTAAACCTGCATATCGAGTAATGCTTTCATTGTGAAGGTTTAATTTGCGCAGCCTCTCCCTGGAGGACTGTGTGTTTTTTGGGGGGGTCACGCCGAACGCAACTTACGGGGAGAATATTTTATAACAAATGTGGAATTATCCATGCACGCGGCACACCTCTGCCGATAGGTCAGACGCAGCTGAAAGAGACAACGTCTCTCTAATGAGCTCCACCATTAGCCTGCGCGCTCGCTCAGTATGCTTCCCCTGTGGGCCGCGCTCGCTGGAGACCAGAGTGATTGAAGTTAGAGAGGAACATCTTGAGATGTGCGTGTGTGTGTGTGTGTGTGTGTGTGTGTGTGTGTGTGTGTGTGTGTGTGTGTGTGTGTGTGTGTGTGTGTGTGTGTGTGTGTGTGTGTGTGTGTGTGTATCAGGGGCGGATGTAACATGTCCCATTTTGGGGAGGGGCAAGAGAACATGTTGGAGGGGCAAGAGAAAATGGTATGGGGGCAAAGTTGCACCCATGCCATTTTCGGTTACAGGACTTGTATTAGTCAAGTAAAGTGTCAAGAATAACATCAGTTGTTGTTGAAGTTGCAACAGACACGCAGCATGCATAAAGCTAAAGGTCTGACTTAGGGAGTTTTCTGTGAGTTTTCAATGATGAAATGCTGTTGGTTTAATGGTGCCAAAATTGTAGTTAGTAGCAGTAGTAGTGTTTCAAATCATTTTAAATATAAGCACTTTAATTTGAAATATCTTGGGTTGTTTTGCATGGCATCGTGTTTGGGGGGGCAGACTGGGTATTTAGGGGGGCATTGCCCCCCCCCCCCCCCCCCCCCCCCCCCCTGCCCATGCCTAGATCAGCCCCTGGTGTGTGTGTGCGCGTGTGCTTGTCACATATGAACCTCCAATATGTCTGTGTGCAGGGCAGTGCCAGTGCGGCCAGTGCACCTGCAGCCCCCCAGGGGACACCCGCGTCCACGGGAAGAACTGCGAGTGTGACGACCGCCAGTGCGAGGACATCAACGGGGAGGTTTGTGGAGGTGAGAATGTGTATGCGTGTGCATGCCACCGTGCGTGCTCACGTACACGCACACACACACACACGCACGCACATGCACACACACACACACACACACACACACACACACACACACACACACACACACACACACGCACACACACAAACAAACACGCGCACACACACTCAATTATTTTCATACAATTATTTTAAGCCTGGTGCTCCTGGTGAATCATGTAAATCATTTGATTCTGTAAAAAATAATAATGTTGATGATTATTTACTTATTTACTTACTCATAAGATGCATAAAAAACACACACACACACACACACACATACAAAACGAAAGTGTTCCTTGTGTCCTAAACATCATTAAAATAAAGCTCTGGTTGCAAAAGTGGCCCTTCAAGATCTTGAGCTATGGAGCTGACCTGTTGATCTGACACTGACATGCTCCATTGGTGGCCAGACGGCAGTACCGTATCCATTCCACATGGCAGACTGCCCAGCAGTCTGCCATAACCTAGACAGATGTGTGCGTGCAACACCTCATTGCGTCCGTCACCTTACACTGGATGTGCCATATTAGTAATCAAAGGTGATACAGATCACAATTGTGGTGCCTTACAGAGCTGACAAGGGGGACACTCTGCAACACTATGCCCCTATACACTCTTTTAAATGATGGAACGTGCCTTTGTGTTTGATGCTATACAGGACTCACGGGTGCTCAGTCCTCACTAATACCATCATCTATACCCACACACAAACATCACACATATTGATTCTCTGATGTCTCTAAAATGCATGTGCAGGCTAATGTTTGCTGTCTGATTGCGCACGCACGCACACACACACACACACACACACACACACACACACACACACACACACACACACACACACACACACACACACACACACACACACACACACACACACACACACACACACACACACGGACATGACATCGAGTATGCTCAGAGGTGCCATCCCTCTAATGTGCTTTTGGGGATGCTGTGGTGTTTTCCCATCACTGGTGCATTGCAGTATCTGAAGGGAAGTTGCTCCTTTAAGGGACGAGAGGGGGGAGGGGGGGGATGCAATATTTATGTGAATGCATTAACGGGGTTCATTTTGCACCGGGACTGCCCAAGAGACAATGCTTCTCATGCCGCTAGCTATATAGGGACACTGTGGGTCGACACTCGCAGGGGAAGCACCGCTGTGAGCTGCATGTGTCCTTGCACACACTCTTGCTCTATATGTCAACCGGCAGATTAGATGGTATAGGTGGAGGAGGCCTGTGGAAGTCATTAGGTGCGGTACAGTATGGCTAGAATAAGTGTGGGAGCGCACAGGCACCTGGAGATGGAACATCTCCTCCTCGCAGGGCTCCATCCCTCACTCGGCTATATGGGTGACCAGATGTCCCTCTTTGCGTGGGACAGTCCCTCATTTTCCGAAGCGGTTTAGGTGTCCCACAAATTGACTGACAGACATCGTGTTCAAATGCCCTAACTAATATGTGACTTTCTGTTGCGCCCAACTATAGATAGGGGGCGGCAGTGGCACAGGGGTAGAGTCACCAGATGGTAACCACAAGGTTGCCGGTTCGATCCCGGGCTCCCGCAGAGTTAGTGTCGAAGTGTCCTTGAGCAAAACACTGAACCCCTAATTGCTCCTGATGTGCTAGTAGGTACCTTGCATGGTTTCCACTGCCATCAGTGTATGAATGGGTGAATGTGATACACAATCTTGCCTTGGATAAAGGCGCTAAATAAATGCACCATTTATCAATGTGTTTTTAAGTCAGTTAAAATAAATGAGAAGTAATTCCACACTCACTCCAGAGGGGCCACACTGCATGTACTGTTATGATCTACAAGCTCAAGTGTTTTGGCCTAATAATAGTAATTTGCCATTTTGGCCCGTACCATTTCCTCACTTGCCTCACACACGCCATACTTCTGTCCCTCAAAGAACTGTTTGGATCTGGTCACCCTACTTGGCTAATGTGTTCGCTTCTCCCACATCTTTCCACCTCATCCCTCTCTGTCAGTGAAACTCCTAGAAATCCTGATGAAATATCTCTCTCTCTCTTTCTCTCTCTCTCGTACACATTGTGGTTCTTGGTCATGGGACCAACTAGAGACAGCCCAGTGCCGTGTGATGTGTGTTGTATAGTGTGGAAAAGGCGAGCAGGTACAGACAAATGGAGAGCGGGAGGGACTACTCTATGGCCTCCTCCTCCTCCTCCAAATGCAATTAACTGCTCTCCCGGACTGGCTGATTGAGGCAGCCACGCGTGGCCCGGCCGCGGCTGCCACTCCATCCCAGTCGAGTGACAAACTCCACCTTAGACTTCCCTCTGTGTGCACCCGCGCGCGCGCGCACACACACACACACACACACACACACACACACACACACACACACACACACACACACACACACACACACGCTCCTACCTCCACTGCATGGCAAGAACCACGTAGTCTAAGAAAAAAGGAAAGGAAACAGAAAGGATCGTCTGTGTGTGTGAGAAAGAGAGTAAGGGACCGGACAGTATCGATACACATTGCAGAGCGAGAAAATAACATAGGTATTGTTGGGGTGAGCATGAGGTCAGCCCACATCAACGGAATATTGAAAATGTATGAACCGAGTTTTAGAACACATACAACACATGAATGGATATTGGATATACTGTATATTTTGTTGAATATAAAAATAGCAATTTATGTGTTTGTTTGTTTGTTACACTTACTTGGTTGTTCACCCAAGGCATGACCATATGTGGTAGCCTATGGCCTTGTGACATCATGTGACCTCATCAGGGATGGAGATCCCTGCTATCATCAATATTAAACCCATATATGGAAATATCCTGATGTCAACAACATTGGCCAGCAAACCCATCACTGGTAAATCTAACCTCAAACTCCAAGGTGGATTCATCACAATCTACAGTATATGCCCGTTCATATTACCAGTAATATGTCCCAGCACTCCCGCCATCAGTGCCCATACCCGAGGTGGGGTGGGTGAAAGGGCCTTTCTGTGTGGAGTTTGCATGTTCTCCCGGTCTCCTATAGTGTAGAAACCCTCATAGGATCACATTATATAATTGACCTGGGCCAAAATTGTGGAGGAAAAGAAAAAAAAAAGAAAAAAGAAGAGGAGGAGGGGGAGAAAACCGTAATAGGATTCTCATTCGGGATGTTAATCTCACATTCAGTGCCGGAACAACGTGTTGTGCAGCTTTCATATCTTATGTGAATTATACATCTCGCAAGTATACAGTACAGTGTAAGTGTACAGAAAATCCCGGTTAAGCACGAGTGATCCAAAAGGTTTTGTTGATAAAAGTGTGTGTGCATGTGTGCGTGCATAATTCAGTTGGGCACCTATTAGACCACCCAGCCAACCAACCACCTGTTTCAACCAATTAAATGCATGGCGTGGCCTGTTTATGTGTGTGTCAGTGTGTGCGCGCACAGTCGCACACACACGTGTGCGTCAGTGTTTGTCTGATGTGTAGCCTTTCTTTGTTCCCCCCTCTCTTTTCTCTCGCTCTCTGAAGTGGTGGAGGTTTATTAAGGCGACGACACGGCCGGCAGTGACAGTTCCTTTCATGTCTCCCAGGGAAATACAATGAGCCTGCGGTCTCTCTCTTGTCTCGCTGCGAGGCCTGTCTCCTTGTACTGCTTATTAGTGTCAAGACTCACCTTCTTCCCTTGTCAACTTTACATGTTTCTGTTCTGCATCATCTGCCCCCTCCCTCCCCACCCCCCTGTATACTCTCTATTGGTAAATGTCCATTCATTAGATCATACATGGGCAACTGGCTCCGTATCACTTAAAGGGGAATTCCACCCATTTTCAACTTTTTTTCTGAGAGCGTACAAATGCAACCGAATGAACCCGTTAGGGTTCATTCGGTTAGAAAAAAGCTTAGAAAAAAGAAGCATCTAAAGAAATCCATTAACATGGTGAAAATATATCTTGTTAGTGGTTTTCTTCAGAGCTCCATTTCTTTGGAACACAGAATGGGGAACTTTTTTATCATGTCCACCCAGCACCTCTAGGGTATACTAATGGCATATTAGAATGTTGAAAATGGATGGACTTCCCCTTTAATGTTATCACTTAAACGGGTAGACGATTTTTTTCTACAAAATTACAAAATAAAAATAAAAATAAAGATATAGGCAGTTTTGGCGGGACATAGGGTCATGAGGTCATACAATCTACAGTAAAAGAAAAAAAAACATAAGTAAGTTATAAGTCATAAAACGTATGTCATGAATATATGAGTATGTCAGGATTTTGACTGCTTTGAAACACAGCTGCTATAATCCCAATACTTGATTCTGATTGGCTGGTCACCGTCATGTGACACGTGTAAAGCCGGTAACCCACTGGAATCTTGTCGCAGGTGTGTGGTTTCTACAGCTGGTTGGCCGGGAACTACTTTCTTGTATCTGAGAACTACTTTTCTTTAGCTGGGTAACTTACAGTTGACATTGTGCTACAGTAAATTATTTGAATTGGTACTTATGCATGTTGCTATAATAGACCTTTAGGTAAGCCCCACCCTCTTGTCCACCCTAGGACCCTTTCCAGCCGGGCTCATACATTCCAATGTAAATATCATGGACTTTACATTTTTGTAACCAGACCTTCAAAATCTCTTCCAAAGGAATGCCCTGTAGTGGAAAAGGTTACAAAGGAAGTACAGTAACCTGCTGCCTCTCATGGCTTATTTCTTTATTCTCCGCCCACAGGTCACGGTTACTGTTCCTGTGGACGCTGCATCTGTGAGGGGGAGTGGTTCGGGAAGCTCTGCCAGTTCCCACGGACGTGTGACATGAGCGACGTGCAGAGCAAGGAGCTCTGTGAGACCGACGACGGATCCCTGTGCAGCGGGAAAGGTGAACAGAACGTCAACATAATGACTTGCTATGACTTGACATGAGTCCATATTAATGACCAAAGATGTGGTCTAAAAATGTGAAAAATGTTTTTTTCAATTACCTGGACCTTTAAGATCTGGGCTTTTGTAGCATGGCCAACCGGTGCTACTTATTTTGGCATATTGCCACAATATGTAATGCCCAAGTTTAGAGATGCTCAGATATGGAGCACAATGCCCAAATATGAAGTCTGCCAGCTTGTGGACGCACAAGCTGGCAAAAATGGAGTGTGTGATGTCAGAGTCTGATATCACACACACCAACACAACAGGCTAGCCTACTGTATATAAGCTCGACGTTATTCCTCACACACACACACAAGTATCAGTGTCAGTTCACGTCAGTCAGAAGCGTCAGAGGAATCAGTTCAAGAGCAACAAACTCGAATTCAACTCCAATAACAATGGTCACGTGGAAGAAGGTGTTGGGAGTGTCATTGCTGACCACTGGAGCACTGGTGCTGGGGTATTACTTTTGGAAGAAGAGGAGAGGGAGAAATCGTCCTGCATCCAGCAGCAACAGTAATACCGACGAGGAGTCCACCACCACCACCGGCAGGACCCACAACCATCCAACAGCCAAGAGCCCCAACAGGAGCCCCAACAGGAGTCCGCACAGGAGCCCCAACAGGAGCCTGATGAGCCCCAACAGGAGCCCCAACAGGAGCCTGAAGAGCCCCAACAGGAGCCCCAACAGGAGCCCCAACAGGAGCCTGTTCTACAGGAGGACAAAGACAAGCCCCAACAAGAGCCTGTTGTACAGGAGCCCCAACAGGGGCCCTTAGTGCTCCAACAGGAGTCCGCACCAGAGCCGGAAGAGGCTGATGAGCCCCAACAGGAGTCCGCACCAGAGCCGGAAAAGGCTGATGAGCCCCAACAGGAGCCCTTAGTGCTCCAACAGGAGTCCGCACCAGAGCCGGAAGAGGCTGATGAGCCCCAACAGGAGTCCGCACCAGAGCCTGAAGAGGCTGATGAGCCCCAACAGGAGCCCTTAGTGCTCCAACAGGAGTCCGCACCAGAGCCGGAAGAGGCTGATGAGCCCCAACAGGAGTCCGCACCAGAGCCTGAAGAGGCTGATGAGCCCCAACAGGAGTCCGCACCAGAGCCGGAAGAGGCTGATGAGCCCCAACAGGAGTCCGCACAGGAGCCTGAAGAGGCCGAGGAGCCCCAACAGGAGTCCGCACCAGAGCCTGAAGAGGCTGATGAGCCCCAACAGGAGTCCGCACCAGAGCCTGAAGAGGCTGATGAGCCCCAACAGGAGCCCTTAGAGCTCCAACAGGAGTTCGTACCAGAGCCGGAAGAGGCTGATGAGCCCCAACAGGAGCCCTTAGAGCCCCAACAGGAGTCCGCACCAGAGCCGGAAGAGGCTGATGAGCCCCAACAGGAGCCCTTAGAGCTCCAACAGGAGTTCGTACCAGAGCCGGAAGAGGCTGAGGAGCCCCAACAGGAGTCCGCACAGGAGCCTGAAGAGTCCCAACATGAGTCCGCACAGGTGCCCCAACAGAACCCCCACCAGGACCCTGCTGAACAGGAGGCTGTTGAACAAGAGCCTCAACAGGCATCCACACAGGAGCGTCAACAGGAGTCCACACAGGAGCATGAAGAGGAGACTGAACAGGCGCCTGTTGAACAGGAGGCTGAAGTGGGGCCTCAACAGGAGCCCCAGGAGGAGCCTGAACAGGATCCCCAACAGGAAGAGCTCCAAGAGGAGTCTGCCAGCGGCCAAGAGCCCCAACAGGAGCCTGTTGTACAGGAGCCCCAAAAAGAGTCTGCCAGCAGCCAACTGCTCAAACAAGGGCCCAAACAAGTGCCCACCACCAGCAGCCAAGAACCCGGACTCCCACAACCAACGGCTAGCGCAAGAAGAAGAGCAAGAAGAAGGAGGAAAGTCCAACAGCCCGACTTGGAGCCCAGTGCCAGCGGGTTGGAGCCTGAGGTGAAATCTGCAGCGTCCGAGGACAAGGACGAGGAGAGACAGAAGGATGAGAGCAAAAATATGGATACCCTGACCTCTGCTATGGGTGAAAACAGAGAGATGACCCTGACCATACCTCACAAGGACAACGAGACAACGACCCCCAAGAACGAGGATGTAGAGACCTCAGTCCTATCCCCCGAGGAGCAGCAGGCGGAGGAATGCATTCAGAATTATTACAGGAACAAGAAAAAGAAAAGAAGGGGCTAGAAGTTGGAAGAGGACAGTCAGGTGAAGGAGGAGGTGCTGGTGGTCTCACGAGAAGCTAACTACCTTAATAAATCAGTCATTGGATATTTATAAAACATTCATTTCTCAGTAACCAGGTACAATGTATATGCGTTAATAAATGGTTTGTAAATTAATAAAACACTTATAAAGGGATTCAGCCCTTTATAAAGGGTTGAATCTATCAATTACAAAAACATGAGAATAGCATGATTAAGCACATTCATGATTTTATTTTATTTTTTATTTTGGGACGAGGGTATATAGGCTCTGCAAATTCCACAAACCCATAAAAATATAATAAACATGTAGCTCACATGCCACATGCCAGAGATACACGCACATGCGGTGTATCACTCGTGAACAACAGGCAAATTTGCTTTTATTTCGTCAAGAGGTTTATGAGACTCTTTAGTGCATCGGTTCATTACTACAACAGACTGTGGCCTTGCACGGAGGCATTAAGAGCCAAGGGTGGGGGGTGAAAATGAAGACGAGTGGGTTCATTCTCCACGCTCCGTGGCATTCAGACACAAACATAAAAGACCGTCTCTCTCAGCTCTCCCCTCGTCTCCTCACCTCGTCTGACTTTGTCCTGGTCTCTCTCTCTCTTTCTCTCTCTCTGTCTGTCTCTCTCTCTTCTCTCTCTCTCTCTGTCTGTCTCGCACTCCCCTCTTCCTCTCTCTATCTTTCCATCGTTACGTACACTTTCAAATGCGTGTCAAGTGGAGGCCTCCACCACCCTGTTGATAGAACACTAGGTTCCCAAAGTGGGGTCTTGGGGCCAGCTAAATCGCAGTTAGGAAACAAATGGACCTTTTGTGGGGTCGGTAACTCTGTTGAGTGGACAAATGGAACACGATCTGTTAGGGTCCAATTGTACACTCTCATAGTTCAATTATCATTGACTTTGCAATATAAATCTGAGGTCCCAGAGATAAAAATGCCATTGGGGGTCAGTGGGCTAATTAGCGACAAATTTGGAGATCATTGACATGAAATTTTTGGGAACAGTTGATGATAGAACATCACGTGAAAGAATGTGAGAGAGACCATTCGGAAAATCGGATATCTCAATGAATGTCTGACATTTTGGGGTGTAACAATACACTGGGGAGGCTAAAACACCCAACGGCATATTTTAGGTGATTTCCCTTAATTCAAACGGCTTTGTTTATGATACCCCCCCCCCCCCCCCCTACTATGGAGCTGACCATATAAGGAGTTCCTCCCTGTCCCCAGGTACCCGGAGGTATAAAAAAATAAAAACCTTCCCAAATCATCCAAATCACTGAATACTCCTTTAACGCCTTATTGCAGGGGTTTTCAACAGGTGGTCCGGGGACCACCTGTGGTCCTTGAGATGGTTCCAGGTGGTCCCCAGGCTAAATGATGGAAAGTTGGCCAACCAGATGTAACTATTGAGAATGTAAAAATGAAACCAAATGGACCCTTGCGGGTCCATTTGGTTTCATTTTCACACTTTCAAGAGTTAAAATATTCAACATCTGAACTAGCACCACTTAAACAAGAAGTTTACACTCTTTTGTTTGCAATATCCAGCCTGGAATTGTGGACAAAATCAAATGAATTCTTTAGTTTTAGGTCTTTGGGGTGAAAATGTAATCAAATGGTGGTCCGTGGCTCAAATGCTGAATAAATGGTGGTCCCTGGTATCAAAAAGGTTGAAAACCCCTGCCTTATTGTCCTGCTGTCCTTGAGCAGAGGGGCAGGAGAGCCAAAAACGCTGATAGGAGGAAAGAGGGGTGCCATTTATTTGGGTGCTTGGCGTATAGACAAGGGGATGAGCTCATATCAATTCTGCCTGCATTGTTGATCGTCTCCACCACAGGAGACATTGTGGGCAGTGGTTAGTTTGTTGTTGTTGTTTGATTCCTCTATTGCTAACTTTTAATAAAGTTATAAACTGTACCACCATCTGCCCCCCCCCCCCCCACACACACACACACACACACACATACTGTCTAGTCGACAGACCACAGACCTGGCATAGAAAATGAATTAGCATAATATGTGTTGTCCATTCAAAAATCATGGTTCTTGACACTAATGGCTTGTCTTTCACGTGTGTGTGTGTGTGTGTGTGTGTGTGTGTGTGTGTGTGTGTGTGTGTGGTGTGTGTGTGTGTGTGTGTGTGTGTGTGTGTGTGTGTGTGTGTGGTGTGTGTGCGCGCGCGCCGCGCGTGTGTGGCAGGGTCTTGTCACTGTGGCCAGTGTATGTGCTCTCCCAAGGACTGGTGGGTGTCTGGAGAGTACTGCGAGTGTGATGACCGAGAGTGTGACCAACACGACGGCCTTATCTGCACAGGTGGCGTACACACACACACACATGCATGCACGCACACACACACACACACACACACACACACACACGCCTCTTCTATTGTCGGTTCTGTCCCAATTGTATAGCAGTTAATGGCTTTGGCAAACGTGTCGAGGATGGAGGACCAACAGAAAAAGCTAAATGGAAAATGGGCACCCACGTGCACACGCATATTTTTCTCTGTACAGCTCCTATAATCCAGAGGGGCTGTGATACTTCTCTGAGCTGATAATGGGCATTTAACTGACATAATGTTCATGATTACCGTATTGTCCCGATATAAGACGACTCCCATAATATATAAGGCGAACCCCGTTTTTCAAGACTCATAGCTTATGTGTAAAAAGAACATTGAATGTCAAATAATATAGTCCCCAAATATAAGACACCTCATTTTTTTTAAAGATGTTTCCATTAGGGAAAAACATATTCAGGCCAACAGGGTATACTGTATGTCTGTCCTTAATTGTCAACGAATTTGCACTGCTCCCTGTATTGCCATATTGCATTTCATGACAGGGGCGGATTGGCCATCTGGAGTACAGGGAGTTTTCCCGGTGGCCTGCGCCACCTAGTGGCCTGGACAAGATCCAAAATGCACTAGTGGCACTTCCAAAATGCACTAGAATGTGCTAGATGCTCACCTGGAACATACAGATCAAAACGACCATTAATCTTCTACATTCTCTAGTTGTGTAGACTAAGTTGGGCTAATTCACATGATGAATATTATAACTCTTGAGGGTGTAAAAATGAAATTTCATCCCCCCCCCCCCCCCCCCCAGGGTGGCCTGGCAAAGGCAAAATTGTCCCGGTGGAAAAATATGTGCCAATCCGCCCCTGTTTCATGATACCAAAAATGTCAGCCCATGGAAGTGTCACAGTACAAGGATCAGCATTTCAACATAGGATTGGTTGGTTCTCAAACATTTCTCATGTCAAGGACCCCCACATTTATCGTGAACATTTTTTAATACAAAAAGAAAAAATTGGGTTGCAAAATCTCGGCGGTGGCTCGGGGGTAGAGTCACTGGATGGTAACTGTAAGGTTGCCGGTTCAAATCCAGGCTCACCCAGAGTTAGTGTCGATGTGTCCCAGACACTTAACCCCTAATTGCTCCTGATGTGCTGGTTGTGCCTTGCATGGTTTCCACTGCCGTCAGTGCCTAATGTATGTGTGAATGGGTGAATGTGATCTATGCACAATCTATGTAAAGCGCCTTGGATAAAAGGCACTATATAAATGCACCATTTACCACACTGTATAATTCTGGGGGTCCTTGACATAAAATAGTGTGAGCTAATATAGAAACGAAACTGTTCTGAAACAGTTGTATTTTTTCCCCTAGTCTTGGGTCCAAATGGGTTAAAATGATTTTGATGCTATAGGCCTATAATCATGAACTCATTTCGGGACACCCTCAACAACCCCCAGGGGACCCCCTGATTCCACTGACTAAAAAAAAATCATGCATTTCAAGAGGAAGAGAAAACAAATTAGGACTGTAAAATGTTGCTGATTATAGCAGCGCATTACTGATTACTGTCACCATTACCATATGCATGAGAATTATTCCCTTTTTTCTCAGTCTGAAGCCCCCAGCCCCCCCCCCCCCCCCCCCCCCCCCCCCCCCCACACACACACACACATACAAGTGAACCCTCATCTCACCCCCCTTTTTCCAGTGAATGTTTGTTTTCCACGATGTGTCTTGTCTCGTCTTTGCCAGTAAATTACGAAGCATCACAGCCAGAATTGTATAACGGCATCGTCAAAGCTGTAGATTCTCTTTACACGTACAATTGATGAGTGATGTGGAAAATGCCTCGTATTAGAAATGCCTGCTTGTTAATTTCATGCACCAAAGATGATAATTCCAGCAAGCCGTTTTAGCCTGCGAGACAAAATGCAATTTGCGCATATCTAACAAAGGTAAAAGAAAGGAAGAAAAGGGAAAAAATTAAAACCTTTCAAACAAATTTAATAGGCCTCCCACTCCCTGTCTCCAGGAAACACAAGCACTTTGTCAGTGGATTGGCTTGTCACTATTCCCAAACAAACTTAACCCTGAAGCAAGCCTGGCTCCTTCCCCGCTACCATAAAAATACTACGTTAAAAGATATATTTTCTGGTAATTTCGGTCTCACAGAGGTGCTTATGCGCCACAGCCGATTGGCCATCAGCCCCACCACTCAACAGTGTCTTACAACAAACATATTCCGGGCCCATATTCCAGGCGGTTAACCGTCTGGGCACCCCGGCTGCTAAGCCAGCCTGACGGCGTGCCTCAGGTTCGATTCCCGAGCCCGACGGACTTTGCCGCATGTCACTCCCCATCTCTCTCCCCCTTTCCTGTCAATCTACTGTCCTATCAATAAAGGCAAAAAGCCCAAAAACAAATCTAAAAAAAAAAAAAAACATATTCCCCACTGCGGTGAATGGTGATTTTCGACTATATCAATCTGGCTATTAAATTGATTATTTTTTTAAGAAGCGTCAGATTTTATATCATCATCCACTTTCATTTGCATGCTGTTACCGTTCATTGGCTGTGTTTGTATGGTTAGCAAACGGGTTAGCCATAGCCCCATGACAACAACGTAATTCTGATTGGTTGGTATGAACCAATCACTGAAGTCTGATGCTTTGACAATGCCCATCGCAGAATCAGTCAGTTACAATGATGATGTGGAATTAAATTCAATTCAGACTGTCTATAGACTGTCTAGAGACTCTAGACTATATTTAATTACAGCAATACATGGCAACTTGAGCTACCCTTTTTTATATTTTATCACCATGGATCAGATCAGTGAAAAACGAGCATATTATTTATTAAATATTACTAAACAAAAGAGAAATTAAGTTGGGAACTTCTCCTTTGGTCCACCCATTAAGACATCTGAGATTGTTCAGGTGAAGAAAAAAAAGGTTCCTTACGGGTGTACGAGATCCCCCCCCATCACACTACCACTAAACAAAACTCCATGAAGGTACTGAAAAACATCAGCAACATTATGACAATTGCAAAAAATGTAATCATCCGGGTGAAACATCACCCGTGTTCAGTGTTTCTAGGACCATATGCATTGTTTCCTTTAAACAATGCTGTCTCAACCATCTTAAACTGACAAATCTCTTGAAATGAAATGCAGATGACTTGATCGCTAGCTGGCATCCAAAGGGCACATAACCTTAGAAAGAGAAGCCTCTGTTCGCGCCCGCGGCAGGCAGACAGCTTGTTGTTTACAGATTGCCGACAGTCGGTGGCATCTCTCGGCGTGCTTCATGTCAGCCAGCCTCCTTGTTCCCCGGACCAGGCTAAGTGAGTGGCAGCTCTGGCAGGGCCTGCACCCTGGGAACCAGAAACACACCAATATCCTGATAGGACAATTATGTCAGAATGGACCACAGATCTATCGCACCCTATATATACCTCATGATCCTTTTCAGCTCTGCCACCTGTAGCAGTGTTGTCAGCTTGTAGACCATTTGCGTCATGCAACTAAATGTAAAATGACTTGTCTTATAGTTTATCTCTTGTTCACTATTCCGTTGCAAACATGGTAATCTAGTTTTTATTTGTTGAAGAAATTGACATTAGATTTAGTCAAACTAGGCTGAACAGTAGAGTTAGACCTCTAACCCCATAAATGGGACCTCTAGGCCCATTTATTGTGGATTTTGGATAGGGGTAGAAAGGTCTGAATCAATCAAATAATAGTAAATAATAGCAATAACGTTCTGGTAAAGATGACAATTCTGTGTTTTGTAGTAGTAATCTAGCAAAGTAACGATTTTGTACAAACCTTTGTACAAACATTTGCATTTTTCTTACACAGAAGTTGAGTAAACTGTTCCTTGAAAGCGTGTCAACGTGCCCATGATAAAACGTATAATCATAATCAAGTATAACCATGTCATGTGTCTACTCTATCGGTACTATATATCCGTTAATCTGATTTTAACAGAAGGTTGAATAAAGAGAATGGAATAATAGTCAGGGTCATTGGTCTGTCTCTTCCAGTGTAAAGGTCTCATGTGACTTGCTCTAGGCCTATGAGATCACCAAAATGCCACGAAATCTCACAAGATCTCAAAGGATTTTGGAAATCTCATTAGCTGTTGTTAAGATTCTGACAAATCCTCATAGACTCTATTTAACATTTAGTTTTAGTCATCATAGCTTAGTCTTCATTCAGTGTCTATTTAGTTATCATCACTGAATTCTTTCGCCATAGTGTTATAAGTGACGAAATCAAAATCAACTGCTTCCATCCACTTGCCTTTGACCACAACCTATTCTCTGTCACCCGTTCTCTCTACAGCTCATCATCGGGTTTTTTCCTCATTCCTCGTCCACTTATCCTCCTTATATTCTTCTCTCTCTTTTTTTCCCTCGTTAGGTTTAATCCTCTCTCTGGCCTGTCCTCCTTTGGCATCTCCGCCTCCCTCCTCCGTTTGGTATAATGTGCCTCTTGGGCTGCGTGACAGCCTGAGACAGCAGGCGTCCACCTCCTAACCCCTGCTGCCTCCCCCCTCTGACAACCAAAGCACTTGACATGTGCCATGCACAGGGGAGCTTGGGGGGGCATACAGAGTGGAGAAGACGTTACAGCAACTCCTCCTTCACAAATGGGTTGAGATCAGGGCCGAATTTAGCCAACCCTACTAGGGTGGGCTGGAAGAATGGCAAGCTGGGCAACTCCTGTTTTTCATATGAAGCAGTGGTTTTCAACCTTTTTGACACCAGGGCGTTTGAGCCACAGACCACCGTTTGAGGAAATTTTAGCCCCACAGACCCCAAAACGAAAGATTTCTTTTGCTTTTGTCCACAATACCAGGCTGAATTTGGGGAAAACAGTCAAACATACAGCTCAAAATGACCATTAATCTTCTACATTCTCTAGTTGTGTAGACTTGGGCTAATCCAGATGATGAATATTTTAACTCTTTAGAGCGTAAAAATGAAACCTACATCTGTTTAACCAACCATTTAGCTGGGGAACTCTCTCGAGGACCACTGGTTGAAAGAAACCCACTGATATTACCTTTCACTGGCTGGGCACGATGCACGTTTGGGTGGGTTCTGCCCACTCCTGCCCCCTCTAGATCCGGCCCTGGATGAAAAACTGAGGACTTACATAATAGGCCGAGGCCAGGCGGGTTGACAAAACATATTCGTATGTTTGAGCAACACAAGAGCATCTGCTGTCAAGGCTGTGTCGACAGCATTTGCCACAGTGGTCAAATGCTTCTGATTGCTTTTCCTCCACCAAGGTGTATTTTTGGCATTAGGTCAGTGTAGAGGCACTAGGGTACGTACCAAAGGACAAAGAGAATGAGAGATGGAGGTGGAGTTCAATTCCTGCACATCCACCACCAGTAGATTGCCTTTAACTGGCACAGCCACCGGGGCCACCTTTACAAAATGTGTTTTAAAGGGATAGTTTGGATTTTTTTTTAAAGTTAGGACGTATGAAATCCTTGCCTTTAATATAGTGGTGTCAACTGTATTAATTGATGTCCAGAGTCTTGTGGTGGGAGTTCTGCTCTGTTTTTGGTGAAATACTAAGTAGTTCTAGTTATTTTGGGGGAGTCACTGGGGCCACGCAGTGATTGTATTGTTGACCCATTTCTAAAATATTAGCAATATTAGCATGTTACCCCTCTCTCACAGGGAACTATGTATTTTGTGTCCATATCACTATGCCCCAAAAGTAGTGCCATGCGATGGGGGGGTCAAAAAAGAATGAAGGAGGTCCTAATATTTTAGAAATAATTCAACAAGACAAATGACGTTAGTTTTGTGGATTCATTTACTTTTAGTGTGTGGCCCCAGGGACCCCCACAAACTACTTAAAGTGTAAGTAACCTGTTTTGCACTACTTTTCCCAATCAAATTGTGTCATAATTACAAACACATTTGCCAATACAACAATACTTGGTGTGTATTTGCTCTGGGGGCTATCAGAAGAAAGGTGGTCCAACCCCCGAAGCACTGGCCAATCACGCCGGAAAGTTACGAGTTCATATGGCGCGTCATTAGGAGAACATCTCATCGGGTTCCCATTGACTTGCATAGACTTGCATAGAAGAGTGGCCATGGGAATTACCATATTAAACACTCTCGTAACGGAGTACATACATCACTCTGTTAATGATCGTGACCGGGGACCACACGGCCACCACACGTTGTTTTTACTCAGACAGTCTCTCAGACCGTTTTTGCAATATCCATGTTGAAACAGAGCTAGCGTATGTGGCTAATAGTTCTACACACTGCAGTCGCGAGGGGCGTGCCTCACTCCAGCTGACTAGTGGCTCAGAGCCATCTAGTACAAGACTTGCGACATTGCGGAGTCGGAAACTGAGCGCTGCCTGAATGGAGACAAACTGGAGTTCTCCACCAGCACCAAGCCAACGTTTAGTTGTTTTCTGCCGCTGGAATGCGAGGGGACTCGGTGGATGGATTATGGACATTACGTTAGCAGCAACTGTGCTTTATGCTGGGATAGAACCATGACGATAACATTAAAAACAGGAGGAGTATTTGTGAAGGAGAGAGTAATCTTGGTAAACATGCTCGTACGTAAATAACCGAACGAGCCAGCAGACCACCGCTGCGTCTACCCACTGATACTGATCCTCTCGGGGATCAGCAGCAGCTTCGCTTTTACAATCTCTTTCACAATCTCATGTCCGGGCAGTAGCATTGTTTCCGAGTTTTACGCACACTGCTGCCTGCGTACTAGGAGTACACTGCGTAAAAACATCCACGCTCAGTATGCCAGGTCGGACAGGTCCCTTTTCAAATGTGCAGCATCCCTTTTCAAATGTGGCTTTGAGGCCATGCCAGATTTCCACTGGCCAAACGTGTATCGGAATTCCCTTCCCACCTATATTGCTGCACCCACCGAAAAAGTTGTAGACGACCGAAAAGTTGTTCCAAGAACTGAGCGCTATAAATAGTCTAGACTCCACGCTGATTCTGTCTATACTCAATAAGCACATCTGCGTTGCTGGGGCGCTACCGTGCTGACGAGGAGAAGGGCATGTCCATCGGAGTTAGCATTGCAACAAGATCTCCTATTGTCGTCACCCACCGCGACATCAACAGATTCAGAACTACATTTCCCAAAGTGGCAGATGTAGTAATTTTATTTTTATAAACCTCAAATGTGAGATGTGTATGGCCGCATCAGACATTTTAAATATATCATTGGGATACTTAGGCTATTTTTGAGGGACATGTGTCAACACTTTTGAGAGTTTTTTGCAGGTTACCTACACTTTAATATTGACCAAAACCAGAGCAGAACTCCCACCACAGGACTGGCAATCAATTAATACAGTTGACACCACTATATTAATAAGTATTTCATACAAAATATGTTGTATGAAATACTTGTTGGACCACACATGGATGTATGACGTCACATCATCAACCTGCAACAGGAGCAGTCCCTATCGAGTGAAATATTCTCTTTTTGTGAAAGAAATAATGATGGAGAGTGTAATAATTTTAGTTACATAGAGGACAATTGTAATGTTTGAATGCAGAAACTTGTAACAACTACGTACTTACAGTATGGCCTGGATAGGATAGGATTTAGATGTGGGGCAAAGTTCACAATAGTGCACACAAACCTGGGGAAATCCACCACAATTATGATGAGTGTATAACATTTTATCATCATTTAATGACATTACATGAGCTGATTTCTTACATTATAGGCTTTCAGTATGTGAAAGTGATTGCAAAATGAAATGTTTTCAGCTGTCGAGAGAGCAAGGGACGGCCCAAACTATCCTAAAAGCCTATACCAGCGTTCCTATAAAAGCACAGACGCAGAGTCTTCTAAAGAAAAAAGTCCTCCTCCTCCTCCATCGCAAAAGCATGGTGCCAGGGAAACAAGGGTGTGAAAACAGGAACCTTGTTATAAAAAGGTCAAGCATGATGGAGCATTTCTCTTTAATTCACAGTTGCCCTTCTCACCCCTCCTCACCAATGCAGGGAATGGCGTGTGCAATTGCGGCAACTGTGAGTGCTGGGACGGCTGGACGGGGAACGCCTGTGAGATTTGGGTCGGAACGGAGTATTAATCAAGGCATGCGTGGCGGCGTGAGTGTGACGTTGCGGCGGAAAGACCCCCTGGCTGCCAGGAGCCACCAGGAAGGAACCAACGAAAACCAACCGGACCCCCCATGCGAGGAGGGAGGCGAGGCCGCAAGACCAGAACATTGGATGTGTAATGATTTATGGGAATCACTTGTATTAACGGCATTCATTTGTCAAAATCCTCTTGTACTGGTTACAAATGAACTTTATTAAAACTTTATTGTGTTTTGTATGCACGAAAGAAAAAAAATACTTATCAAGCGTAAAGAATGTGTTAGTCTCTCTCTCTCTACCTCTCTCTGCCTCCCTCTCTCTTTTTATATAGCAATAACGAATGAACATTGTTTAGGTTAAAAGCTTACATATTCCATAAAGCTACGCTTAATAGTGTACAGTTGTGAGAGCAGAAGAGAATGTTTTATGATCAAAGATTTGTTTTGAAAACAAGAGTGCAATCTTTGTGGGACATAATAATCATGTGTGGGCAGTCTGGTCATTTGTTTTGTTACTAGCAGAATGTTGATTTTCCTTCTGAACGGAGCCATGGCTCGATTCAGAAGGAATATCCCCCGTAAGCCTGAAAGAGTATTTTGTGAATAATTAAAAAACGACAATGGTGCATGTAGTTAGGGCATTTTGTCAGATATTTGACCAATCTGGAAACTAAATCGTTACCAAAAAATGTTTTCACCAATATGTTTGTAATGGTGTATAATATTATGTTCTAAAAGATTCAACTCCTGTGGGAAACCTCATAAAAATAGATCAAAGCCCAGGTACTAATCATAACCTATAGGACACAAAATATCATGCTTTATGTAGCATGTGATCTGTTTAACTAGATGGTTTTCATGTTACTGAATCCATTCTAAGCATTAGCCAAAAAAACACTCATTGGCCTGAAAACGGCCACACTTTTTTCTTTTGCTGACTAAGCACATTTGTGATGACTAGTACAGTACGAATGTTTTAGCCCAAGGAATGTTTTCTGAGAAAAACTAGTCCTTGGAATGAACTGGACATCATGAAAACCACCTAGTTAGACATATCACATGCTACATAAACCATGATGACATGCTGCATGTCTCGCCTCATATAGGTTGTGACCAGTACCCCGACTTTGACCTGTTTTGTATGAGGTTTCCCATGGGAGTTGAATTTCAATCTTTTATTACTTTAGATACCATTAAAAAACACATTAATGAAAAAAAAAGTGTCTTTGTTACGATTTAGTTTCCCTTACTAAATCTCACAAACGACTCGTTGTTCACTCTCGCACTCAAGTCAGGAGTATCGATTGAGGTTTTTATTCGTTTTTAATAATAAAACATGAAATGTGCCGCATGACACAAACATTTTGCATGGAAAACAATGCGAAGACCTTAATCATACATGGTTATAAATCCATTATAACATGACATAAATCCAATGGGCATACTTGCAATGGTATATATCTATATTATATATATTATTATTATTATTATATATATTTTTTTGAAAATAAATCATTTTTAATAGTGCCTATATTCTTCTCCGCCTCTATAAAACAGCCCAACCTGCAACAATCTGCATGGAAATCCATACTGTATACCGCTGGTAGTACACAAGGGCTTTTCCCACTTGAGTCAAACTAGTGATAAGGATAAATTGTTATGTGGTTGAAAAAAGAAAAGAAAAATAAAATAAAAGAATAGGACTTACATAGTTCAGTTCAGTTGTGTCATGCTGGACGTCCATGTCACAAAAAAAAGGTGGCACACAGTCAAATCGTATGTGTTAATTTAACTCTGAGAGTACGAATGGAACCAGCCGGGGAACCCTTAATGGTGGGGTCCATTTTTGGTTCCATTAGTATAGTCCCCCCGGTTTCAATTAGCACTCATGGCTTTGCAGTGCATATCAGACGATACAGAGCTGCAATGACACAAGTGCTCCGTCGCCGCTTTGTATTAAAGAGGAACCCCCAATTCACAAAAGAAAATGTAATAACTCTATACTTTGGCCTTTTTCATGCTTTTTTATAAGTACAGCCAACCCCCATCCGCGTTTCCATTTGTCCCATCCAAAATGGCAGGTGCAATAATATACTGCACACTATATTGCATTGAGTATGTTACTGACGTTACAGCACACCTTTATATATAAATATTTTTATTCAATATGTTGTATAATGTGTATACAACAGAACACAAACTGTACAGTGCAGACAAACTCATTGCATATATGTATGTAAAATTTTAGCGGTACATAACCAACGGTTCTTGATAGACATAGCCTACTACATGCAGTTCATCAATGCCATCCTCTCCCCCATGCAACAGATGGGACAACATACAAAATAAGAGGTCAGGAAAGGAAAACAAAGTAAACGGGTAAATGAAAGGAGCTATAAATCTATTAACAGTTCTCCTTTCAGCCGATCATCCGAAGAGAGCGAGAGAGTATCGGTAAACAAAATACAGACGACTTGCCAGGATCAGAAGACGACATCACGCACAACCCGTAATACGAAGAGAAGAAATGACAGGAAACGGACTGACAAACTAAAAACCTGTGGTTATACGGAGATCGAAAAAAAAAAAAAACAAAGAGATTTACACATCCTGTCATTTACAAAAATAAAGTTGGCCTTGGGAGGAGACCGAGGCAAACTGGACCGCAGGGAGCGGTTAGTCGCGAGCCCAGCATGTAGAGTTCGTTGATGTTGTCGGAAAATGGCGGCTTTGTTAAGGAGGGAGGGCTGACACCGCCGGCCTCGAAACGCAACGCGCGGCGCCCCAGCCTTGCTGTGTCGTATAGCACAGCGTTTTCATTACAGCATTTCTACATACAAGCAATTTAAAGTGTTAACTTAATGTGCTTAACTAACATCCCCGTCATAAGAAATGGCCACTCATGAACCCAATAAAACTCAAATTTAGTCTTTGTGTTTACCAAATCGCTTAAAGGGACGCTTGACCACTTTTGCGAATAAATATATGCTAATGAGATTTTTTGACAATTTAAAACACTTTCCCGGGGATCTTTGTGTGTGTAATATGTGGTCTTAGATATTTTAGCCCAGTGTCCCAGTGTTTCATTTCCCATAGTGCTTTGGTGCACTGCAACTCATTGTGGATAGGGGGGGAGAGCTGTCTTATCGCGAAAACACTGTAGTCCAGAAGGTAAGTGAGCCCAGAGATGATGACATCAGACACTGCTAAAATGTAAAAAATATAAAATCTAATATTACAGGCAGAAATACCCCAAGAAAGTGTTCTAATTGTCATTAACATATATTATTTTGGAAAAGTTCCCTTTAATAGTTTCAAACAGTAGCGTTCCATGGATATTTACATATTGTAAAATCTTATCTACCACCAAAAAAAAATGTTAAAACATGACAAATGTTATATAAATCCGCTGTTAGAATCCAATGGAACTTTGATAAACTGCTAACAATCATCAGGAGAGTTCAAAATCAGAGGTTTTAGAGTTATAATGAGTGTGCCACAGCCTACAACATGTCCACTCTGCTTTCAAACCAAACTACACAACATTGTCGTTAACCACTTCAACCTCAGCATGCCTACGGGAGGATTAACGCCCCAAACGGAGCAGATCTACAAACTTGCGGATCACCTTTTTGTAGAGATTTTGGGGGTAGACGGGGGGAGGAAAAAAAGCAATCCGAGTACAGTTTCTCTAACTCTAGAGAGTTTAAGTGGTTAATGAATATACATACATCAGTTAAAGTACTTTCCCCACACTTTGCCCCCTCGTAACAATAGCAACACATGCACATGGACGCTTCAAAGTATCTCTAGTCTCTCAAAAGTGACATCAGTCAAGAGATTTCGGAGACCATATAAAAAAGGACTACGCAGAGTCGCTTATTCCCTTTTTTTGTCTGTGGAACAGATACTATCACAGTGAAAGCTTGTGTGAATCAAATCAGAAAGTGGATCGGTTATGTTTTTTTTAAAGAACCAGTTTCTTCCGGGAATGCAAAAAATACTTTGGTTATTTCAGTATGAGTGGATTGGCGTGTGTGTGTGTGTGTGTGTGTGTGTGTGTGTGTGTGTGTGTGTGTGTGTGTGTGTGTGTGTGTGTGTGTGTGTGTGTGTGTGTGTGTGTGTGTGTGTGTGTGTGTGGTGAGTTAAAACGTCATTCCCTCTAACTTTGTATCTAACCCAGAGGGTTATTTTAGTTTATTTGTAATATTATTATCTTTATCACCACTTAATAACAAGCTTGTGAGGTATACGCCCGAGGTGAGCATAGTGTGCGCGCACGCGCCAAGCATTCCGACAGCTAAGTCGCACGTTGGCGATATAACACGACATCTCAAGTTTGGCAAGCTGTGTGCTGTATGAAAAAGGTTATATGACCTTTAGAAACTGCACATTTTGAACCCATTTTGACCTGAGAACTGATTCTACAAATACCTTCTAAATCCTGAAAATCGATGTTTCCATGGCCACTGGTCCTCAATATTTCATGCCAAGGACCCCCAAAATCATATGTAGGCTGTATGCCCACCGACTCCCATCTGAAAATATGTAGTTCCAGAAGCAAAACATTTGAGTTACATGCGTCCGCTGTGACAGAATATTCAAATAAATATTTCATGATTTTTCACAAACACCAGACCTACAAGCACACAATGAGCTTGAAGGTATGCTATTTTTTCAATAGCTAAAGCTAATGGTAGCTAATGCTTAATACACCAAAAGAGGTTCCTGTAACAAAATTACCTGACACGCGCACGCACACATTATGCTCGCCACCATTACCGGGCTATAGCTAGCTACATAATGTAAACGTACTGGCTGCAAGCGGGGCGAACACCACTTCCCACTCGGCCAAATTAAGGGAGGGGATACAGTACAGTCAATGAAAACAATCCAGGGGCAATTGGTTTGCACAATTTGTTAGAGGGAATAGCATGCACGTGTTACGGTATAACCGTTGTTGTTGTTGTTGTTGTTGTTGTCGTTGACCGGATAATGCTACCGTAGTGTCGTCTACGTACGAGATGATGTATGGATGGTGAGTGAGGCACCTTGGGGCCCAGTTGGGGACTGGGAAAGTGTTTTTGCATGCCGGGTGGGGACTGGGGGGGAGTCAAGGTCCAGACAGGCACATGAAAGGCCCAAGATGATTGATGCCCGGACTCTGCATGCTGAGCTAGGAAAAAAATCCTCTCATAAATATCTAGTCAGTTTAAAAAGGTATGTTTTTTTTTCTTTAAATAGTCATTTTCCCTAAGTTTTATACAGTGAAAATGTTACAATATAAGCCATCTCTTGTATAACTGCTGCAAGAAGAGAGAGAACACAATACTAACCTTGCCCATGCTTTAGTTTGCTGAACAAAATGGGGATGCAGCCAAGTTGTAAATGGCGCCTGCTTGTTATTCGGCCACGGATCTCCGGATTTATGCAAGATCCTCAGTATTAATTTAAACGTGTATAACTCCGTTTGGACCCTAACCCATCTGTAACTCTGGGGAGTGTACAAATCGGCCCGTTATCGGTCACATTTGTACACTCAAGAGTTAAATTAACACTGGGGAAATTTCGCTGTGTATAGATTGCGGCCCACAAAATGGCCGCCATTATAGCACTGCAGTTATTACAGACCGTCTGAGTCAAAGCCAACACACAAGCCTTGCTTCCTTACAGATCATCAGGGAAGTCCTCAAGCGAAGGACAGGAGGACGAGGCCCACAAGGCCTAGAGATATTCCTAGAGCCCCTTATGGCTCCGAAATAAGATTCAAGAAAAATAGATTTCAGCTTGCTATTTACCAAGAGGAGGGGCGGACTGAAGCCCGCCGGTGGGATCTAAGACAGTGATATGTATTACACCACTACCCTACAGCGCTCTCTCCCACACACGCACACATGCACGGCGTGTGTGTGTGTGTGTGTGTGTGTGTGTGTGTGTGTGTGTGTGTGTGTGTGTGCGTGTGCGTGTGCGTGTGCGTGTGTGTGTGTGTAGTGGGTTCCTCACACTGATTGCAGTGGGGGTAATTAGCACTTCATCAACCATGATTGCAGGAGGTATCTGCCAGCATATACACTCAACAAAAATATAAACGCAACACTTTTGTTTTTGCTCCCATTTTTCAGGGGATGGACTTAAAGCCCTAAAATTCATTCCAGATATACAATATAACCATTTCTCTCAAACACTGTTCACAAATCTGCCTAAATGTGTGATATTGAGCACTTATGCTCTGTTAAAATAATCCATCCCACCTCACAGGTGTGCCACATTAAGATGCAGATGTGACATCATGGTTAGTGCACAGGTGTACCCCAGACTCTCCACAACAAAAAGACACCCTGAAATGTGCAATTTTCTTTTGCCTTATTGGGTGTATGGGCCTCCGAACCAGTCAGTATCTGGTGTGACCACCATTTGCCTCATGCAGTGCAACACATCTTCTTCGCATAGAGTTTATCAGATTGTCAATTGTGGCCTGTGGAATGTTGCTCCACTCCTCTTCAATGGCTATGTGAAGTTGCTGGATATTAGTGGGAACTGGTACACACTGTAAAAATGGTAATAACACAATATTACCACATTATTACCATTTCGACAGTGCATACCAGTTCCCACTAATATCCAGCAACTTCACATAGCCATTGAAGAGGAGTGGAGCAACATTCCACAGGCCACAATTGACAATCTGATAAACTCTATGCGAAGAAGATGTGTTGCACTGCATGAGGCAAATGGTGGTCACACCAGATACTGACTGGTTCGGAGGCCCATACACCCAATAAGGCAAAAGAAAATTGCACATTTCAGGGTGTCTTTTTATTGTGGAGAGTCTGAGGTACACCTGTGCACTAATCATGATGTCACATCTGCATCTTAATGTGGCACACCTGTGAGGTGGGATGGATTATCTTACAGAGCATAGGTGCTCAATATCACACATTTAGGCAGATTTGTGAACAGTGTTTGAGAGAAATGGTTATATTGTATATCTGGAATGAATATTAGGGCTTTAAGTCCATTCCCTGAAAAATGGGAGCAAAAACAAAAGTGTTGCGTTTATATTTTTGTTGAGGTATCTGCCAGCATATATTTATCTAGCCATAAAAAAGCTACACTTTTAGTAGACTCATCTTACTTGGACTCTGATTTTCCCCTACCTACACAGTGTAAGAAATGCATGTTAGATAGGGCATTTTATCAGATATTTGAGTAATCTGGGAATTAAACTGTTACCAATGTGTTTCTAATGGTGTGTAATAACGTACTCAAAGATTGAAATTCAACTCCTGTGGGAAACCTCATGAAAAACAGGTCAAAGTCGGGGTATTGACAACCTATGGAATCCAACACGCAATATGTATAACTGGGGGATTTCCATGATGCTGAATCTATTCCAAGCATTAGTTTAGCAAAAAAAGAAGAAAAAACACTCATCGACCCTAAAAATAGCCATAGCACTTGCCTAAATGCACTGACTAAGCATATTTGTGACTGATGACTTTGTTTTTAGCCCAAGGAATGTTTTCAGAGCAAAACCAATGCCAATTCAGCATCATGAAAACCAAGTTAGACATATGCACATGTTACATAAATCATGATGACAGTTTGCCTGTTTTGCCTTCTATAGGTTAGTGAATAGCTACCCCGACTTTGAGCTGTTTTGTTTGAGGTTTCACACAGGAGTTGAATATCTTTTACTTGTTAAACACCTTGAGGGACACATTGACGAAGAAATATCTTTGTAACGATTTAGTTCCCAGATGTACAAGTTACAATACTTAGACTCTTATTTTCTCTTCCCAAATCAAGAAGTGCATGTTTTTACCGAGAGTGTGTGTGTGTGTGTGTTGTGTTTGTGTTTGTGTGTGTGCGCATGCGCGCATGTGTATAGTAGACAGCGTGTGTGCATGTGTGCGCGTGTGTATTTACAGTGGGCAAGAAGAACAATATTGGGGATTCTTTAGGTGTAGCACGTGCGTATGCTACTCGTGTACCGCGTTGCCAAGAAGGCGTGTCTCGCTTAGAAAATCGCCCGCCACCATCACTTGAGTTGTTTTTTTTGTTTTTTTTTTGTTTTTTTGTTTTGTTTTTCTCGTCTCGTCTAAGTGACTCGACCAAAGAGCAAAAAAGTGTGTGACTAAGAGATTAGAAAGAGAAACGAGAACGGGATCATCATACTGGTAAAAAATAGAGAATGACCAAGTCCCAAGTTATATTTTTTAACTCTATCTGTACAGTCCTCTAACCCCAGAACATAGCTGGTGCACTGTGGTATAGAAAATAGATCTGAAATTACACAGACTCTGCTGAAACAGGGGTGGAGGCGGGGAGTGGGCGGTGCCACTGGGGGAGGTGGGTGTGGTTTGGGGGGTGTTCGGGAAGAAACCATCAGCAAGCAAAAGGTGCCGCGCCGCGTTGCGTGGCTTCGTGAAAACGCATCGTTCTCACGGATTCTCACAGTTGTTTTTGTTTTTTTTTTTTTTTTTACAGAGAAGATTCTAAAGGCATTCCATGTCGGGGTGGGGGGTGAGGGGGCGTTTGGGGGCAGGCATTCCCCCCACAGTTCTCAGAGTTCTTCTCTGCTATAGCCTCCCCCACGGACGAACACCCCCCCTGTGTGCTGGCGGGGCGGAGGGTTGGTTAGGTATAGGAGGAGGAGGAGGAGGAGGAGCGCGGGGTGGTGTGTGTGGTTGCGTGCGTGCGTGTTTGGGGAGGGGTGGTTGGGGGACGGGGGTTCCCCTCGGAATCCGCCCTGTGCGAGACGAAATAGCCTGGAAGGACATTGAGGAGAGTGGGACAAAGTGCGGAAAGGTTCGCTCGGATGCGTAGAAGGTTTTTGGAAGTCTTGGGTGGGGTTTTGCAGGGGTGTGGCGGCGGGAGGGGGAGCACCCCCCGCCCCGCCCTGGCGCATCCTCCTCGTCCCTATCTCTCCCCCCTCCTCCTCCTCTCTTCCCTTCTCTTCCTCCTCCTCCTCCTCTCCCGGCTCTCCTCCTCTCCGCTGCGACTCCCCCCGCCGACGCCGCCCGCTCGGCACACAGGTGGAGGTGTGGGCTATGTGGGGGGCTGCTGTGGCGGTACCGGGGGGTCTGGCTTGTTGACCGGCTTGCCTCCGTTCATGGCCGGCTCGCTTGTGCTTTTACTGGCCAGGGCGGCTGCCGCTGCCGCGGCCGCCGCCACCTTGGGCACCGTCTCTCCGACGTCGTGAAGCGACGGCTCTCTGTACATGGCAACTGGAAGAGAGAGAGAGAGAGTTGGTTCACAGACATCAGTGATGTTTCTATTCTTTTCCAATGCTCTTGGTGTGTTTTTTATGTGCAGTGATGTCTTCGCTTTGTATTTAGAGTTTCTTCCTAAGGGCTGAAACCTTTGCAGTCAAACATGCCAATGGAAAAAAAAGGTAATATAGTGACATCACATTATCAGCCCCTCTCCTAACCCCTTTATCATACAACTAAAACTGTGGGTGTGGCTTCAGTTCAGGTGGATCTCCACCCGTATTTAATGCTCACAGAAAAAGAACATTTTATCAAATACTATATGGCCTATATATGCCAGAAAAGTGTATGCATTCAATTAATGCATTCAATGTATAGCTAACAGGGCATAGTTAACAGGGCACTGGTACTGGGGACTACAGACACTGCGTACTACCGGCGTCTGCTCTGATTGGTTAGATTCTAACCAATAGGAGTTGAAATCCCATCCCTGAAAAGTCAAACCCCATCGCTAGCGAATCAGAACGCTGCCCACAACTCCAGACTCATATACAACGTACAAGCTTGTAATGCTTGTAATGAGGGTGGGGAAGCCAGCTTATGTCGAGACGTATCATTTCCCACTCATCCACAGGGCAGTGAATTAAAAACTAGGTCTAATTACATGAAGTGAATGTTATTTTACATGTGCAAGAGAGAGATATCAACATGCATACTACGGGGTCTATCATTTCTGTTTGTGAAAGAGGTATTGGTCTTGTACATGTGCAAAGAGAGAGATAGCAGCAGCTGGGTACATACAAAACTACAAAGTCTTTCCCTAGCTGTATGTATGTTTGGGGTTTGTGTGCGTGTGAAGGAAAAAATATTAAAGGTAATAGAGGCAATACTTTAAGCCAAAAATCAAAATAGATATATATAGTTATATTTTTTCCCTTTCCCCTCTATGTTGCTTCTACTTTGATGCTGCAGCTGTTTCCCTGTGGACAGACACTGGCTTTGTCCTGCAGATGGTCCAGAACTTTGTTGTTGTCAACAAATCATGAAAACAAAACATTTGTCAGGCCCAGGAAAGTCGGTACACACTAAAGATGGCTCGGTTACCTTAAAAAAAGACAAATGATCTGGGAAAATCTTGTTGGTGATCTACAAGCTCTCAATGCTTGTAGATCCCTTGAGCTATACTGAGGGGACTCAATACGACCGCACACTTCAGCAGGACTCCATGTTTAAATAATGGACTGGCATCCGACACGGGAAGTGCAGCAGGAGAGTGACAGGACATTTACACTACTAACACTAACGCCTTGTGAAGTATCAACATTTCATCGCGGTGACACTTTCCCTGGCTCCGTGTTCATTAAAATTAAGATGAGAATGTCAAAACGGATCCAAATGGACACGAAATGCCCCTTAAAGGTGGTGTTAAGTGATTATTTTATTCATCTTCGCGTTTGTGCTCTCGTCCCAAAAGGATGAAATTGGTACTGTATCCCGACCTCAAACGTGTTCTGTTTAAAAGCTGGAGAGATCGGAGATTAGCGTTACCCATGCGTGCGCGCGCGCGCGCACACACACACACACACACACACACACACACACACACACGCACACACACACACCACAGCCATTTAACACTTGTTTTAACAATTATACTTATACCACCATTAAATGATTCATTTGGCAGCAGTGCCAATCAGCAGACAAATTATATACAGCATTGTGTTGTTACTTATTTTGAGATCATAATGTCCTCATCTGCAGTCCGCCGGTCCGTCCCAAACCGACAGAGCTATACAGCACCGCAGTTCACTCCCTTTCCGGTTTCCGTACACAAACACAATATTTTGCACTGAACAGGCGAGACAGGTGGGAGGGACTGCGGAGCTCTATAGTGCCTTGTTGATTACCTTCTAATGGCTTGGGCAGGAAGTGAGCAGCTGGTTTTGTTTTCTTCACACGGTTCCCCTTCATGGCTTGGCCCTCCTTGTTGAGCCCCAGGAACCAAGCTCTCCCCGACTCCTGTTGTCTGTACAACATGGACGAGTAGATCACATAGTAGTTCTCGAACACTGACTCTTTGAACTTGCACTCCGCCGTGAAGAGTTCCTGTAAAAGACACAATAGAGGACAAATGTATATAAATACAAGTGGTCACACAGACGAGAGGAATTCGCTATACAAGGACGACGGTAACAGGGTCGGACTGGCCATTGGGCGTACCGGGAGTTACAGCTATGATATCCTGCTTTTATATGACATGAAACAATCCCCAATGGCTCAACGTCCGTCGTGCTGGGTCAATTTTTGTACCTGTATCATTGAGTGACAAATCAACCCTCTTCTATCTTGGATCCATTTGCCAGCATCATTCTTGTGAGAGCAACAATGGGGTGTTTATAGTAGGTGGCTGTTGGTCTATATTACTTAGGAAAGTAACTTCTTTACTTTACTCGTTACCCCTTAGACAAAGTAATATCATTACTTTACTTATTACTGGATTTGAAGAGTAATATATTACATATTACGTTATTACTTTCCCAAGTTCTCAACACCGCTTTTGAAAAAATAGAGAAGTACAACATAATCCGTTTATTACAAAATAAAGCAGCAAGCGATTTGTAGTGTACATAACTGCGCAGGATGCAGCGTGTGGACTGGATCTACAATCTACTGCACATCTCTGTTGTTACAGTACCTGTCGATAGCTTGTAAATCTGTTCTATTTTTGCATGCAACAACAAGCTAATTTTAAAAAAGTAACTTGGCGTTACTTGCAAAGTAATGCGTTACTTATTACCCATTTTTGCAGAGTAATCTCGTTACTTTACTTTTTGGAGCAAAAGTAATAATATTACAGTAATATGTAATCTAAAATTAGTTACTGCCCAACACTGGGGTGTTTATAGTAGGTGTCTGTTGGTTTGTATCATTTATGTTGTTATGCAAAAGTGGCACTATTAAGGCTTGTTTGCGTGTGTGGGCAGTGACGCAGCAGCGGTATAGTTTCTGCTATCTGCACTCTGGTTTTGGTGGGCCGGTCTGGGACGAATTTGCGTGAAAAATATTCCGGACTGGGCCAAATTCACATGAAAATGTCCCAGTCCAGCCCTGGATGTTACACAAACAAAGAGATAGCTTGTCTCAGAGCATGTTATGTGGAGGTCGCGGAGACAAATCCCCCATAACTTTCATGGCTCGCCGTGATTAATGAGGTGCCGCACGAGGAAACATGGATCGCCAGGTGAACTGGACTCCATAACTCCACCTGTCTTTGAAAAGGACACATGCTTAATTGCCCCTGAGCTTTATCTAACGCAGTAGACGTCTTACTTACGTCTATGATCACGCCCGACTCAAAACCGGGCATAATAGGCTGCTCTTATGAAATGCGATGCTGAAGTTCTCTCTCTCCTTGGCCTTAACCTCGACATGAGAGCGCTGGTTTGGTCAATTAGCTCGTGTTCCCAGCGGAGAATACATGTTCGGCTCTGACCTCAATGTCTCAATAATACTGCAAAGAATTTGCTCCCCCCTACACCCCGAAGGCTAAGAACAAGACGTTCTTGTTAGATGGACGACCTGAGCTTTGAAGATCCTCTTTTATGGTCATCTCAAAGTGTATTCACCTTGGACCTTGGGAGAGGTTGTTCGATTGACGAAACGCCAGGAAAAAAAGATAATTCCTCGCAATATGTAGGCAACTACCTCCACACAGCGACCACATGACAATACGACTGCCTTATATTCTGTAGGTACTCTATTTGAGCAACGATACAATGAATCCAGTGACTTCTCAGTCTTTTGCACCTCGATTCTTCAAAGACAAATGAACGTTGAAGTGCCACATCTCTCTCTCTTTCTCTCTCCACTGTTCCCCATTCGTCTCCGACCCAGAGGGTAATGGAATGTGTTCGGCGTTGTGTGCCCCGCTCGGCTAAAAATAAAGGCATTCGTCGGTTGGGTGTATTAATCAAGGCGCGCTCGTCGCACTGGGGAATCTGTTGTGGAAAAAAAACGCACTGGGAGCTGAACTTTTTCGCCGTCTTTATTCTATAATGTCGTACAAGGGTTAGAAGAGTACCGGTATGTCCCTTTGATGACAGTGGTTCCCAAAGTGGGTTCCGTCCGTGGAGCCCCAGGGGTCTTCGAGGGATGTTCCAGCTAAATGATAGGTGTGGAACCAAATGGACCCTTATATGGGTCCATTATTTGTTTCCAGTTAAATTAACATTAATAAGACAATATACGTTGTAATTAATACACCATATACATTGTGGTACCCAGAAACTGAAGTGCCATTAGAGGGGAATTCCTTTCATTTTCAACATTTTACAATGTCTTTAATACACCTTGCTGTTGTAGTATGGAAATAATAAGAAAGTGGCCCTCTGTAGTGTGCTCTAATCTAAGGTATATTAATGACATAGTAAAAAGTTGAATTCCCTTTAAATGGATCCTGTAGACCAGGGGTTCTCAATGTATTTTGGCTGGGGGCCTCGGAAATGCTTTTTGGGCATGTCTTGGGAACACCATAACCAACAAAATGGCTGTTACAATAACCTTAATCATAGAGAAAATATATACCAAACCCAGATATAATTATTAAGGAAAGTTTATGGATGATGTTTACTACTGTTTTTATTCCATGTTTCAGCCAATTTCCATTTTTCAGCCAATCAGTTGCATTTTTTAATCATCTGGGGACGTCGCTAGAAACCCTGCCGTAGATCCCATAGCAAACTGGGGGTCCTTGAAATGAAAATGGGGGTCCCTGCATGGCATATATAATTAAATGGGAGTCCGATGGGTTAATTAGTGTCAATATGGGGATCCTTGACATGAAAAATGTGGGAAACTTATTGACTTTATTATTAAGTAAAAGCCAAGGCAGGGAGTCAAAAACAGTATTCATTTTATGGATAATTTGTTATGGTGCATTAAAATACTTGTATAACCTGCATCAATTTCACTCTTGTTATACCAATACTAAAATATACATTCTCTTACAGACTCTATCTTGATGTGGGGTCGTGCAACGTGGTGGACTCCTTGAGGCGACGGCACCACTAAATCTAAGTGCGCTCGGGGGTTATTTATGACCTAAACGCTCACTTCGGGAACACACAACACACCACAACATAATAGCCGTTATTAGCCCCTGTGTTAAATTACTCCTGTCAGGGTCTGACCGCGAGCCGGTATATGGGCTGTTGTTATTGCACAGCAGTGCCAAGCGCGGAGGAAGGAACTAAGGGAGATGCTCCGGATGGCCGTAATGATTGCGTGCGAGGAGGCAGCCAGCAGCTGCATTTTCTGAGAGCTCCTCTTTATCCTTGATTGAAGACTCCAAAGGCCCCTGAGTGGGAGGCACTCATTCAGGATGCGAGTGCGACTCCATTTTGTGATATGGCTGTGCATCCGAAGACTTACTTGTTGCATGGTATTACGTCGACGAGTAGTCAATACGGTAAGAGTGTGTGTACGCGTCTGTCTGTCTGTCTGTGTGTCTGTCTGTCTGTCTCTGTGTGTGTGTCATCAGCCAGGTACTGTATGGACATTTGACAATGATATACTGGGCACAGCATACCAAAAGGCACGTCTTGCTTCACACACAAGTGTTATTTTTTTTTTCAGAATTCACTGATGATCCGAAAGCCTCAAATGTCCCACAAAGCGTCAAGCCTTGAACAGTCAATATTTCATTTCAAACCAGTGCCATGATTTTTTCCCCCACCCTAAACATGAACATCAGGTATTATTGCTAAACGAAGTTTTTTTTCTGCTAAAAAAGTGTTTAGCATTTGTTAAATGCTAAATGTTAATGTTGTTTTTACATGTGCAAACCCCACTGGTTCATTAGCTATGCCTGGTTTGCCTGGCGGATGGTGATGGGTGGGGATCCACCAGAACTGAAGCCACACCCACAGCCAAAAAAATACAAAAACCCAGGGTGGATGTAACATTTCCAAATTGGGGGAGCAGGAGAAAATAGTATGGGTGCTGCTTCATCGCCCATGGTGCGAAGCGACACGGGCAATGAAGCCGCACCCATACCATTTTCGGTTTCAGGACTAGTGGTGCCACAACTGTAGTTAGTAGCAGCAGTAGTGTTTCAAATCATATAAGCACTTTAATTTGAAATATATTGGGTTGCTTTGCATGCCATCGTGTTTGGTGGGGCAGCCTGGGCATTTAGGGGGGCATTGCCCCTCCATGCCCATGCCTAGATCCACCTCTGCAAAAAACACGGCACACTATCTTTAAAGTGAACAGGTATAGCAGCAATCAGGAACTCAATAAATGCTAACCGCTAGCTGGTGTTAACATAATTAATCTTGGGAAATATAACAACAGAGAGAGTCTGAGCGCAACAATCCATATTCAAGCACGATAAAAGCGCGCTTAAATGATTCATGCTTCAGCATGTTTAATATCAAATAAATAAGCATTCCCCGGCTCCGGTCCCAGGCTCATGCGGGCTCTATGCCCCCATCATGATTCATTTTGCGAGGCACATTAGGATTTATCATGGTGTCAGCCGCAAACCGCGCTTCATCAAAGAGCCGCTTATCATGTCCAGGTTGTCAGAACGGAAGGCTCCGCCGCGCGTCTGCCAGGACGGGCAGAGTGAAGGAACAGGCTATTACACATGCTGTATCACGCAGCTCCTACTTAACAGATACCCAGCCTGGTTATATAAGCCAAGGAAGGCTTTATCTCGCAAATGTGGGAAGAGAGGCTGGCATGATGAGAGATGTCCCCCCCTTCCTCCAAAGGGTCCCCACAAGATGTTCCCACAAAACACAACATTGTACATGAGAATGATTTTGTTCGAATAGAAGCTGGGCAGAGAGTTCTCTGCAGGCTACTAGGCACTACACTGAGGTGATCCCCAGCCCCAGTCTTTGCCCCACCACTTCACTCGTCAAAGCAAACGATCTGAAGCCTGAAGAGCCTGAAAGTATTGGCCGAAAACCTCAATTATATTTATTTTTGTTTTGGAATGTGAGTGCTTGTGTCTGTGTGCGTGTGTGTGTGTGTGTGTGTGTGTGTGTGTGTGTGTGTGTGTGTGTGTGTGTGTGTGTGTGTGTGTGTGTGTTTTTATAAGTCCAAGTTAGAAAAATGACACACCTTCCCACCACTGGAAAATCACAATCATTTTTATAGGCACCAAATACTGTATATAGTTGATAGACCTGTGCTCTGCTCCAAGGATCCAGATCGGCCATACCCTGAATGGAAGGCCATATAATTGACCATACCCTGAATGGAAAGCCATATAATTGACCTTCATGGCCACAAACGGAGAGAGGGGCAGAATCGCACAGGCTCACATAATCAGCCCGCTTACCACAATAAAGAGATATAGGTACACAAGGGATAGAGAAAGACAGAATATCAGAGAGAAAGCAGCAGAGGGAAATGTAGATTAAGAAACTAAAGACGATAGAGATGTTTGACAAAGCCCTAATTAAAAGACAGAAGCGAGCAGTTGCTACGACATCTGGAAAATACAAAAATAACTGCAAAAAGACAGGAGACCCCACCCTTTGGGGAGGAGTTTAGTCACTGTCCAATGCCAGTCCAAATAGTTTAGCAACTGTTGCTATGCAGGTCAAGATTTCCTCTTCTAACATGCCTATTGGACGAGGACTGATTGAGGAGGGACTTAATGAAGGGCTAATTCAAAATGAATTGACGGGTCGCGGTTTGCCTCCATAAAAAAACAAACAGCCACCTATTAAAAAAAAAAAAACTAGGTGAGAAGCCACCAAGACACGGCCTAGGGAGGGGCTCCTTCGCATTAGCATGCAGGCCGCTGCTCGCCGCCGCCACCGACACAATGTGGAAAAACGAAGAAAATTGTTTATTAATGCTGCCGGCGTAAAAGCCTATTAATCCACAGGAAAAAAAGGTCAACCTCTAGGAAGCTGAGCTGCATTCACAACGCTAAGCCGCCTCTCATATGTATAAGAGTCACGTCAACACTGTGCAGACAACGGGGGCCGTTGGAGGAGGAGGGAGGGAGGGACGGGGGGGGTCTGGTTTGTGCCCGTGGCTTCGGCAGAGCTGTCTGATTACCAAATCAAAAGGAGGACTGGAGACAGCCGTGGTAAATGAAGAAGACACGGCCGGTGTGCAGCCCCGCTTGGATGGATCGCTCGCAGAGACAGAGTTTGACATTGCGGATAGTGGAGAATGGGTTATCTGGTGTGGGTGTGTGTGTGCGCGTGCGTGTGTTGTCGACCTGGCCCGCGCTCATGTGAAAATGCATTATTTTTTTTGTTGAGAAGACGGGATGATTATATGGTCACTGTCAGGTAGAAACAAGCATCGCCTCGCCTCTCTCCCATGCAGGGTCGTTTTGAGGCGAGTCTCACAGCCCCTGCGGCTCTTGGCTCAAGAAGAGCTCTTTTTTTTTTTTTTTTTTTTTTCTGTGGTTGTCAGACCATACAGTAATGTATGGGGGGACAAAAGAAGTGAAACCGGAAAAAGTGCTCCTCGGAGCAACGGTGTGCACCAATGTCAGAAACGTGTATGATGTTTGAACAAAATGTCTAGGTTGGAATAAACATCTGTTTGTTTGTTTGTTTGTTTGTTTGTTTGTTTGTTTCCAAAAGTATTCCAGGAATATGGAAAATATGGAAAATCATGGCATTAGAACAGGCTGTTCTGCGCACAAGCCACAGAGCCAATTGCAGAGTCAAATGCAATTGAATAAAATGCATTCCATATTCCATATATCCATATTATATACTGTATATGATGAAGTATGTAAAGCTAACCTGGCAACCCATGGTCACACAACATTTTTAATTACAACGTCATTGTTATAAAGTATAAATAACAGGCTGAACATGGTTTCTGCCAAGGTTTGTACTGCCATGGTAGTACTATACCATCGGGTGCTATTTTGAAGAATTGATCTCATTACTCCAACAGAATATTGAATGTCAAAATGTTTTGTGCAAAACGCAACACACATAATTTAGACTGACTATGAATGTGAACCCTCTGAACCTCCTTGCCTTCTGTCAAGCTAAACAACTAAAAAAACATCCTGTACAATAACATAATTTCCTGAATCTGAACACATCCCCCTGCACATAGCATTCCTGGTCAAACATTTTTTGGATTATTATTTATGTGAATGAAAATATTAGCATGTCAAATGAATGTTGTGAATTATAGTGACCTGACAATACCTGAAGAGAAAACTAAAACAACAAACCCTAAATATATGCCGGAACAGGATATTAAAAGCTGCATATTGGATGAGAGAGAGAGAGAGAGAGAGAGAGAGAGAGAGAGAGAGAGAGAGAGAGAGAGAGAGAGAGAGAGAGAGAGAGAGAGAGAGAGAGACAGAGAGAGAGAGAGAGAGAGAGAGAAAACAACACTTTTCTATTTGAAGTGCAAATGTGCATCCATTGATGAACAAATGAGGTATGTAATGATGGCAAGCACCATAATAATGCCCACCATATTTTTTAGTAAACCTTGGGAGTCCCTTTGAAGTGAATTAATTTGTAGATAAGCATTATTTGTGGAGATGAAGGAATACATGCCTCAGTGCTTTGTCCAATGCCACACACTAAACAAAAGCATTAATGAGTAAACATGTAATGTACATCTCTTGTGTCTCCTTGAAACAAAAAGTTTAGGGACTGTACTCTATACTGTAAGGTTTGCACTGCGATTACTCTTGGAGCCGCCCTGTTGGTCATTTGAGGTACTACAGAGAGCCATAATAGTGGGTTCATTCAGAAACATCCAGTGTTTTTTCAGACAGTGTACTGTAGCAGGAAGTAAACAAAGCTGGTCTACCAGTGCCATGTCTTAGCTTAAATTCCTAGTGGAGGAATTTTGCCCGCAATGCATTAAAAATCACAGTAAGGATCTAAATGGAAAGGTGCTTTTCACAGAAGAATGGATTATTTTGAGAATACAGCGTGGAGAGTTTTTGTTTTGAATGCATTCCACTGGAGGGGAGGCGGATGTAGTGGCATGCTAGGAGGACGATAGCCATCTGCCAAACCTCCTGGACCTTGTATCAGTGAGTCTGGTCGTGATAAATTGTATTATTTCACACCACCATTAAAGCTACCTCCCTGTCTTTGTGCAATTCATTATATCCTATCCTGGATTCTTCCATAAGGAAAGATATGTGTTTTTGAAAAGGCGGGTGACAGATGGCCAGTGACACTTTTAAAGTGTTTGGCCGTGAGAAGCACTTAAGCTTTCGATAAAGTTTCCCTAAAGATGGTGACCTTTAGGTTGTGCTCAGATATTTTTTTTAACACTAGCCAAGTGCAACTCCCCTGGCTCAGCTATACACACAAGCGCGCACAGTCAGAGCACTTAGAAAATGTCAAAATTTCCACCCCAAAAGATACATCCCCCGCTCATTCCTGTTCTGTGTTCTTGCTCAGTCTCAAACCGCAAGTGCCAACCAATATTATTGCTCATTAAATGAATAACAATCAACTCTTTTCTTGTAACACCCCCACACACGCACACACATTGACGCACGCAAGTGGCTCGATAACAAACGCAAGGTTGCCAGTTCGAATCCAGGCTGGGTGTGAATGTGATGCACATTGGATAAGGCACTAAAGGCCTCATTTACACACACACACACACACCCACACCCACGCACACGCACACGCACACGCATGCGCACGCGCACACGCACACGCACACGCACACGCACACACACACACAATTGATTTGCTATGTCCATATTTTGCTTCAAGGTGCATATACAGTATGGAGTACTGTATGGGGGTACTTTAATTTGGCAGGTAACCACCCAACTACATTTTTAAGTTTTACTTCACTTTTTACATTATAATTTTATATAACTAGGGCCTTACCCATTGCGAATATATGAACACCAAATGATGTACTGTGTGGGTAATGTGATATCACCAATGTATTTTGACGAAGGATTGCTTTATTGCACACTTTTGCACAGACACTGCAATGGCCAGTCATAAAGTGTGTGTGTGTGTGTGTGTGTGTGTGTGTGTGTGTGTGTGTGTGTGTGTGTGTGTGTGTGTGTGTGTGTGTGTGTGTGTGTGTGCATGTGTGCGTGTGCGTGTGCGTGTGTGGCTATTTGCATTAGGGTTTTCGGCCACAGGGGGCCGAAAAGGGAATTGCCAATGTTAACCGAATGGGGGAAATTTAATGCACCAATAAATTCATTATTAATCAACAATTTATTAATTTGAAAAAAGGGCTTTGTCAGTATCTTCCTAATGTTATGGTCGATGACTGTGTGAAAAATCATAGCGATTGGTGCTGCCAGTGATGAGTTACGCTCGCTTCAGACATTCAGACAGGCATTTCCTTAATTATAGTATGGATATACCAATGCTGTAACACCCTGCACATATTATGCTACAGTAGTTAAAAAATGTACATGAAAAACACTAAAACCAAGGACTGTTCAAACTAAACAAAATGACGAAAAGATATTGTGGCACAGAACTTACTGTAGACCAGAAAACCATGCAGACGGATAAAGCACCCACAACAATTGAGCGCAATTTCAGACAGCTGGTGTGTGTGTGTGTGTGTGTGTGTGTGTGTGTGTGTGTGTGTGTGTGTGTGTGTGTGTGTGTGTGTGTGTGTGTGTGTGTGTGTGTGTGTGTGTGTGTGTGTGTGTGTGTGTCATACTGGTTGGTTAGGTACTTTGTCCACTGTCTGGTGTTGAACTGTAAATTGCTGCCACATTGGTGTCAAGGCAGGCAGATTTGAGGTGGATTGGCTAGTCATGTCGTGTCAAGCACTCAGCCGTCAGGCCTTCTCTAACAAGCTGGCGAACATCTCAGAAACGGGGTCCGTGCACGCACACAGAAATACGCTCCAGCAGTCAAGCACACAAGTCGAGGCATGCTGCATTCACAGAACAAAAAAAAACGAAGTTGAATCCTCTGCCGGAAAGATGCTATTTCCATCTCCATCTCTCCCTCTCTGACTTTCTGTCTCACTTACGTACATACAGTATCTCTAGGACAGCGATATATACCAATTCCTTGAAGCAGCACTGACAGTTTTACCCCGTACCGTACGTTCACTCATGTCAGTGATTCTCGCCGTTGCTCGCTCGTGTTCTCCTACTTTCCCACTGTTAGCGGTCAAAAGACTGTGGGCGCGATTTTCCCTCCCGGCCTTATCCCTAACGTTACCCGATCCCCGCAGCGAATTCCCTTATTGCTATTTTGGTCACCTTTTCTCTTCCCTTAGCCACTAATCTTTATGCCGACACCGTTATTTGTGGCTGGAGGTGTGGTCATGGGCGTGTTTGTTGCGCAGTCCCTTAAATTGCTAATTTCGTCAAATAGATTAGGGAACTAGATAAGGCGAGCTCAGACCACCCCTTAACCGATCCGCAAAGACAGAGCCACGTGTGCGTCTGTGCGCCTTTGGAGATGTCCAGGACTCCACGTGGAAAGGCGCCAGTTCAATTCATCTCCTTATTTATGGATTGTCCTATAAACAGCTGTAGATTGCCTGCTGTCGGTCACTTCCTTGTGTTTAGGTAATGTACAGTATATAATATAATTAAATACATTCATTAACTTGTGACGCAATGCTGTAAATTGCAAAAAAGTCGGCAATTTCGCGGCTAAAAAGACGTTTTTTTGATCATTCATTTCTCGGTCAATTCTGGACCATTTTTTACATTTCAAAATGCAGCATGATGGGAAAAAGCTCCTCTCTCAGATGCTGTATAGAATATGTGGGTATGTCTTCTCTACGATGCGGGATCGGGCAAACTATAACTGTCGGGGATTAGGCGGACCGTTTCCTCCTAATCCCCGACAGTTGCAGTTTGCTCGGTCCCGCATCGTAGAGAAGACCTACCCACATATTCTATACAGCATCTGAGAGAGGAGCTTTTTCCCATCATGCTGCATTTTGAAATGTAGAAAATGGTCCAGAATTGACCGAGAAATGAATGATCAAAAAAAACGTCTTTTTAGCCGCGAAATTGCCGACTTTTTTTGAAATTTACTTTATAACATTTCGCAGACTTGGGATAAATGCACGCCACATACAGCAAAAAAAACATGGAACATGTTTTTTCAACATAACATGTTGAATGGTAAGAAATGATTGAGAATTGACCGAGCTATAATTGTTTCAAAATGAGAGCATAATCTTTGAGAATAGGCTACTCATGCATGTGTGTGTCCTAAGCCCGCAGCCAGGCTGCGTGCTTCGGAGGGTCAGACATAGCAGTAGGGATAAGGGAACTAGATAAGGGATGAATTAAAGGGAATGGCAAGACCAACACGGATTGGATGAAAGCTAAAAACGCCCAAACCACACCTATGCATAATTTAACGGGTAAAGGAGGTATTTAAGGGAGATGGCATGGTACGAAATTAGCGACTTTAGTGGGGGAACGCCTCTTCTCCAATGCTATGTGCGTTAATTTCGCATAAGGGCTAATGTAACCAAAATCGGGCCAAAGACTGTGACTCATTTCAAAGGGTTCCACGGTGAGGGTTCCATCCATGGACTCTCCCAATGCATTATGGACTTGCAACAGGTTCTGTGGGAAAGCATTGTGCTCACCCATTGTGTCCTGTCTAGATTTCTAGTTTCTGAATAACATAATATTCAAAGATTTGCACCACGTTTTCACGATTTTTCAAAAATAGCAGATCTACAAGCTCATAGCGCGCCACTCGGTGGCGCGCTATGAGCTTGTAGATCTGCTATTTTTCAATAGTTAAAACATAATGCTTAGAACACCAAAACGCGTTCAGTACACTAAGGGTTAAAGCGCAAAGAACATACAGTCCGAAAATAGCCTTTTATACTCAATATCATTATGTCTCTCAAGATTATTTCTAATGGTTTGAGCCTCAATCACCGCTCTGATATAACCAGTCCTTGTCATTTATCTCTGGACTCTGAAAGCAGTTTTAGCCACATGGAAGAAACATATATGGTGCATGTATGTTTGTGATATAGGGCCGCATACTAAAAATTGGCACCTTTCCTATATGTATATGTGCATATATGTACCATATATGTGCATATATGTACCATATATGGTACATATATGCACATATACATATAGGAAAGGTGCCAATTTTTAGTATGCGAACATATATGTGTATGTAGCATATATGTACATATATGACCTATATGTACCTATATCTACATACATGCAATGAAAATACCTATACATTAATAAAATCCAATAGAAGCCCAAATGTAGAACTTAAACACTTTATTAACAAGTTAGCTGATAATACGCAAAGATGAAACATTTTAAAGTCCATGAAAAGTGGCTTTAAAGTGGCAAATAGAAACAAAACAAATCTAATACATTTAATTAAAAAACATATTACATATTTTTAAACAAGTTAGCCTATAATATGAAAAAAAATGAAACATTTCAAATTGCACAAAATATTATGGCTTTAAAGTGGCAAACAGAAACAAAACAAATCTAATACATTGTAAAACCCAATGTGTTGTTTCATTTCATTGTTAGTATTAGTTGATACAACTTGCTACAGTAGTTGTTACAACTCGATATCCTAGTTGATACGATTTGTTTTCATCTATAAAATGAGAAAGACTATCAAGGGCACTGTTTAGTGTATTGTTGCAGATAATCCTAGTGCACACAACATTGCAGGCTTTGTGGAGAACTTCATATATATGTAGTGGAGGGTCGACATGGGGGGGGGGGCTTATAACATCTAAAATATTTTGGGGGCATGTGTCATTTACTTTTATAGATACAATTGTAAACCATTTTTCTCAATATGTTATACTTGTCTGTATGTTTTTTCTAGTCCTACTGCAACACTGTGTGCAGATATTGTACAGTAACACAGAAAGGAGTTCAGACTACACAAGTTTAATTAGGAATATTCACTCGGAGAGAGGAAATTCATGCAGCACATCTAGAGGCTATCAGGCCAATAACGTGGATAGTCGTCATTATGGTGTAAAATGTGCATGTGTTAATATCGGATAAGCTGTCTCACTTCAACATATATTCACACAAAAGGCTTTAAAAAGTTCAGCTTGGTCAGTGGTACATCGAGTGTGACTCCTCGTCAAATGAGTCTTAAGGGAATTCCAGGTACTATAAGCAAGGGCAGGTTGAATACATGTGTGGGTATACTGCCACACCCAAACAGTATATGATCAAGTATGTAGTGTTTGAGAAGTGCCAACCTTCTTATTTGCTAACCCCAGTATTTGCATTTCAACATTCCACACTTACTTTGCACCAAGTGGTAAATCAGTTTAAGATCCCTCCGGCACCACACGTAAATGATCGGTGCTCGATATATAAGCCTCACGGCGGTCAGAGCCTTTCCTCCGACGGCAGAATGCAGCTCTTGGCATCTTGTTAGCAACGTGGGCAAGGGGTGCACTGTAGAGGAGCGTCTCCATGGAAACCAAAGACGCCAGTGTAAGAGGTGGACCCCGTCGGCATCGCCTGTTTTCTTAACTATGCCGGTCTTCTGTGGCGACTGCGACGGAGCACGCCCACATCCTCGTTGAGTGTCGAAGTTGTAGAGACGGCGTTCTTAAAGTCCTTAATGACTTGCAGGTGGAGGGGATCTGGTGGAATGGGCTGACTGCAGAGCGTCGACACAGCATGGCAGCCTACAGAGAAAGAGGCGGAAGTTGTGGGCTTGTAGATTTGCTAATTTCTCAATATAAGCAGGTTTAAATCAGTTGCTCTGCTGTTTGATTTCACTGACACATTAAAGAATCTGCTGCAAAGATTCAAGTATGGCAATCAGAGTTGCAACTAATGATTGTTTTCATAATCAAATCATTGGCCGATTAGTTAAAAGATGAATAGGATTACAACACTTCTCTAACCATCACCTTAAAATATATGTTAGACAGTTCTAACCAACAAAAAAATGTGTGATTAACTGCTGATTAGGCTAATAAACACAGTTATATTAAAGCAACTCATAGTGTATTTAGGCTTATTCTGACTGCATAGATTTGACTAAGGAATAGCTACACATCTCAATCTAAAAAGGTACAGTACTCTTCTGAACTCAAATAGGACCTTTATAAATAAATATTCAAGCTTCATGTTTGGCTCTCAATATAATCAATGTTACAGTATGTGTCAAATGTTCCTTTGCAGTTGCTTCTGTCCATGTGCAGCTATATTCAGGTTGTAAAGGACAATTAATGCTGAAAAACTAAGTGGGAAACACCCATTAATAATCAATCACTAAATTAGTTGAGAAATAAATTATGAATTCTATTACGATTAATCGCCGCAGCCCTAATGGCAATGTACTGTAATGTTTTTTTTGTTTTGTTTTGTTTTGTTTTGTAAAACCTGCCTTATGCAAGGTAGATGACAGTAGAATGAGTCGTAGAAGTGAACAGGGTTCTGCAGTCCAGAACCTACCGACAAAGAGAAACAGCATAATGTGAGTGTGTAGATCAGCTAATACATGCCCACAATCAAAACAAGTGAGACACCTTAAAGAGGGGTGCCGTGATTTTTGTATTTTTTCCAATTTTATACATGTTTAAGAAGTGACAGTATGTAAATAGACCTGTTTTCTTAACTATGCCGGTCTTCTGTGGCGACTGCGACGGAGCACGCCCACATCCTCGTTGAGTGTCGAAGTCGTAGAGACGCCGTTCTTAAAGTCCCTAATGACTTGCAGGTGGAGGGGATCTGGTGGAATGGGATGACTGCAGAGCGTCGACACAGCATGGCAGCCTACAGAGAAAGAGGCGGAAGTTGTGGGCTTGTAGATTTGCTAATTTCTTATTATAAGCAGGTTTAAATCAGTTGCTCTGCTCTGCAGTTTGATTTCACTGACACATTAAAGAATCTGCTGCAAAGATTCAAGTATGGCAATCAGAGTTGCAACTAATGATTGTTTTCATAATGAAATCATTGGCCGATTAGTTAAAAGATGAATAGGATTACAACACTTATCTAACCATCACCTTAAAATATATTTTAGACAGTTTTAACCAACAAAAAAATGTGTGATTAACTGCTCATTAGGCCAATAACAAACACGGTTATATTAAAGCAACTCATGGTGTCTTTAGGCTTATTCTGACGGCATACATTGATTACGGAATATCTACACACCTCAGTCTAAAAAGGTACAGTACTCTTCTGAACTCAAATAGGTCCTTTATAAATAAATATTCAAGATTTATGTTTGGCCCTTAATATAATCAATGTTACAGTACAGTGCCACAGTGTCAATTTTTGCCTTGCAGTTGCTTCTGTCCATGTGCAGCTATAATCAGGTTGTAAGGGACAATTAATGCTGAAAAACTAAGTAGGAAACACCCATTAATAATCAATCACTAAATTAGTTGAGAAATAAATTATTAATTCTATTACAATTAATCGTCACAGCTCTAATAGCAATGTACTGTAATGTTGTTTTGTAAAACCTGCCTTATGCAAGGTAGATGAGTAGTAGAATAAGTAGTAGGACGAGTAGATGGAGGGTGAACAGTGGTCCTCCAGTCTAGGACAGCTTCAGAGCCTGCCGACAAAGAGACCGCATAATGTGAGTGTAGATCAGCTACTACATCATACAACCACAACCACACACTGCTGGCCACACCGCTCCAAACCATGCACAGATGTTGACTCAAGCTCTGGACTAGTAGCTCAAAATCAGATATCAGACTGGGTTCTGATATCTGATTTTGAGATATCTGATTTTGAGATATCCAGTCTACACCAAAGTGTAGAACAGAAAATGACCACTCTGTTGTGTTGTACTTCTCATGAGACCTCATTATCATTTATCTTTTCAATTATGGTATAACAAAATAAAATGCATAAAGTACTGTATATACTGTATGTATAGTACATGTATAAGGGGTATACATTAGAAATAAAAATACATCAATTTAAGGAAAGAATGGCAGCCACAGTATCCTATATCGTTGCATTGTAACATTCAATTGACTTGAACCATTTAAAGGGGAACTCCACCCATTTTCAACATTCTAATATGTCATTAGCAGGGGTTGACACTAAGGTCTCCGAGGCACTTGCCCATCGGGCAAGTGCAAGTCAGGTTCTACTTGCCCTCAGGTCATGGTCACTTGCCCCCCAAAAATATATTGTAAATTTTGCATTTAAGTTTACTTCCTACTTGGGTGCTTTAAACCAGGGGTTTTCAACACGTGGTCTCTGAGAGGGTTCCAGGTGCTCCCCAGCTAAGTTGGTTAACCATATGTAACTCTTGAGAACGTAAAAATGAAGCCAAATGGACCCTTGCGGGTCCATTTGGTTTCATTTTTACACTCTCAAGAGTTAAAATTCATCATCTTAATTAGCCCAAGTTGCAATGACCACCTTCAAGACAAATTTATCTTGTGTTGTGTTATAATGCACTATGTTGCACGCTTGCCCGATCGGGCAACCAGGTAGCAGTCTTCACTTGCCCCACCATTTTTTTTACTTGCCCCGGGCAAGCGGGCAAGTGTTAGTGTCAAGCCCTGATTAGTATACCCTAGAGGTGCTGGGTGGACATGATAAAAAGTTCCCCCATTCTGTGTTCCCAAGAAATGGGGGTCTGAAGAAAACCATTAACATGCTGAAACATCTTGCAGGGCTTGACACTAACACTTGCCCACTTGCTCGGGGCAAGTAAAAAAAATGGTGGGGCAAGCGAAGACTGCTACGTGGTTGCCCGATCGGGCAAGACCTCTGTGTCTTTCCCTGCTTTCTAGCTATCCACAATTCCAGGCTGGATTTGGGAAACGAAACAGGCAAATTAACATACACATCAAAATTACCTAATCTTCTACATTCTCTAGTTGTGTAGACCTGGGCTAATTAAGATAATGAATTGTAACTCTTGAGTGTAAAAATAAAACCAAATGGACCCGCAAGGGTCCATTTGGTTTCATTTTTACGTTCTCAAGAGTTACATCTGGTTAACCAACGTAACTGGGGACCACCTGGAACCCTCTCAGGGACCACTGGTGGTCCCCGGACCACCTGTTGAAAACCCCTGGTTTTCCAAGTAGGAAGTAAACTTAAATGCAAAATTTACAATATATTTTTGGGGGGCAAGTGACCATGACCTGAGGGCAAGTAGAACCTAACTTGCACTTGCCCGATGGGCAAGTGCCTCGGATACCTTAGTGTCAACCCCTGTCTTGATGACATCATCAATATGTACAGTATTTCAACACCATCAAGATGTACAGTATTCACCATGTTAATGGATTTCTTTAGACATTTTTTTCTGAGAGCGTACAAATGGAACCAAATGAACCCGTATGCGTACAAATGGAACCAAATGGACCCGTTAGGGTTCATTTGGTAGCATTTGTATGCGCTCAGAAAAATGTTAAATGGGTGGAATTCCCTTTAAACACAATGGCTTTAGTGCAAACATCATATACAACACTCTTTTCAACCTTTTTGATCCCACGGACCACCATTCATTCAGAATTTGAGCCACGGACCACCACATCTTCTAGTTGTGTAGACTTGGGGCTAATTCAGATGGTGAATATTTTAACTCTTGAGAGCGTAAAAATGAAACCAAATGGACCCGCAAGGGTCCATTTGGTTTCATTTTTACGCTCTCAAGAGTTACATCTGGTTAACCAGCTTAGCTGGGGACCACCTGGATCCCTCTCAGGGACCACTGGTGAATTAAGCCAGGGGTTTTCGACCTTTTTGAAATGAAAACCAAATGGACCTGCAAGGGTCCATTTGGTTTCATTTTTTAAATGAAAACCAAATGGACCTGCAAGGGTCCATTTGGTTTCATTTTTACACTCTCAAGAGTTATCTGGTACATAAGCTTTCCATCATTTAGCCTGGGGACCACCTGGAACCCTCTCAAGACCCCTGTGTTAGCATATATGCTAGTCGCGATTAGCATCATTCTTTCATTTTACACCATAGAGCAGCAGCACCAACAGCAGCAGCCTGAAGCCTAGTTGGTTTAACTCACGAGGTGTTTCAACACATTATACTCTCTGAACTCTTTATCCTTCAAGACCCAGTTGTCATTCTAAGGAAGGAAAAACACAAGATATAAATATGAAGTAATAAACAAACATACCTTCGTCTCTTAATCCGTTTCGTTGCCGTTCACAGTCACTTCACAACAACAGCAGTTGTGAAGAACCGCTTGCTGTGGTGGTTTGAAATGTCCCCGCCCCCCTCGGGCAGTAGAGTGGCCAATGAGAGTGCAGTACAAGGGGGCGTGCTGAGAGAATCCAATGAGTGTAGGTTAGTGGTTGCTAGGGAGACCATTAGAGCCAATGGTAGGCGCTTGCTTTTTAGGCATTGGGAATGGAATGAAAAACAAAACAAAAAAAAACCTTTAAAGGGGAATTCCGCAGATTTTCAACATTTTACATCATTAATATACTTTATAGGTGTTGTACAATTAAAAAGCTCCCCCATTCTGTGTTTTCCTGGAAATTAAGGCCTTCAATTCATTAACTTTAAAGGGCTATTCCACTTAAAAAAAAAAAAACCCTTGAGGGTGTAAAAATGAAACCAAATGGACCCGCAAGGGTCCATTTCAGGGGCGGATCTAGGCATGGGCATGGGGGGGCAATGCCCCCCTAAATACCCAGTCCGCCCCCCCAAACACGATGCCATGCAAAACAACCCAAGATATTTCAAATTAAAGTGCTTACATTTCAAATTTGAAACAGTACTGACTGCTACCAACTAACTACAGCTGTGTCACCACTAAACCAACAGCATTTCATCATTGAAAACAGAAAACTCTCTGAGTCAGACCTTTAGCTTTATGTTGCAACTTCAACAACAACTGATGTTATTATTGATGCTTTACTTGACTAATAAAAGTCCTGTAACTGAAAATGGTATGGGTGGGGCTTCATCGCCCGTGGCGCAAAGCGACACGGGCGATGAAGCCGCACCCATACCATTTTCTCTTGCCCCTCCAACATGTGCCCCTCCAACATGAAAAAAAAAAAATTGGTCATTTTATGGTCTACTCAGTCTCATGTGAACAACCCAGACATTTTATAAATACTCTTTTCAGTATTTAGGGCTGTAGAGATTTTATTTTATTTTTTTGAATGGCTGGAAATGCAAATGGAAAGTTGGATGCCAACGATGAACCTCTGCTCCAAAGTCTACAGAAGGGCCTATTATAGCGCCACCAGGAGGCAGATTCTTGCAATTATTTGGCAAAAATCTGTGTGTGTGTGTGTGTGTGTGTGTGTGTGTGTGTGTGTGTGTGTGTGTGTGTGTGTGTGTGTGTGTGTGTGTGTGTGTGTGTGTGTGTGTGTGTGTGTGTTACCAGCTAATCTCCCAAACCATTAACCTGATCAATGCCACAATTTGCAGACACACTTGGATGCCAACCATGAACCTCTGTCCCAAATTTTCCACAACGGCCTGTTATAGCGCCACCAGGCTGTTTTTGCCTTTTTATTTGTAAAAATCTGTGTGTGTGTCTGTTACCAGCTAATTTCCCAAACCATTAACCCGATCGATGCCACAATTTGCACAAATATTTTCTCGTTACTAACAATGAACCTTTACCCCAAATCTTCCACAAAAGCCTGTTATAGCGCCACCAGGAGGCTTTTTCTGGCCATTTTTTGCCAAAAATCTATTTGTGTGTCTGTCTGTTACCAGCTAATCTCCCAAACCGTTAACCGGATCTAAGCCACAATTTGCACACACACACTCCCTGGATGCCAACCATGAATCTCTGTCCCTAACGGACTGTTAGAGCGCCACCAGGAGGACGATTTTATAAAGATTTTGAACACAGCAGGCAATTTACATAAAATCTTTAACGCACTAGCCTGAGAGAAATATTCCACTCTTTTCAAAATGGCTTGTTATATCGCCACCAACAGGTGGACATTTGCAAAACACATTTTTTGCACAAAATGCCTCAAATCATCAAAATGCTAAATACAACAATAAATGGCACCCTTTTAACATTGGCTTTTTATAGCACCACCAGGAGGCCACAATCTGACCTGGCCTGGTGGAGACCTGCGCCCAGAAAGGCACTTTTTGTGCTTGTTGTGCTGAAAGCGGGAGGTTGATGGCGATGCACCGATGTGATATTAATATCCCCGCGACGCCAACGGTAATAATTATTATTATGACAGCTGGTACAATGCAGTGCAAGCATTGCCAATGCAATGCTTTGGCAATGCAGTACCAATTCCTAATGTGATCCTGGGCTCTACACACCCTCTGCCAACCTGGCAGCAGACTGGGCTATGCTTCCTTCAAGGAATGAGGAGTCGCGCCGCCTTCTTTTTAGCTGGGGGGAGTTTCCCTGTTTGGACATAGCGCATGGAAGGAACACGTTATTCCAACCAATTCCTGTCCCCTAGGGCTTTAACCAAAAAACCGATACATCGATGCATCGATTTGCATAACACGTGTCGACTCCAAAAAGCCTGAGTCGATAAGTTGTTTTTCCCCTTCCTCCGAGCGAAGGAGTAAGGAGGAGGAATTAAACATTTACCTTTGTCTTCCCCTTTTTTTCTTTTTCTATATGTGCGACGCGTGTGTATATAATTCAACTGTAATATTGGTTACTGTCACTCACGGACAGAAGTCTCCTTTGAAGTTTCCTTTGCAACTCTATCGGAGTTCAGCCTTAATTTAGGCTTACCAATCTTACTGCAGCAGCATGCGCAGCACGCTTTTGCGCTCTGGGCGCTCGGCGTTCCACTGATCATTACGTACACGGATCAGCAAACAGTGTAAGAGTGCAGAACTTCATCAACCAACACCTCCCCGTGCTATAGTGACCGTCTTGTTCCTCGTTTCGCATTAGGCTACGCATGCTTCTGTCCGCGTCGTTCTCATTAATTTACTGAATGGATCAGAAAAGAAAGCGGCGTGGTATGGTGGTGTTGGAGGAGGAGGAGGAGGCTACATGTAAATGGATAGTATTCTGACAATGTGTCTTCTGTTGCGTTCTAACGTGTGGTTAGAACGTTGTGTGTTTTTATGGCTGGCCATAGTGGACGTTGTGCTGCGCTGTGTGCCAATATTGTTTTCATATTAAGCTTGCCACATGCGTCATGCGTAGCCTCACGATGTGTTTTGTATAAGCACTGCGCCGGCGTCATAGCGGCACCATTTGATCCCCGATCCCCCCCCCCCCCCCCCCCCCGCGCGCCATAAAACGATAAATCGATACAACTTCGACTTGACTGTCTGACAAGTCGACTAGAAAAAATCTCAAGTCATTAATGCCCTAGGTTCTACACACCTTCTGCCAACCTGGTAGCAGACTGGGCTATGCTTCCTTCAAGGCATGAGGAGTCGCGCCACCTTTTTAGCTGGGGGGAGTTTCCCTGGTTGGACATAGCGCATGGAAGCAACACGTTATTCCAACCAGTTCCTGTCCCCTCCATCAGGCTGGCCAGGGGGAGGCAGTTTAGAGCCCAGGATTACTGGATGTTTTTGTGAGGGTATCTACCCTAGGGGACACAGGGAGGACAAAGAGCGCAAAACTCCAAAGAGCAAACTCCACACAGAAAGGCCCTTTCACCAACCCCGCCTCGGGTATTGGTACTGATGACGTGGAGGAGACAGATCCGCCAGCACCCACAGCAGCGCCCTAGCAGGAATCGAGCCCAGGACCTTCTAGCTGTGAGGCAACAGCACTAACCACTGTGCCAACATATGATATGTACTTCCGTAGTGGTCCGGTGTATGGGAATAATAATAATAATAATGAATAATAATATTTTTATAATAATATCAGCACTACACATTTAAACCATGTCAAATCATCAGATGGAAATTCAACATTGAAAATAGATTACTGTATCTATACCACGTTAAAACAACGTAGGGAAAGTCAATATTGAGAATACAACATACTGTAGGCCTATATACCTGCATGTCAAGTCAGTGTAGGCAAATTCAACAATGAGCATCTATACTAAATAGATTCAACAACAGTTTTTCAATTGTTGAAATAGTAACTGTAATTAAATATTGAATCAGCTTTTACAACCTCAACCAGAAATAACCAGTCTGACCATAATCCAACATTGAATCAATGCATTTTGCTATCTGGGATATGTCAGGGCCTATACATGGATATGGGTGCCTTATATGTACATACATGACCTATACGAGGGTATAAAGAAGCTATATAGGATCCCATATAGGACCTATATGGCCTTTATATGCACATATATGCACCTGATTTTGACCTATATGTGAGATGTATGCAGCCATATAAGTTGAACCTATATGGCATATATGTGGCATGTATGCGCATATATGTACCTGATGTTGACCTATATGTGAGATGTATGCACCCTATAAGGAGCATATATGTGGAGCCTATATGGCATATATGTGGCATATATGCACATATATGATCCTTATATGGAGAATATAGGTTTGGTATAGGTACCTATATCCTGCATATATGTTTCTTCCATGTGGGTAGCTGCAGTTGCCACAATGTCCTGAGGTGGTGGGTCTGATATGCACATTGTTTTATATTTGAGCCATTATGTAACTCATGCTAGATAAAACCAGGCTTGTTTCCATTCCATGCCATCTTGGAAAATCAACAATGGTGGACAATGTAAACAAATACAAATTTGGAACTGTAGACTGAAGAAGAGGAGGAATTATGCAAAGTATTGTGCATTGAGGACATCAGCACAAGGCCAAAATCAGATGAGCTGTTCCATTAAACCCCCTATATGATATGGAAGTCTTATTGTTCAAACTTTGTCATTTCTGGGGATAGAAAACACAAAAGGGAGCACCAAAACCATAAAAAATCGGGGGACAATATGCCAAGAACAGCAGATGCGCAAGAATGACTGTGGAGAAGGCTGTAGCTGCATGGCTGGAGTTGAGCATGAGAATGTGGAGGTGGTTGCGGAGGGGAGGATGAGAACGCTGGATTCTCTCATGGAGTATACTACATCTACACTGCCAGCTGCTATGTGAAGAGCAAGTTCTGCCGCAAAAATCATGTATATTCTAATGAGACCTGGAATCAGGGGCGGATTGGCCATCTGGAGTACAGGGAGTTTTCCCGGTGGCCTGCGCCACCTAGTGGCCTGGACAAGATCCAAAATGCACTAGTGGCACTTCCAAAATGCACTAGATGACTAGAATGTGCTAGATGCTCGCCTGGAACATACAGATCAAAATGACCATTAATCTTCTACATTCTCTAGTTGTGTAGACTAAGTTGGGATAATTCACATGATGAATATTTTAACTCTTGAGGGTGTAAAAATGAAACCAAATGGACCCGCAAGGGTCCATTTGGTTTCATTTTTACGCTCTCAAAGAGTTACATCTGGTTAACCAGCTGCCCCCCCCAGGGTGGCCTGGCAAAGGCAAAATTGTCCCGGTGGGAAAATATGTGCCAATCCTGGAATAACAATGAGGTGGGGGAAAGCAGTGAGGAAGGGGCGGGGCTGTTTTTGTGGACATTTATGGTACTGCAGCCAAAATAGCACCGTGAGAAAATATGAAAAACAATTACCCGAGTGGTTGTTTAGGCTACAGAGTGTAGGCAATATACTGTAGTGTATACTGTGTATACTATAGTGTACAGCATACTGTATATGATACATTTGATTTTAAATTCATGATGGATCAAATTTTAGTGTTTTTGGTGCTCCCATTGAAGTTGACATGGAATTTAAACAAGCCTGGTTTTATTTAGCATCAGTATTGTAATAGCCTGGCCTACTATAAAATATCCTCCATATCGCCCTCACCAACTCAGGACATTGTGGTACTGCAGCTAAACTGTCCATAAAGAAATGACAAGGACTGGTTATATCAGCGGTGATTGAGGCTCAAACCATTAGAAATAAGCTTGAGGGACATATCCAATATGATATTAAAAACAATTTTAGGAATCTATGTTATTTGCGCTTTAATATGTAGACAGAATGAGCTATACATACTAGACCAGCGGTTTTCAACAGGTGGTCCGGGGACCACCAGTGGTCCTTGAGAGGGTTCCAGGTGGTCCCCAGACTAAATGATGGAAAGTTGGTTAACCAGATGTAACTCTTGAGAATGTAAAAATCATTTTCACACTCTCAAGAGTTAAAATATTCATCATCTGAATTAGCACTATTTAATTAAGAAGTCTACACTGTTTTGTTTGCAAAATCCAGCCTGGAATTGTGAACAAAACCAAAAGAATTCTTTAGTTTTAGGTCTTTGGGGCTAAAATGTCATCAAATGGTGGTCCGTGGCTCAAATGCTGAATAAATGGTGGTCCCTGAGTCAAAAAGGTTGAAAACCACTGTACTAGACCATAAGCAGCTAGCAGCTAACAATTCCGTTACCCTCAAACTCAGAGGGTTAGATGGAAAGGACAGACTTAATTATAGAAGCAAGGTGGAAGCAGATGGGGGTGAGGATCGGAGGAGCTGACAGGCAGGGAGAGGTGTGGTAATGGAAGAATCCAGGGCGCTGGCGATGATGGCTTTGGAACGGGGAGCCGAGAGCGTGGATGTCTGCTGCGGAGCGAGGCAGAGGTGTGGAAGCGAGCTGGCAGCGAGCAGGAAGGCAGGAAGGCAGACACGAGCGCACTGGTCCGTGGTATAGCCAAGAGAGACAACAATCTGGTGATGAGTGAATGAAGAGCCGCTGGGTAGACACACCGGCAACAACCAACCATGATGACGATGATGATCTTGATGAATGGCAGGTGTGTCCACCGACCGAGGGAGGTGATGAAGTAAGCGAGAGCAGGTGTGCCAGCTGAGCAGAGATCCGTGCAGTAGTGAGCCACGTACATCTTTTCATCCTCTTACTGTACAGATGGCTATCTGGCTGGCCTTTTATACAATAAGAATGTATGCACTGTATATGACTGGCTCCATAGAATGAGTCATGGCCTAGTTAGTAAAATCTCTATGCAACTGGTATTTTTATTCAGTTGAAAACACACTAGGTATACTAGCTAACCTTGTCAATAATCAAATTTAATGAAAATGTTGATATCCATATTTGCCAAATATGCCAGTATATCCATACTGGGATATATTTGCCACATAAGCCAAGATTTTTGGTCATTTTGTCATTTTTAGGTTCCCCAGTGTATAGTGAGTGGGCTTGTCTGAGTGGGCATTCTCAGATTATCATATTGAGTGATGTACTGTAAGTCCAAAAACTAATCTGAATGGTCCTCCCCACTTAAATTTCCTCACCGTTTAAGTCATTGGTATGCATGGATCAATCCAGTCCCCACCTCCTCCCATTGTGGTTCAATCACCCCATCCTCCACACCACCGCCGCCCCTCATACCAAGACTTAGATGTAATGAAGTGGACAGACTATGTAATGAGGTGGACAGGGGGTGATGGCGCCCCTCAGGTGTGGACATTTTTGGGATTGCAGCTAAAAGATGTTGGTATTATAGTATGAAAATGAATGATCTGAGAGGTTGTTTAGCTTCTCTGAGCATAAAGAGGTATAAAGGGCAGCATTTATATAATAAATGTTATTTTAAATTCATGGTGGAACCCCTTTAAGTTGGTTGAGCACACTTTTTTTTTTGAAAAAAAAAATGTTTGTCAAACATGGAAAGAACTGATAGACCAAGCCATTGCCAAAAGTAGAATAGAATTAGAAATTAAGAAATAGTATCAATATATTATAATATATTGTAATCAGTATAAAGACACCAATACTACATACCGGTAATATGTGCCTGTGTCCTTGTGTATGTGTATGCTTGTGTGTACATTGCTTTGTGTGTACATTGCTGCACTGCGTGCATATGCGTGTGCCATGTGCTCATAACATGTGGGAAAAGAGAATGAAAGAAAAATAGCTCTAATATTTGTATTCAGTACCCAAGCAATGCCCAGGATCCGACTAATAAAACAAAAATGATGTAAAAAAGATGTACATAATGTGGTACAGCGAATGTTGTCAGCTTGAATGCAGTGTGAAAAACGGATCACCCTACAGATAAAGGCTTATGTGATGCTGCTCTCCTGAACCATGCAGCTATTTTTCATGCTCGTCCGAAACAGGCTTTTGATTCACTTCTTCAAGGCCCTCCTATTGCATCCTGTTGAAGGATGTGGCTGAATTACATTAAAGCAACTGGTGGAAATGGCTACGGGAACTGGCATGTGTTTCTTGTGACATACTGCTTGCTTCAATTTAAAAGGTATAGTAAGTGATTTGGAAAGCCCTCCGGTCCCCCCAGTAGCTAGATGTACACATGTACACACTCTACAGTGAGGGGAAGTGCAACAGGCCAACATTATATAGATCAAGGCCCACCCTCACTCGATCCTAATTGGAGGAAGGTTCCTCTCATCCTGATTGGAACTCCTTATATGGTCACCACACTCTATGGTAGGGAGGATTAGCCCCCCAAAAAGAAATAAAAATACCAATATTGAGTGTCAGTACAGTATATATCAAAGTATCAGTATATAAAAACAGCCCTTGTGTACTAATCATTTGTCTGACAGAAAAGGCAAAGTCAAGTGTGACACTTGACTATGACTTTGATCTTAAGACTTGAAAATGACATGTTACACTGGATGCTGGAACCTCATGTCACTGAACATGGTATTGCAATGCTATCGTTATTCACTATATAGATTTTATTTTATGTATTTATTTTTAGCCCACTATTTTAGCCCACTACAGGTAGAACATGTAAAATCCACACAGAATGCGCACTGAGGACGCACAAGAGAGAATACATCCCAGGCCCCATTAAGACGACAGCACTACCAGCTATGTCACTGTGCCTCCCGCTGTATAGATCCGTAAAGAGTAATGGCACTGGTAATTGCATCACACTCATATTTTGCATTGTAACTTAAAACGCAGGGTAGACAATCGAGTACGAATTCAGATACAGCGAAATCCTTCCTCTCCTCTCCTGAAGCTGTGCTGACTCGTACAGCCACAGCACACAGCACTCTGCGTATATCTGCATAATGATATGACGGAATGACAGCAGAGGCTTCCCCCAAAAGTCCACCGCTCTCTCTCCGAGGCAACAGAGAGGAAAAACTGGCACGGTTACAGTTGAAATGCACAGACATCCAGCCCCGGTCAGCCAGACAAAGAAAAGTGGTCTGCCAGTCAGCCTGCCATTCTTCCATGAGCCAAAAACAAGCCTCCCAAACAATTCTTCTTTTTTTTTAGCTTAATCCAGGGATTCTCAACCTTTTTGACACCAGGGACCAGCGTTTATTCAGCATTTGAGCCACGGACCACCATTTGATTACATCTTCACCCCAAAGACCTAAAACTAAAGAACTCTTTTGGTTTTGTCCACAATTCCTGGCTTAGCAGTGGTGCTAATTCAGATGATGAATATTTTAACTCTTGAGAGTGTGAAAATGAAACCAAATGGACCCGCAAGGGTCCACTTGGTTTCATTTTTACATTCTCAAGAGTTACATCTGGTTAACCAACTTTCCATCATTTAGCCTGGCCACGTGGAACCTTCTCAAGGACCACTGGTGGTCCCCGGACCACAATACAATTCTAGCCACTGTTTGGGCTTCGATCAACTGTTTTAAGGGCGCTGCATGAGTGGCAACTATCCTACCATAGTCTGTTATCTGATCAGGAGGTGTTACATGAGGAATTCCATTGCTTATCGCCGGTGGCTGCCGCACAATTGCGATCCCGTGTCACGCCGGCTGATGCTCTTTTACACCGGCTTCCGATAGGCATTATCTGTCTTTTTATCAGAACAACCAGACAGGGAGCGTTCAGGGGCATTCTTATCGATATCTCGGGCAGAGACGGGCTGCACATGATAACGTTGGAAAGCACTCATCCGTATGGACTGAGAGGTTTCGGCTGAATCCCATAATGTCATTTGCACGTTTCACAAGAAAAAAAAAACTCCGTCTGCAGTCAGCAGTCATTAGCTCATTAGTTGATTGACACGGCCTTTTCATTCTGGGAATTTGTACGGTAGCCTGAATAAATGTGATTCATTTACATCAGGGGTTTTCAACAGGTGGTCCGGGGACCACCAGTGGTCCCTGAGAGGGTTCCAGGTGGTCCCCAGGCTAAATGATGGAAAGTTGGTTAACCAGGTGTAACTCTTGAGAATGTAAAAATGAAACCAAATGGACCCTTGCGGGTCCATTTGGTTTCATTTTCACACTCTCAAGAGTTAAAATATTCATCATCCGAATTAGCACGACTTAAGAGGTTTACACTGTTTTGTTGGCAAAATACAGCCTGGAATTGTGGCAAAAATCAAAAGAATTAGTTCATTTTAGGTCTTTGGTGTGAAAATGTAATCAAATGGTGGTCCGTGGCTCGAATATTGAATAAATGGTGGTCCCTGGAGCCAAAATGTTGAAAACCACTGATTTACATACATACAATACATACAGTACATACAGTATGTAGCAGGAGGCTACAGCCATCAAAGTGTAGTATCTGCCCCCAGACCAAGGGGATGGATGCCCCTTTGATCTGGTGGTTAAGATGCTGGACTTTCACACAGAGTTAGAATCCTGGCCATTGCACATACATACATACATACATACATACTGTACATACACCAAAGCCACTTCAATGTTAGGATCTACTTTGAACTATGCATGTGCACATGCGTGTGTGTGTGTGTGTGTGTGTGTGTGTGTGTGTGTGTGTGTGTGTGTGTGTGTGTGTGTGTGTGTGTGTGTGTGTGTGTGTGTGTGTGTGTGTGTTTGCTTCCATTTTAAATGGCCCTATGTGGCTATCAAATGTGACCAATTCTTACTGAGGTTGAGTCATTGGGGAAAGACTAACCGTTCAGGAGGAGAAAAATAATTTTATTTTATTTGGGGGAAAAAAAATGACTCAACCTCGGTCCTGCTGGGTCACAATGATAACAAAAACATGTTCATTACATGAATTGCCGCAATTAATCCCAATGAAGGTTGCATTCATAACATCAAAGGATATTTAGGACTACATTTGTAAAAACAAACAAACAAACAAACAAACAAAAAAAACAGGAAGAGTGGCATGGGCCATTAATCACCAGAGTTGAGACTAATTCTGTTTAATAAATTCCATTACCTAATTTGGTTACTTTCATCTGTAATTGGTAATCTAATCAATTACTTTTATCCAGTGTTACAACGCCGTTATAATTACAAACATGACTTAAGCTTCCGTTACTAAAACCAGCACGATCACGGCAAAATAGCCTGCAGAGAGAGAGAGAGGTAGAGAGAGAAAGAGAGAGAGAGAAGCATGCTGCTTCCGTTTTATTGCATCCTCCCCTCAGAGCCATACAGCAAAATAATCCATAAATGGGTCCGTCTTACAAGTTCTGTGCATTATAGTAGACTCTATTGCTACCACAGTAGCCAGAAGTTAGGTCTCTCCGTTCAGTCTAAAACCACTGCTGTCATCAGGAACATTAATTACGGCTGTGCAGAATTCTAGAAGACAGAGTTGCATGGAAAAATGTGGGCTGCTGTTCTGCCGTCGTGTTAATTGCGTGATCATTCTAAGCTGCAGGTTTCTATAGGTCACCACTTTTGATGTGACAACTCACACACGTCTTTTTTACATGTGAAGAGAAAGAACATTTATCCGTCAAAGTAGAGAACGTAATGAGAAGAGAAGTAATGAAAGTCTGATCATGAACTATAGCCTTATCTGTCTAAAACAAATTATAGCCTACTTGAAATAACTGAAAGATAAAAACTCAAAGCAAATGCAATCAAGACTAGAGATAGATTTATTTTTATCTTTTCGTATAATATATCCTACATGAGCAGTGTGTTATATGCCTTTTCTTGTGGCCTTTTAATTCAAGGCATACCTTGAGAAGATTTATAAAATGCCCACAATGCCCATATTGGCAGTGGTAATTTACAGAAATGATTTCTTAGTAGTGCAGCTATCATTGGTACCACACTGAAAGGGACAATGTTTTGACTGGATAATGACCGAGCAGAATAGATTTCAGCTATTCAGGCAATTGTCATTACTTTACTAGCCATTTTAAAATCAACATTATGATGATACGTCCAGTATTGCACACCGGTGCAACAGAGGTTAGCACGTCCTGCACTGCTCTATACTGCTTGTGTATAATATCATTGTGTCTCTTGCAGGGATACTGGTACGTGGGAGTGTTTGTGGACGAGTAAACAAAAGCATCCATCCACACGTACTGTAGGCCTGAATACGTTGAGACGATTTCTCCCGCCAGTAGAAGTTTGTGTGTGTGTGTGTGTGTGGGCGCGCATGAGCACAACAAACTCCTTCTGAACCCCCCAGGCCACTGTAGTAAATACGTAGTACAACTTTTTCCCAGTTAAAACGTGAGCCTGACACGGTAATGCATGCATGAATATGGATGTGTAAATACAGTAGGCCTACATAATAACAAACTCAACTGCAAGCGGAATTTTTGTATGGGAATCTCGCCAGCTTTAGCTTTTGAAAGCATTACCATTAGCTATTGAAACATAGCAGATCTACAAGCTCAGGGGTTTTCAACAGGTGGTCCGGGGACCACCAGTGGTCCTTGAGAGGGTTCCGGGTGGTCCCCAGGGTAAATGATGGAAAGTTGGTTAACCAGATGTAACTCTTGAGAATGTGAAAATGAAACCAAATGGACCCTTGCGGGTCCATTTGGTTTCATTTTTGCACTCTCAAGAGTTAAAGATGGAGTGCCGTGCTTTTTCCTGTCCCAAAAAGATGATCATCAGGTGTTATTATAACATAATCAGGAAGAATTTTTTCAATAAAGTGTATAGTATTTGTTAAAAAGCCGTTTGTATGTGGCAATGGCCACCAGTTCATTAAGTATGCATGACTTTAACTTTAGCACCACCCACCTAATAAAGTCCCTCCGCCTCTTACTTTAAGACCACCCACCTCTCCTAGTCCCTCCCCCTCCTCACAAAAGGACCGCCCATGGTTCTGCCCATTTGTTTACAGTAACAGCTCCTGTGTGTAGAAGTTCCTATCTATATAATAATAAAATAATAATAATAATAAAACAAGCACTTATTAAAACAAGCAGTTGCTTTTTGTTGTGGCCCAGTGATTCCCAAAGACAGAGGCGTCCAGGGGGTCCCTCGCTACATTATACTTTGTAACCAAATGGCCAGGGTATAAACTAAGTGTACATATGAAATCAAATATGACCATTTGTACACTCAAGAGTTAATTAACACTGATTTTACAGTTAAAAATGGGGTCTCAGAGATAGAAATGCCACAAATGGGGGTCCTTAAACTAATACATGTCAAACTGGGGGTCCTCGGCTCGAAATCAAAGCCTTATAATAGACTATAGACAGTTATGCAAACACCATTCACTTCATGGGGCCAGTCCAATGGCGGCTCTTCTACATAGACTTCTATTGAATTAGCACAACAAAAGGGGACACGTTCTGGACTGGAAGTAGTATATGCAATGGATTCAAGCAACGGCCCAGCTTTTATGATAGTTTTGTAGTAAGCCTGTATAATACCTTACAACAGTTGTCATGATGAACAGGTTCCTAAATTAGCTCTTATTTGCGCCGCCCTCGTTGAGAAACAATGCATTTCCAACAGTTTGTCACTTTATCTCATTTGCGCTCGGCTTCTGGCCCCTCAATGTCGCAACTCTTGTCCACCTAGAGTACACTATCATTCAGCAGCCGACAGAGAAAACAACGGCGCATGCGCGGGCACTCTTCTGGTCATAGAAGAGTTGCGACATTGAGGGGTCAGAAACTGAGCGCTCGAGCTGCTGTTCATGCAGCTTATATGATGCAGCTGAATAGGGACTTTAGGCAGGTTTTCAACATGTCAACGGTACAGTAACGTTGTTATTGTACCGTTGGCATGTTTGTGTTGTACTATCACTAAAAACAATCTAAAATAAAGCGATTTAAGATCATTAACGCTGGGCTGTTGCCTGGGTCCTAATTCAGGTCCAGGAGTTGTCCCCATTCTCTATTGAAGTCTAAGCAGAAGAGCCGCCATTGGACTACCCCATGAAGTGGATGGAGTTGTCACTCTGTCTATACTCTATGGCTCCGTTTCAACACAGATGATACCAGATCGTTTTAAAAGTTTTCTTCAACACATCAACTCATTTATTCACAGCGTCTTAACAGCAGACACCTGGGGTTGGTGCGACTACTATTATATGCCCCATACGATGTTTAGAGGTGATCTTAGAGAAGAGAAACTAAATCGCTAGTTACGTATGTAACTGTGGTTCTATGATGGTGCATGTCATAGACATACACAAAAAGCAGTATACAACAGCAAAACCGATACGTTCTTTTTTTCTCTCTCGCCTTTTTACGTCCACCCGAGTTCCTATGGCACCGCAGGCATTCATTAAGAAGTATTAACTAATAATATTGCATTAATCCTCCATCAGTTGGTAATGTTTGAAGCCACCTCGATCCGCCATGATCACACGTACCCCATGTGTGATTGTGGTAGCTCCGCCCCCCAGAGGCTGGCGTATTTAAAAATATGACAATGACGGGGAGGGGCGTTGACACGTGGTAGATTGATACGTCATACTTTTCGTGTTGACTCCGTTGGACTGTGCCACTGCCAACGGTCCCGCCCCAGGAAGAAATAGTAACTACGTTTTTTGTACACCACCAGTATAGAAACGATCTCAGGAGGTTTAATGAAGTACTGAGACCTAATAAACACGTGAAAAACTGGAAAAAGACCAAATTTCGCGGAACTCCATCTTTAAAATATTCATCACCTGAATTAGCACTTCTTTAATTAAGAAGTCTACACTGTTTTGTTTGCAAAATCCAGCCTGGAATTGTGAACGAAACCAAAATAATTCGTTAGTTTTAGGTCTTTGGGGCAAAAATGTCATCAAGTGGTGGTCCGTGGCTCAAATGCTGAAAAAATGGTGGTCCCTGGCATCAAAAAGGTTGAAAACCCCTGTACAAGCTCATAGCGTGAGATCTGCTTTTTTTTTTTTTTTTTTTTTTTTTTGGCTCTGGGGTGTGGATAGGTATAGCCAGAGAGAGACAGGAGGTTCAGAGTATAGCTATGGCCAGCATGCTTTAGTGAAGATTGAAGAGAATGAATTTTCATGATTCACAGCCTTCTCTTGTGAGAGCTCTCACTCTATTGATTTTTACAACTGCAAAGGGTGAAGCTTGATAAAATGTTACTTTCATTTCCAGGGGCGGATAAGACAGAAAAGGACACGCGGGGATTCATGGAGAGAAAGTTGTGTGTGTGTGTGTGTGTGTGTGTGTGTGTGTGTGTGTGTGTGTGTGTGTGTGTGTGTGTGTGTGTGTGTGTGTGTGTGTGTGTGTGTGTGTGTGTGTCTGGGGGGTGGTGGGGGGGTGGTTGGTTGTGGTATTACAGCTGCAAGGCAGATGGGGGTGAGACACCGATGGCTTTCCTGTCACACCGAGAGAGGCCTCCATCCTTCACACCACTTCAACACACCGGCGCGGTCCTATACCCAACGAAGCGGACTGCAATCCCGATGGGCACAAAAACAACAATCTAACACCGGCAGTCTAACAGCATGTGGGCGTGCACGCGCGTGTGCAGGGTTATAATGCACCCGCCCCACCCCCACCAACTTCAAATTTTACCAACTGCGTTTCTAACACCTGCAGGGAGTGCAGTGACCGGCCTCCAGTCTGTGAGACACACCGTTGTCTAGAAACGCCACAAAAGGCTCTGGTCAAGCTCTGCCAGTGGGCCTGATCAGCCCAGTCCCCTCACCTGTGCAATTCCCAGCCTCTGCCTCAAGCAATTGATTGCCAAGGCAACCCCACACATTCCAATAGACCTTTCCATATGTCCTAGCCTCTCCCCAGTGTCCAACCATGTGCTGTATATGTTCCAGATGGGCTCATTCATTCTACTGTAAATATAATGGACATTACATTGAATGGTTTTTGGAACCAGACCTTTTAAATCCCCCCCCCCAAATCCATCAACAAGGCCTGGTAGTAGTGGAAAAATGTGTGTGACATTAGAAAGTTTTATCATATAGGAAAACTATTGGTGGAGAGGTTTGTCTATCTCATGTTATGCTTAGCTGTGATTGGACCATAGCAGTTTGGGGAGGACCTTATGGCAAGGTCTATTGGTTACTTAACCAATCTAATCGCAGCACAGGCAGACAAATACACACATGAATTTCCCTTTCATTTTCCTTCATAGACTTGTCAAAGTATGTATTTAATATTTTTTAAGCATCATACAAAGTCAAGTTGGGTCGTGACAAATCATGACAAAAAGCATTTTTTGGACGGACCAGACAAAGAAGAAAAACAACAAAAAAGTGTTGTAAAATGCCGTTTTTTCCATCATTCTAATGATTTGTGATTGATGTCACGATTTGTCACGGCCCAAGTTGGCTTTGTACGTGGTGTACTTTTTGGTGTACTTTTGGAAAAGTCTATGAGATATGAGACAGGTATTTCACTTCCAGAACAGGCACGTCACTGCTAAACTCTATATGCACTATGGCCACAAAAGGTACACAGACAAATAGTTAAAATGGGTCTTACGACAAGTTGACAACGCATATTATGAGACCTCAAGTCGCATCGTTCTCAAGGGCACGTCTAGTTCCATAAAAAAGGCAGTTTGAGAAAGAACACCAGTACATTTGTTGACTGGGAATTGGTCATGGAGCCTGAATTCCCAAAAGAAAAGACATCTCGTCGTGTCCGTGATAATTCCGGTCCACTTTCATTCCATTATGGTCTGAGGAAATGAATAATGGATGGCAGTACAGTACCGAGGATTGTGTGTTTACACGTCCAATTACTGTTTGAACACCCAGTTTCTGAGGTCTACTACTTGTAGCTTTACAAGCCAACATCCAAAACCACTGCTCATTTGCACATTAACATTGCACTCCAGGCAAGAAGCCCAAGTGCATCGTTTGTATTTTGCATGGCTCTTGACATTTACACACTGGGAAAGCAATTAGGCCGGCGTTTAGGGTCATTAATACGAAGAAAACGCGCCACATGTCGGCTCTGATAGCTGCTCACTGTATATAGCGTTCTCTGAGCGACGAGGAAATTACGGTGATGCACCCATGCTTGAATGACATAAAATATACAAGCACAGTCTTACAGAGAGCCCAAGTACACAGATAATGTACAACCAATCACTTTCCTGTCTCCATCCCTCTTCTTTATTATTCAGTGACATGTGCGCTCTCTCTCTCTCACGCACACACACGCACGCGCACACGCACACGCACACGCACACACACACACACACACACACACACACACACACACACACACACACACACACACACACACACACACAATACAGTGAATCACTGGGGAACCCTAAAGTCAGATTACGCTCTACAGATTTTGACTCAGTCTTCAGAGACTGTGGTGTTCTTAATATGTATGAGTATGATTTTTCATATTCCATCTAATAGACTATAACTGACTCTCACTTTTCTAGTTTGTTTCGTTATTTTTTTTTAAGAGAGAGAGGAAAAAGCTGTTTGGTCAGCTGCCATTTTTGAAAAAAAAAAAAAAAGGAATACAGTTGGCATTGGCCCAAATGCCAAATAAAGAATGGACCTTGATATGAAAAAGGGTCGGAAATGACTGCTACAGAGCTAAGCACACATCAATTTCAGTTAGGCAGAGGCTTGGGAGGTGTAGAGTCGAGCTTCGGGAGAGGAGTTATTGTGTGTTTTGGACAAACAAGAGCTGTTTATTTGTGTCAGCTGAACTTTGTGTCAGAGTGCTTCAGTGAGGCCACAGAGTTCATGTGTAACCTCTTTCAGTGTATAGGAGGGAGTGGTATTTAAATGTATAGGAGGTAGCGGTATTTAAACAGAACCCTGTGTTCGGGGAATGAGGTGTGACTGGTGTATAGAATATAATAGAATATAGAAGTGTGGAAAGCAATCGGCAGTCTGACAGCAGATTACAGCAGAGCTGTGTATACTGTATTACTGTATATGGCAACCATAGCCTCCTGTACGAACGCAATGCATCGATGCATCATGTCTCAGAGGCTATAGTGCTATAAAAATAAGGAAAAAGTCCGCACACAGCAATCTGCTCCACAGTGTTTTATTGTGCTAAAACACAGACATGTTCACGACGTTTCGGCCATTTGCTGGCCTTCATCAGGTGATCAGGTGACCTGATGAACGTCGTGAACATGTCTGTGTTTTTAGCACAATAAAACACTGTGGAGCAGATCGCTGTGTGCGGACTTTTTCCTTATTTTTATAGTACTTGTTTTTAGTTCAGCACCAGCACTTTATGGATGTGCGCAACAACTCCGCTTAACTCAGTGGCTATAGTGCTCTGAGCATTGGGACACCACAAGCAGTTGTGTTTTCCGTTTTGGTCTTCTCAAGCCTCTGCTCTTCTACACACAATCCAGCCAAACGCACCAACTTTGGTAGAACTGGTCAGTAATTCCTGTGCATTGGGGAGAAATATATCATATGTACAAATTGCCTCTTCTCCAGAAGCACAGAGCACATGCTCTGTGCTAGCCCTTCTCCAATCTGTCCAATCTGTCAAGGTACTTCAGCAGAGGAAAGCTTGATGAGGAAAGCTTAAGCTGCAAAGCAACAGTTGCTAAACTATTTGGATTGGCATTGCACCATGACTAAACCCCACCCCATAGGGAGGGGTTGTGAGAAGAGCTAAGTAATTTAATCCTATAGTTTTGTGGCCAGTTTGGGGCGTGTGGAGCGTTGGCCAGGCGCTTTTAGCGAAGGTAGGCTACTTCCAGCTTCCCTGCTGGTGCTGATCATAATGACCAGCATGTGGTATTAGAAGAAATGCTATGCTAGGAGCCTGTCTGAATAGCCTCTCTAAAGACTGTCCTTTGAAGGTAATCACCGGGAGAAGTTGTGGATCAATAATCTATCTGCCGTTGAGTTGCCCGACAGCGGTCTCGACTACTTTGAAGGCACTTTGGATTTCCTTGTAGCTACTTCGTGTCACTATTCTGGGCATGTCATAATAAGCAATGTGTGTAAACATAACACAATATTTTTCCCGCAGGTTTCAAGTATCTACAAGTAAGACAATGCACATATGGAGTTCTCTATATTTGGGTCAGTCATGCCCACTAAATATGGATGCATATACGGAGGCATTCCCAAATATAGAGTGATATTTCTGCCTGGCTTACATAGCAAAAGTAAGACGCTGCTCCTCTTACTTGTGCGCAAAAACTCACTGCGCTCGCAAAGAAAAAAATCACTAGATAAATAAAAAGAAATAATAGCATTATTATTATTATTAGCAGTAGTAGTAATAGTAGTAGTAGTAGTAGTAGTAGTAGTGTAGTAGTAAAATAAACGTTAGTAGCAGCAATGGGTACAGTAATACCTGCATTGAATACAAATAGTGCATCATGTGAAATCGGCTTCATGACTGATAGGATGCATTATGCGAATCGCCTATGGCAGCACTGTCAGCTGTCATATTTTACATTTCTCAAAATGGGTTCCTGCCCGGACCCACTCGCAATCAAATGGTGGACCGGAGGGAGGGGGGAGTGGCTGTGTGCAGATATTATTGTCTGCATGCTACGCTGATTATATTGACCAAACGCAGGCAGGGGCTTTCCCTGGCTGGCAAACACACACCTCGGAGTTCCCCCCTCGCCTCGCTCTTTCTCTCCCCTAATTCAGCTGCTTCCCAAGCCGATCGATGCGCGGCGGTGCTTTCCAGTCTCCTGCTTTCTCATTATCTGTCAGCGCCACATAATTTATAGGCAGCTTCTGGAGCCTCCATACCGTCCCTGAAAACAATGTGTGTGTGTGTGTGTGTGTGTGTGTGTGTGTGTGTGTGTGTGTGTGTGTGTGTGTGTGTGTGTGTGTGTGTGTGTGTGTGTGTGTGCGTGTAGATGTGCGTTTGTGTGCGCATGTTTGTGTGTGTGTGCGCGTTTTGCTGATCCATCTTCATAAGCGATAAGAGTGCCACAGGGGCGGGGCTCGGGAATGAATACTCATTGACAGATCGATTGGCTGATACGTGGCAGGACAGTTCACTGGGTGCGAGATTACAGCGGGGGGACACCATGCTCCACTAGATTTCTTTGTTGTTTTTGTCCACAATTCCAGGATGGATTTTGAGAAACAACACAGTCAAACCTTGCCTGGCTCCTGCCAAACTCTCCACGAAGGAGAGTCTGGGACTCTCTGATTGGAATCTCTTTACCGTGACGTAGGTAGTCTGTTTGACAGACAGATTCCTCTAACCGATCACTAGCCATCAGCGCACCAAAACATCTGACGTCATTCCGGCGCGTCAATAGCAGCAGCTACCACCACTGCACATGCACTTGCACTTAGCTTTAGCAATGGGAGATGTGAATGATTTCTGTCATCTGTGCAAAGAAAACTGCAGAATAAAAGGCATGTTAAAAAGATAATTTGGGAAGCTTCACGACCGAGTGAGATATTTGACAGTCTGTCTAAAATTGGCATTACTTTGCAACGTTCTGAAGGAAAATCCGATCGTATGTGTAATGTCGTATGTGCTGATCACATCATTTTTGTTGTGATCAGCTGAGCTGATCCAGCAGCCTAAATTCTACGTAGACAACTGCACGGACCAATCAGGAGACGTGAGGTGGGTTTACTCAAACGCAGCCATTTGATTGGTCTCCAACTTTGAAAATCAACAACTCGGCGACTGAGTTCTTTGTAACGCGCGGCCGCGAAAAATTTGGGGCTTTTTTTTCCCCCTCTAAAACACTTTTTACTAATATTTCACAATAAATGTAATGGTTACACACTTCAATGAAGCAGTGTTATAATGCAGTACAAGACTGACTGTGACGAGATAAAACGGCTATCTATGATGACTAAAATATGACGAGACGTTTGTGAGTTATGGTTGACCTGACGTGTCGAGACGAGAATGTAGTGGATTGACGAAAAAGTTTCAAAACCGCACCGTCGCCAACTGTGCAACTCATATCAAAGCAATGAATGCAAGCGGCCGGTCACCCCGTCTCCCTCCTTCCCAGATCAGTGCCTGCCATCTAGTAGAAGAGTTGCGACATTGATGGGTCACAAACTGTACGCTCGCGCTGCTGTTCATGCAGCCTGAGAATCATGCAGCCTGAATAGGGACAAACTGGAGTTGGAAATGCATTGTTTTCAATGAGGGCGACAGCGCAAATAAGAGCTATTTTATGCATGCTTTCAAGGGGCTGTTGCAAGGCTGTTGCCGGAGGCCGTTGCATTACTGCCTACTTCAGGTCCAGGACTTGTCCCTATTTGTTGTCCCCATTCCCGATTCGAGTCTCAGTAGAAAAGCCGCCATTGAACTTGCCTCTTCTTGGAGTGGACGGAGTTGTCGTAACTCTGTCTACACTATATGGTTCATATGGCTCTGCCTCTCCCGCAGCATGGACAGTTGCGATTTGGCCAGCACCAGCACCCCCACTTTTTTTTCCGACGTGAAAAGTTGCGGGTGCTGAGGCACCCGCATAGTGAATGGCGGTGACGCCCATGACAGTCAACGGGTGCAACACCAGACCAAGTTCTCAGCGTCACCGTTGTATTGACGTAGCTGGGGCGGGCGGGGCCAGTCTAAGTCAAACCTACAGATAAAAATGGGTTAATTCAGATGGTGAATTTTTTTTAACTCTTGAGGGTCTAAACATGAAACCAAATGGACCCTGGACCCACAAGGGTCCATTTGGTTTCCTGTTTACACCCTTTTTGTTATGGTAACAGCTGCATAATCGCACTCATGTCCCATGCACCGGCTATACCTTCTCCCAGTTTCCCCAAATGATGCTCAGCCACAGGTAAAAGCCTGCATGAGCCCTGCACGCAGTTCCAGTAGCAGTCTAAAATGTACAGTATATCCTCTCCCCAACACACAACATGGAAGGTGGAAGAGTTCTTTCTCCTGAAACTCCGTTTCGACCACGGCTACTACTACTGCTACTACAGGCTCAAACAGAAAGCCTGGTCGGAGTTTTACAGTGAAACACACACACACACACACACCACACACACACACACACACACACACACACACACACACACACACACACACACACACACACACACACACACACACACACACACACACACACACACACACAGGCAGTGGGCGGAAGTGTGATGCTGCTTAGACAGTCTGTGCTGTAGCGCTAGTTGGCAGACACCCACCTAACACACAGAGCTAAACCAATCACAATGGCCGGAGCCACCAGGCAATGTTGATTGGTCCAGAAGTTTGGAGCAAGCCACTTGTTTTTTTTTTTACAAATGTAAAAGAAAAGAAAAAGAAAACACACACCAAAGCCCAAAGGAATTCAATAATAGACAATAGAATGGGAAATAAACATACATTGAGCAGAAAGGATTATAATTGAGGCAGCCTGGCAGGTAGGTAGTAGATAGAGAAAGCAAAGGAAAAACACATTGGAGGAGAAGGAGGGAGAGGCGAGGGGGCGAGGAGAAGGAGGGAGAGGCGAGGGGGCGAGGTGGTGGTTGAGGGTGGGTGGTGGTGATAGACAGGTGAGGAGGAGCAGCTGGTAGCTCCCTGTGTTGCGGAGGAGGAGGCAATCGGTACAGTACATCCACACACACGCCAGGGGCGGATCTAGTCATGGGCATGGGGGGGCAATGCCCCCCTAAATACCCACTACCAGTCTGCCCCCCAAACACGATGCCATGCAAAACAATCCAAGATATTTCAAATTAAAGTGCTTATATTTAAAATGATTTGAAACACTACTACTGCTACTAACTAACTACAGCTGTGTCTCCACTAAACCAACAGCGTTTCATCATTGAAAACAAAAAACTCTGAGTCAGACCTTTAGCTTTATGCATGCTGCGTGTCTGTTGCAACTTCAACAACAACTGATGTTATTTTTGATGCTTCACTTGACTAATAAAAGTCCTGTAACCGAAAATGGTATGGGGGCGGCTTCATCGCCCGTGTCGCTTCGCGCCACGGGCGATGAAGCCGCCCCCATACCATTTTCTCTTGCCCCTCCAACATGTTCTCTTGCCCCCCCAAATGGGACAAGTTACATCCACCCCTGACCCAGGCTAATAGTGAGGAAGGTTTTTTTTTTTTCTTTTTTTGAATTGCACATGGGGGAATTGACAACAACTAAATTAGGGAGAAAATGCTAGAAGGGGAACAACATCTGCTGTTCTAAACGCAACAAAGACATCAACGGATGCCGTGCAAGCATGGCAGGCTTTCATGTGGCGTGAAAGAAAGTGCGCAAAGGGACTGTATCCCTCTGCTACCTTCATCAATCACACTTCTTCATATCCTTCTAACGGTTGTAATTACATTGTATAAACCATAGGTGTAAAGCTCTGGCCCGCGGGCCAAATTTGGCCCGCCGTGTAATTTCATTTGGCCCTTGAGGCAATATCAAATTAAGATTAGAGCTGGCCCGCCGGTGTTATACAGTGGTGCTTGCCTCAGCTCAAAGCCTGAGACCCGACATTAATGAACTAGCATCAAGGAAAAGATGCCAAGTATCTGGCTTGGACACATCAGATTAGATCAGTGTGTCGCAAACTGACCAGTAAAAAGGCCTTAATGGTTGATTTATTCATTGTTATTTTATTTTCAAATTCATTAAGTTAATACAGTTAATATATTTAGTATAATAATAATATATTATAATAATATATTAAGTTATGTAAGCGTTACTTGTTCCATATTCAGTGTTAAAGCAAATCAGTGTAGCAAACGGAGCAATAATTAATGTTTTATTCTTGGCCCGCGGCTTTGTTCAGTTTTAAATTTTGGCCCACTCTGTATTTGAGTTTGACACCCCTGGTATAAACAGAGGACTAGAAGAATGACGGGGGAACAAAGGCAGCAGGGGTGAAATCCATTTGAGACCACAACGGGTGTCGCTGTTTGGCATAACAGTCACAACCGTTCCGGCACAACTCTTATGCAAAACGGTCGTGACTATTATAAAAGAAAGGATTTTTCCGTCTCTCAACAAAGGAGGGATGTGAAATTAATAGACCCTAAGCTGTTGACCTGCATGTGGCGAGATAGAGGACAAATCACCAGTACCACTGTGTATTATTGTTCTGAGAGCCGTGATCTGGCAATGAAGCCAAATGAGGCTCAAACACAGAGAGAGAGAGAGAGAGAGAGAGAGAGAGAGAGAGAGAGAGAGAGAGAGAGAGAGAGAGAGAGAGAGAGAGAGCTGGAGGACAGAGGGACTCCCCAGCTCATGGTGAGTAACATCTGTGCTTGGAGCGTCGGTAGAGATGCGAGAAGAATAACCTGTGCTCCGGTCGCCAAAGTCCAAAAGATCTGGGAATCCCTGGATACGTGAGACCACTCTGACAAGCTCAGAGGACTGAGCATTAGCATCAGAGGCAAAAACATGAATAAAATCCCATCGCCGGCTGTGCAATGGCTCACCATGGACAGCTCTTGTAGCTTTAGATACAGGGCTTTGGAAAGCATGTTATAATGGATGATCAATTTAGCTGGATAGGGAAAAAAACATACAGCAGATGCTGTTGCATAGAAAGTAATCAAGTGCGAATCAAGTTAAAATACATAGCTGTGGGACGTAGCTGGAATGATATAAAACGACTAAAGGAGTTGAATACGGTCACGTGAGGTAACCAGCTATTCAGAATCAAGTATTTTTGAATACCCGTTTTAGAAGATAAATGATGGTCAGCACTTTCATATATGGAGAATACAGGAATCTACGAACAACGTTCGTAGATTCATAGTAAATGCTGAAGGGGCTCCGAATATGCTCATAGATGGTAGAAAAAAGAATTGAGAGCTAACTTGAAATATGCGCCGCTGTCTAGTGCGGGCGCCGGGCAGCAACAGAAAGATACACCACTGCTCATCCTAAAAATGCAGGATTCTTTGTTAACGCTCTGCAGTGTTAACTGTGGCCGGCGCTATGCTCATTAATAACGACAACGGTGGGGGGGTGAGGGGGTGGGAGTTTAACGTGCCTGAGGGCCAGGGGCGGCATGTTGCTATTCTTAGCTCCTCTTGGTTCCGGCCATCGGTTCAACAGTCCAGCAGCACCGACGACGCCTATACCTCCGACCTTGTTATTCATTAATGCATGAGGCTGGTCTCCTTCCAGCCCCTTACGGCCGTTGCCCTGCCTGACACCGATGCTACATTAGAGGCAGGAGAGAGAGAGAGAGAGAGAGAGAGCGGCGCTATGGAAATAATTAGAGGCAACAACCAGCACCGCCGCCACCACCTCTATAGCGCAGCCTGCTGGGTGTCTTCTGGAGGGAAAAGCTTCTGCGTAATTATGGGAAACCTGAGAAATTTCAGGACGTGAGATTTTGAGACGTGCGTGTGTGCGCATGCTGTTTAAAGAGGAATTCCACCCATTTTCAACATTTTACTATGTCATTAATGTACATCAGATGTCGTGTGGACATCTGACATGGATGATAATACATGTTTACTGACGTAAACATGGTGAAACTCAAATTGATGACATCATCAAGTTGTGTTTTTACCATGTTAATGATTTTTCTTTTTTCTGAGCGTGTACAAATGGAATCAAATGGACCCGCTAGAGTCCATTTGATTCACATTTGTACATTCTCAGGAATCGGTTACCCATCTAGTTGATGTTAGCAGTAAACGATATGGAGACATCGGTATACAACCGAATGCATTTCAGTGATTTGGGTGTTTTGGAACAAGATATGCACATGCACACACTCTACAGTGGGGGGGAGTGCAACAGGCCAACGCTACATACACCGAGACCCACACCCACTCGATCCTGGTTGGAGGAAGGCTTCCCAAAGCCCAAACTGAAACTAGGTTTTTGTTTTGTTCTATTTTATTCTGGGTCACGGATCATACCAATGTGCATTGTTTACTCAAAGACATCTGCCATGGGGGCACCTAATGTGCGACACTACTAGTGTTCTACACACACACACACACACACACACACACACACACACACACACACACACACACACACACACACACACACACACACACACACACACACACACACACACACAGTGTCTTTTCCACCATGAAAGGGAAGTGGTATACAAGTGTTAAGACTACTGTGAAGAGGTGCCACAATTACAACTTTAATCTGCATATATTTACTCCCAACAATGACAGTTGTGTTTTCACGTAGCTGCACGTGTGATAGTGTGCATTTTCGACATTGTTTTCATGGCATGCAGGCTCGCAGTTTAGAGTGTGGACAATGTTCAGCAAAGTCGGATGCCCTTTCTACCATTTCCTGGAGTAGGCAGGCACAGATGTGGCTTGATGGCCTTTTTTCATTCATCTATATATTGTTTTAGATCGGATCGTTGACAAACCCTCCCAGGACAGCAGAAAATTTCCCTATAGAAAATGCCATGTCTTTTTGAGGAGTGCTGAAGGTGAAATCCCAGGGAAGAAAAGCAACCCATGGGAGGGCGGATTGTAATAATAAGAACTTTTGAGTGCTGCATCGGAACAAAAATATAATGGACACAGAGAGTGGAGTGAGGAGGAATACCAAAAAATAAAGTTGGTGTGGAAAATGTCAAACACCCCAAAACACCAGGGAACCCGCCGGCTTCAAAACAATCCTTCCGTCGCACTTGATGTCTACTGTATAGTGTGCAGAGGTTCCATTTTATTCTGCCCCTCGCCTTGCCGACTGCCTCCTGCCCATTTTTCAGATTGAAGAAGAGATTGTGTACATAAGCCGCCGTGCAGCTTCCATTTAGCCCGAAGCAGACAGAAGTGGAAAACAGTTTCCTAATGATGTAGCACTTTATGACAAAGCTTTAAGACCATGTACAGTAGATCATGTTTGGGGGCAGAGAGAGTTTTATTTATTTATTTGTTCGTTTGTTTGTTTGTATTTGGTGCATTCTTTAGTTTTAGGGATGTTACCTGTTTTGGCAGGGAGAGGGGCATTCAAACATCAGGCCAATTTCCTGTGCAAATTTATTAGCACTATAAAATAAAAGTAAGAAATTGCTTTAAAGGTATAGTAAGTGATTTCACTGAATTAAAATGTTGTTATTTTTTCTGTCTTTTTTTTTTGGCCCCTTGGGGTCAATAAACCCTATTTTCAGTCTGGGCTTTGGGAGAAAAGCCTTTTGTCCAATCAGGATGACAGGGGCCTTGGCGTATGTGTAGTTGGCATGTTGAATTTCCCCTCATTGTAGAGTGTGTAGGGTGGATTTGGTTCCGTTTGTACCCTCACAGAGTTGTACCAAAGGGACGCGTATTAACACAGAGGATTGTACTAGTTGAGCATATTAGCTAAAGAACCCACGACAATCTCCTACTCCTGAGAAAGCGTGGTGAATTGCATTCTGCCCTGCCAACATTTCGTCATGAGTAACAAAACTAAACAATGCCACAACAATGCCTTAGGGGTCATTGAGGCTGTGATAATACTGTCGTCTTTGAGAAAAAAATAATAATAATGAGGACGCTCATGTATTTATCCAGTGCTGCTGTTTGCATAAGAACTTCCATTACTGGAGAAAGCAGAGGAGGGGGGGGGGGGGGGTGCAGCAGAATCGTGCTTCTACTATAGTTTGATATGTGTTGCGTAAGGACCCCCCCCACACCTCCTCCTTTTACTATTCAGGAGGAAAATGCCTCATCCCAAAGGAAATGCAGAGAGGGGAAAATTAGCCAGGAGTTTATTGGTCCAGATACAATAGCCGCGGATTGAAAAGGCTTTTGCAATGACTGAACTCTCTCCCCTTTATTCCATGGCAAAGTGCTTTGTGCCCGAACGCACACACAGTGACTTTGATGCTATCGCTACAGTCACCGGGGTGGGGGGGGCTGGGGGGGGACCACGGCACACGCCACGCCTGGGGTTCCTCGCACAAAAGAATATGATGCACGATCGGAGAGAGAGAGAGGGCCTTGAATGGGCTTCCCATCTCCCTTTTACTGAAAGGCTTGAGCACTCCCTTTTATTCGTCATGTCTGTTAAATACGAAATACGGAGCGGCAGCTCATTATCCACGTACATCATCGCGGTAAATGCTTGGGGTTCATTATCGGTGAGGGAATAATACTCGATTGCATTCTTTTTAAATTAATTAAATGACCCGAGATAAACCTAGGAGAGAAACTGGCTATAAACGAGAAAGAGTTGCAGGGTTTTCTTTCTGGCATCTCGTAAGGCAATGGTTTTCAACCAGTGGTCCTTGGGAGAGTTCCAGGTGGTCCCCAGGCTAAATGATAGAAAGTTAGTTAACCAAGTATAACTCTTTGAGAGGGTAAAAATGAAACCAAATGGACCCTTGCGGGTCCAGATGGTTTCAAGAGTTAAATATTCATCATCTGAATTAGCCCTAGTCTACACAATCAGAGAATGTAGAAGTATAATGGTCATTTTGATCTGTATGTTTGACTGTTTTGTTTCCCAAATCCAGCCTTGAATTGTGGACAAAAGCAAAATAAATATTTAATTTTGGGTCTGTGGGGCTAAAACGTCATCAAATGGTGATCCGTATAGGGGCACCCAATACCATTTTTGGTTACAGAACTTTTATTAGGCAATTAAGCATCAACAATAACATCAGTTATTGTTGAAGATGCAAGAGACACACAGCACGCATAAAGCTAAAGGTCTGGCTCCGAAGGTTTTCTGTTTTCAATGATGAAATACTGTTAGTTTAGTGGTGCCACAACTGTAGTTAGTTAGTAGCAGTAGTAGTGTTTCAGATCATTTTAAATATAGGCACTTTAATTTGAAATATCTTGGGTGGTTTTGCATGCTGTTTGGTGGGGCAGTCGGGGCATTTAGGGGGGCATTGCAACCCCATGCCCATACCTAGATGTATGTCATGATGTAGCAATAGGTTTGGCCGATGATGATTTATTGTTTCGGGTGGGGGGTGGACGTGCATTATAACATGATGTCATTTCAAGTACTGCTTCTCAGTCCCTATCTTAAGATTTAGACTCTAGTAGAGAGGTGTTTTTTCGTTCCACTATTCGCCAAGATATTGCAATTTCTTGGCGCAAAATGATGGGACAAGTGGAACTCCATGTTTGTGTCCTAAAACCCTGCATGCGCGTTGTCCCACGTTGGTGCACGTTGTCCCAAGCATTTCAACGCAAGTAAGTCCATGGACTAAATGACACTGGTTTAGCATTAACTCTTGCGACTGTTTGGACCATTTATCAGAACTGAAATGGCTATCTATGAGAGTCTAAATTTTAGGGTAGGGGTCCACCCCCTGAGGTTTCCAGGGGATCCCCCAGCGAAATTATTCATATTTAGGAACCAAATGGACCTTTACGACCTGGCTCTATATATTGTACAATCAGAGTGTGCACACGGTTCCATTTGTACAAAAACGGTGAGCTCAGATTGGGATCTCAGAGATTCTTTTTAATAACCCCGTCATTTCAAACAAGCCTTGGAAATGAAAAATGAAATGAAAAGAACGGTGACTCATGGCCAGCCATCCTGAATTTGTTCCTAACCAACCACTATGCTCTCTCTGCTCGTAACACCGTATTCCTGCACTTTAGCGCTTTCTTCAAAGGCATTCTCTGAACATGTAAGTGCACTGTAATCAAATACAAGCTAATGGTGTAGAGAAAAGGTCGTCCACGGCTTCCCCCCCGCTCAGAAAGGAAAGCGGGGGCCGGGTAATGAGAGGTATACTGGTGTACCCTAGCATTCACGACACGGAGAGGACAGAGAAGACAGCGTGAGGCCAGAGAGAAAAGAGGAGGACGGACAAGGATGCGAGAAGTATAGGGAGACGGAGGAGGAGGAGGAGGATGAAGACGAGCGGTGTCGCCAGAGTATGCCATTACCGGCGTAATTTGCGTGCCCACACTCAAGATCACGGCCAGACCCTGCAAAGTGGGTGGGCTGGGGGTCTGACGAGAGCCTCCATTACCATGGAAATAAGGGAGAAATGGAGCCGGGGTTGAATCGAAGAGCAGGGGACATGAGTGGAGAAATATAGCCGTCAAAGAGTGCGGAAGCAAACAGGTCTACTGCGAGCCCGGCCACGAGAGAGACCTTAAAAGCATTGAAATCACTCCCAATGGTTTTTGGATCAGGGTAATAGCCATGTGCACACTTTGTGGAGATAGTGCTATGATTCATGCAATTATTTTTGGTCAGAACTGCAACAGTTGAACATTGCTGATGGTCTGAAAAATCCCCAGTACCCTTTGATTTATAGTGCACTTTTAAAGGGGTACAACCAAGAACCATTACATTTTTCAAGATTTTTGGTGTTTTTACCATCCCCAGTGTATTTTTACACTGAGGACACTCAGACCTGAGATATCTGTGATTTTCTGTGTGTGTCTTAATGGGGGGCACATGAATGGACACTCTCAGAATTTCCTATTTAGTGATGTCACTAAGAATGCTAATTTTAATAGTTTAACATTGGTAGGCATGGAATCCACATGCCCTCTCAAAGAGGTCCAATGAAAGTGACTGAAACCAGGCAACAGGCCGTTTTGAAGAACTAATTTGATTGGTTGAAACGGGTCACATCACATGCAGTATTACCTTAAACCACCACAAATACACGCTTAATCAATACAAAGATTTCAGCTGGTGTTTTTCTCTCGGAGTGAGGGGCTACGTTAGCTAGTTTCTTGGGACATTTGTGGTCGTAGAGACTACATCTGTCACTGAAAAAAAATATATTATTTTTCAGCAATTCTATTAGGTTTAAGGGTAACTGTTATAGAATTGCAAAAATACACTTGAGGGTAGTGTTTTAACATCATTTCATCCACTTCTGCGATGCCTTCAGAACCGCAGACGTGGATGAAATCATGTTAAAGCACACCCTCTCGTGTAATATTGTTTAATTCCACCCCAGAAGGCTTCTCACTTTTATTTGCAGTTAATTTATTTCTGAAGAAATGCTCCAGTTGTTATTTTGCGAGAAAAAAAAAACAACCTACCCCACCATAAGCTTATACTGTAATGGGCCTCTGGGATGTTGTTCAAATTCACACTTTAACATCGCTCCAAGATGCAAATTATTGCTATATACCGTCTCTCTATAATGTCTAAAGTGTGTTGACACTCATACTTGTAAACTGTGTGCCCCACCTACCCCTCACCAGACGGCTGAACCATGGCTGAACCAAAAGTGAAAGTGAAAGTGTGAGCCTCAACAACACCCATCATTAAGATATAATTGCATTTTTGAGTGATGAAAATAGGAGAATTTGAACAAGACCCCGTAGCCCTATTCTGAGCTTATGGTGGAGTTTGTGAAACAGCCAATAAGGGTTTTATTTTTTCACAAAATAACACCTGGACCACTTTTTTTTAAATAAATCCACTGCAAATAAAGGTGAAGAAAGCCGTTCGGGGTGAAATTCTCCTTTAAACCCCACTCATTGTGATGCGGCACGGATGTTTCCATTATGTATATTAATTCCCAGCTCCGCTGTGTATTTCCATGAGAAAAAATCCTATAGGATTCTAGGTCAATCCTCCCCTCCCCTTCAAATGAAATTCATTTTTTTCCACAGCTTTGGTGAAGCGGTGATTAAGCCTTGAGGTACTCCATTCGGAATACAGGAGGAGATTGAGGAGCGCCGCTGCGTGCTCCTCTAGCCTCCTGGCGAGGTCATAATGACTGGTGGAATAGTAATTCCCACTCTGCTGGCTGTGCAAGGAGCCACAGCAACAGGAGTTTAGGATTAAGTGACAGTGATGCTGATGGATACTCCCATCTGTGTGGGTGGGAGACAGAGAGAGAGAGGGGGAGAGAGAGAGAGACGGTGATTGGTCATCACGCTGATTGATTTAGCCAAATCGGAAGTGGACAGAGTGAGTCATTCTAATCTCACCTATATGGCCAATAAGTGTGGGTCATGACCGAAGGAATATGGTCGCGAATACAATACCGGAATGAGTTTTCTCCGAACGGCTGGCTGACATCTCCCTTAGTGAGATAGTGAGGTGAGAAGTTCAGTCACCTGGGAGAAACTCGGGAGTAGAGCCGCTGCTGCTTTTTCGCCTGGAAAGGGGCCAGCTTAGGTGGTTTTGGGGCATCTGGTTAGGATGGAGGTCCTCGATGGGCGTCCCACTGGGAAGAGACCCCCCCCCCCCACAGGGCAGGCCAAACGCTCAGATGGAAGGATTACATTGAACTGTCACTGGATCCCCTATAGGAGGAAGTTATGTTGTTCGGGACAGGGAAGTCTGGAGCTCTCTGGTGGAGCTGTTGCCTCCGCAACCCAACAACGGATAAGCGGTTGAAGATGGATGGATGGATGGATGGATGGATGGATGGATGGATGGATGGATGGATGGATGGATGGATGGATGGATGGATGGATGGATGGATGGATGGATGGATGGATGGATGGATGGCCCACAGACAATTGTCTTTGCAGTAAACAGGCTTACAATTCTGATTTACCAATATGTAGGCTTTTTACTGATTTTACAAATATGTAGGCTTTTTACTGATTTGACAAATATGGAGGCTTTTTACTGATTTAAACCCCATGCAGTACCAGAACCTTCTGAATTAAAACATTCAGTGAATTATTTTGGTCCAAGTCCCATCGTACCAGCCGCTTTTATTTCGAAAACCCTTAAATTCACCTTAAATGAACCTGAAGCACAAGTGCTTCAGTCTGCCGATCGTAACTGTAAAAGTGATTGGACGCATTAATATTTGATAGTGCCCTACTACAACAAATGGCATCTTCCCAGGGCTCTAATTCAGGGCCCCTGCCCAGACTCCATATACAGTATGGAACTGGCCTAGGAAATTAAGGACACAGAAGAGACACAGGTATTTTTATATAGGAACACAGACGGGCGGAAATGCTGCTCTGGCTCAGTTAAAACACGTTGTTGCATGTTGCATGTTGGAGCATGGATCTTCAACTTTCAACAGCCGGATGCCGGTCTAGCAATAATAAATAATGTATATTTTACTTGAAAACATCAAACACTGGGGCTATTTCATCTGTTTACTATAAATCCACATGCCATGCATCTTGCATAATGGAATTTTAAACCTTCACTGAAAGTGAACCACATCATTTCCAGCTGTAACAAATGACCTCTGGATACAAACTTCCGTGAAAAACATTGATTCAAAGCATGTTGCAAATAAATATTATCCAGCCTCTCGCGGCACACTATTGAGCAAATCATTTCTTCAGGTTTACTCACATTTTCATTTGGAGTTATACATTTAAATATGCCTTTGTTTTTTGTTTGAACAAATACAATATTGTCAAGATATACTGTACACACCTAGGATACAAGGCATGCTGTCAACGGTCACATTGCTATACATACTGTATATTGGCGAGTGTTTTAGATACAGTTCATCTGTTTTAGAATTGTGATGTGAGGTGTGTTATTTTTTTGCTCCTTAAGTGCTGCTTTTGCAGTGAGTTCTGTATTGCTGTATGTTTTCTGTGGACCTCTATAGGAAGACTAGCTGGCTGCCATGGATGGCATCAGTTAATGGGGATCCTTTTCAAAGAAACAACATTGAGCAATACATACAGTAAGCTCATAATAACACATTTCAGTGTTTTTGTGGAAATTACACCACAGAAAGAAGAAACGGCACACATGCACCCACAAAGCTGGGTTGAATGCATAGTCATACATAAGTGTGTTCCTCTCATTTGTATTGGCAATTACTTGCCTTCCGTTGAAGCAGTGTTGCCACCTCAGCCTATTTTTCTTCTGTAAAGTCACTTGCAAATAGTTGGGTTGATGTTTTTTTGGGGGCTTGTTTCTAAAGTGTACATGTAGAACTTATTTGGGTCTGCTTCCTATGTTGTTCAAACTAGTGGTTCCCACAATTCTTCACTTGAAGGACCAGATTAACGTAATTGTCCACACTCATCCATCTGGAAATATTGTGTGCCAATTCAATTTATTCTCAATGTGTTTTTAAATTAACAGACGTGCAACCTCACAATGTGTTGTGGTGAGCTTGTAGATCAATTATTCTAATTTGTGCTTGATTTCCATATACGCAGCCATTTGCTTCTCTCGCAAATCTGGCAACAAATCAAGGGATAACAGTAACTTGTGCACACACAAACGCAAGAAAGGTTGCAGAAAGGTTGTGAATACAGAGTATAGAACAGAATAGAAAAGAGAGCAGAGCAGAACATACATAATAAGAATAGTATAATGCTTACTGATGTGTACAGATGGCCCTCCCCGTTCATGGCGATGTATAACCCCGTCTTCACGGACTGAATGGCGACAACTCTGAGGCCCACAGGAATAAGGTTGAACAAAGCTGGAAGACAAACAGACGCACAAGAACAAACACACAGGCACACACACACACACACACACACACACGCACACGCACACGCACACGCACACACGCATGCAAATATCACTAAACAACGTTGCAATCATAAATAGAGCAGACCGTGAATGAAGCCAGGCCATCAGAGGCGCGACGCGCCAAACAATATAGTGCAATTCATCAAACAAACGTAGCCTGCCCATCATTAACGCATCACAGAGCACAGATAACGCTAGCTGTCATCTCGGTAATCTTGCGAGATGAATTGCCGCATGGCCTGCTGAACGTGACTAGCCTAGCATAGTGTTATGCTGGAGAAACAATGAGCTACCTGGAAGGTATAACTGGGGCTGTAATTGGGCTACCTCTGGTGCACATGGCGGATTTAATAGCCCCTTTGTTATTGTAACACAAACTCCTTGGCCATGTCAGGTAATGGCTATTGTTTTGTACTGGTCGAGGAATAGCAGGGCTAGCCAGGGTTGTGACACCAAGCTAAGTGTGTATGTGTATGTGTGACAGACTTAATGAGCTCTGAAGCTTGCTGTTGGCTTTGTTCTTTCCCTGAATCTGCTGCAAAGGTTGTTATGGTTGTTACGTTAAGTTGTACGTTGACTTAGTTTGCAGTTTACAGGTATGGTATGCTGTATATACAGTGTATATATACACAGTGTATACAGTATGGCTGCGCAATATATCAATATTATTACCAAGGGAAAGTTATAGGAACGTTATAATGATAATGTGGGAACTAAATCGTTACCAAGAAATCTCTTCACCAATGTGTTTCTAATGGTGTCTTATAAGATGTAGTAAAAGATTGAAATTCAATGCCTGTGGGGAAACCTCATAAGGAAGTCCAAATTTCATCATGCTATGTCTAACTGTTTTGATGATGCTGAAGATTTTCTGCCAACCGGATATTGTGTTCAGGATTTGAGACATTTTCTTCAAAACGGGCCACTCTCAACCTGCAAACTAAGAAAATCTTAGCCCATCAGGATGGAATTATGAAAAATGGGACAGAGCCGTATCGATCACGACTATAGATATAATATGTAGAAATTTGGGTGGTTTTTGCATAAAATCTGTAGAAGTAGCCAATTTTGCTCAAGGGTGCCGGAGATCACAGGTCACAGAGAGGGGGGTCACTTTCGAGCCCTGCACTGCAATTGCAAGGCTATAATCCTGTCCAGAAAGAGGAACCCGCATCTCAACCAGATGTCTTCTTTGGGAGCGACCATGATCGAGCTCAGCAAGCAAATAGAGCTTGTGTGTCTTGGCTTTTACAGCAAACTCACGTGGAGCGGCCAGTTGTTCCAACATCTGCAAATGCCCTAGACAAATGCAGAGCCAGCGACGACTGTACATTAAAAAAAAAAAACAGCTCTAGCATCATGGAGCACCCCTGCCTAGCCTGGATGAATGCCTTTCTCAGACCCACACTCTCAGTCAAATTGGACAGCATCCAAAAAATAGGCTTTAAAATCCTTGGGGTGGACGATACTGCTTGTCCTACGGCAGTATGTCATCAACAAGCTGAGTCATCGCTGAACAGTTGCAGCAAACAACTTTTCCCTACACGATGCACACTCCGGGCTGTTCAGCAGTGGACCTCAAAGCACTGCTATACCCCACGCTCACACCTCAGGTCGGATCACCCGGAGGATACTCCACCAAGTCACAGCCTGCCCTGGAAACACCCAAGTCAAAAATCAAATGCCTTGATCAGAGCTTTTTCTACTCTTTTTTTTAGCCCATTTTTCCACCCAGCGCCAATTAACTAACGTAACCAATCTGGGGAGGCAGCAGACTGGCCTCCTGCTTAGGACGTTGCACGTGAAAGGAACACGTTATTCCAACCAGTTCCTGTCTCCTCCATCAGGCGCCCCGGCTGGCCAGGAGGGGGCAGTCTAGAGACCAGGATCACTGTGTTTTTTTGTGAGGGTACCTATACCCTAACGCCCTTTCGCCAATCCTGTCTCAGGTATGGGCACTGATGACGCGTATACCTGTATGAATACTCATAAAGATAGCATTAAATACTTCGCTTTATTTACACTTGTTTTTAGGGTGTGACACGTGTCATGTCCACTCATGTGGAGAATTTGACACAGGGTTGAGTTAGCGTTAGCACTATGCGCTGAAATTAAATTAATCAGCTATAGCCTTGAGCACTTGCCAGAGCAGTGCCAGAGCAGGCTATTATTACAATACTCTCCACGATAAGGCTGCCGTTTTGTGGCCTTTTCTTCCATTTCAGAGAGACATTTGGAATAATGCTGTCGGTTTCTGCGGTAACAAGGACCGTCTGTCACAAAGAACTCTGCAATCAATGGACAATGGATTCAAGAATGTCAGTTATTCAAAAACGTAGCCTTTTTCACGATATATTTCCCTCCATTTATTCATTTAATTTGACATTTTTTGCCTATTTTTTATTATTTGTATATCGGTATATGGGTTTTTACACTAACAAACCTTGGGAATCTCAATAATAGTGCACTAAATGTCATTAATGGCTGCCTCCTCCTTTTCTTATTTTAGTAGTAGTAGTAGTAGCCTTGACAAACAGGCTTTCTTTTTTGCCACATTGCACGGAAATGGAAAACCTGGGCTAAATTGTTAGCCACGGTGGCCTAGAAGGGGGCGTCAACCTTTCGTGATGGGTGTCGCTCCAAATGATGTGATGTAGCACAGCAGGGGAGGGGCTGGCGGAATCAAATCAGATCTACCCAATCTTACTGGCGTGGCTGTGCCGGTCCCCGCCCACCTCTAGGCCAAAATCATTTCAGGTTAGGCCAGGCTACTGTAGTAGTGAATGAATGAGCAGATTGCAGATACATGGCTGTGTAGGAAGAAGCCGGGAACATGCCGTCGTCTCACACTCCTACGGAATGGAGAGGCTGAGCTATTATATAGACCTTGTAGGGGGTTACTCACAGGAATTACTGCTGTCATCCTTCGTCCCATCAAGAGAGCCATCGGGGTTCATTTGCAAGTAGTATCCCTGCCTGCAATATAACCTGGTCACTATACCCTTGAGCTGGGGATCTGTGAAAAGGGAACAAAAGGAAGGGAAAGGAAGAGGGAGAGAGAAAGAGAGGGGGGGAGAAAAGGAAGGATGGGGAGGTTTAAGGGCAGATTAGAAAACATGTCACAGAGACAACAAGTGTGATAATTGAAGAAGCAGGCAGCAAACAAGATGTGCATATTTCACAATTTTCCAAACAGGAAAACTAGCACTTCCACAGGGTTACAGTGTGTGTGATGCGTTTTGAGCTTGTGGATTTTTTTTGTAGCCGTTTATCTTACATAACACCTGTGGTAAAGGTACTGTATAGTATAAGTCAGGTTTCTGTATACTATAAGTCAGTATACAGTAAGTCAGGTTTTCAGTATAAGACAGGTTTCATTTTTACGTTCTTGAGAACGTAAAAATGAAACCAAATGGACCCTGGCGGGTCCATTTGGTTTCATTTTTACACTCTCAAAAGTTAAAATATTCATCATGTGAATTAGGCCAAGTCTACACAACTAGAAGATTAATGGTCATTTTGGTCTGTAGCCTATGCTTTGCCTGTTGTATCCCGAATCCAGCCTGATATTGTGGCCAAAAACAAAATAAATATTTAGTCTTGGGGTCTGTGGGGTCTTCCTCCCTGTCCCCAGTCAGCCCCTGGACCGGAGGATTTTCCAAATCACCCAAATCACTGAATGCTCCTTTTTTACTGTACAATATGTGACCAGAACACTTTATGACCCGTTCTACGCATAGGCAAATCTTTCAGTTACAAAAATCCAGGGCACATGGTGTGTATTGGATGCGCCCTGCCTTGCTCAGAGTAGATAGACGATCCAATTACAGGAGGCAGAATTAATCTGTGGCTGCCTAGCTGGCTCACATAATGAACCCAACAGCACCCTCTCTGGGCCCTTGGCGAGGGGAAAGAACATCCACAGGGCTCTGCACCTTCCAGCAAAATACAGTAAGCTCACATTACATATCAATGAATCATCACCATGGTCGAAAGTCATAATAATAATACTCGGAATGGAACCTTACGTTCAGCATCAACCTGTTATATTGCAATTTCTGTGCATAGTTGCACAGTATGATTTGGTGCCCCAGGCGAAAAATGCAAATTGTACAGAATGTTGACCATATTGTGGTGGAAAACAAAAAGTTACGGGTCCGGACGGTTTGCTCAACCGTCTGGGAACTATAGGCTGCTGAGCCAGGCTGATGGTGTGCCGTCATATACTCCTGAATAAAGGCAACCAAATGTCCCAAAACACATCTTAAACGTATAGTAAGTAATTTTACTGAATTCAAAGAGTTATTCTTTCTACTGTTTTGGCTAATCCTCCCTTCTATAGACCTGTGCAGTGACGTCACTAACCCTGTTCCACTAGTGGATTCCTCATTCATTTTCCTCGTAGAGCCCCTGGGGTTTCAGTTTGGGCTTTGATAGAAAAGCCTTTTGTCCAATCAAGAGTGGGGTGGGGGTGGGCCTTAGTGAATGTGCTGCTGGCCTGTTGCACTTCTCCCCACTGTAGAGTGTGTGGATGTGCACATCTTGTTACTGGGAGGGGACCTGAGGGTTTTCCCAAATCACTGAAAGGCAACCCCGGCAACATATTGCAGCTGTTGAGGGTTGATGGTGTGTGTGGAGGGGTATGCGCGATTGCGCGTGTGTGGGTAGCATGTGCACTGCATTCACTGTCTGGGTTTTGTATGTGTGTCTGTGTACTGTAGTAAATCTGTGTGTAGGAGTACAGTATGTCATCGACAACATTAGCTTTATCATGGAGACAGCCATCATCCCAGATTTCATTCCAAGAAATCCCTTAGGAGGTAGTGAACAATAGAGCTGGGGTCGGGCCGACTTTTTTCAGCCCGACCCTACCCTAGGGTAGGTCGGGCTAGGGCCAGCCCGGCCCTAGCCCGACCATTATTATTAAAATATATGCGCAGCCCGGCCCGAAAACCCGACACCCTTTTTTTAAAATAAAATTAAAGTTGTAAAATAATATTATATATAAATATAATAAATAACAGCAAGATAGCCCAGCCCGAACCCGTCCGAAAACCCGACCACCAATTAAGCAAATGAGCCCTACCCTACCCGGCCCGTCGGGTACCCGGCGGGCCGGGTCGGGTTTCGGTCGGGTTTCCCACCTCTAGTGAACAATCACATTCACCGGAGCCCACATACAATTGGTGTGTGTGTGTGTGTGTGTGTGTGTGTGTGTGTGTGTGTGTGTGTGTGTGTGTGTGTGTGTGTGTGTGTGTGTGTGTGTGTGTGCGTGCGCATGCGTTGTGTGTACTGCTAGTCTGCTAATATACGCCACTGTTTGCGATCCTGTACTCACATACAGTACAGCAATGTGTGCGTCAGGGGCGGATGTGTGTGTGTGTGTGTGTGTGTGTGTGTGTGTGTGTGTGTGTGTGTGTGTGTGTGTGTGTGTGTGTGTGTGTGTGTGTGTGTGTGTGTGTGTGTGTGTGTGTGTGTGTGTGTGTGTGTGTGTGTTTTGTGTGTGACCACACAAGCATGCGTGGTGGCCACCCACGGGAGATTTGAGGAGGTCTTACTGAGGGCAAACACAGGCACTGGTTGTGTGTGTGTTTTTTCTCCCCTCTGTGTATTATAGCTTTAGGGCAGTCTCTTTGGAAAACCACTCCGCTGGACAGTGGCATTAGGTACCCTGAGACCTTTTCACTGCCGACTGAAAAGAGGGGAAAATAATGCCTTTCTGACGGATGGGACTCTCCAAGCAAACACCTTGTTCTATCAAATATCATTATAGCAGTCAGAACTCAGCAATCAGACCTACAAGGTCATGGTGCACCACTTGGTGGCACGCTGTGAGCTTGTAGATCTGCTATTTCCCGATAGCTAAACTACAACACACTATAGATAGATATAGATAGAAGGTTGCCTACCCCTGCTTCAGTATAGACCATCAAGTAGTCCACGTCATTGTGTACTTTACAGAATATTTCGTGAAGATTCTTGTAAACCATATTTTTTCTGTTCTATGGACCCTAAAGGACACAAAAAAAGTGGTTTACATTTTTTCCCTCCACCCTAACATTATTTTATCACCATGGCAACATGGCGTTGTGTATCAATCTGTCTGTATTTCTGTCAACATCATTTCTCCAAATCTGATTGCCCGATTTACACCAAATTTGGTCCAGAGGTGTATAATGTGCTCAAGAACACTCCATAAAAATTTCACCTTGATCGGCCATAGGTGGCGCTACAGTACCAAATTCAAAACCAAAAATCGTGATTATTCACAAACAATTTGTCTAATTTTCAATGAAAATTGTTGGGTTCTTGCACAATGGTCTGAGACACAAGCCCTGCAAATTTGACCACTATCCACCAATAGGTGGCGCTACAATAACATATTTAAAATGACCAATTCGCTACAAAAACCTTAAATAATCGCGCGCAGACAGTGTTTTGTTTCAAATGGAAAAAAATAACTTGACTTTCTCTTTTGACAAAAAGAAATTGCATCCACGATAATTGGACATTAATAATACTACCCCCCACCGTCTATTATTAATAATAATAATCTGAGTGGGTGTAGGAGAAACTTATATAGCGTTTTTTGAGTACCCAAAGACACATTGCATGGGGGGTGACTACAGAGGTAAAATAAAAAGAAGCAACTTAATTGAGGGGAGTCAGGTTGATCAGTGCTTTATATGGGGCCAGGAGTGTTTTGAAGTGGATTCTTTGTTTGACTGGTAGCCAGTGAAGGTCACAGAACAGGTGTGATATGATCTCTGGACCAGGTGCTGGTGAGCAGACGCGCAGCTGAGTTCTGGACATATTGAAGTTTATTGAGGACTTTGGAGGTGGTGCTGTGGAGGATACTCTTGCAATAATCAAGGCGTGATGAGATGAAGGCGTAGATGAGAGTTTCAGCTGCAGAAAATGACAAGAAGGGTCGGACACAAGCAATGTTCTTGAGGTGGAAGAAGGCAGTTTTGGTGACATGGTTGACATGGGGAAGGAATGAGAGGGTGGGTCAAAAAAGATGCCAAGGTTGCTGATGTGGGTGGAAAGTAAATCAATGCTGAGTGAAAAATCCTGCATAGAACTGGTGAGGGAGTTGGGACCAGTGATGATGAATTCTGATTTATTGCCGTTATTGGTTGGTTGGAGTGATGGCTTTGGTGGAGAAATACAACTGTGTGTCATCGGCAAATGAGTGAAACTGAGGTCCATGGTGATGGAGGATCAGGCAGTGTGGGAGGATGTTTAAGATGAAGAGCAGGGGACCAAAAACAGAGCCGTGGGGACACCATGGGTAACAGGGGTAGTGGAGGAGTTGCAGTTCTTGACAGAGATGAATTGTTGTCGATCAGAGAGGTAGGATTTGAACCAAGAAAGAGCAGTTCCTGTTGAATCAATGGAAGATTGGAGACAGGTGATGAGAATGGAGTGACTGATGGTGTCACAAGCGGCACTGAGGTTGAGGAGGACGAGGATGGAGAGGTGAACGGAATCAGCAGAGAGGAGGATATTGTTGGTGACTTTTGTGAGAATGGTTTCCGTGCTAGGGAATGGAAAACAGATTGAAGTGTTTCGTAGAGGTTATTGGAGTCTATGTGAAACTTGAGCTGAGAGCAACAGTGTGTTCCAGGATTTTGGAGAGGAAAGGAAGGTTGGGGATGGGTCAGTCGTTGCCCCAATATTTTTCCAATATTGGGGTAAAAGTGGCAAGATGAGAGCAGGGGGAGCTGGCCAGTGGAGAGGGAGGTTTATGATATTGGTGATAAGTGGAGAGAGAACAGGAAGACTGGCAATGAGAGAACAGGAAGACTGGCAATGACCAAGATGATGGGTATCGGTCAAGGACACAGGTGGGGGTTTTCATGCCAGAGGTTATGGAGGAGAGGTTGGATGCAGTTATTGCATTAAAGGATTGAGTAGTTGCTGCCGGACTGAAATAACAGATGAGTAGTGGGACAACTAAAAAAGTTTTACTCTGATTACATTTTGGGTTTGGCTATTATAGCCTGTTTAAAATTTGGCTCTCCAAGAGAGCATTTTTGTATTGTTCCAGATGCGGTTTGTAAGCCTTGGAATGAACCTGTTTTCTTGACAAGCCGTTCCAGTTGACGACCCTGTTTTTTTAGTTGATGTAGATGATCCGCGTACCAGGGGGCTGAGTGGGTGTAGGAGACGTGCTTGGTCATTGTGGGGGCAAGTTGATTGAGACAGGTTGAGAGTGTGTCATTGTAAACATTGACCAAATTTATTGTTCGGGGTGGGTGGACTAGGGTCTGATATGGTGTTGGACAATAATGAGGACATGGAGGAGGGGTTAATAGATTTGAGGTTCCGGAAAGTTATGGAGCGTTTTTCATTGTTGAGGGGAGTGGGGGTGTCAATGTCCATGATGATGGCTAGGTGGTCCAAGATGGTGGAGCCAAGGTCCATGCTGGTGACATTATGAGTGGTTATTCCTGTAGTACAGATGAGATCTACAGTGTGTCCTTCTGTGGGTGGGAAAACGGATGTGCTGAGTAAGATTGATAACGTTTAAAATGTCAAGGAATTCAGTGGCGCTTTGAAGTCAGGTGAGTCCACGTGGATATTGACATCTCCAGACAGAGATATGCATCTCAGTGAGCAGTGTGAGAAATACAGAAAATTGATAGGGAACCGGTGGATTGTACAGTCCAGGAATGAGCATTACCCCAGGTGAAGGAGTTTAAGTATCTCGGGGTCTTGTTCACGAGTGAGGGGAGGATGGAGAGGGAGATCAGCCGGAGAATCGGAGGAGCAGGGGCGGTATTGCAGTCACTATACCACACTGTTGTGACAAAAAGAGAGCTGAGCCAGAAGGCAAAGCTCTCTGTCTACCGAGCTATCTTCATCCTACCCTCAGTTACGGTCATGAAGTGTGGGTCATGACCGAAAGAACAAGGTCATGAATACAAGAGGTTGAAAAGAGTTTTCGCCAGAGGGTGGCTGGCATCTCCCTTAGAGATAGAGTGAGAAGTTCAGTCACTCGGGAGAGCCTCTTTTCCTGGAAAGGAGCCAGCTGAGGTGGTTTGGGCATCTGGTTAGGATCAGGATGCCTCTTGAGCAACTCCCTAGGAAGGTCCTCGAGGCACGTCCCACTGGGAGGAGACCCCGGGCAGACCAAGGACCAGATGGAGGGATTACATTGACTCTCTGGCCTTGGATCGCCTCAGGATCCCCCAGGAGGAGGTCGCCCGGTTGCTCGGGAGAGGGAAGTCTGGAGCTCTCTGGTGGAGTTGTTGCCCCCGTGGCCCGAACTAGGATAAGTAGATGAAGATGGATGGGCAGGTTTGGGCAGTCTATGACTGCTGCGACAATGGTTTAGGGCCAGACAGTTTGAAGGTGAAATGTTCAAATGAGAAGGGAACAGGAAAATTAACTGGACTGATTTTGATTTGATGTGTTGTTTGTGTATTATGACTATGCCACCACCACGTCCCTCGATGCGGGGTATGGGGCGTGGTCTTATTTAGTGTAAAATATTCCAAGGCTATTGCCTCTTTCTCCCCCAGAGCTTTAAAATTTACTTAAATGTGACAAGAATCACATTGCAATTACATGAAAATCACTGTATTAATATGTGAAGACCATGCATCTGCTTCCTAAATGGGTTACTGTAGCGCCACCCATTGGTGGATTGTGGTCAAATTTGCAGGGCTTGTGTCTCAGCACATTGTGCAAAAACCCAGCAATTTTCATTTGAATTAGACAATTAGTTTGTGAATAATCGCTATTTATAATTTTTAATTTGGTACTGTAGCGCCACCTATGGGCCGATCATGGTGACATTTTATGGGGTCTTCTAGAGCATATTATACACCCCTGGACCAAATTTGGTATAAATTGGGCTGGCAGATTTGGAGAAATGATGTTGACAGTAATACAGACAGATTGATACACAACGCCATGTTGCCATGGTGATAAAATAATGTTAGGGTGGGGGGGGGGGAAAAAATGTAAACCGCTTTTTTTGTGTCCTTTAGGGTCCATAGAACAGAAAAAATATGGGTTTACAAGAATCTTCACGAAATATTCTGTAAGCTGGATTTTGCTACACAACTACATAGACTAAAGATTCATACCTTGATGTATAAATTAGGCTTTAAAGGACCACTTCACAACTTTTCAACATATCTTCATACAATAGGACACAGGAGGGCTGTGAGGAGTTCAGAAACCCGTCCTCCAATGCAGTGGCGTTTTTAAGCAATTGGAGCCCTAGGCAAGATTTTCCCTCCTGTAAAATGGTGCCCCCCCAAGGGATAAAATTATGAACTATTTTTAAACTAACATATTATATGTGTTTAAAATGTTCAATTCTAGTTATAGAATATAATGCATTTATCCATTTGAGGAGTATTAGCCTGGGATCCTTTTAAAGCATGTCTGGTGGTCGCCCCCTCCTCTTGGCCCAATTCCCTCGCACCCCTCCGTCTTGGCGCCCTAGGCCTATAGTCTGCCTAATGGCAAAAACGCCCCTACTCCAATGACATCATTGTGGGAGAATCCAAGCTAATAGAAACTGCAGGCTTTCTATTCCTGAAAACGTCCAATGCAAAAATGGCAGCCCTCGTTCTCCCGATGATGAAAATATAAATATTTTCAAAAACATTGTTTAAAAAAAAATCTGCCGAACGATGATTGGAGGACGGTTTTCTGAACTGCCCACAGCCCTGCTGGGAGATACAGACTTTGTAGAAAGAAATAGTGGTGTTTTATCATGTACATTGATGATGACCTATTACAGGGGTTTTCAACAGGTGGTCTGGGGACCAACAGTGGTCCTTGAGAGGGTTCCAGGTGGTCCCCAGGCTAAATGATGGAAAGTTGGTTAACCAGATGTAAACTCTTGTGTGTAAAAAATGAAACCAATTGGACCCTTGCAGGTCCATTTGGTTTCATTTTCACACTAGGTAAAATATTCATCTGATTAGCACCATTTAATTAAGACGTCTACATTGTTTTGTTTGCAAAATTTTTGTTTGCAAAAGTACTATTTTCGTTTAGCCTTTCTTTAACCTATGTTTTTGTTTTGCAATTTTGTTGTGCTTTTTATTTGTATTGTTGCATTTTATTGTTACTTTAACGCACTTTGTAAACTTGTTTTTGGAAAAGTGCTATATAAATAAAATTATATTATTATTATTATTATTATTATTATTATTAAAATCCAGCCTGTTGTGAACAAAACCAAAATAATTCTTTAGTTTTAGGTCTTTGGGACTAAAAGGTCCTCAAATTGTGGTCCGTGGCTCAAATGCTGAATATATGGTGGTCCCTGCCTGGTGTCAAAAAGTTTGAAAACCCCTGAGCTATTATATAAAGATAGGTTGGAAAGTGGTGAAGTGTTCCTTTAGGAGGAATACATCTGTCACAGCTAGGGACACACCAACACAGAGCGCGGCGTGGTTGACACCTCTTGTTCTCTATTCAGCCTCGTTCGAGGTGTCGCAGCAGCAATTCAGGATGGGATTTGCTGCTTTGTGGCGGAGGAGGCAGACATTGCTGCTGCAGCCCCTCTCGTTTCCCTCTTTTTAACCTTACTCTTCCCATAATGGACAGACCCTGGATGTGTTACCTGGGTAATGAACAGAATAGATTATTTTTCGCCAAGTGAACAGGGAGAAAAATGCCAACCTTTTCATTGTCCTGTCAGCACTCTGAACTGCGCTGCCCAGCAGCCCCTACTATACCCGCATCCTGCATGCGCCTTGCGCCCCTTAATTGAACATTACTAAAGACCCCGTAAACCAAAATCAGCCTTTTTCTTGTAGACATGAAAATCATGTACAAAAGTCATTTTTATACCCCTGGACAAAAAACTAAAACTTTATTTTACAGCATTGTAGAATAAGACCACTTTATGTGTTTTGGTTAATCTCATGGGTAGGTTTTGTCTCATTAGCATATTCGGCTTGATGACGTAGTCAAGCCGAATTATATGCTAATGAGCCTACTGTACTACTGTATATAAATCATATTCCATAGTCAGTTAGAAGCCGAAGCCCCGCCCCCTCTTCTTCACAGCGGAGCGGAGCTGGTGGTGGTGGTGTTGGTTGATAGCTAGCTAGTAGCTACTAGCTACCATAGACATATATAAGAAAGTGTAGTTACTACAGTGTGTTTTGCCTGTAGGCTGACAAGCACTGACATTTGTTTGCTCTCGATGCGTGATTTTGTGGATGACAGCTGAAAACTACTCTGTTTTTAGTAACTGTCGATGATGGAGAGGTTGGCGACGTTTTCACATTCAAGGACTATCTAACGCTGCTGCTGCCTGCCTGCCAGCAGTATTGCCAACTGCCAAAATCCAAAGTGCACTAGTGGCACTTCCAAAATGCACTCGAATGCGCTAGAGCAGTGGGTTTTCAACTATTTTCATACCTAAAAAGCACTTGGATTTTCCGCCAGGAGTTTTTCCATTAATTTCGGCGGTAGGGGGGTTCTCGAAAAAAAAAATCTAAATATAGTGACAATGCGGGAAGTTGGCAACACTGCCTGCCAGCCCTGCTGCGTACCATCAGAGCTATCTAGTAGATGAGTTTGCGACATCGAGGGGTCACAAACTGAGCGCTCCAGCGCTGTTCATGCAGCCCGAATAGGGACAAGTGGAGATGGAAATGCATTGTTTTCATGAGGGCAGAAAATAAAAGAGCCGCCATTGGACTAACCCCATGAAGTGGACGGAGTTGTCGTAACTCCTGGCTGTCCCATAGCCTGTAGGGACCGACCGTGGGACCATGATGATGGGACCGCTGGAGTCAGTCAGTCTCTTATTTTATTACTCTATGGTCAGTCTCTTTTTCTCAGATCCGCATGTCGTACACACACACACACACACACACACACACACACACACACACACACAACACACACACACACACACACACACACACACACACACACACACACACACACACACACACACACGACGCTAGTAAAGTTAGTGCGCTGTAGTACTGGCTTGTTGTTGACAAACAGTTAGGCTGTATGGTTTGGACGGCGAGATATGCTAAATAGCATACTGCTCATGAATATGCTAATGAGCTTACAGTACTGGCCACGCCCCTACAGTCCTGGAGAATCAGGCCAGATTTTTTTCCATTGTATTTCACACATGTTTAAAACATCATTTCTGAAACATAGCAACTTTTTTAATCATAAATATTTGGTCTGTGGGCTATAATACATTACTCTGTGGTGTGACAAACTGGGAATACATTTTGTATCATATATTTTTTTGCTTTACGGGGTCTTTAAAGAATGTCTCAGTGTTGAGCTCTGACAAAATGGCTCACATTTAACAAGGATCCGTCGTATTATGTCATGGGTTGGTATAGTCCCGTAGTTATTATGATGAGATTCTGTGAAAATTGGGAATCATGCAGCTTCATACATTATTAAGATTACAAAAGAATTTCTCAGATGTTTTAGCTTTGCATGCTCAGTCTTTTAAAGAGATTTTGACTTTTTTTTTTTTTTTTAAGCTCAATTGCACCTGGAAAACTGGGGTTTTCTGGCTCAGATGTAGAGTTGCTGTCGAGATCTATATATGCAGACCTAGTATCTCGACCCATGCATCACTATACAGGGTTTGATGCAGTGGCGTTTCTAAGCGATTTGGAGCCCTAGGTAAGATTTTCCCTGGAGCCAGGGAAAATCTCCTATAAAATGGCGCCCCACGAGGGATAAAATTATGAACTATTTTGGAACTAAACATATTATATGTGTTTTAATTGTTCAATTCTAGTTATAGAGGAAGTATTTGCCTGGGATCCTTTTAAAGCATGTCTGGTGGACGTCCCCTCACCCCCCTCCCCTCATGGTCGCCCCCCTCCCCTCATGGCGCCCTTGGCAACTGCCTAGTCTGCCTAATGACAAAAACGCCCCTGGTTTGATGACATAGACATCCAGGTGATGATAGTCAGCTCCACATAATGTACCGTACAACGACTTGGTCCAGATGCAAGTGCGACTTGACTGATGTCACGAGGCACATGGCCATAGCCCATACGGAGGCGTGGCCAACAAACCAACAGGGAAACGCACATTTTCATAGTCGTAAAATGTGACTTATGGTCGCAATAACATTGGAAATATGCCTGTGACAGTCAAATCACTTGAAAGTCGCTTGGTGAAATGCCAGCATGCGCATATGTGCGTTTGTGTGTGTGTGCGCGCGTGTGCGTGTGCGTGTGTGTGTGTGTGTGTGTGCGCGCGCCCGCCGCTCTCTGTGTGAAGACCGGTGAAGCAATAGCACGGTGTGAGACTGACACATCAAAGAGGCAGTCCTTTAGGGCATTGAGAATCTGCAAGGGTCAAAGCAGGAATGCAAATGGAGGAACGCATTCATCTTCTAACTCTCTCTCTCTCTCTCTCTCTCTCTCTCTCTCTCTCTCTCTCACTTGAGAACAGCAATCGACATCCACTTTGCTCATGCGTCATGCTCCTCATGGCAAAATGTAAATTTTTACTTTTAAACTCACATGGTGTGTGCACGGCACGCCTCTCAGTATGTGCGCTATACCGCGCATGATGTAACGACCCATTCACACCAACCACAATGGAGAGAAAAGCCTTCATTCATGGAAAGACAAGCACCACATAATTACATTCCCAGTTCACACACAAACACGCACGCACCATGCACACACACACACACACACACACACACACACACACACACACACACAAACACACACACACACACACACACACAGGGATCATTTTATGTGTGTTATGTGTATAGGCTACGCAATCCCCCTCGGGGGCAAGCACACTCGGGAGGACACACTAAAGATGGCCCCTCTTTCGATCGATTAATGACTTTGATCAGTAGCGTTTAAAACAATCTGAGGGAGTGAGATTGATTTCCAAGACAGTTCAGCAGAGGCCCATCTGTAATAATTAAAAAATAAGAACCAGAGCTTGGCCGGTGCTGCTGGCTGTGTTGAATACCGTGCGTGTGTGTGTGTGTGTGCGCGCGAACGCGTACGACTCTGCATGCAAGTGAACTTGGCACCAGGCTCCAGGCTATAAATCATGTGATCCCGGCCACAACCCCTGGGGAAAGCCAGCCAGAATATCTCACACAGATAATACGGATTCCCCTTCTCTCGTTTCTACAAAGAACTGTTTGTACATTTCCCTGCTGAGGCATGTATATTGAAATTACTTACTGTAGTAGGTCGAAACTTTGCTCTAATTAAAAAATGTCCATGTAGAAAAAAAAGGATTGCAAGATAAAAGTCAAAGAAAGTAATGTTGTAGTCAAGACCACCTAAATCGAGACCAAGACAAGACTAAGCCCTAAGGGGGTCGAGAACAAAACAAGACAGAGACAATCACAGACTTGGTCAAGACTAGATCAAGATGAGACTAGCACCTAGAGGGTTCGAGAACAAGACCAAGACCTAGGGGGGGGGGGGGGGGGGGGGGGGGGGGGGGGGGGGGGGGGGGGGGGGGGGGGGGGGGGTCGAGTCCGAGGCTGAGGCCAAGACCTAGAGAGTTCGAGGCCAAAAAGCCCATTTTTGTTTGTTCTGTAGTAATAGTACAACATAACACATTACAGAGACGTTAGTTGTTACTGTACAATATTATATGACAGTGGTTTTCAACAGGTGGTCCCTGGACCAGAGGTGGTCCCTGAGAGGCTTCCAGGTGGTCCCCAGCTAAGTTGGTTAACCAGATGTAACTCTTGAGTTACATCTGGTTAACCCGCAAGGGTCCATTTGGTTTTATTTTTACTTTCTCAAGAGTTAAAATATCCATCATCTGAATTAGCCCAAGTCTACACAACTAGAAGATGGACAAAGGCAAAAGAAATCTTTAGTTTCGGGGTCTGTGAGGCTAAAATGTTCTCAAATGGTGGTCCGTGGCTCAAATGCTGAATATATGGTGGGCCCTGGTATCAAAAAGGTTGAAAACCCCTGTTATATGATATAAATTGTTGGTTTGCGGACTGCGTCATCCATCGCTGCACTCTGTATCTTTAGTATGAATGGCTCCTCGGTCCGTACAATGGATACAGCACATTTCCTTTGCATTGTGTCGTTTCAAGTGGTCTCGGTGGCAAAAAAGACCCGGCATTTGCTCAGAGATTGTGACAAGACCAAGACAAACTGAGGGTAAGATCAAGACAAGGCCGAGGCAACGAAAATTTGTCTTGAGTCTAGCCTCGAGACGAGACAATAGCTCGAGAACTACAACACTAAAGTAGAGCATGAGCAGGATACTTCAACGCGTGACAAACTAATGGTACTATTGAGTGAACGTGTCCATATATCCGACAGGGAACTTGCATTAAATGGTCTATAGTGGGATGTCAATTCTGTAAAAAAAAATCTCTGAGCACAACCGACATTGAAGGTCAAAGTAAATGAGTGTGTTTGTATCGTTGTATGGAAGGTTACTTTTTCCACAATGACATCGGAATCCCCTTCAAATCTCACATGCAGTGCCATATGTTGGGTAAAAATAGGATATGGGGGGCTGGGGGGAGGGGAGGGGGGGGGAGGTTAGGTGTGGTCTGTGAGCTGTGAAAATCCAGCCAATTTATTCAGTTGACACCACTATATGAATGGCAAGTATTTCATACAACTTAAGTTCTAGAAATCTGAACTATTCCTTTAAAGGGGAACTCCACCCATTTTCAATATTTTACTATGTCATTGATGTACCTTCAAGGTGTGGTGTGGACATGATAAAGTTTCCCCATTCTGTGTTTCCTATAAAATGGAGGTCTGAAGAAAACCACTAACATGGTGAAACATCTTGATGACATTATCAAGATGTCATTATTTTAATGGATTTCTTTAGACGCTTCTTTTTTCTGATAGCGTACAAATGGAACCAAATGAACCCATTAGGGTTCATTTGGTTGCATCCGTACACTCTCAGAAAAAAAAATGAAAATGGGTGGAATTCCCCTTTAAATTCCATAAATCTGAACTATTCCTTTAAGTGATTAAAAGCAAGAGAAGAAAATTACAAGTCTGACCTTCCAAAAAGCCTTTCTTACATCACAACATTAATTCGGTATTTAATCCTTGACCTAATTGCTCCCTGCAGAGAAACATCCCGGTCCAATTGGAGAGCTGTTTGAAGTTACCCATCTAAGACTGAAACAACCACTAACTAAAGTCTCATTTTACAGTTTTTTCCTGGCGAAATCGCAAATCTGGTTGTGACAGCCAGGCTGTCTGCCCCACACTGAATAATATCGCCATTTTATTTAATTGTGTCAACTAAATCCTCCTTTAGAGATCATATTAATTCGGTGGATTTAGTATCTCCACATCATACATTTTTTTTCTCCATTGACACTTAGAATTCAACATGAGGTGGAAGCATTAAGACCAATTTTAAGTGAAAATAGGATTTATATTCCTCAGCACAGGCAGGGGAACAGAATGTTGGATTGGCAGCAGGAGCAGGGTGCCGGTTTTCTCTCAACATAACTATCAGAGGCACCAAACCGCACATTGTTGATTGCTCTGCAATGGAGGGGGAGGTCCTCTGTGCCTTTAAATCAGGATGGTGTTTTTTTTTTCTCCATCTCTTTTTTGGACGAGCAAATTGGCTATTTTTGCAAAGTTTAAATTCCCCTTGAGGACAAATAGACAACGTACAATGATCAATAAGAGCACTCCTCATTTCACAGGGGTGTGGATTTTGTTTTATTGTGCATGTCTCTCTCCCTCTCTCTCTCTCTCTCTCTCTCTCTCTCTCTCTCTCTCTCTCTCTCTCTCTCTCTCTCTAGCTTAAACATTCTGCTCTAAGACTGACCAGCCAACGGCAATTACATAAACGTCTATGTACATGCAGAACAGAACACATGTGCACACGCACGCCCACATTCACACAATTGTGCATGTGCGCATGCGCACACACACACACACACACACACACACACACACACACACACACACACACACACACACACACACACACACACACACACACACACACACACAGGCACATGAAACAAAGCGCAGGCAGCAGCTGCAGGCTGCTTTGCTGGAGAGATGCCCTGTCTGACCCACTTTGGATGTTTCTGGAATAAGAGAAGGGCTTTTCCTTCCCGCGAAGGAAACCCCCACCACCACCACCACCACCCTCCCTCTTCTCCTCTGCCTCCCTCGATCTCAGGAGCGGATCTAGGCATGGGCATGGGGAAGGGGGGGGGGGGGGGGGGGCAATGCCCAGTCTACCCCCCAAACACGATGCCATGCAAAACAACCCAAGATATTTCAAATTAGAGTGCTTACATTTAAAATGATTTGAAACACTACTACTGCTATTAACTAACTATAATTTTGGCACCACTAAACCAACAGCATTTCATCATTGAGAACAGAAAACTCTCTGAGTCAGACCTTTAGCTTTATGCATGCTGCGTGTCTGTTGCAACTTCAACAAACAACTGATGTTATTTTTGATGCTTTACTTGACTAATAAAAGTCTTGTAACCGAAAATGGTATGGGTGCGGCTTCATCTCCCGTGGCGCGAAGCGACACGGGGGGTGAAGCCGCCCCCATACCATTTTCTCTTGCCCCTCCAACATGTTCTCTTGCCCGCCCAATGGGACATGTTACATTCGCCCCTGCTCGATCTGTTGTCATGGAAAAGCGGATGCGGGCGAGCCTCGTTCCCGCTGGCTCCCTCCTTCTTCCCCCCCATTTCCAATACATTAACAAACCACTCATGTCGCATGGCGTCGCCCAACAACTCCCTCTGATGCAGGTGACACCACATACAGTACATACATTGGAGCCGTGTTGTTTGACTAGCGCAGCGGTGGATCAAGGGGTAGAGTGGCCGGATGGCAACCACAAGGTTGCCCACAGGGGCGGATGTAACATTTCCCAATAGGGGGGGGGGGGTTATGGGGGCGGCTTCATTGCTCGTGTCGCTTCATGTCATCATCATCATCATCAGGTCTCTTGCTCGGCGACGGGGGCGACACCATGCGTAGAGCCAATCAGGTTAACCAGTCTTCTCCATTGGGGTCTGTCCAGTGCAAGAAGCTCGGCTTCGGGCAGCGAAGTCACAGGTGATGAAGTCGCACCCATACCATTTTTCGTTACAGGACTTTTATTAGGAAATCGTTTATTGTAGAAGTTGCAACAGACACGCAGCATGCATAAAGCTAAAGGTCTCACTCAGAGTTTTCTGTTTTCACTGATGAAAATCTGTTGGTTTAGTGGTGCCACAACTTGTAGTTATAGTTAGTAGCAGTAGTAGTGTTTCAAATCATTTTAAAAATAAGCACTTTAATTTGAAATATTTTTGAAATTTGGATTATTTCCGTTGCCATCATGTTTGGTAGGGCAGTCAGGGCATTTAGGGGGGCATTGCCCCCTCATGCCCATGCCTAGATCCGCCCCTGGTTGCCCAGTCTGAATCTGGGCTCGCGCAGAGCAGAATCTCATTTTCTAAGTGTCCTTGAGCAAGACACTGAACCCTAAATGATGCGCTGGTTTGTACCTTGCATGGTTGCAACCGGCATTGGTGTATGAATGTTTGGGTATTTACTATGTAAAGTGCTATATGAATGCACCATTTACGATTTACTGTATACCTTTCCATCGCCACCATTGCCATGAAATAAGCTCCCAGCCTAAGGGAGGAGCAGAGAGAGGAGAAACGCATGAAACACATGGATCCTGCAACCCCATGTCGAGACGAGCATGTTCCGGAAGTAAATTCCCAAATTCCCCAGGTTCACATACTGTAACTGTTGTCATGATTTGTCATGACTGGAGTCTATGTTCGTGGCGTGATCGTCCTTACATTTTTTGAAAAGCCTACGAGGAAAATAATTAATGGGTAATTCCCTTCCGGAAGCAAGCGCTCTGACGTCACTGCAGAGCTCACACTTATTTGTGTCAAGGATATCCAAATTGATGCCAATTAGTAGCCCCCCGCCCCCCCAGCCCCCTTTTGAACAAAACATTCCAGCGACCGCATCAGACAATATTATTTAAAGCTCTAGAAGTGATTCTCAAACATTTTATTTCAGTTTTCATTGCCACAAAAATGTCATCTGATTTTGATCCGAGATTGCACATGACCTATATACAGAAAATCAGCATAATGTCCATTACAACAATTTCTCTATTCTTTTCTATCCTGAGAAATGCAGGTATACTTAGAGAATAACTGACACAGTGAACCTGAGCAAGGTTACAGCGCTTTGAGTGATGCATCGTACAGCCAAAAATAACTGATTGAGACATTTTTATTTCTATTTCCTTCACATTCTAACTATGTGAGCCTCCATAACAGCAATGTCGTGAACATGCACAGACTGGTTGGCAGGGTATCTGGATCTAGGATTAGGGATCATGTTGTATGATTCCTTATCCTAGATCCCTGCCTATCCTATCAGTATGTGCATCTCCATGACATTGTTATGTTATGTCAATGACACATGCATTCAACGCAATGAGAACAATCATGCCTTCTTTACAAATAGTCTATAGACTAGCGACTAGCCCATCATAAAAACTAAATGTGCTAAGGAACCTCTGTTGTGTAGTGTCTATCCCATGCAGCTTCCATTGGAAAGGCCAATGTATGCATGTTAAATTGGCAAACTAAATTAAATGAAAACAATAGCTCTGCTGCCTGTGTTATCAGACACCGCTACTATATCCTTGCTAATCTGTGGCATTGCTGTATATGTCAGTGACGGTGAAATCACTCAAAAGTCATTTGGCGAAATGCCAACACAAGGGCGTGCGCGTATTTGCGTGCATTGTGTGTGTGTGCGAGAGAGAGAGAGTGTGTGTGTGAGTGAGTGAGAGAGAGAGAAAGAGAGATAGGGTGGGTGAGTGTGCATATAGACAGAAAGAAACAGAGGCAAAGGCTGAAAAAGTACAGTTGTATGGAGGAGACCCTGAGTGTGCAGAGTTTACATACGGTCTAATACGACTTGGGATTTTTACTCATTTGCATCAGAGTTGTGGGGGAAAAAAATAATGAGGTATTCTCCCTACAGGCCCTCTAAGCACAAATAACTCAAATTAAGAACGGGGACAACGGAGATGGGGTAGCCGTGTATGTATGTATGCTGATTAGAGCTCCCATTCGCGTAAGCAGGACAGATCCTCATCCCTCTCAGAAACGGCTTCACTCTCCAACGTCATTTTGGCTTGAGACTTTCTTATCAGACAGACAGACAGACAGACAGACATACCCCCCCCCCCCCCTCCCCTTCACGGTACTGAGGAATCTCATCATTATGCTTGCGGCTCAGGGCCACTCTAATAAAATGGCTGCTGCAGGTGTGTTGTTGTTGTTGTTGTCGAGGCGTTCCGGTGGTTATTCATCTCATCGGGCCATCGCAGACTCTCCGATTTCCCAGATATATATACCCATGCCTCCCCTTGCTGCAGATTCGTCCATGACTGACAGCTGCTAAGATATACAGCAAAGAAGAGGTGTTTTTTTGCAGTTTCATCTGTCTCCGGTTCGTCTACATTAGCATGGCCCATGCAGGCGTTAGTTTCTTCGCTAAACGGAAGCAGCTTCTTCTGTCCTGTACATAATGTGTGTCTGACGGGGACAATGCGGACTGACGCACCACCGGCACCCATCTTTTGTTGTGGGAAAGAGACAGGCAGACAGACTTACGTACAGGCACGCATACGGTGACACAGTGCACAACGTGCATGTACAGTATAGACTCCCCCCTGCCCCCTGCCCCTGCCCCCGTACACACAACACACACACACACACACACACACACACACACACACACACACACACACACACACACACACACACACACACACACACACACACACACACACACACACACACACACACACACACACACACACACACCTGAGTCCAGGGCGACAGCAAATTATGACCTGGCATTCTGAGGCACTTTGAACCATTTAGTCCTGTATGATGCCACTTAGCATGTGGCTTGAACATTTCCATTACCATTCTTATCCACCAAATATCTTTGGTGGATATTTACCATTTCCAAAATGATGAAATGACACTACACAAAACACTAGGTCTAAATGTTGCCAGACAATATAGATAAGCAGTTACACTGTATATCAATTGTATTCCTCGTGACGTTGTGTGTGCCAAAGGATAATGGCGTTGACTAGATTTAAAGGATCCTACAGCAACAGGTTTCATACCTGTTGATTGCATGGAATGTCAAACATCTTTACGACACTCCCATGTAAAGGGGCATGGCAACACACAAGACTTTTCATTATGGCAATATGGCAATGACTTAATTTGTTTATATTGAGATTGATCTGTTTTCCAATTAGCACCGTTGCGCACATCATTCCCAGCCATAGGTTGCCACGTTACGAGCGGAAAGTGCCCGTGACATTTTCACAAGTGGAACAATATGCCGTCACAGGAATAAAAGGGGCCTTCTTGGGCTGAGAAAAGGTATATTTTGAAATGTTGCAACCCGTCATTCCGGAGGAGATACTGACCTTTTTGCTTGCATATAAATTGGATTTCATTTCCTAGGTTCTGGTGGTGATGTGTGCTGGTGTGCCACCACAGCAGTTAAGCAATTTCCGTATAGCTTCATAACGACTATATAGGCCCTCTCTCCCAGTCCAGACACACGTATAAAGGTGACAGCTCGGTAAACCTGTCTAAACCGGCAGGCATAAACTCGTCTGGGAAGCTGTCAGCTCTACCTGAGATTGCATATATCACAGGCTGATTGGTTTGTGCTCTCCTGCCTATTCAAACCATCCGCATATAGCAGTGGGTTTTCGACCATTTTGATACCAGGGCCTACCTATCTATTTATTCTGCATTTGATCACCTCCTGGATCACCTTCCATGTGGTTTATATACTGTATATGGTCTCTCAGAGTCTATACAACCAGGGGTGGACTGGGAGCTCAAAACGTACCGGGCAATTTTGTCTCAGAGCGGCCCTCAGAGCGGCCCTCTGAATCTTTGTGGGGGCTCCGGGGCCTGAGCCCCCATGAGAATTTAAGACATAAGGGGCTCTGGGGCTCGGGCTAACTAAAATTAGTTAGTTAGTTTTAGTTAACTATAAAAACCCTGCAATAGGCAGTCTCATTTGAAGAGGACAGAGGGCCGCCAGCACTGATTCGTGGGCCGGTTTTGTGCAGATTTTTTTTTTAATTAAAACACGACATTAACGGCCCCCGGGGGGGTCGGCCCACCGGGAAAATGCCCTGTATGCCAGACTGTCAGTCCACCCCTGTATACAACTATAAAGATTGTTTGACTTGTGAGGGGTGTAAAAATTAAACCAAACCATTTTATGCACTCATGAAGAGTTAAATATCTATAAGGATCCATTTAGTTGCCAACTCCCCATCGTTTAGCTGGGGAAAGGGCCAAGGGAGGGCCACACTGTTTGAAAACCACTGATAATATATAGCAGTGGTTTCCAACCAGCGGTCTGAGGACAACCAGTGGACAGTGGTCCTTGAAGGAGTTCCAGGTGGTCCTCAGCTAAATGATGGGGAGTTGGTTATCCAGATTTAACTCTTGAGAGTGTAAAAAATGAATCCAAATGGATCCTTGCGGGCCCTTTGGTTTCATGTTTACACTCTCATGAGTTAAATATTCATCATCTGAATTAGCACCACTTAATTAAGTCTACACAGAGGATGTAGGAGAATTGTCATTTTGTCCTATGCTTTTGCCTGTTTTGTTTGTGAAATCCAGCCTGGAATTGTGGACAAAACCAGAAGAAATCTATAGTTTGGGGTCTTTGAGTGAGAATGGTGGTCAAATGGTGGTCCGTGGCTCTAATGATGACTAAATAGTGGGCTCTGGTATCAAAATGGTTGAAAACCACTGATAGGAACCTCTTGCATATGTAAGGTGATCTACTAAAAGGCCCACAGGTGACATCAAAGGCACAACCACACACTCCAAAACACAACAACAACAACAACAACAACAACAACAGACAACAGGGTTCCCTCTCCATAAGTTTCCCCACCGCACCTTGTCTCCGTAGTCGTCGCTTTTTGAGGCCAAAGATGCGCACTTTGGAGAAGATGTCGACGAGGTTCCCATTGCAGAGACCCTTGTTCTTGCTGGGACTCTTTTTCCTCCGCCGGTTGGTCGAGGGCCGGTCTATGTGCTGCTCCCGAGCCTGTCTCTTCTGCCTGATCAAGCCGCTGGCGATAGCAGCAGCCATGGCTCAAAAAAACAAACAAACGAAAAAAATCCTCGCACACACCAACACCACCACAACTGCTTCAAGTCCCGGGAGTCTGCATGCACAGCACTGGAGGGAGCAGACAGCCAGCCGCCTCTCAGAGCGGGTCACAGTCCCATGGTGGCGGCTGGTACGGAGGCTATTCCGACGATCTTACTTGGAATCAGTCTCTTCTTAATTGATTTCCTTAATTGTCCAAACACTGCCGTTATTCTTCATGCCAGTTGTCACATCAAACGACGATAAGCTGTCATCGTCACTCGAATAACTATCGGGCATTGTTGGGGAAACGATCGCCGACCTAAGCTGGGGCTAATTAAATGTTCGATCTCATGTTTTTTTGTTGCATAAATGGCCATATTGATGCGTAAAACTCACCCTGGTCGAGCTGTTACGCAGACGATCGTTCATACCTGCGTATTGATTTTTGGGGTCTGTGGTGGTGACATGTTCGGCTCCCGTAATAATAATGCTCCCTAAATACCCAACATCGCCGGCTGCATCACCTCCTCCTCGGTCTTGATCTTCCCTGCGCCGATCCCCCTTTACCTAAGCGTTTCTTTTTCTCCTTTATTAATCTGCATGGTGGTGATCGCCGGTGGGCTTCTTCTTATTGCTGTCAGATGTCGGTGATTTAGGCAGCGGCGGCGGAGCGGCGGTGGATGGCACGCAGTGCATGCGCGATGATGAAGTGCGCCGCCCGCAATCGAACCGGTGCAAGGTGGAGAAGCGTCTCTTCTTCTGACGACGTTGATCACACATCCGATCCGAACCACCACCGAGCCGGTGGACTGCACTGGTTAGAAGCCGCCGGCGGAGCTGAACGGATCAGGCTGCGTCCGATAAGAACTCCAAGTTTGTACAATGGGCTATTAAGCAATCCGCCACAGCTGCGGGGGGTAATAAACAGGCGACGTTTTGATCGGAGCGTTTAAGTTATGCATCAACGCAAAGTTGATCTTTGCATTGCACAACGCGTAATAATAGCCTACCTATCCAGAAAAATAAGACGTGATCGGGTCCGTTTTCAAAGCATGCTCTCTTCTTTATAGAATCCATTCAGTAAAATCGCTACAGTACAAACCATGAAAAGGCAATTATGCACCGGTGGAGCCTGACAGGGGAAAATGTATAACTAAAAAAAACACGTATATCTGAGTCCTGAGTGTGGAGATGACGTCCGCGCTCTGTGTGACAGCTGCATACAAATACATAAACTTAAAAAAACGCCCAGCTAGCGACGGTGGGGACCCAATTCGACTTAAATCATTATTTTTGTTCATCGATCCGCGGCGTATAGGACATCTATAAGGCTAGAGCAGTCGGCGCGTAATGGGAATGAAAAACGAAGACAACGATCAGAGCAGAGGCTACGATAACGCGCAGTTCCCTCGCAATTGAAAGGGGAAAAAACGGTCGCACGGACACCGTTACCGACGCTTAATTCTGTCCATTCCGAGAGACCGACACATCCCTCGCCATCAACAAGTCCTAACGACTCGCCCCTCCCTTTGTACAGCCACACGCCTGAGACGTGAAAAGTGTGCCTTTCCCTTCTCTTTCCCTCCAGCCAGGGCCGTGCGCACATGGACATCAAAAGGGGGGCACAGCCCGTTTACCTGTCTCTAAAGCAACTGCCCATTCCAGACAACTAATACTGTATATGCAGCATTTATATGGTGAAATGAATTCCACTCATCTCCTTTCCACGCCATACCCAAAATCTGCATTCAGGATAAATGCCCCCCCCCCCCCCCCCCCCCCCCCCCCCCCCCATTTGGAAACACTTTTTGGAATATTTCAACATGTCAATCTATTAACATGTAGTGAGCTTGTAGACTGGCCATTTGAACTGCTGACAATGTTTTTAAAATAGTTTAAAAAGGCAAAGAAGTTAAGGGATAAGGGGTTTAGCTGTAGGCTAACGAAAAGCCCATAGAGCCCATAGTCTCCTGAACTTGAAGAGCAGCATTTTGCAGCGAACAAATTAGTTCAGAAATCCAGTCCATGTCTAGTACCGCTTCAAAGAGTGCTGGGGTTGTTGTGCCTTGAAAATAGCAGATCTACAGGCCCGCAGTGGGCAAGTTGTGGATCTGCTGTTTTCGCTATAGTCCAAATGTGCCCACTTACGGGATTTCAGCCCAGTGCCTCCCTCCCTAATACTCTCCGCACGTCCCTGCAGCTTTCCCTTTCCTTCCCACCTTCGCTGCTGAGCTCGAGCAGAGTGTCCAGCCCAGCCCTCCATCGCCTCAAGAGAACGAATGGTTAAAGCGCGGTTTATTGGATGCTGTTTTGCTATACGTGCTGGACGAGATTAATAAGATTCGATCAGGAAAGCGCCATCAGTTAAGCCATATTGCAACGCCCCACCGTAAATGGTCTCAACACACATCCAGATTAAAGAGGCACCCCTCATACACGATCAAGTGTATGTCAGTGCCTGTTAAATTAATGCAAAGCAGTGTAAACCAAAAAGAAAATGGTAAAGAAAATAGTACTAGATGCCTGCAGTGCGCTTCAAGTTTGATCGGCGCTACACATATGCATTGCAGAAATCATCTCAGTGGGTTTGATGCATTTATGCCCACGAAGCCACGAAGCAGAAATGTAGCCTACCTCTCCCGCAATTTAATTAGAATCTAATATTGTACATTTTAAATCAGAGACGGGGCCCTTACAGGCTTGCTCAATGTGTAACCAGCTATGTTTCAGCACCGTAGACAGCGCCTCTCAACGCAGCCAAGTAGGCAACGCATATTGAAGAGAGAGTGATTGCGTTCAACCCCAACTAACTGCGGGCATACAGTATGTGGGAAAAGTTCACTGGAATCAATAAGCATAATTTCGTCGGGGTAATAAACGAACAGGTATAGCTTTCTTGTTTTGGATGCATATTATCGCCATGATCATCATCATCATCATAGACTCAATCACTCACAAGTGAGAAATTTAAACTCAAGAGAGCCATCTGCTGTTTGTCGCTGTAATTAAACATTTGCTGAGGCTGAGGCTCATTTGGGACTCAGTCAGAGAGGGAGTGAGGGAGAGAGAGAGAGAGAGAGAGAGAGAGAGAGAGAGAGAGAGAGAGAGAGAGAGAAAGAAAGAGAGAGAGAGAGAGAGAGAGAGAGAGAGAGAGAGAGAGAGAGAGAGAGAGAGAGAGAGAGACTTCACTTGTTGATGCACATCCTCTGTAGGCTATACTGTATATCGCTGTGGTCGATAGCTTTAAGAGGAGCTACTGTATAGGGATACAATGGCCTCAATATGAGGAGCAAACAGGCTCTCCATAAATCTGAGGTATATAGACCTGTTCAAGGTCTAATTGTCCCAATGGGACATAGGCTACACAGGCGCAATATAATTCGATCCTCCTTAAATTAGACTATTTGGGTTTAGTACATTTGAAGCGAGACCCCCCCCCATGTAATACGAATACCACACTGACTTAAAAAAAAAAAAAAAAAAAAAAAAAAAAAAAAAAAAAGTTCTGGGATGCACAGACAAACTCAATTTACGTCATCGTATAGGCCTGTAGGACGGTGCCGGTTATTGCCAGCGAGAGCTGATCCTCTGAGGCGAGCCAACAGGGCGTATAATTGGGCGTAAACGCAGTAAGAGCCCCTCACAACTCAGCGCTCCGTGGATAGCATGGGGACAGACAGACCATGCATGCGAGCCAGCCTGGAGGAGAAGGAGGAGGAGGGGAGGGGGAGGGGAGGCACTGCAGTAAGCATTGCCACCAGCAGCGGACACTGTCAGCTCAACAATGGTCCCTCGCCTGCAGGGACGCGCACACATAGACACCAAAGGGGGGTTCAGCCCCTGCCCCTTTTTTTACTCATCTGTAAAACAACTGCCCTCACAAATGCATGCAATTACTATGGTGAAAGAAATGCCAATACCTTTCCTTCCATGTCATGCTGGAAAAATGCAGCAATTGGAGGAATAGTTGCTTTTCAAGTCTCCATTATTTTTTGCGTTAAACAAATTGACACTGCGCCTCCACTAGAGTCCTGGGTTGCGCCCCGAAAACAGCAGATCGGCATCACACTGAGCTGTTTTTCCTATTTATTTATTTTTTTATCAAAAAGTAGCCTACTCTCCTAGGGATTTCAGGCCCTACCTCTAACACTCTCTGCACACCCCTGCATGGACACACAGCACAGATTGCAGACCATTAAGACAGCATACCTTACATTTATACTTGCCCGCACAATGAACCGAACATGAATCTGATTTGCGTGTAAGCTACAGCCAACACTATATTTATGGTGCTTGTGGGGGGGCATCAATAATTCAGATTATCTTCAGATGACAACTTGTTTTTGTTTGAACATTCAATCCAGACCTGAATAATATAGAGCACTTTCATGAGCAATAATAACAGCAGCACGAATAGTAGCATCTTATACTATTTTCCTGCACTGTACCATACCAATAGGTGAAAAGAGAGTAGGCCTACATTTGATTTAGCCATTTTATTGAGCTGATTCTTCTTTATGGAGTACAACAGATCAGCTTTATGTTTAGCTTATATGGTAGAATACTTATAGGCTACAAATGAATGCAATTGAGTCTCCAGTTCAGAGCATAACTGGCACGCCACTATGGCAATGCATGGGAAAATGATTGTTTTGAACTAGAACACAACACCACAAAGAGGAATGCATCCCTATTAAAGATACTGTCACCCCAGTGTTTCACGCAAGTTACACTCACAATTTACAATGACAATTTACGCATTTGGCAGATGCTCTTAATCCAGAGCGACTTGCATGAGGCCTGAACAAAACAAAACGCATGCAGGCGATACACCATAATGCATACAAAACGGTCATCACAAATCAACATAACATACTGGAGGAGAGGAGAGGAGAGGAGAGGAGAGGAGAGGAGAGGAGAGGAGAGGAGAGGAGAGGAGAGGAGAGGAGAGGAGAGGAGAGGAGAGAATGTGGGGGAGGACACAGCATGTGCAGTCAGATAAACGTCTAGCACTGACAATGGACTTATCTGCTGCAGAACATACACTCACATCGTATAAGCCTGCACACACACAGACAGACAGAGCATGCACTACTACAGCAGTCCATTTGAAGAGATTACTACTTTCCCCATCAATTCAACACAATGCACAGTGTCTAAAGTATTATGTTCTAAAAAAAAAAACACCATTCTTCCATTCGCCAGAATAAATAAGGCAGCACCTACCCACATGCCGCCTCCTCCTACATGTAAATGTGTGAGAGTCTCTGGCAGAGCCACTCCTAAGCATCCTGTAGCCAATAAGCCAAGACCTTCTTCTTTTTCCTTCAGGAACCAAGAAGACTGATGGCTTGGAAACGTCCTATTTATATAGCGTCCATAGCGAGGAGCTAACATGGTTAGTGCGAACTGACAGTCCAGCCCCGAACTGTTCAAATGAATTTGTCTAAGGTAAGGCAAGGGTCAAAACGCTCCGGCTTATGTGTTCAGGTGTTTTACGGTAACTGAAGTTAATGTACTGTATATATAAAGCGAGGAATGGTACGATGATCGACGTGCCATCGATTGATGGGAGTGCTAGAAGTTATAGGTTTAGTTTTGTAAAATTTGTCACAGAAATACTCTGATTACGATGACATGTCCGTGGTCCTTCATCCTTGAACCCAGAACATCATTACATTATGTATCTGTTCTGATGAAATAAAATGAAAAATGCAGAATGCAGTGGGACAAAGAGGAGTAAACAAAGCAGAATATGAAAATCCATGTACCATAATGCCTTGTTGCATGCCAGTATATATCCCACCCTCGAAAATGCACTTCTTTTGAGGTGCAACAAGTGGTGAGCTTTCTCTATGCGGGACACGGCATAAAACCGCATATAAATCACAGCTGATGAAAACGTATGATGAAGCCCTGCACTGCCTCATCACGGCACTACGCTGTAATCCAATCTCTCCTCCTGCAAAATTATATTAGCATTCTCCCAATGTCCTGCTGCTGCTGGCGAGCAAATGTCACCATGATGAGTGGAGGACACAAACAAGAAACTAGGCCTTTGCTTTTATTCCTTTTACTTATGCACTGCTCCGGGCAGCACTTCTTCATCACTTAGCCCACAGAGACAATAAAACAGTCAATAGGACTCGGCATGTTTTTTTTGTCTCTCAACCAGGAGCTCCAGGGGAAAAAAGAAAAATCTTCAATTGCTGAAATATATCACACCATCGAAGTCAGAGAAAATGTATAAATTAATCAAAGAAGTAATGATTTTGCTGTATTTCTCATCCTCATTAATGTTAACCCTTGTATGCTTCAGGATTTCATTGGGTTTTGCCTAATTCGCCCAAGTATCATCCCTAAAAACATTGATTATATGTCAATGTTTACGACTGACGTTGCTCCACCCACTTTTATTATCACCAGTTCGCCTGCCATTGCTCGGCTCCCATAGACAAATAATGGACTTCCGTAAACATCGTCTATCGCCCACTGTTAATACATAACTCTAACGCTACATTAACTTTGATTAAGTACTAATGATTTCATCATTAGTTAACAACTAATTAATGCTAAACACATTCTTATGCCTGAAAGAGTTCATTATGCATGTGAAAACGATGCAATTATGCTGTAAATTGTGACCAATGAATAAATGTATAAAAACATTGAATTGGGGTCCTTCCATATGGTTGCTCTTGAAATGAAAAGGGTGGAAAATCATTGCCAAAGGATCATTTAAATCACCTACATCATGCAGTATATGTACGTATTTGTAACTCTTGAGATTGTAAAATGAATTCATTTTCGCTGTCAAAAGTTAAATTATATTTAAACATCTGAATTACTTAACTTTAAAGAATGTACACATTTAAAAATGTAGAAGGATTGTGATTTTGACCAATGTTTGGCCAGTTCTCTATCCTAAATTGTGGACACAAATTGAAAATCCTTATAGTTTGGGGTCCGAAAGACTAAACTCAACATCAAGTGGTGGTCTGTGTCTTGAATGCAGAATAAACCAATGGGGCCAGGTATGGAAAAGGTTGAAAACCCCAGATTTACAGTGTGTACAGTAGGTATGACTGTGTGTTAGAACACGTCTCTATGCGGCAGTGTGCTGTGTTGACAGAGTGTTGCACCTCTTCCAGGATTAAGTGCAAGTGGGAGGTGTGGGATCATCCCACAGAGACACTAATGAAACAAAGAGGCTTCCCTCTGCGCTACCCTAAATCACTAACTACAGCATGTGACAGAGGTAGAGATGAAGCTCTTAAAGAGTGTGTGTGTGTGTGTGTGTGTGTGTGTGTGTGTGTGTGTGTGTGTGTGTGTGTGTGTGTGTGTGTGTGTGTGTGTGTGTGTGTGTGTGTGTGTGTGTGTGCGTGCGTGTGTGTGTGTGTTTTATTGCCCATTATTTGTATTTTCTTATTCTACTACTCCCAGTATTACCCAGATAAACCCTCTTGGATCTTGGATGCATTTTTTCGTTTATCTCTGGGACCCCCAATCTACAATGTAAAATCCTCAGGGGTCCTTTCACTCAAACAATGTAAACATTATGGAACCAAATTGACCCTTAAGAGTCCACTTGTTTTCCTACATAGCGGCATGGGTCCATTTAGTTAGATGAGTGTGTAAATGAAGGAGCCAGAGGAAGAGCTATAGAAAAGCAAAGATCGGGGGAGATATAACACAAAATTGGACATCAACAGAAACTGAGAAGCATTCATGAAAGTAGCCTGATGGTCTTATTTAATTGCAGGTCTCCATGGCAATAACGCTAATGAAGATGCCTAATTGGGTTTCTAAGGCGACTGTCCCCCTCGGACAGAAAAAGGTCAAACCGATCAATAAATAATCAGCGGACTGTGGCCGAGGGCTTTTGCCATTTGCTTGACTTTTGCACATTCACATAAAACCCGATTACAGTGGGTAGAAAGAGTACAAACTCGCTGATGATTAAGCAAGGCCCCTCTGGCTATCTGTAACAGTGATTAGTTAAGTATACCCCAGAAGAGCATCTATCACAAACAAGGCCCGCTCACATTACAAGGTAATGGGGAAGGGAACTGCCCTCCAGAGACTCGGGGTTGGGGAGGGGATGTTCCCTACCCCAGCCTATATGGGGCAGGATTATCTTCTAGTGGGAGCAGTTCGAATATCAAATCTAGAGCCTTGCGATTGTCTCACAGACCAGGGAGGATCAGGGCCATCCATCTCAACAACCTGTATGGCGCATTGGACCACTGAGACTCCCACTGCTTCCTTCCGCAATGTGATCATTGGAGGTGCTCCTGTGAGCTCCATTATAAAATCCTGCAGTATGCGATGCACCATTATTTCAAAACTCTTAAGAGTGTACAGTATGCACGTTTTAGAGAATCGTATCATATTTAAGATCTGAAGAACCCATAGCTCCAGTCCAGCTTTTTTTTAGGATAACACTACATAGACAATCATATTTTTTAAACCACCCAAAAGGTACAACGGTGCAATCCTTATAGTATATCCATTTGTAACATTCTGGGTGAAATGGACTCTCACTATTTGATAATGTGTCAGTTGCAGAGGCGTACAGGACGACATAGGGCTGTATGAGTGACGACGGCGTGGCAAATTGCACTTCAACATGTGGCCGATGAGACTGCAGACGAGACGGGCGGCGTGCATGCCGGTCACACTTGTCTCTCTCTCTCTGCCTCGCCGCGCACACACATTACTCCATCCTTTGATCCTATTTTAAGCTTGCAGCAGTGATGGAATGTGCCTCGTCAGCAAGCTACTGCAGAGAGCGAGGTTCCTTGGAGAAGCCCGGGGGGCTACCATTGGAGAATATCAATTAGTGCATAGACTTCTGGCAGGCCTGCTCCTTGGAGCTGAAGGCTGACGCCGCCTAGGCATATTGTACATGCATAAAGTGTGCTCTCTCTCTCGCACACGCGCATGTGTGTGTGTGTGTGCTTTATGCGAGAAAACACGTGCAACGTTGCGTGTGGCCAGCCGTGTGCAGGTTGCTGAGCATAGAGCCTGGGCATAGGTATCTGCATGCATGCGGGTACAGCCTTGCGCATCATTCTCAGATGATTCCGCCTGGACAGGAGGAGGGAGTATACCATTATGTATGATGCATCAGCCTCTAGGAGGAAGAACTAATGAAACGGTAATGAAGTTGGTGTCAGGTCGGGCCACGAAGTTCCATTAAGTCGGCCCGCAAAATGCCATCCAGGGAAAATGAGATCAGGAAACACAACAGCCCAGTGACATTCGAGGAAAACAAGTTGGTGTGAAATGCCACCGACTGTGCGGATGTAAAAATCTGTAGCCTCGGCCAGCCCGGTATCCGACTATTTTCTTCCAACGATCCATAAATGGTTGTCTATTGACCTTCCACAGTTGCACATTGACGTCCTCTGGGCAAAGTCCCGCCGCTCCTTCTCTGGCTGTTGTTCGCATCGACCACATACCTGATGTGAGAGCGGGTGTGTAAGGGCCCTCAGGGGCTGCTTGCCTCTTGATCGCATTACCGCTATACTATACACGCTCTCCCACACATACTTGTGTCTGTTTCAGCACCGCGCGCCACGGTTCACAGCCAGTCGACACAGCAATCACAGAGATTCCGTGCTGAACATGCCCAAGTCAAATAGCTTCAAACGGACAGAGAGCCCCGGAGAGGTCCCTGGAGATGGTTGTATCAGAGTCTGGAGGAAATCCACCTACACACACGCACGCATGGACGCTCTGAGCACAATAGATGCATTTAATCTGATAATCTAACTGGTATATCCAGATATTTCTCCATGGTAGCGGTACTAGAGTGCTCTCAGTTGTCCTCTTTAACTGAACACTCAATCACAGTCTTTTGTTCCTTCCTAAACAAAGATAACTTAGTTATTGTCAGTGGATTGTCAGTGGAAAGAGTACTCATTTGTTGTACTTGACTGAAAGAAGTTCTCTTTAATGTTCTATTTCATATGTTTAAAATTGTAATGTATAAAATTCTAATGTATAAAATAAAAATCTCAACAGATCTGAAAGCTCATAATGCACTACATTATGGCACATTTTGTGCTTATAGATCTACTATTTTCAAGGGGATAATGAAGAGATGTAGAGTTGTAGGGTTGAAGTAGATGAACTAGGTGTTTTTAAAGTAATTCTGGTGGAGTAAAAGAAATGAATCGTTGGAAATGCCAGCTAAAGTAAAAAAAGAAAATCTCAACATTGTACTTAAGTACTTAAACTCGAGTACTTTACGCCACTAGGCAAAGCTTCTTAGTGCTTATGGTCTCTAAAGCTTGAAATTATCTTTGTTAACAAGGATTAGACCACTGGACCTTTTTTCAGCTGAAGTCTGAAGTGAGCATTTTTAGGCTCAAGGATGGTATTAAACAGATTTGACGAGACAGCTGAATGTGAAAGGCAGCAGGACAGGGATTCATCTTTGCAGCGCGGGACATAAGAGGCTGGGTCAAGCTAACACTTGTCAAATGTGGAAATGTGTGGCCTTTATTCGCATATTATTCCATATCATTCTCACAATTCTGTGACGGACTTACAGTAGAGAGGTTCCCAACCACTAGCATTTCCCCAGTAAAAAAAAAAGAGAAAAAAGGACAAAGAGTAGAAAGAAATATTTATATGATTGTGCAGCGACATGTGCATGGGCGGCAGTGGCTCAGGGGTAGAGTGAAGTGTCCTTGAGCAAGAGATTGAACCCCTAATTGCTCCTGATGTGCTGGTTATGCCTTGCATGGTTTCCACTGCCATCATTGTGTGAATGTGATGCACTATGTACTATGATCTATGTAAAGCGACTTGGACAAAGGCTATAAAAATGCTCCATTTACCATCTACCGCATTTTTTTCTATTCAGTCTGTGTCATTGGAGGACGGGTTTCTGAACTGCCCACAGCCCTCCTATGAGATAGACTGAGTAGAAAAAGATGTTGAAAAGTGGTGAAGCTGTCCTGAAATACAATTCAACTAGCTGGTCTCTCTGCATGAAACTTCTCCCTGAGAAGTTTGGTGTTCATTCAGGTATACGCATTATATACCGTCCTCGCCTTGTGAGTGTTCTGTTCTGTTTTAGTTCCCTGGAGACATTCTATCTCCCACTGAGGACACCTGTGCTCAAATCCCATGAGGACGGACATCCATTTCATGGATTACAGCCTTAAATATATGCACTTTCAGGCACAACGTGTTAAACCAACGTCGCACTACTCGACAGAACTGCACAGAACTCATTAACTATACGGTCAATCCCGACGGTTAAAATGACCAGTGGCCTGTGACAATATCGAAATCCCAGACATAATACATCATATCTCATCTCACCGATACGGGCGGAAAGGTAATTAGCATTGTTCACGGTTTGCGCTTCTCTCTGTGTTCTATTATTTCCCTGCTCCATTAAGGTGTGCTGGAGACACATCCGTGCTCCCATAGATCTGGAGCTGCCCTTTTGTCCCCTGCTGATTGAGGACAGCCATAAACCACAGAGACAAACACGGCCTAATGATGTGCACAGTTACAAAAGTAAAGTGTCGACTGCACTTTAATCGCAATCAGTAATTTTGGATCGGAAAATCACAGACCAGATAGAACCTCAAACCAAGATACCACATCATGTCCATATTATGTACAGTATGTCGAGCTTAGGCTTATTGTAACTTTGCATTAGTCCTTTCAGTAAGTCCCTCCCAAAGCCGCTATCACAGCTAAGCATAACATGTAAAAGACAAAACCTCTCCGCCTTTCATCCAATCAGGATGAGAGGGGCCTTCCTTCAACAACAAATTACAACAATGAATTATAATGGGATGCCTGAAGCCCATCCCCTCTTGCCTGTCCCGTGGCGGATGTAACATGTAACATGCAAGTAAGGCATCAATAATAACATCAGTTGTTGTTGAAATTGCAACAGACATGCAGCATGCATAAAGCTAAAGCTCTGACTCAGAGAGTTTTCTGTTTTCAATGATGAAATGCTGTTGGTTTAGTGGTGCCACAATGGTAGTTAGTTAGGAGCAGTAGTAGTGTTTCAAATAGTTTTAAATACTGGATATGCACTTTAATTTGAAATATCTTGGGTTGTTTTGCATGCCATGTTTGGTGGGGCAGTCTGGACATTTAGGGCAATGCCCCCCCCCCCCGGGGGCATTCCCCCCCCCCCCCCCCCCCCCATGCCATGCTTAGATCCGCCCCTGGCATGTCCTTGCAGGAATAGTACCGGCCAGTCTCTGACGAGAGGCCGCCACCCTCGTCCTTGCCAGGGAAGCTGAAAAACACAACTGGCACAACCTGCATAAGTACCACAACAACTCCAGCACTACCTAGCAGACTCAAGTCCCGCCTAACAACATGGCAGCACATGCAAATGATGTTCAATTCCATCCCCGAGGACATCTCAGATGCCTGGTTGGCAGCAGCTAACCTTGGGAGGCAGCCGGCAGTGTTGCCAACTTCCAAAATCCAAAATGCACTAGAGCAGTGGTTTTCAACCATTTTCATACCAAGGCCCACTATGTATTCTGCATTTTAGCCACAGAGGACCACCATTTGATGTTGAGTTTAGTCTCTCAGACTAATTTAGGAGAAATAACTGGCAAAGCGTTGGTCAAAATAACAATTCTTCTACATTTTCTAAATGTGTACATTCTTGAAAATTAGATAATTCCAATGTTTAAATATAATTTAACTCTTGAGAGCGTGAAATGAAATCAAATTTTCTTGATAGCACCACAGACTTTAAGATTGCTTTTGTCCACAATTCCAGGCTGGATTTCGGAGTCAGTCAAACAGTCAAACATATAGCCTACAGACCCAAAAGACCATTAATCTTCTACAATTCTCTAGTTGTGTAGACTTGGGCTAATTCACAATGGACCCACAAGGGTCCATTTGGTTTCATGTTTACGTTCTCAAAGAGTTACACCTGGTTTCATGTTTACGCTCTCAAAGAGTTACACCTGGTTAACCAACTTTCCATCATTTAGCCTGGGGACCTGGAATCTTCTCAGGGACCACTGGTGGTCCCTGGAGCACCTGTTGAAAACCTCTGATCTCGACCTGCTCCCTATATAGATCTCCATCAGAGGCCGGCCTCTTTGACCTGGGTCCAGAGATACTAGTGTGGCTCCATGACACCGAGTTGGACCTCTGACGTTACACAAAAGAAGAAGGCCTTCCTCCAATCAGGATTGAGTAGGAGGGTGTATGTGCTCTCATCACGGTAGAGTGCGTGCATATGCACATAATGCTACCGGGGAGACCAGAGCATTTTCCACCCAAATTTGGGTGGAAAAAGGTATAGTAAGTGATATGGGTGAGATCACCAAATCACTTAGTATACCTTTAAAGAATAAACATCACACACATTTTTCCAACGCATAGAGCAGGCCTTGTTGACTTATTTGGAAGAAGGTCTGGTGCCAAGACGAACCATAATGAATGTGTAATGCACATTTATATTAACACTGGAATGAGTGAACCTGCTGGCTCCTCAGTCATTCATCCCGAATCGACACTTTCCCATGGAGAGCCAGCGAAATCCATTTGAGCCCTCGCCCGCGGGCGCCCGGTTTCAAAACCGGGCGCCCGTTTTCACAAAACCGGGCGCCCGGTTTCACAAAAACGGGCGCCCGTTTCACAAAAACGGGCGCCCGTTTTCAAAAGCGGGCGCCCGTTTTCAAAAGCGGGCGCCCGTTTTCACAAACTAGGCTATGCCTAAACCTAACTCTAACCCTAAACTTAACCTCAGTAAACCTATGCCTAAACCTAACCTAACCCTAACCATAACCTTTTGAAAAGGGCGCCCGTTTGTGAAAACGGGCGCCCGCTTTTGAAAACGGGCGCCCGTTTTTGTGAAACCGGGCGCCCGTTTTTGTGAAAGCGGGCGCTCGCTTTTGAAAACGGGCGCCCGCGGGCGAGGTCGCTTTTGGATTTCGCCCCTGCTGTTCCCATGGCTTGCATATAGGGCAAGGTTTTTGCGTCTGATTTTGGTGCAGTGTTACAGTGTACGTGTGTGCGTGTGCGTGTGTGTGTGCACGCAAGCGCGCATGCATGCGTACGCACGTGCGTGTAATTGTGTCAGTTAATGGGGGGCGACAAGTGACCAGGTACCGTGGCAATTAGTCAGAAACGAGGGTGTTATAAAACTCTCAAGTGTGATAGCAGTCATTACTGGGGGCCAGCCATTACCCACACTCTCAGACGGCCGGCCCCGCCATTAACGCTGACACAGATCAAATGTTACCACAACGCTGAATCTATCAAGTACTACCTAGTGCCTGCACTCCCCTCAGCATGTCACAAGGTCCACTTCACTGACGAAGCTAGCAGACACACATGCCTGCTCACCGAGGGAAAGCCTCATTTATACACGGCCACACAATAACGCTGGAAAACACACTCACACACACACAGACACGGACACACACAGATGCATGCATGTGCTACAGTATTGTGTACAATCTACCATGTGCAAACACGCATATGGTGAACAGATGTTTACAGTTTGCCGTCTGCTAGTTTCGAAGAAATGTTAGCTCTTAGTTACATATTATGGACACATGGACAGCACAGACCATCTAATGGGATTGTGACATTAAAAAAAGCTTTTGTGATTTTTTTTTTTTTTTAGGTTTTCTGAGCTCAATTGCATCCAAAAGAACGTTTCACATTCAGGAGATTTTTTTTTGTTGTTCTGGAGGCTCAAACAAGTGCTGTGGGCCACTGAATGTGATGTCACATTCTGCAAATCCCCATACATGTCCAAGGGATTGCCAGCAGATATCACTATTTCCACAGTTGTGCCCGTTTTCATTGCAGCTCAAAAGCCTTCCAAACCCCCACAGAAAACTCCAGGCCACAGAAAATTCACTGAATGGTCAAAAGTTAAGATTTCCCAGGTGTAATTGAGATCATAAACCCTAAAAGTAAAATGAAAAATAAAAACAAATGACAAAACCCATAATACAGCACACGCAGCCTGTGCAGGTAGTTGTCCGTGGTGACAAAACGAAACGCCGCATGGCGCCACGCAATAGAGAACTCGTGCAGAGCGTTAATTCTCCCCTCTGTAGACAGTGGGCTGCATTGCCTCCCTGTAGTTATAACTCAGTTCCCTTCCTTGCACCGCACGGGGTAGAGACGTATCGTAAATGTCAAAAAGAAGAAGTGAAGACAGCCACCGCGGGGACCACTTTATGGTTGAAACCAGGCAGGTAGCTTCTATTTAAATCTTCAAGGGGTGCCGTGCTGTTAAACACAGTACTGTATATTAGGGCTGTCTTCAAGTGTTTGCTAGTGTTGGCACTCACATCTTAATGAATTAGCGCAAACCATTTGTTTTGTTTTATTGGTACAGTGGTTTCATTGGTTTGTGCCTATTTGTATTATTTTACAGTTTGCAACAATGAGTGCATAGTAAATTTAGGCCTATTCATTTAACACTGTTCCCTAGACCTACTGCATTCATTCATTCATTCATTCATTCATTCATTCATTCATTCATTCATTCATTCATTCATTCATTCATTCATTCATTCATTCATGTCATTGCTGATATGCTATGATATAGTACTTTATTGTCAGTTCACACTGAAATTCGTCTTGCGACCCACCAGTCATTGTATGCAGAAACACGTTTACACATTCGACATGACACAACAAAAAACAATATTGCATACATAAAGTCATGGACTAGAACTCTTCATTTAGCCTAAAAGTCGACTGGTGGACAAAGGATCTCTTTAGTTTGACCTTACTGTATGCTGGGACACAATACCTCCTTCCTGATAGTGGAGGTAGCCATGTTTTCTCCATACAAAACATGGCTAGTGTTTGAGGTAATATTCCTTGCTAACCTTAGGATGCTGTTATCATACATGGATGTATAAAGTTTCTGTGGTTGTCCAACAATCTTTGAATAAATGTTTAGCTGTTGCAGCAGTTGCGATTTTAAGGCTGCAGAGAAACATCCATACCAGGTGGTACCGTACTACAGTACTGAAGAACCCTCATAACAACAGTGAGTGAAGTACAAAAGAAGAATCTGTCTATTAGCACCAAAGGCCCACGTAGGAAGTAGCTGCTGGTTCTAGCTGGTATTGCTTATAAAAGAAACGACAATGTGCTATAAATCCTACTGTCGGAAATATAATGTTAATAATATCATTGAGACTATTTTGGATAAGTTATTGTAAGTGCTTAAATCATTTGCAGGGCGCATTGTGAACTGTTTATGAATTGCAGGATGGTTCAAAGCACTTAAATGTTCAAGCTCCAAGTTTTTTGTTGTTGTTATTTATTAGTAACATATGGTTCTAAAGTTCGCTTGAAAAATCCTGCTGAAGTTTGAACCCTAAAATCAAAAATGTTCTGCTGCCACACCACAGGTTATAATGGAACAGACAGGCACAATTGTGTACACTCACATGCACGCACGCATGCATGCATGTGTTTCAATCACACCCATTCACATTCCATACACCCGTTACCAGAAAAGTCTGCTACAGCATGAATTCACGGTAAAGGAAAATATAAAAAAAATTGAAGGAATGCATCATTCCCTGTTATGCTGTGATTGTTCTGATAAAAAAGTGCTCTACTGCTTTCCTGCCACCAGAGAGCAGCGCAGAGCTCAGTACAAACACCACTGCAGGATCCACTGGCAGTTTATGAGGAGAATAGGATATGCAGGGCTGTGTGCTTGCTGTAGAGCATGTGGGCTTTCAAACCAATAGGGTTACTGTAATGTGGTTTGCTTGATATACAACAGTGGCACCTGACTGGCCACAATAAGTGCAAAAGCACTGTGCAGTATAAAGATCAACCTTTCAAGAGGAACACTTCTTAAAGGGGAATTCCCCCTCCCTCCAAGACCGTACAAGTGGAACCAAATGAACGCTAACAGGTCCATTTGGTTGGATTTATACAATCTCCAAAAAACAGGTCCTAAAAGAAAAATCATGAATATAGTGAAAGACAACTTGATGATGTCATCAAGTTGAGTTTCACCGTATAGTAACACAGAATGGGGGGGGACCTTTTTTATTATGTCCAGACAAAAGTTTTAGGTAGGGGAGGCTACTAGTCACAAACTCTAGAAGGCAAAACATGCACCATTTCAATATGGTTTATGTAACATGTGCTATGTCTAACTTGCTGAATCCGTTCCAAGCATTAGGTGGGCTGAAAATGGCATGTAGCACTTGCCCATATTTGCTGACTAAGCACATTTATGCTGATGGTTATGTCCAGGAGCGGATCTAGGCATGGCGATGGGGGGGCAATGCCCCCCTAAATGCCCAGTCTGCCCCACCAAACATGATGGCATGCAAAACAATCCAAGATATTTCAAATTAGTGCTTATATTTAAAGTGATTTGAAACACTACTAAGTACTGCTACTAACTAACTACAGCTGTGTCACCATTAAACCAACAGCATTTCATCATTGAAAACAGAAAACTCTCTGAGTCAGACCTTTAGCTTTATGCATGCTGCGTGTCTGTTGCAACTTCAACAACAAATGATGTTATTATTGATGCTTTACTTGCCTAATAAAAGTTCTGTAACCGAAAATGTTTCGGGTGCGGCTTCATTGCCCGTGGCCCGAAGCGAGGTGATGAACCCTAACCCTAACCCAAGGAGTGTTTTCTGAGAAAAATGGATTCAGTATCATGAAAACCACCTAGTAAGACATATCACATGCTACATGAAGCATTTTACATGTTTTATAAGATGTAACTAGTAGTACCCTGAGTTTGACTTGGTTTCCCACAGCAGTTGAATTTCAATATTTTAGTACACATTAGACATCATTATGAACAGACGAGCTGGATCTAGGCATGGGCATGAGGTGGCAATGCCCCCCTAAATGTCCTGACTGCCCCACCAAACATGGTGTCATGTAAAACAACACAAATTTCAAAGATATTTCAATATAAAGTGCTTATATTTGAAACACTACTATTGCTACTAACTAACTACAATTGTGGCACCACTAAACCAACAGCATTGCATCATTCAAAACCTTTATCTTTATGCACGCTGTATGCCTGTTACAACTGATGTTATTATTGAGGCGTATTTTAGGAATATAGTAAGTAATGCAACTGAAAATGGTATGGGTGCGACTTCACCGCCTGTGGCGCGAACGATGAAGCCGCCCCCATACCATTTTCTCTTGCCCGCCCAATTAGGAAATGTTACATCCGGGCCTGGCATGCATGCAAACGGACGGTACATTTAAATATTTACCCGATACATACAGTATGTCATTTGAGCCATCATTGTTGTAATGTGAGCAAATCTATTTTGAACAAACCTCTGAAGTGAG
>CM076978.1:33572795-33610295 GCA_039105355.1 Benthosema pterotum | reverse complement strand
AAAGCCCCTTATTGTTTTTCTACCTGTCATTTTCTCAACCAACGCTTTCCGGATGTATGATTTCCAGTGTTGGGGAAGTTACTTTTAAAAAGTAAGGGAATTATAGTTATAGTTACTTCCCTGAAAAAGTAACTAGTTACTTTATTCCTTACTAAATTATGAAAGTAAGGGCGTTACTTTACTTTACTTTTTTTTAAAAACATACAAAAAAGGGGTGTTTTTCTGTAGTATTCGTGCTTACAAGTTTAAAGTGAAATTCTTCCCATTTTCAACATTTTACTGACATTAATATGCCTTAGAGATGTTGCGTGGACAAGATAAAGATCTCCCCATTCTGTGTTTACTAGAAATGGAGGTTGTGTTTCGCCATGTTAATGATTTTTCTTTTAGGACCTTTTTTTAAAAGGGGTTGGAATTCCCCTTTAATGGCAGCATGCTGAGCATGGGCTGTATTAAGATTTTCTTTGCTGAGGACAATGCTTGCTGTCTACACTTCACCTCAATGTTTTTGTTTTCGTCCACGTCCTATACCACAGTCTTTTTCAACCTTTTTCATACCAGGGCCCACTGTTTATTCTGCATTTGAGCCACGGACCACCATTTGAGGACATTTTGGCCTCACAGACTCCAAAATTAAAGATTTATTTTCTTTTGTACACAATATCAGGCTGGATTTCAAAAACAAAACAGTCAAACATACAGATCTAAAGAACCATTAAACTTCTACATTCTGTACTTGTGTAGACTTGGGCTAATTCAGATGATGATTATTTTAACTCTTGTAAACATGAAACCAAATGGACCCGCAAGGGTCCGTTTGGTTTCATGTTTACACTCTCAAAGAATTGCATCTGGTTAACCAACTTTCCATCATTTAGTGTGAGGACCACCTGGAATCCTCCCCGGACCACCTGTTGAAAACCCCTGCTTTACCAGAAAGAATGTAAACTAGTGTTTATATATCCACGCTGCAAAGGCTCCAGTCACGCTGTCGTCCTCGTATCATTGCGTCTGAGAGCGTATTTTACCGCAGCTCAAATGCTAGTGTGTGCGCAGCAACAACAACACAGCTGGTTGTGTCTGTGTGCATAGGCCAGAGCCTTTAGTTACGCGAAAACTCTGTTCACTTCATGGGGCCACTTCAATGGCGGCTCATCTATATACACTTCTATTGAATTGGGACAACCGAGGTTACCGGATGCATTTAAGTCTATGGGATCATAAGCATTTTTTCTGCCCCCTCAATGTCGCAGCTGTTCTACTAGATGGCTCTGCTCTGCTCGACGAATAAGACTGGCTCTGATTGGCTTATACTTGTCACATTACACACATAGATATATTAAAACTAGATCAGGCATCCGGAGGAAACAATGCAAGTGGACGAGAGGGGAACTTTCCTTCGGTGCCTTCTCTATTCAATATACTCTATGTTAGACTGTGAAGAAGCGAGCTGAAGAAGACAGACAGCACACAGTGCAGCGAGTCCTGCCGCCGCCGTGGAGTAATGATAGTAACGATGGTACACTAATCATAATGCCGTTATGAATTTGAGAAATGTAAGGAGTTACGTTAGAAGTTACTGAAAAAAGTAATCCCTTACTGTAAGGGCGTTACTTGTAAGGGCGTTATTCACAACACTGATGATTTCCAGTTATGATTGTATGATTTCTATCATCTACTATCTAGTCCTGCTCCCATGGCGAATGACGTTGGAGTTAACCGCTCCCCTTGTGCAGTCTCTTAACTTTTGCTGTGCTTTGTACAATTACAAACATCTAAGCTACTAATCTATAGACCCAGGGTCCCCAAACTACGGCCCGCCTCCACATTTTACCCACTCCCCTGAACAATATCAGACACGCATTCTTTTTCCCCCACATTATTCCCCTGTTCACATGGCAAACCGCACAGACTAGCCTGTGTGACCATCAGAGTGTGCTACATCCTCTCTCTTTCTCTGACACACGCACACATGCACGCACTAGTATTTATTTACTGAAGTCACCTGTACAACTGGTCATATGTTTTGATCGTATGACCAAAAATGCCGTCTCTGTGGGCTTACTGGCAGCCAGCTAAGAAAATGAAAAACAACCACCAGCTTTGTTGCCAACTTGTCCCCATTCTCAATAGAAGTGTTTGGAGAAGAGCCGGAGTTGGCGTAACTCTGTCTGTACTCGTGGTCCTGGGCTGGCTATCACTCGTTCATTTGTTCCACCTGCATGGAGCGCTTTGAACTTTAAATGGGCATATAATAAAATACCTTTTTGCTTCATAATGAGGAGTTGTTCTGTGCTGGGTAGCAATATGTGATGCTAGAGAACAATGGTTCTGAAAGTGGGATGTCCGTCCAGCCACCATCTAAATTATAGATTAATAAAAGTTTTATTTAACAAATGCAACCAGATGGACTCTCAGAGTAAAAAAAATAAAAATGAATGGGGGTTAAAGAGCGAAAGACAGTCAGCTATACAAGGTCAATATTTTTCTTTCAAAACGATGAAAAGGAGATAGAATGTGTTTGAATAGTACAAAATCAAAAATGTTTTAATGCTAATGAACAATAACTTTGTTCAGGCTATTATTGTGGTAATTGAACATTACCACAATATGGCATCATTACAAGTATAGGCTACAAGGCTTGACAATTGCAAATTTCAGCAGATGAACTCTAAAAACTAAAATATGTTCAGCTCAGCTGAATCAAAACAATGAATGTTTACATTTAGACACCCCTGCGATCGTCACACTTTTTCTGTTACAAACTGACCCGGACCCCCATCTAAGAAGGGAAAGGGTTATGTGGCCCTCACTGGAAAAGGGTTGGGGACCCCTGCTATAGACCAATAAAAATAAAAATAAATCAGTGCTCTGTTTCTCCGTTACATGCATTCTGCTACTGCTGCAATGACGCGCATATATTCAGATGACCATTGCATCATAATGTCACAACCAAACAGGCTTCCACCGATTCATAGTAACAGCTAAAGAGTAGAAGCTATAGGACTTCATCCAGTTTCATAGACCTGACACTTCAAAATAAGAGTTTCGACCGTGAAAGCACATAGGCACATATACATGTTCCTCACAACACAGATAAGTATTTTTCACATTTTCTCAGCGTGCCATTTTGGCTGCAATACCAGAAATGACCAGAAAAACAGCCTCCCATCTCTCCCCAGTGCTCCCCCTGCCACACCTCATTGTTATTGTCCATCTCAGTGGACTTCTCTGAGGGGGTGTGGATCCATACACACCAATGACTCAAAGGGAGGAGGCAAAGTTAAAGGGGAAAGACTATTAAAATTGGTATTTCTAGTGTCATCACTAAATAGGAAAATCTGAGTGTGCCCATTCATGCCCCCCAAACACACACACAGAAAAACAACAAAAAGCTTGAAAAATATAACATTCATGGTGGATCCCCTTTAAATCTTGGATCAGGTACAGAGGAGAGATGAACTCAGGACAATAGCAGAATCAAAGTGTTCTGTTTCGGCCCAGAGGGCCTAATTAACGAGCATGCATATTGGGATAATGTAATTGAATAATAATGCATGAGTTTGGCTTCTTTTTTTCCTAAGTAAGAGAGAGGGGAGAAGGAAAAAAAAACAGAAGGAAGGATGAACATCTCGGAGCATTTGTGCTTTTTTCCCACGTGGACTTTGGGAGATAAAAATGAGGGTAGGACAAAGGGGGGAACAAAAGACACACACTGTGTCAAGTAGAGCGATTCAGTTGTGTGTCAGCCCGTTCAGGCCTAATGAGAAATGACACTTTGTAATTACAGTGCACTATAATTAGCCGGTGTGTGTGTGTGTGTGTGTGTGTGTGTGTGTGTGTGTGTGTGTGTGTGTGTGTGTGTGTGTGTGTGTGTGTGTGTGTGTGTGTGTGTGTGTGTGTGTGTGTGTGTGTGTGTGTGTGTGTGTGTGATGCCAGAACTCAGGCCTTCAGTCAGACCATTAGCTTTATACTTCAGAGGCATGTGTTCAAATGCTATAGGTGCAGTCTATAGGTGCCTGTTATGCAGGCACCTATAGACTGCACAGGCCCATCTGTACAGTACACACTGATTGACTGACTGATAGGATCGATTGATTGATTCATTGATTGATTACATGCTTTCTTTATTGGCCGCTCTATCATCAAGTTGTGTTTCACCATGTTAAATCATTTTTTCTTTTAGGACCTTTTTGGTCCTGGAAATGTCTCTCTTTTAGGGCAGGACCACCTGTTGAAAACCCCTGCTTTATTGGGTATTTTATGTGCGTACAATGTGTGTGTGTGTGTGTGTGTGTGTGTGTGTGTGTGTGTGTGTGTGTGTGTGTGTGTGTGTGTGTGTGTGTGTGTGTGTGTGTTTTTAGATCTTTTAGTTATGAAAGCATGTTCATGAGATCATGAACAACAAAGTCACACCTCCAGTGTACTTTCCTTCCTTCCTCCAAACTCTGTTTTAGGTTGTACAAATTCAACCTCAACTCTGCAACTGCGTCGCTTATGAAGGTCAAAATACTGTCGAGACTTCTGATTGGTCTCTGAAAACAAAATTGTGGCTCGTTGGAACAACATCCAATCAGAGACATGGGCGCTACACAACAAACATGAGGGAAATTTGATATAAGCAGGCACTAATCAGACTCAGTTGCCGGTAACATTTTTATGTTCCTTTTGTCCTAAACATCATTAAAATAAGCTCTAGTTGCAAAAGGGGCGAAGTGGCCCTATAAAATGGGTATTAGGGGTTCAAATTCACCCCATTTCCAAAATTACATTTCGTAGCGATGAACCAGGGCTGAACCAAAAGTAAAAGTTAAAGTGTGGGTGTAAACACACTAATTTTGGAGCCGTGGAAATTATAGGTGAATTTGAACATGGAAATTATAGGTGAATTTGAACAACACAGATTTTCCCCAGAAAATAACAACTGGCCAATTTTTGGGGGGAAAATAAATCAGCTGCAAATAAAGGTATAAGACAGCCTTCTGGGGTAGCATTCTCCTCTATCCGCTATCAGGTAATCACAGGCGACTCTCTGCTGAACAACCAGTCACAGGTATACACAACAGATTGGTCGTTTCCATCGCAAACAGCCATTAAGGGCCATACATCCTTTTTTGCGGTGATGTAAAGCAGGCAGTAATCGACCGTGACACTGCGGCGTCTGTCTGTTTTCCAGGAGGAATGGAGGAGTGTGTGTGTTTTACTGTTGGGAATACGCTGCTCAGGGACAGATGTAACATGTCCCATTTGGGGGGGGCAAGAGAACATGTTGGAGGGGCAAGATAAAATAGTATGGGGGCGGCTTCATCGCCCGTGGCGCGAAGCGACACGGGTGATGAAGCCGCCCCCATACCATTTTCAGTTACAAGACTTTTATTAGTCAAGTAAAGCATCAATAATAACATCAGTTGTTGTTGAAGTTGCAACAGACAGGGCAGCATGCAAAAAGTCTGAAAGGTCTGACTCAGAGAGTTTTCTGTTTTCAATGATGAAATGCTGTTGGTTTAGTGGTGACACAGCTGTAGTTAGTAGCAGTAGTAGTGTTTCACATCATTTTAAATATCTTTATTAAAGCACTTTAATTTGAAATATCTTGGGTTGTTTTGCATGGCATCGTGTTTGGGGGGGGCGGACTGGGTATTTAGGGGGGCATTGCCCCCTCATGCCCATGCCTAGATCCGCCCCTGACACTGCTACGCTGTCGCTTAGTGTCTTCCCCGCCAATAATAAGCCTGCAGGAAACTGACCTTCTGACACAACTCTAAAAATAGCAACACAGATTTCTTTGGGAGAACAGAAGAAAGCAAACGGCGCTTTCATGCCACACGGCGTCGCTCAGGTACGTCGGTAATGTGCCGCGCAGCGCGCCGCACTGCACGAAAGGAACATGCAGGAACGACCAACAGAACAGCCTTTGCATGCCTTAACGGAGCAGTGCAGTCACACACACACATACACCCCAACCCCCTCTCCATCAGCCCCCTGACACCTGGTCAATTTCTGCTCAGGCAAATGCTCTTCCCGTGCTATCGACGGGGCTGGAATTAGATTGTTTAAACTCATCCGTCTTACGGAGAGTCTCGTCAGTCAGTCAGTCAGTCAGACAGTCAGTCAGCCTCCACTGCATGACTGACTACAAACAGGCTGCTTTCTGTCCGTCAAGGAATAATTACAACCGTACTCACATGCTTAAACACATCCGCTTCGCCCCAGGATGTAACGGCTTGCTGTCGTCACTGTCTGAGGGGAGGCGACCCGAAACGCCGATGATATATATCATCATGGTACTTTTCTGCTGAGCTCTTAGAGGAAAAACTATAAAGAGAACAAATTCCATGTACTGTGCACCTGGGCCCTGGGCCAATATATTGATATTATCTTAGTGTTGTGAATACCGAAGCCTGTGATTTTGGTGTAAGTGCTCTGCTCACTGCTCACTTACATTAAAAGAGCTTGCTCACATCATAAGAAATGTAGACAGACGAGTTAGCATAAGGATGGGAATCACAGATAATGCAGACAGACAGCCAGAGTGGCTCATCACAGGTAAAAAAAAAACCCAATATACTGTCAAAATGATCATCTGCATTGACACTACAGGATACCAGGCAGGTAAACAATGAAGCTAGCCATCTGTTTAAATACCATCCTCTACAACCGCTTATCCGCAGTTGCGTTACCGGGGGCAACAGCTCCACCAGAGAGCTCCTGGCTCTTAATAACTTAATTCTCTTGCATCCCGAGAATCATCCTCGGTCTGCCCGCGGTGTCGCCTCCCGCATCGAGAACCTCCCGACGGAACCTATAGAGAACCTTGTTTAAAACAAGGCTAAAGGTTAATTTCACAAAACGAGTCAGTTTTACCACTTGGCTTCACTCCCCAACTCCACCTCACCCCTGCCCATTTCGCTTATCGAAATGGGCATTGGAATGGCTTGACGACAGCTTTGGGTCTGGAACAAATTGTTAAAGGGGCTCCACCATGAATTTAAAATCAAATGTGTTATAAACATAAATGTTGGCTCTTAATACCTCCTTGTATCCACTAGTCTACACAGCCACTCAGATCATTGATTTTCCTCCTCTCTCCAGGATGCTATCTCAAGCCATTTCAGCTGCAGTACCACAGATGGCCACAACCTTCTGTTCTCATCCCACTTACTGTATAAGGCCACGTCAGTCTGGGCAGTGGACCACAGTGGGAGGAGGTGGGGACTCGTGAATACTGTTCTACTCCACTCTGGTCTGACCTACAGTAATTGTGTGTATTGCAAGGTCACACTAATCTTGATTAATAATTGCGCCTCTTGACTCTGATTGGTTCATTTTCATGAACCAACTCACCCCGATCACAGGTGCTTCTAATTTGAGAGGGTCTATAAATACCAGCTGTACCAAGTGCTTTAGCCATTTCTGCCCGTTTTGAGTTCTGAACTGACTGAAGTGTGTAAGATCACAAAGGTACCCTTTCTAACCTTGACATCACAACTGGATGTCATTTCTCTGTTAACCCTAAAACACTTAACTTCATTTTTGTTACACCATCACTAAACACAGGTTTATTTTACCCAATGTAAAATAGAAATATAAAATATTTCTCATTATGTTGTATTGAACTACAGCAATACTGTACATGGCAACTTGGGGTACTCTTCTGTAATAGTCCTAGCAATTGCAGCTACTGCTACTATAGTGTGCCACCAGGTGGCGCGATACGAGCTTGTAGTTTTGTGAAAATGTTAATGGATCCTTACGGGTCCATTTGATACCATTTTACGCTCTCAGGAGTTAAATTATATCTAAGATTTATCATTACAGAAGAAAATCTACACAACTAGAAAATGTGGAAGAATTGTTATTCTGACCAACATTTTGCCAGTTATCTCTTCTACGACTGTGGAAACAAACTTGAAAATCCTTAGTTTTGGGTCCAAGAGACTGAGCTCATCAACTCGTGGTCCGTGGCTAAAATGCAGAATAAATAGTGGGCCCTGGTAAGAAAAAGGTTGAAAAACACTGATATAGGAGTTACTCCCTGTCCCCAGTGAGCCCCTGGTGTAAATAAATAAATAAATAGTTTCAATTTGGGCTTTGGGAGAGAAGCCTTCGGTCATCCAATCAGAGATGAGAGTGGTCTTCCTGCAATCAGGATGGAGTGGGGAGGCCTGTGCTGTTGACCTGCTGCACATCCATCCCACCACTGTGTGCATGTGCACCAGGGGCGGATCTAGGCATGGGGGGGGCTGACTGCCCCACCAAACATGATGGCATGCAGCAACCCTACCCTACACTACAACTGCTACCAACTAGCTACAGTTGTGGCACCACTACGTAAACCAACAGCATTTCAGACCTTTAGCTTTATGCATGCTGCGTGTCTGTTGCAACTTCAACAACAACCGATTATTATTGATGCTTATACTTGCCTAATAAAAGTGCTGTACCATACCAAAAATGGTATGGGTGCGGCTTCACCGCCCGTGGCGCGAAGCGACACGGGCGGTGAAGCCGCACCCATACCATTTTCTCCTGCCCCCTGCCCCCTGCCCCCCCCCCCCCCCCCCCCCCCCAAATGGGAAATGTTACATCCGCCCCTGATGTGCACATCTTGTAACAAATCCCTTCCAAATCACCCAAAGCACTGAATGCTCCTTTAAAAGGGTTTGGTTGCAGTCAGAGCACAACCAAACAAACAGAACTCTCTCTTTTCTTTATCTCTGTATGCCACAGAGGCTGGTGGACAGTCAGCATGGAGTGCATCCACTCCTCCCTCCTACAAAGTCCAGCTGAATCTGCTTGTCTCCCCTGAGGAGAAGTCAAGCTGTCCTCCCACTTCACCTGACCTGACACCACCAATACAAGACAGTTGCCTCTCTCCCTTCCTCTCATTACAGAGAATAGACATTCTCTCTCTTCTCTCCCTCTTCCCCTCTCTCCCCCATCATCTTTGGCAGACGCACACACACGTGCACACACACAGGACCACACCACCTCCACATGTCTAAATCGTACACAAACATTGCACCCTCAACACACACGCGCACGCGCACACGCACACGCACACGCACACACGCACACACACACACACACACACACACACACACACACACACACACACACACACACACACAGAAAGTTCCTACTGAAACAAGACAGCATGCGAGCTCTGTCTGCAGTGATAGCTCGCCGTTGCTAAGTAACGCTAACAAAGCTCCCCTAAGAGTGCTCCAGGAAGTAGACAGATCTCATCACTGAGCATACTGTACACAGAACGGAATGCAAACACATCCAGGGGCGGATCTAGGCATGGGTATGGGGGGCAATGCATCCCTAAATACCCAGTTTGCCCCCCCAAACACGATGCCATGCAAAACAACCCAAGATATTTCAAATTAAAGTGCTACTACTACTACTAACTAACTACAGCTGTGGCACCACTAAACCAACAGCATTTCATCATTGAAAACAGAAAACTCTCTGAGTCAGACCTTTAGCTTTATGCATGCTGTGTGTCTGTTGCAACTTCAACAACAACTGATGGTATTATTGATGCTTTACTTGACTAATAAAAGTCCTGTAACCGAAAATGGTTACATCGCTGCCCCCATACCATTTTCTCTTGCCCCTCCAACATGTTCTCTTGCCCCCCCAAATGGGACATGTTGTTGTGTTGGTTAAATCCGCCCCTGAACACATCAGGCACGTGCATAGGGGTTGGGGAGGGGGGCAGTACGAATTTGGGGGCTTGTGCACCTGCCCTTTTACCTTAAAGAGCCCGTCTTTTATCCCCCAAACTTCAAGTTTGAAGGGTCCATGTAGGACGAACAGGTTAGTTTCCCTGGGCCAAAAAAAACCTCTGCATAAGATGATCTTTCACAAATGTTCCTTGACCAAACTTTTCTTCAGATCTCACAAGTTTTCTGACCGACAATAGTAACGATCACGGTTACTACCGGACCGTTTTACTATTGGCTGCGGCCCACGGCCATGACTGGTGTTGGGACCAATAGCTTTAGTCGCTACTAAAACTAACCCTAACCCATAACCTCAGTAAAACCTATGCCTATATGCCTTAACCCCCGACCAATAGGACACCTGCCACGGCCGATAGGATACCTGCTGTGACCAATAGGACACCTGCCACGGCAGATAGGATATCTGCCGTGACCAATAGGACACCTGCCACGACTGATAGGATACCTGCTGTGACCAATAGGATACCTGCCACGACAGATAGGATATCTGCCGTGACCAATAGGATACCTGCCATGACCAATAGGATACCTGCCACGACTGATAGGATACCTACCGTGATGGATAGGATACTCCGTGACCAATGCAATACCTGGCACCTGCCGTGAACGATAGATTGGAAAAAAGTTGCAACTGCTACTATCGGTATATTTTATTCATGTTTTGATTTTGGTGCATGCATTGGTGACTTTAGACATTGCGTCTGCTGAAGAAAGCATTAGAATTATCAAAAAAAGGCTAAATGAAACAGTATACAGTACACAACTTGACAAAATATTGATATGATGATGAATTATTCTGACCTTTGGTTGGAATGGATGGAACATGGCATAAGAGAGAGGACATGGGGAGAGTTTGAAAATAGTGTGTGCATGAGACTGCAGACTGCATGACAGAAAGAGAGAGGATGCAAACTGTATCTGAGAGAGAGAGAGAAAGGTATAGATAGTGAGATAGGGAGAGAGGGAGAGAGGGGGAGAGAGAAGGGGGGGGACTAGTTGTGCTGCAGAAAAGCCAGGCCGTGTAATTTATGAGCGGCCATAATATTCATAAAACATGAATCTTGTCTGTGTAGTGCTGAATCACTTTGTGCGCAAAAGCTACTGGCCGCCTTCTCCCATAACCCACAACCATGCATGTACTGTATATGTGGACATGCAAAGAAAGCACACACACACACACACACACACACACACACACACACACACACACACACACACACACACACACACACACACACACACACACACACACACACACACACACACACACACACACACACACACACACACAAATCCTTACAAAAACAGCCTACAAGCCCTCACTCAACCTCTTTCTCTTTATAAATCATATTACACAAGCAACACAAGCACATATACAGTACTGACCAACGCTTCATACATCTCTCTGATTAGCAGTGTTGGGAAAATATTAGTTAGGAGAGTAATATTTTACCTATTACCCCTTTAGGAAAGTAATAATATTACATCACTCAATACTTGGGCTCAAGAGTAATATGTAACATACAGTATTACATATTGGTTTTTATATTACATTTGTGACCCCTTCCACGATCTCACAATCTGTAAGCTACATGCTATGCACGAACAGCTCTCGAGCACTCAGTGTCTGACCCATCAGTGTCAAACTTTGACACTAAATGGCTTTGCACGGCTGACTGTAAAAAATAATAGGTTGCAAAAGAAGTGGCATGAGCTCATCTCCCTTCACCAACGCAATACTGTTGAAAGCAGAAGCGTGACTAAAGTAGTAATATTAGTAGAAGTAATACTAGTAATATTAGTAGAAGTAATAGTATTACTGTTTCATAGGAAGTAATCTCATATTACTTTTACAGAGAAAAGTAATAATATTACTGTAATGTTACTTTATAATACTGGTTACACCCATCTCTGCCGATGAGGAAAGACTTTTTCGTGCATCTTAGACCTGATAGTTTAGTGCTGTGCTCAAAATAGACATATGTTAGGAGCCACTATAGTGAGTAAGTGGCTGAGTTCAGCCCTTTTCAGCACGGCAGGCAGACAGTCAATATGTCCGTTAGCATGACTTCATCAGGGTACATGTTCAGCCCTGGAAAACGGCACAGCATTAGCTGATTAAATACAGTATCTAGTGTTCACGTTAAAACCATTTATAGGAGACGCAAAGGGATTCAGTGCAAAGCGCGAACATTTCCATTCCGTGTTGGCCTCTTGAGTCTTGGAGACACTCCTTAATTAGGATGAGACTTCATTCACATCTTCATGGACTTGTCTATGATCAGTGTTGAGACTAATGGCTTTACAAGTAACGCCTTAAATGTAAGGGACTACTTTTTGCAGTAACTTGTAGAGTATTTTTTTACACTTTCCCATTCAGTAAAGTCATTACAGTTACTGTGTTTTAAAAGGGCGAGTCAGTAGTTACCCAGATTACATAATGTAATAAAAGAAATTCCCCTCCTGCCTATGTCATGTCATGTATAAACGTACATGGTGTACTCCCAGAGTGAAACACAAGAATGTGAAAGCATATACAATAAAATAGCTTATTATAAAGCTTTTATCAACTGAATAATGTGAACAGAAATGTAAATCCAAGACAACAATGTGTACAAATTAGTTGTTTTTTGCTCACTCAGTTACCAGAACAATACATCCATGTGAAAACTGCTGTAAAACGAATATGATTGGTGAGTAAAAATGCAGAAACCCAATAGGTATTGCACAGGTTGAACTCAATGACTTGTGTTAGGCACTAGAGAGACACTCACACAGAGTTGTCTGGACACCTGTCTTGTCAACAAGGGTCAGTTGGTTCCTTGTTGACAAGACACACCTCAGCTGTGCTGAGCTGAAGTGACTGTGGTAACTTGGTAACTTGAAAATGACTGAAGACATAATGTTTAGCCCTAAGCCAAGGGATATTTCACTTTCGAAAAAACGTTTGGTGATTTTATTCTCATGTGAACACCTCAGACAGCTTATAGGTTACAACATTCAGTATTAAAATATTTGACGTTCATTTTAGCTGCCCCACCCCCTTCATATACAAACCCATTATAACTTAAAACGTTTTAATCATAATAGATGAATCGAACACAACTAATCTTTTCCTCTGTTGACAGATATTGCCCTCTTAATACGGGAGGGGGGCGTGGAAGTTCATTTACAGTTTTCATTTATTTTTAAAATATTGTTAAAATATTGTTGTTCCCATATTTGGGAATATCACCCTGGTTGTGGCCAAACAAATAAAATAATATTTTAAAACGCTAATTTAAATTCGCCTCACGTATTAGCACAATATCAGTCACCAGAAAAAAAAAAAAAGGTTGTGTGTTTTTGTTGAATCTGTCATGGCTAAAATGAAGTTTGAAGTTATAATGGGTCTGTATAGGAAGGAGGTGGGGAAGCTAAAATGAATATCAAATATCAAATTAGTGAATGGAGTAACTTATAAACTGTCTGGGGTGTTCACCTGAGCCCGAGTAGATGATAAAATGACCAAAAGTTTTTTTGAAAATGAAATATCCCTTTAAGCTTACATTTCATACCAAAACACCATATAGTGAAAACACTCCTGTAACTCTGGCCAGGAAAAAATAAAACATCATAACAGGAATCGCGACACCCCTCTTGACACCCATTCAACCAATGGTCCAACAGCAACAACAAATAGGGTCCAACAGTCAATAGTCAGACAACCAGCGGTCCCACTATTCTAATAGCCGGCAACCAATAGTCCAACAGCATCACTGCCCACTTCGGGTCTGATTTTTGTGCTTTTCAAGAATCCACACACATATAGGCGGGGCTTAATATTATCTAGTGCCAATTACAACACGTTTAATGAATGGGCTGGAGGGCTACCAAATTACAAATGTCACAGTCAAAGTCCGGTGCCAAGCACTAACAAGTACTAAATCATGAACATTATATTTATTTGGCATTCAGCGTAGTATCAAGGAGGAGAAGCGGTCCAAAAGTTACATTCTGCGCTTATTCATGGTAGATGGTCTTCCTTTGGCATCGGTGTCATGATGAACAAGAGGAAACGTTCTACTGGCCAACTGAAGCCAGCCAGAACCGCTGGGTCATAGAGAGGTTGCAGCAGGAGTGCCGAGTTCTGTGGATGACAGATAGTCAGACACTGGACACACAAAACTACCCTCTGTATCTAGTATAAATGTAGGCCGGCTCTATCATATGGGCACTTTGGGCATGTGTCCAGGGCAGTGTTGGCCGCACCGAGGCTATTTGGGGCCACAGCTCTTTTATATACGGGCCGTGGCAACTGCGGCCTGTATATAGAAAACCAAATTGAGGGAAACTACCATTATAAAAAAAGATGCATTTTTCCCATCTACGTTGCTTCTACTAAACATGCTGCAACTGTTTCCTTGCAGACAGACATTTGCTTAGTCCCGCAGACAATCCAGAACTGTTGTTATCAACAAATCATGAACACAAAGCATTCGTCGGAATCAAGACAGGTGTAGCTAATGTGTGAGTGAGAGGGGGGGGTTCTGTGGGGTGAGGCAGCGTTTTAGCAAATCACAACACAGCGGTCTTCAGCAGTTTCACAATGAGAGTGCAGGTGAGGTGGACTTAGATTCTGTTTTTAAACAAATCTGTTTACAAACGCAGTGTTTGTACACACTAAAGTTGCCTCTATTACCAGTAAGTTAAGGTTGCTTTGCACCAGTGCTGTAGATGCTCACCAGCATCCCATTTTGCGCAGGCGCAGCATGCAGCAGTGCACACACTGCGCAACACGTTGGCTTCCCCCTGCCATTCATTCTCCTCTCTCTGACCCTCACCCATCATGGCGTCCTGTCTGTCATCATGCCAAGCCTAATACTGTACATCTCCATCTCTGCCAAGGCTGGTTTCACATCGTCGACCATGCGTGTGTACCGTACACAGCCTTTCCTGGGAGCGCCTAACAGCACAGTGAAGGATGGGACTGGCCTTTGTGTGTGTGTGTGTGTGTGTGTGTGTGTGTGTGTGTGTGTGTGTGTGTGTGTGTGTGTGTGTGTGTGTGTGTGTGTGTGTGTGTGTGTGTGTGTGTGTGTGTGTGTGAGACAGTGAGAGAGAGTGAGAGAGAGATTGTGTTTTCTGGTGGTAGAGAGGAGCACATATCAATCTTAAACCACAGCATAGTTCTGAATAGTTCTAAATATTCGTGACATTCTTCCCCTGCGGGTAGAGACACCGAAATCCAAAAGTACCTATCGAGCTGGTCGCAACCTGGACGCAACTATTTGTTTATGGTCGCAACTAGTTTAAACAAGTGGACAGGTGAGACACTAACCTTAAACATTACCCTATCTCTAACACTAAGCTCTGAACATAACCTGAATCATGGAGGAGTGCGTGGATTTTCAAACTGATCGCTAGTGGATTTGTGCTCTGCTCAGTATAGCGAATTTGTGACTTTGTCGCTATAGTGGATTTGCAACCTTGTCGCTATAGTGGATTTGCAACCTTGTCGCTAGTTGATTTGGGACCTTGTCGCTAGTGGATTTGTGCTCTGCTCAGTATAGCGAATTTGTGACTTTGTCACTAGTGGACTTGCGACCTGGTCGCTAGTAGAGCTAGCAGATATGCGTCCTGGTCGCTAATGTATTTGCGACCTGGTCGAGCTAGCAGATATGCGTCCTGGTCACTAATGGATTCACAACCTGGTCGCTAGCAGATTTGCGACTTAGTCGATGTGGATACAACCTGGTTGTGACTATATAATAGTCACTGGTGGAGTTCGCCCTTCCTGCCTGCTGGACCAGGATGAGAATTGTGATTACGGGCACTTTCGGACTGGGGGCTGGACTGGAAACGGCTTACTGTACAGCAGGAATGCTTGAGATGCTCTGACCACCCGATCCACATTGTAATATCTATTGGCTTTCTATCTCTATATCTAAACACCTAATAATAATATTTCACACTGGTGATATAGGCTCGTATCCGTTTTTTTTTTTTTTTTTTTTTTTCAATGTGTTGTTACGCGGTCTCTCAGGGTCAAGCTGGCTTTGTAAATTACTGCATCTCTAATGTCTGTCAACAACACTCTGGCTCACATGTTGCAAAATATCAACAGCTGTGATCACTTCAACACAACAACATCGGTCACTCCTCTCTTTCTCTCCCTCTCTCTCTCTAAGCAGGGGTTGAAATCGTGTAGCAAAGTTACAAAGTTGAAATCCTTTTACAAGTTTTGCACAAATAGAAAAAATAGCAGATATCCTTAAAAAGAGGAATTAAGTTGGGAACCTTTCCTTTGCTCCAGACATTCTTAAGAACTGTGAGATTGGTCCAGTGAAGGAAAAAATAAAATAAAATAAGCGTCCATTGGGAGTAAATGGGAATTTCTATCACCCTATCACTAAACATGAGTAAAATTTACCCAAAACCTTCCTGGACAAAAAACTAGGGGTGTGTGCAGGGAAACAAAGCACATTCTAAAATAGACATCAGCAATAGTATGAAAATTGCAAAAATACAATCGCCCAGGTAAAATTTACCCATGTTTAGTGTTCTATGGATAACTGTAAAAGCAATAAGCCACACGAGGTCTGAGTTTCTCCAACCCTTCTCAGCCATTATAGAACACACAATAACCTCGCAGCTCGCCTGGGTTATTGACGGACGGGTAAAAGGGCAGGGGCTGAAGCCCCTTTGATGTGTGTGCATGTCCCTGCTCTCTCGCTCTCTCAGCAGTGAGGGTTGAGGGGCGGGGGCAATTGTTTATTGTGTGCGGCGAAACACTTTGATATGTATTGTGTCATAAGCGTTGGGTAATTCATCATGTCTCCAATAGAGAGCCCTCATGCTAAACGGCCCTAGAAGACCTACAACAACACTATACAGTGGTGTAAATCACAAGAGACAGAGTAAGACCCATTACAGGCCTTGCTTTTGAATGCTGCGATGCTTAATGTATCGTCTATTATTATCCCCGTCTTCTATATTAAACGTTGTTCAATTACAGGCAGCCTACTTTGAAAGGTATAGGCAGCCAAACAGTCCATTACAGTTCACAAAGGAAGTTTAGATTGGTCTATTTAGGTCGACGTGTGTGTGTGTGTGTGTGTGTGTGTGTGTGTGTGTGTGTGTGTGTGTGTGTGTGTGTGTGTGTGTGTGTGTGTGTGTGTGTGTGTGTGTGTGTGTGTGTGTGTGTGTGTGCGCGCACACACGCACAAAAAAGTTTTCATATGAGGCCCTCGTTTTTCAACCATTTTGATACCAGGGTTCATTTTTTTCAGGATTTGAGCCACAGACCACCATTATCTTTGAACGGAGTGTTGACAAAAGTAACTATTCTTCTACATTCTCTAATTGGTTAGACTTATTGTACCTGTAGATTAAGTAATGCAAGTAAGGCAATAATAGTATAAGTCTTGAGAGCATAAAATGGAACCAAATGGACATGTTAAGGATCTATAAGGGTCCAAAGGGTTACCAAATCTCCATCATTTAGCTGTGGAGGGGACCACCTGGAATCCCCTCAAAACCACTAGTGGTCCCCGGACCACTGGTTGAAAACCACTCACCGATGAGGATTATAATGCAAATATTCAAACATGAACCTGTGAAATAGCACCCTCTATAGCGATATCGCTGTTGGGCTTTGCCGCTCCAATAATGGGCTCCTCTGTGTCTCAGTAATAATCGCATCTAAGCGGGTATAAAGCTCAAATTTCCCCTGGACCAGTGATCAATACTCCCAAAACGCATGATTAGAAAAAAAAGAGATTTACAGATTTATTTTTTGCCACCCATATTGACCGGTTACATGGCTCACAAAATAAATGATCATTATTTTATGACAGGAAATGATACTCAACATCCATCGATCGATGTTGCCACAGATAGTGCCTGCAGATGAACACAAATCAATGGGACCGGATGAAGGTGAGAGGCCGCATGCAGGTATAGTATATCATGTGGTTGCAATCAGACAGGCAGACAACTTGTATCTCCACGTTTCAATTTGTTTTGTTTTTTCTCTGTCACATGCATTAATGTCCCAAGACCTGCTTTGTCATATGAGGAGAGACAGCGAGATCATTTTGCGACTGTCATAAAACGGTTGCGACTGGTAGCCACTGGTGACTGTTGATTTCCGATGATTTACGTTATAAATCAGTTGCGACCGGTGAAAACGGTTGACTGCAATTACTACCGATCGCAACGTGTGGCCCAACGGTACTAAACCTAAGCCCTAACCCCTAACAGCAACCACAAAAAACTGTCTATCTAATCACATGTAACAAATGTAATCTACAATATGTAGGGGAAAGCAGAAACACAATAGCAGACAGAATTAACCAGCATAGATATAACATAAAAAATGCCAAGGAGATGTTGCTAATAGTCCAGCATTTTATTGGACTTGGAATTGGGGCAATGGAAGTATGTGGATTAGAATGCAACCAAACGTGGGCAGAGGGGGAGAGGAAGTTTGCAGAAAAACAACGGATTCTAAAACTTAATACAACATTTTCACAGGGCTTAAACCGCTATGAAAGATAAGTAAGATTAGTTATCTCAGACTTAGATACACTCTTCTTCAACAAAGATGGCGAATGCAAACATTCTCTGTATTGTACTCATACATAATGTTGTAAGATACAAAACACTGAAGTCTATACCACAGACTTGTTACATCAGCCCTCACACCCATGCCATCTACTTCTGCCTAATTGACAATCGTCAGGGGTGCGGCTCCTCAGCTGCAGCCCTTCAGCTATTTGGTGACGCCCTTTATAAGCTCAGCTGTGATCTTCAGTGTTTGTCAGATCCTCAAGTAACATGCTGTGTTTTTCCTGCTCACAGAACCCGTGGATTACCTTGGACTTTGACTCTCTGCCAGCCTTCGCCTAAGTTCAGTATTTTGCCTTGTTTTGCCTTTTTGCCTGTATTTTGCATTTTGCCCTTTGTGGCTTTCTGGCTGGAATAAATATTTGAGTTTTTGAACTTTGAACTGTGTTTGGGTCTGCATTTGGGTTCATCTGGATTTTGCTGCTTAACAGTAGGATCTGACCAGTAACATGAACCCAGCGGACCCTCCACGTCTAGAGGAGGTCCTTTCAGCCCAGGGCATTCTCCTTGACCAGCATGACAAAGCACTGAGAACACTTATGGACCAGTCTAAGAACATTTCCCAGGCTCTTGTTGATCTCCAAACCCAGATTGCAGCTCTGGCTACCTCTCCGAGCGCTATAGCGCCACCAGGTGTTCCTGCTTCTACTACTGCGTCCACTCCCTCTGCTTCAGCTCCTCCACTCCGTGAGCCATCTGTTCCAGCCCCCGATCGATTTGATGGCAGCCTGGGGGAGTGCAGATCTTTTCTCCTCCAGTGCTCATTAGTGTTTGAACAGCAGCCCCACACTTTCGCTTCTGATCGTGCCAAGATCTCCTACCTGATTGGTTGCCTCCGTGGATCAGCACTCACCTGGGCCACAGCAGTGTGGGAGAGCCAATCCACTGCCTGCTCCTCATATGTCAGGTTTACAGACGAGATGAGGAGGAACTTTGACCACCCAGTCCGAGGAAAGGATGCTGCTAAACGCCTGCTGTCCCTCCATCAAGGCTCACGCAGCGTCGCCGAGATGGCTATAGAGTTTCGCACCCTTGCTGCAGAGAGTGGGTGGAACGACGAAGCTCTACATGGTGTGTTCCAGAATGCCCTCTCCGAGGCCATCAAGGACGAGCTGGTATCCAGGGATGAGCCTAACACTCTAGAGGAGCTCATCTCTCTGGCGATCCGCATTGACAACCGCCGCCGGGAGCGCCGCCGTCAAAGAACAGGTAGTGATGCATTTTCTGTTATGCCTGTTGCCTTGCCTACTGCTCAGCCCCAGTCGACTTCTCTTCCAGAGCCTGAACCCATGCAGCTTGGCCGTTATGTATTTGTCTTTTTAGACGACTTCTTGATCTACTCCAAGGATCCCGAATCCCATCAACAGCATGTTCGTCAAGTTTTGCAGAGGCTGTGGGAGAACAAGCTTTTTGTCAAAGCAGAGAAATGTGAGTTTCATGCTTCCACTGTTTCTTTCCTGGGCTACATTGTTTCCAAGGGACAGCTGCTGATGGACCCAGCCAAGGTCAGAGCAGTCGCTGAGTGGCCGACCCCTACTAATCTGAAACAATTGCAGCGTTTCTTAGGATTTGCTAATTTCTATAGGAGGTTCATTCGTAACTACAGTCGGCTGGCAGCACCTCTCACTGCGCTCACCTCCGCCTCCTCTCCATTCCGCTGGACTACTGAGGCTGAGTCCGCTTTTGGGGAGCTCAAGCGTCGCTTCACCTCTGCTCCAGTCCTCATGGAACCGGATCCAGAACTTCAGTTCGTAGTTGAGGTGGATGCTTCGGATGTCGGGGTAGGTGCTGTTTTGTCCCAACGATCGGCTATTGACCACAAGCTCTCCCCTACAGAGAGAAACTATGATGTCGGCAACCGGGAACTCCTAGCAGTGTTACTAGCCCTGGAGGAATGGCGTCATTGGCTGGAGGGCTCGAAGCACCCCTTCATAGTATGGACCGACCACAAGAACTTGTCATACATCCAGACTGCCAAACGTCTGAATTCCCGACAAGCCAGGTGGGCCTTGTTCTTTGGAAGGTTTGATTTTACACTCACGTACCGACCTGGTTCCAAGAACACCAAGCCTGATGCACTCTCCAGACGTTTTTCAGCTGATGGCCCTAGTTCTGAGCCGGACCCCATCGTGCCTTCCACCTGCATCGTTGCCGCAGTCTCCTGGGAGATTGAGTCCCGTGTTCGCCAAGCCCAGCAGAACCAACCCGACCCACGCGTTAATCCTGGAGGGACCTTGTTTGTACCTGATGCAGTCCGTTCAGATGTTCTCCAGTGGGCTCACTCTACTCACCTCACATGCCACCCGGGCATCAACCGAACCCTTTCCTTCCTGCGCAGACATTTCTGGTGGCCTACCGCTGAGAGGGATGTCCGAGAGTTTGTTTCTGCCTGCTCTGTCTGCGCCCAGAATAAGACCACCACCAAACCCCCGTCCGGGCTGCTTCAACCCCTACCCATACCTAGCCGCCCCTGGTCTCACATTGGCCTGGACTTCGTCACCGGACTTCCCCTGTCTAATGGTAACACCGCCATATTAACCATAATTGATCGATTCTCTAAAATGGCTCATTTTATTCCTCTCCCTAAGCTCCCGACCGCTAAAGAGACTGCAGACCTGTTGACCTCCCATGTGTTCCGTCCACATGGCCTACCTGTGGACATTGTTTCGGATCGTGGCAGCCAGTTCACCTCCCAGGTATGGAAATCATTTTGTTCGGCACTTGGTGTTAATGTCAGCTTATCTTCTGGATTTCACCCCCAGTCGAATGGCCAGACGGAGAGAGCCAATCAAGAGATGGAGACGGCTCTCCGCTGTACCGCTTCCACCAACCCCACCTCCTGGAGCGAACAGCTGCCTTGGGTTGAGTATGCCCATAACACCCTTACCAACGCCTCGTCAGGGTTGTCACCTTTTGAATGTGCCTTTGGTTATCAACCCCCCTTGTTCCCAGCCCAGGAAGATGAGGTTGCAGTTCCCTCCGTCCAAGTCCATCTACGTCGTTGTCGTCGTACCTGGAAAAAAGCTCGGACTGCCCTTCTTCGTGCCTCTACCAGAGCCCAGACTCAGGCCAATCGCCGTCGGGTTCCAGCCCCAGTCTTCACCCCTGGCCAAAGAGTGTGGCTCTCAGCAAGAGATCTGCCTTTGAAGGTGACCTCTAGGAAACTTGCTCCACGTTATATTGGCCCTTTTGAAATAGAGCGTATTGTTAACCCCTCTGCTGTTCGTTTAAAACTCCCAGCTACTCTCAAGGTCCACCCCACATTTCATGTGTCCCAGTTAAAAACTGTCAGCTCCAGTCCCCTCTCTCCTCCTGCAGCAGCTCCTCCGCCCCCCCGTCTTATTGATGACCATCCTGCCTACACTGTCCGGCGCCTTTTGGATGTTCGCCGTCGTGGTCGAGGCTGGCAGTACCTGGTAGACTGGGAGGGGTATGGACCTGAGGAGCGCTGCTGGATTCCCCGACGCCTAATTCTGGATCGGGCTCTCATCCGGGACTTCTATGCCCAACACCCTGACAAGCCTGGTTGTGCGCCAGGTGGCGCCCGTAGAGGAGGGGGTACTGTTACATCAGCCCTCACACCCATGCCATCTACTTCTGCCTAATTGACAATCGTCAGGGGTGCGGCTCCTCAGCTGCAGCCCTTCAGCTATTTGGTGACGCCCTTTATAAGCTCAGCTGTGATCTTCAGTGTTTGTCAGATCCTCAAGTAACATGCTGTGTTTTTCCTGCTCACAGAACCCGTGGATTACCTTGGACTTTGACTCTCTGCCAGCCTTCGCCTAAGTTCAGTATTTTGCCTTGTTTTGCCTTTTTGCCTGTATTTTGCATTTTGCCCTTTGTGGCTTTCTGGCTGGAATAAATATTTGAGTTTTTGAACTTTGAACTGTGTTTGGGTCTGCATTTGGGTTCATCTGGATTTTGCTGCTTAACACTGAAGTCTATACCACAAACCTAAACACAACCTCAGTAAAATCTATGCCTAAACCTAACCTTAACCCCTGACCGTTGTGCCAATGTTCGCGACCAGTGGTCTTGGTCGTAAAATAATTTTGCAGCAGCTGGAAAATAACAAATCAGTCGCGACCAGTGGTTGCAATCGCAAAATGATTTCGCCCCTCCAAGATACAAGATGCATATCGGAGCCCCCACTATCTCAGCACATTGTGGTATTGCAACTAAAACTGCTTTCACAGTCCATTAAAGGTAACAGAGGCATATTTGGTCATAAAAGGTTTTCACTCAGGCGATATCAATTCAATTCAATTCAAAGGAGCTTTATTGGCATGATAAACAGACATTTACATTGCCAAAGCATACTGCATGTCATCATGTGCCTGCCCTCTCTACTCTAGTGAACACATTAGGGATACAATTGATCATCACCGTTGGACTAGAGGCCGCACGCACACACACACACACACACACACACACACACACACACACACACACACACACACACACACACACACACACACACACACACACACACACACACACACACACACACACACACACACACACACACCAAACTGTACTTTACTCACAGCCTCAAGAAGACATTGCATCTAACATGATCTGATATGAGAGACCTTGAAGGGTTGATGCTATAGAGCTACTGTACAAGGAGGAGGGGGAATGTGTAAGGCAGAGGTTCCCAAAGTGGGGTCTGGGGTCTGGGGTCTGGGGTCCTGGGGTCCCGGGGTCCCCCCCCCCCCCCCCCCCCTTCCCCCCAGGGGTCCTTGAGGTGAGTTCCAGGGTCTGTAACTGTGCATGTATCAAATGGAACCCATTGTGCACTCTCAGACATAGAGCGATTTTATACAACTTAATTTGCCAATAAATGGGGGTCTGTCCGTATAGCCTAAATGCATGTCTGACTGGAGGTCCTTGAGTCACTGCTAGAGTCCATGCATGGCATTTTTTTCTTAAAATGGGCGTCCACAAGGCAATTAGTGTAAATTCCAGTGGTTTTCAACCAGTGGTCCGGGGATCACCAGTGGTCCTTGAGAGCTCCAGGTGGTCCCCGGGCTAAATGATGGAAAGTTGGTTAACCAGATGTAACTCTTTGGAGAGCATAAAAATGAAAACAAAGAGTTAAAATATTCATCATCTGAATTCGCCCACAACTAGAGAATGTTTTTTGTTGATCTGTATGTTTGACTGCTTTGTTTCTGAAATAAATCTTTAGTTGTGGGTTCTGTGGGGCTAAAATGTCCTCAAGTGGTGGTCTGTGGCTCAAATGCTGAATAAATAGTGGGTTCTGGTACCAAAAAGGTTGAAAACCCCTGATCTATACTGCATCTATGAGTATACCCTGAGTGTACCCTTTATATCAGGCACCCTGATGTGCATAAAAAAAAAACAAGCAAAGTATTCTTGATTTGCATTCACCTTTGGTGAACTGACAGCAGAGCACTAATAGCGCATTTCAGAAAGACAAAACAATTTGTTGTACTCAATGTGACGCTCACTGGTGTCCTACAAATTCGAATCAAAAGGTGAAATTAGGCAATTTAAAAGTACTACAGGCTACAGCACAGCAGTGGGGGGAAACTTTCTGCTGATTTGGCATATTTCGTCTCGAAGGAGACTTCATTGTGCCAAAAGTATTTTGAATGCAGAATGCTTCATATCGTTGTTACGATTACATTGGCTGGACCCTGAGCCTACAGTATACCAGTGATATGAAGACATCCAGTCGAGGGGGCAGTCCAGTGCACCGCCGCCCTCCGGAATTCTTAAATCCAACTCAATAAGACAATCTTTAATCAAAGTCCCGTAATTAAATGAATACAGAGACTCTGTGAGAGTCTCTGAGATCCTTAACCTGGGGGGCAACCTCCCACAGCGCCTCACTGCCTCAATGCCTCTCCCTCCCTCTCTCTCTCTCTCCAGTGTGGAGAAATGCAACAGGGCAGCAGCAGCACATACACCACAGTTTAAGGCATTGAACCACGGTGGGGGGAGGTGGGGACCGCTCCATGGAAACTGATGACTTAAAGGGCGGTGGAGGAAAACTTTGTGCTTGAATACGACATCACATTAGGAACGAATATAGGAAAGAGGGGGACCATTCAGAGACGCTAATTCAGAAAATCTCAGATATCTCATTGAAGGTCCACAATGTTCGCCTGTTCCCGATAATATACCCACAGGTGGATGACCGCTGCTTCAGAGTGATATGTTGGCACACGCACGCATGCACACACACACACACACACACACACACACACACACACACACACACACACACACACACACACACACACACACACACACACACACACACACACACACACACACACACACACACACACACACACAGTGCAGCTCAACCGTGCAGCTTCAGCTGATTCATGGGGGAAAAGCTCTTTTTTTTTACACAGCCAATCAGGTTCTATGCCAGCCATCGCTCACCCAACCCCAAGAGTAAACACTGTATACCGCCGGATGGTTATTGATAGCATGTAGACAAGGAGCACGAGCACACACACACACACACACACACACACACACACACACACACACACTCGCACGCAACACACACTCTATTTATAGGGTAGTGATCAGGGGAATTCAAATCCCAGCAGAATGTGCCTAAGAGTGGGGTAATAAATAAAGTTGTGTTGCATGTGCCCATGTGCCTTGTTATCCCTTGTCTGCAGTAGTGGTGTGGCTGTGGCTTCCGCATGCACCGTTTGGCCCGAGTCATGTTGAAAATAAAGGGGGGCATTTTATTTTGAAGTTTCCCTGTGAAATGTAAAGCTACTTGTTTTCGAATGAAAGTGTCATGTATCGCTCCAGGGTATGGGATTTTTTGTTCCCCATCCTAATTCCACATAATCATCTGGTCTTAATATTATGTAAGATAATGTAAGATGTTTTCCAAAGTGTACAGTATTTGTTAAATTGACGTTTTTATGCGGGCTCCCCCTACAAAGATGGTGGTAGTGGGTGGAGATCCACCCGACAGCTGTAGTTGTACGATAAAGGGGGAGGAGTTAGGGTAGGGGCTGATAGTGTGATGTCACTACATTGCTGTTTTTGACTGCCAAGGATTCAGCCTCCAGGAAGAAACCCTATGTACAAAGTGAAGACATAATTTCACATAAGAATCACAACAACGGGTTGGATGAAGTGCTGTCACCTCTTAAACACAGGTACAAAAATCACGGCACTCCATCTTTAAGTTTAAAATTAGTAATACATTGTCTGGATGTCCTCTTTGACGGGATTGAAAACGGAGTAGTTCAGTAATCCACACCAGCTGTGTTTGGAGGACATGCATCGATGGGAATAAAACAGGTAAATGAGATAAGCTTCATTTTTATTCATTTAGGACACGTCTGTTCAATGGACGTAATTAGAGTTGGCTTTTCAAAAAAACTACACAAAAATGGAAATGTTCCCATTGTTTTTCCATTGTTGTTAGGGTATGGTCATAAATTACTTACACATAATCGCAGGGGAAAAGCAACTTTGTAACTGGCTAGCAAAATTACTGGGCACTCTTTCCCAAGTTGCATGTTTCTTGTTCATATTTACCAGTGTTGTAGTGGTACTTTTAGCAGTGGGGGGACACCTCTTAAGAGGGAATTCCACCCATTTTATTATTGTTTTTTTTTTCTTTATTGTTTTTTCACATTTTACAAATGTGAACCAAATGGACCCTAGCGGGTCCATTTGGTTCCATTTGTACACTCTCAGAAAAATGGAAACTCAATAACTTTTTACCATGCCCACACAACATCTCTAAGGTATATTAATCAAAGTACAGTTAAATATTGAAAATGAGCGAAATTCCCCTTTAAGACACGTGCATGCATATTTGCGTGCACCTGCGCAACACACACAGACACGCTATTAAAACAAGTAGGGCATGTTGAGAAAGATTGTTTACAATGCACAATTGTATCCATAAAAGTAAATGACAAGACAAAAAAACACAGGCCTACTTTTGCCCCAAAAATATTTTAGATGTGAGAAGTGGAGGGGACGCCGTCCCCCCACGTCCCCCCTCCACTACAGCCCTGATATTTACTCACACAATCCCGTTATAGATTCTCCCACTATCTATTCAGTAACTGCAGAGGAGACTGCATGGGGAGGGAGGGATGTAATGGGGATGTAATGACATGACAGGAAGGATAACTACTGGCCATCTCATTGTTTTCTCAGACAGGTACAGAGCAGAGTAATGAAGCGAGGAGCTCCAGATTTTGCAGTAATCAAGAGTGGCCTGGTAAAATGACAACAAAACAATGCTGTCCCTGATACCCCACATGCACACGCACACGCACACACACACACACACACACACACACACACACACACACACACACACACACACACACACACACACACACACACACACACGCACGCACGCACGCGCACATGCACACGTACGTACGTCAAAGTCACTCTTTTAGTATGTAAACAAACACAAAGTTAACTCCTTGGGTGCCACTTTTCCAGCCTGTAGCGTTCCCCACTTGGTCCATATTGCCATTCATATATATTAAGTCATTGATTGATTGATCTCAAAAACAAAAAAAAAATCACAGCAGTTGCATAGACTTTTTTCACACAATATTCACAGATGTGTGACTAACTCCCCCCACTGTTCTTTCTTCACAGATTCAGCAGGGCCAGAAACACTGCCATGCTTTATTGACAATTCTTAAGCCACGCCTGCCATCAAAACAAGATCAAAACCAGATTTAAAAGTGCATTGATTTTTTTTATTTTACTACTCGTGCAAGGACAACGGCTTCTAACTTTCAAGGCAAGGGGAAAGGCTGCCATGGCGATTTCAAGATAAGGCTGTGAAATGGAGGAAAGCTGTCCTCTGAGGTACAAGGTTTAAAATCAACAGAGTCTGCTGTAGAACAGAGCACACTAATTGGATGGCTTCATTGCACTAAGTAGCCTTTTAGTAGATAGCACAAACACGGCTAGCGACATGACAAATGGATCCTCTTCATGGTCAACATCGTTTGGCGGTGGCTGTACGTGTGTGTGTCAGGGGCGGATCTAGGCATGGGCATGGGGGGGGGATGCCCCCCTAAATGCCCTGACTGCCCCACCAAACATGATGGCATCCAAAACAACCCAAGATACCCAAGAAATTAAAGTGCTATATTTAAAATGATTTGAAACACTACTACTACTAACTAACTACAGCTGTGTCAACACTAAACCAACAGCATTTCATCATTGAAAACAGAAAACTCTCTGAGTCAGACCTTTAGCTTTATGCATGCTGCGTTTCTGTTGCAACTTCAACAACAACTGATGTTATTATCGATGCTTTGCTTGCCTAATAAAAGTCCTGCAACCAAAAAATGGTATGGGTGCGACTTCATGACGATGAAGTCGCCCCCATACCATTTTCTCCTGCCCCCCAATTGGGAAATGTTACATCCGCCCCTGGTGTGTGTGTGTGTGTGTGTGTGTGTGTGTGTGTGTGTGTGTGTGTGTGTTACATCCGCCCCTGGTGTGTGTGTGTGTGTGTGTGTGTGTGTGTGTGTGTGTGTGTGTGTGTGTGTGTGTGTGTGCTCTTTAATGTCAGAAAAAGTGCTGAGTGACCAACACAGCATTACATCACCAGTCAATGAACATGATGAATGGCTTTCATTACATTGGGTCTCATTTTGAACACAGCTCAGACGACCAACAGCTTTCACTCTCTGTCTCTCTGACTGCAGATCTATGAACCCGCCGGAGACTATCACTTATACTCACGTGAAAGAACAGTACCTATGATTTTACGTAGACTGTTCAGTGTTCATCCAGATGCTTTCATGGCAGTGTTTCACAATAAGCCTTTCGCATCTGAACAATTAATAACATCCCGGTCTGCATCGGTAACAACATCTGCATGCACACCGTGGGGGGAAGTGCAACAGGACAGCAGTAGGTGCACAAAGTCCCGCCCCCACCCGAGTATGATTGGAGGGAGGCCCCTCTCGTCCTGATTGGATGAAGGCTTTCTCACCCACCACCGAAAGCGAAATTAAGTTTAATTTTGTTTTGTTTGTTCTGGGGACCGGGAGGAACTCCTTATATGGTTGGCAGACTCTATGAGAGGATTATCAACAAAGTGATATTTGAATTTAGTGAAATCACTGAATACACCTTTAAAGTGATTGTGACATAAAAATATGAATATATACATTTTTTCTTTAGGTTTTCTGAGTTCAATGGCACCCAAAATACCTGAACTTTTGACAGTCTCTAAATTTCTAGTCGTCTGGGGTTCTCTTCTTATTTTCCTGTGAAGTGTGATATATATAGGGATTTTCCAGCAGATGTCACCGTTGCCTGTGTCAGCTGCAACTAAAAAGGCTGCACAAACACGGAGAAAATCCAACCCCACAGAATATCCACTGATAATGTTCAAAGTTCAGGTTGTTTGGATGTAGTTGAGGTCATATGAAAAAAGATAAAGAAAGAAAAGTATTGTCATCTTTCAGCTCATTCTCACAGTAAATCCACAACTCGCCTATAAGGACAGAGAAATATGCCGGTATTAGTTATACAGCAAAGTCAAGACGTGTTGTCCAACGCAGGGCCAGCCTAGACACATGCATGGGCACATTCAGCAAGGGTGACATATTTCTTATGTCAGGTTTCAGAGCCAAGTTAGCCCAGGGTTAATGTGGTAGTCAAAACTATTTAGTGTTAAATGTTCACGTTTTTACTTCGAATTGAAATGAGACGGAGTGCGTGTGTGTGTGTGTGTGTGTGTGTGTGTGTGTGTGTGTGTGTGTGTGTGTGTGTGTGTGTGTGTGTGTGTGTGTGTGTGTGTGTGTGTATTCACGCACATTTGCAGGCACTGGTGGCAGTCAGTGTTCAATGGGTGACACATACCCGCTAGATCAGGGGTAGGTATTCAACCTTTTTGATCCCAGGGACCACTATTTATTCAGCATTTGAGCCACGGATCACCATTTGCGGACACTTTAGCCCACAGAACCAAAACTGAAGATTCTTTTGTCCACAATTCCAGGCTGTATTTTGGAAACGAAACAGGCAAACATCAATCAATCAAAAATCACCATTCTTAACTCTTGAGGGTGTAAAGTGAAACCAAAGGGACCCGCAATTGGGGTCCCTTTGGTTTCATTTTTACGCTCTCAAAGAGTTACAGTACATCTGGTAAACCAACTTTCCATCATTGACCGGGGACCACCTGAAACTCTCTCAAGGACCACTGGTTGAACATCCACTGTGCTAGATGAAGGATGGGCAGCATAATATTTCTACACTCAGACACTCCACTCCTTATGGACACAGAAGAACACTTACAGTACGTTTTTAACAGCGGGCGATACATAAACAACGTTGGCCGACATCCATTATTTGTCTATGGGAGCCGCCGATTCGGCCGACAGCAGCATACCAGGCGACGGTCGGAAAAACTGGGCGTGTCAACGTCGGCCGAAAAGAGAAAAATTGCTGAGCTTTTCGGCCAAATCGGCCGCTGCTCGGCCGGGGATAGCCAATCAGAGCCAAGTGCTGCTCCCCCCCCCTCTCGACCCTGAACCACACAGTTTGGTTCCTAGTTCCGCCCCACTTCCTCCTCCACCATACTTTTTTCAGTGCACCACAGTACAGTCATTTACGATACTCATTTTGAGAATTTACGGTGATGACCGTCGGCGTCGCTGATATTGTCCGATGCCGTTTGTCCATCGCCCCACTGTTAAAACGTACTGTTATGCATGCAAGCAGAGACGGCGACATATGTGCCCACACATACGCTACGTAAACTGGGGACCCCGACTAGCTGATTTGCAGGACTTCCAGAGCTGATCGATGGGGTTAGGGTATCAGTCAGGAACACCAGTATAGCCTATCATCAATCACGCTGGACTTCCAGGGGACGGGACCAGGGGACCGATTAAGCTGTGACACCCCCGTGGTAGGGGGATCTGAGACCCCTTGTCTCCACATTGTGGAGACAGAAGGGGTCGATAACGAGACGACGCAGTAGTGACCACGTGGTGATCAGTGATTCTCCATTGAGAGACATGTAAGGGACGAATAAAGATTTGTCACCAAACGGATGAATGACAGATACCCTGATATTCTGTTCCCAAAGATATTTCACAATAAAATACGGTAATCCGGGTGTATACATGAATGCATGTAAATGTTACTAATACGGCATACATATTGTAGGCACATATTTACATTCCGGACTGTGTTATAAAACATGCAGGGTATACAAAGAGAAAAGAAAGAAAGACATGGACACACACACACACACACACACACGCACACACACACACAGTGAGAAACGAACATGCATTGTGCAACAGAAAGCATGTGATAGCCCTCCAGTCGAACACTCATTTCACCTTCAACCTCAAAATGCCACCCACAGTATCTCTCTCTCCCTCTCTCCCTCTCTCCCTCTCTCCCTCTCTCTCTCTCTCTCTCTCTCTCTCTCTCTCTCTCTCACACACACACACACACACACACCATACATAGCAAACTCACAGTGCATCACTTTGTGCTGTGCTGCAAGCACATTAGAAAAAAAAGTGAAAACGAACATTTTTTAAAGAATTTCAAAATGTTAAGACATGGGCAGAAGTTATCTTCCGTCTACAGACGAGCTGGGCACCGGATACATGCAGTTAGCTCATATAATCCGCTCTATAAATGCACCTTTTACCATTAAAGTACCATTCAATACAACAAAAAAGCTGTGTTTGACTTTGTGTTGGACCTTCAGCGTTTAGCGCGGATATTGTGGTTTGACGCCTGGAGAACGACTGTTCCCTGGAGCACCGCCTTGTGTTGAATCTAAACAACAGATGGACATGAATATGTCAAGTGGTGTCAAGAGTGTTTATCGTTGTGCGCGCGCGCACACACACACACACACACACACACAACACACACACACACACACACACACACACACACACACACACACACACACACACACACACACACACACACACACACACACACACACACACACAGCTTATACTTTTTTCTAGCTTTATGTAGCCTGTAGTCTGTTTGTGTTTGTCTTGCGTGCATGCAGTCGTGGGTGTGTGTGTGTGTGTGTGTGTGTGTGTGTGTGTGTGTGTGTGTGTGTGTGTGTGTGTGTGTGTGTGTGTGTGTGTGTGTGTGTGTGTGTGTGTGTGTGTGTGAGTGAGAGAGAGAGAGAGAGTGAGAGAGAGAGAGAGTGAGAGGGAGAGAGAGAACTATCCACGTATACGTTATGTATATCCACGTAAACCGATAACCGTTGGCCCCACCGACATCAATTTTGACATGGGGAAGCTGTTCTATAGTCAATGGTGGTGTTGAATCATGTTAGGAAGTGAGAGTGTTAAAAAGCATGACCATATCACTCCTATATAATACTGTATAATGTCTTCTCTCCACGGGTTACCTGTGAGCTTCAGAAACAATTTGAAGATCTTACTGATCACTTTTAAAGCCTCACATGGAGAGGCTCCCAAATACATTATACAGATAATGCTGGAGCCCAGCCAGTGGGTTTGGGCTTTGGACTGTACTGGCATGAGTTCAGTGCATGCCTATTTTGGGCATGTGTCATAATAGGAAAAATAGTGTTTTAGCTTGAAAGTTAAAACCACATGGGACCATAGAATCCGTTGTCTGGCAAGTGAACAATTTAGTTAAAATGGCAGATCCACATCATGACTCATGATACGACATCCGTGCAAGATTGTAAACAAGCTATTTTTGCAGTGCAACATCATTGTGCAACAAAGTATGTTTGTATAAAATAGAGCTTAAAAGAATGTTTGGTCATTTTATGTCCCCCCCCCCCCCCCCCCCCCCCCCCCCCCCCCCCCCCCCCCCAAAAAAAAAAAAAAACAGAGTAAATCCGAGACCCGTCGGTTTCAACGGCATGTTTTATCAAAGTCACCCGGGCAGGGTCAGAATCTGACACATGCCCCTCGGAACTCGGACCTGTCTATCATCATGTGTAAAACCTGAGTGACCTGTTCTACTGTGTGGTTTATGGTTTGTTTTTTGTTGCAAATGTTACTAAAATATCTGGAGTGTGATTGTCTCTGCCTCCACACAGCACAGCGCGTTAATGCGTTACTCCACAACAGTAAGCAAGATATAATAAACCAATATTAAAAAATAATGAAAAGAGTAAATTAAATTCCACGTGCCTGCCTCACGTATTAGGAGGACAATATCAGTCACCAAAAATTAATTCATCTCTCATGGTTAAAATGGAGTTTTAATGGTATAGTGATGTCATTTAATTCAAATATTGTTATTTGCCAATCCTCCCTCCTAAGAATTTTCCAATCCTATAAAGAGGTGGCCATAGAAGGAGTTCCTCCCTGTCCCCAGTCAGCCCCTATGGTCAAAAAACCCTAGTGGGAGAAAAGCATTTCGTCCAATCAGGATGAGAGGGGCCTTCCTCCAATCAGGATCAATAAGTGAGGGTGGGCCTTGGTGTATGTGCTGTTGGCCTGTTGCACTTCTCCCCACTGTAGAGTGTATGCATGTGCACATATTGTTATACCAGGGGTGGACCGAAGAGGTTTTCCAAATCACCCGAATCAATTAATGCTCCTTTAAGTTATAATGGCCTTGTATAGGAAAGGGCGGGCAGCTACAATGAATATCATGGGCTCCATTTTTGTTACATGCTAAACCCCTTATCCCAAACCCCTTATTCTTTTTTTTTTTTTTTTTACTATTTTGAAAAACATTTTGGAATAGTTCAACATGCCAATCTATTAACATATTGTGCACATGTAGACTGACCACTTGAACTATTGAAAAATGTTTTTTTAAATAGTTTAAAAAGGCAAAGAAGTTAAGGGATAAGGGGTTTAGCGGTGACGAAAATCTAGGCCCAAATATCTAAATACTGAATCGAATAATTGATTAACTGTTCACATTATTTCATTGTTTTTTGAAGTTAAATATTCCTCTAAGTAAGTGGTTATCCACTGAACTCCTTTTCCGCTGGGCAAGGAACCTTACTTAGTTCACCCTGGGCAAACAGTGCACTTTTGAGACTGTGAACGATAGTTGTGCAAGTTACTGTATTTACGACTTGACTTGTTCACTCTTATTTTCATAAAATATGATTCCAACGAACAAAGCAACGTTATAAAAGTGTGCAAAGTGCACACGATTTCATCTTTTAAACATTTACAACAGCTTTGCAAGCACAAAGGGAGAAATAAAATGTTTCCGTGAGGTATACATTTTCGGGAGCACCGTGCCGTGATTGGCTGAAAAATGACAACATCCGGCGGAAGTTAACTAACCGGAAGTCCCGTCTTTTCAGTCGTTTTGGGGTACCCTGTGTGCAGGCTCTCATCTCGCAGCGCGGATGGAAGCCTGGAGGTCGAGGCTATACTCAGTCCCCTCGTGACCGCCGTGTTTATCAAACATGGCAAAGTGAGCAACGGTGAAGGTTCATAAACCCGCCGCGACACACCAACGACAGGCCGAAACTTCAGCCTCGCCTCTTTGACGCCTCCCGGCCTCAGCACTTAGAGCAAGTTAAAAATACATTGCTGTAACACTTCTTCACAACACCATCTGTTCTTCCTGCAGCCAAGATGACTGCGAAACAGGTTAATGGTTAATGCAGTCTTTTTTTTTCCATGGGACAGAGAGAGGTAGAGAGAGACAGAGAGAGAGATCTGCATACACTGTAGATGTAAAAGCAGACATAAAATGCCAGCGGCGACGCAGCAGCGACAGTCAATCATCCGCCGCAGAGCCGTTGTCTGTTAGGGACATTTAGGGACGTCAGCTCCCGTCCCTAAATGAGGTATTTAAGAGAGGCCGATCGCGACTGCTGCGTCTGTAACCCTGGGAAAGGCTTTCTCACCTCGGCGGGAACATGATGAGAGATGACTCATGGGGTTAGAAAAGTCGCACATTGGGCATTAAGCGTGAATTAATCACCCGCAAACGAGCCACTCCAGCCTTTTTTTCGAAGTTGTAAAACTTTTGTAGAGAGGCCTATATAATTTCAGGGCGGTCTGGAGGGAATGTGAGTGGCTGTAAGGAGGGCATTCGTGTTTCTATTGGCCTAAAACGGTGGTTTTCAACCTTTTTCATACCAGGGCCCACTATTTATTCATCATTGGAGGCACGGACCACCATCTGATTACATTTTAGCCCCACAGACCCCAAAGCTAAAGATGTATTTTGCTTTTGTTCACAATTCCAATTCTACTTTGCTTTTGTCCGCAAGAAACAAAACAGGCAAACATACAGATCAAAATGACCATTAATCTTCTACAGTCTCTTGTTGTGTAGACTTGGGGTAATTCTGATGAATATTTTAACTCTTGAGAGTGTAAAATCAAACCAAATGGAGCCGCAAGGGTCCATCTGGTTAACCACCTTTCCATCATTTAGCCTGGGGACCACCTGGAACCCTCTCAGAGACCACTGATAGTCCCCTGGACCAATGGTTGAAAACCACTGGCCTAAAATATCGTCTACAGTACATACATAAATCTACTTGGCTGTCGCTATTGAGGGGTTTCTTGTGATCTTACCATTAAAGGTATACTAAGTGATTTGGGTGATTTGGAAAACACTCCGGTCCCCTCCGGTAGCATGATGTGCACATGCACACGCTCTACAGTGATGGTAAGTACAAGACTGCCAAAAACACATACTGTAGACCGTCCAAGGCCCACCCCCACTCGATCCTGATTGGAGGAAGGCCCCCTCTCATCATGATTGGACGAAAGGCTTTTCTCCCAAAGCCCCAAACTGAAACTAGGTTTTATTGACCCCAGGGGCTCACTGGAGACAAGGAGGAACTCCTTATATGGTCACCACACTCTATAGTAGGGAGGATTAGGACAAAACTATCTGAATTAAGTAAAATCACATACTATACCCTCAACATCCTATAAACGCAAGAATGGCAAAAATGTAAAACTTTCCTTTAAGGTGTGTATGTTGTGTTCTGAATCCATCCCAAGCATTACTTTTGCACAAAAGCATTCCTTGGGCTAAAAAAACAGCCATATAGACAGCCATAGCCAAAATGTGCTGACCTCATCACTTTTGTCATGACGTGTGTGCATGTTTGACCCAAGCAAAATATTACAAGCAGCCGTTCTGTACTCAGACAGACAGGCATACACATGGCTGTTCTTGGTGAGTGGCTAGCACCGCTCAGTGCTCACAAATGGCAAAAGAAATTACTTTGTGTGCGTGCATGCATGTGTGTGCGTGTACTTGCGTGTGTTTGTGTGTGGATGCAGGGTAAGTGGGGACGGCAGGGTAAGTGGTTTGTAAAGGCAAGAGTGGTAGCGGAAATTGGGTAGAATTGGGAACGAGAGCAAGCTGTATCTGTCGGGGGTCAGAGAGAGAGAGAGAGAGAGAGAGAGAGAGAGAGAGAGAGAGAGAGAGAGAGAGAGAGATTTTTCCAGAATAAGGAGAATGTAGTATAAGTGGGAGAGGGTGGAGGGATTGGTTCAACAAAGAGGCAGCGGTCTACAGGGAAACAAATTCCCTTACAGTAGTCCGCCCTATATTCACTGGCAGTGCCCGGCAAAGTGTTAATCTAACTCTGACAGTGTAAAAATTGACTCGTGTAGGGGATTTTGCCAGCCAAAAATTCTGTTCCCCTACTACTGCGGAATCATTAGCTACCCCTGCTGGCAGAGGAATGCGTGTTGACTCGTCAGACGCACTGCAAAAAAAGCAGCCAACTGTTTGGTGCGCCAGTCAGTGTCACGTACAGGACATATCAGATTTACAAGCTCACAGTGGCACACAGTGCGACGTGTTGTGGGCTTGTGGATCTGCAATTTTCAATGTGGCAAACTCAGCGGGTTTTAACGCATGGAAATCTGGGAACCAATTTTTCCTCAATCTGTCTAACGCAGCCCAGTTTTCTGGTAGTGGTCTGGATTTAAGAGCCACAGTCTGATCCTTATTGCAGTGCCCATAAACAACCAGTTCCACCATACTTTTACGATCAATTATCACTATCCATTCTACTGTACTGACTCTCTTGACTCTCTTATTTCAATTATATTTCAACCAAAAGGTCAAATGCACATCTACAAATGGATTTACAAATGCATTGGTGAAAAAGTGCATTTGGAGACTATGGGCTCCATTTCATTACATGCTAAACCCCTTATCCCAAACCCCTTATCCCGTTTCTTACTATTTTTGAAAAAAGAAATTGAGAATAGTTCAATGTGCTAATCTATTGACACGTTGTGAGCATGTAGACTGGCCATTTGAACTATTCAAAAATGTTTTTAAATTGTTCAAAAAGGCAAAGAAGTTAAGGGATAATGGGTTTAGCGGTGAAAAAATCTAGGCCTAAAGGTCTACAAATGCAATCGGCTAATTTCACCGGTAGTGAACCTTAAAATAAGTGTGATAGTGCATGTGAATGTCTGCTCAATTGTTTAGCTTTTTTCCTTATTCACAAGTTTCATTACTTGTTTCTTCTAACTGTGTTTTATCCAATATTATCTCAAGCTGAAACATGTATTTTTCTGTTTACGAACAGCTGAAGAGATTGATTGCCATGGAATGTAAAGAAGCAATACTTATTTTAACAAAGACATATCAGCTACACCCCATTTACAGTATAAGAGAGATCCACGATGGGTATTTTATTTCAGCAAAAGTGTGTCTACCAAGTAGTGTCCCAAACAGGCTTGTTGCTGAGCCCGTGCTTTGTTTCTAAATCCAACAGATATGCTTTATTATGATAAAGCATATATGTTGGTTTAGTTGTGGGTCAGCATGTGAGACTGTGGATCAGTGGTCCCCAAACTAAAAATTTTCAAAAGATTGTCGTACATTTGAAAAGCTCCTGTCTTAGTGATGCCAATACTTTTATTCAAGTACATTTTGAATACCAGAATTTTACTTGTAACAAAGTATTTCTACATTCCAATATACTTTCTCCACCACTTCATTGAAAATAAAATGAGAAACATATTATGGCTTGGCGATGATTTGGATATGCTTTTTAGGTATTGAGATCAAGCGCATCAGTCCCAACCAAAGGGACTCCGAACCCCACGTACCTAAACAGCAGATCCAAAACAACAGGTGGTAGCTGAGGTGGAGGAGGGTGAGCAGCAACATTTAACACAGAAAG
>CM076978.1:33497795-33562795 GCA_039105355.1 Benthosema pterotum | reverse complement strand
CGAGAGGTCTTGTTGGCGATCAAGACCCGAGACAATGGCTCCGAAGTCGAGACAAGACCAAGACAAAATTATACGAGAACAAGACGAGACCACAAGACAAATGAAGTGGAGAGCCGCAAGGTCGAGACAAGACCAAGACAAAACAAAGCGATACAAAAACAAGACCGAGACAGTGAAAATTTGACTTGAAAAAAAAAATCTCTCGAGAACTACAACACTACCAAGGACTATACAAACACTAGAACCAACCATCAGATGGAATACAGATTATAAGAATACAAAAAGAAAGCGACCTGGCACACTGGAAAGAGACGCAAAACCAAAGCAAAATGGAATGCTACCCATCACCAAAAAGAGAATTATACAATGAATAGGCTGAATACCTGAGCATGGTCCCAAAGACCCAAAACAAAAGCATTGACCAGATGCAGACTCCGCAATCACCGCCATGCACTCCCAAGGGAAGGCAGATTAAAGGGACCATTTCACCAAATATATGTTAATGATATTCACAAGATTTAGAACACTTCCCTGGATGTTTATATAGTTTGGTGTAATATAGTTTTTATTTATTTTATTTTATTTATTAATATTTTAGATTTTAGCAGTGAGCCCAGTGTCTCTGATGTCATTGAGTAAAGAACTTGGGCGTCTTCATTGACTCTGAATTGAATTTTAATTCACACATTAATCATGTCACCAAGACTGCCTTTTTTCACCTTAGAAACATTGCACAAATCAGAGCCTATCTGTCAATGGATGATGCTAAAACCCTGATCCACGCCTTTGTATTTTCCCGGCTTGACTACTGCAATGCACTTTTTTCTGGTCTCCCCAAGAAAACAACTGACAGATTACAACTAGTCCAAAACGCGGCAGCCAGAGTCTTAACTAAAACTAAGATGAGAGAACATATTACTCCTGTCCTAGCCTCACTACATTGGCTACCGGTTGTGTTTAGAATTGATTTTAAAATTCTTTTACTTGTCTATAAAGCGCTTAATGGTCTTGCACCTTCCTACCTACATGAGTGCCTGCCTAAGTATGTCCCAGGCCGTCCCCTCAGGTCTTCCACTGCATGCTGGCCTGCTTGCGGTGCCTAAAATGGCAACTAAAAAACACAGTGAAGCAGCCTTTTGCTTCTATGGACCGACGGCGTGGAACAAACTCCCATTATACATTCGACAGGCAGCCTCTGTAGACATTTTTAAAGCACAGCTCAAGACGTACTTCTATGCACTTGCTTTTAACTGACTCTCTGTGATTTTATGATTTTATATTTTATGCCTTATTTCAGGTCCTCACTGTACTGCTGTTTTGCTATTTTAATGATTTTTGTCTTCTTCTCTATTGCAATGTAAAGCACTTTGAGCTGCATTTTATGTCATGAAAGGTGCTATACAAATAAAGCTTATTATTATTATTATTATTATTATTATTATTATTATTATTATTACCCCTATCGCTTTTTGTGTTCACCGGGTCAATGCGATATAGGCCGGTGTACACCAGAAATTTCCACTCCACACTGTGCGGACTGTGGGGGCGTGAAAAATCAGCGGATGGTCTCTAAATTTTCCGGGCCCCCTCCTCTTCGTGTGGACACCACATGTTCACCGATCAGTCCTTCAGATGACCCACACTGCTATTTTTTCCTCTGTGTCCATTTTAGGGCCTTATATTGCAGTTCAAGCATAATTCCACAGGGTGGCAGGCTATTAACCAAAACTCTACATGTGTACATGGTGTACATGTCCCATACTTTTACATGAACATGTCTAGGTCATATTACAGGACATATTACAGGCTTACTATAGCCACGGCTGGTTCCCAAAATGTGGTTCGGGGACATCTGGGAGTCCAACCATGTACACGGGCCATAGTTTGTATGCATGACCAGTAGTTTTACATAAAAGTTTCTAGATTACATTACACGACAGCCTAGTACAGCCACGGCTGGTTCCCAAAGTGCGGTTTGGGGACCTCTGGGAGTCCAACTATGTACATAGGCCATAGTTTGTGTGCACGACCAATACTTTTCCACAAACATTTCAAGGCTATAGTACAATCCAGCCATGTCTGGTTCCCAAAGTGTGGTTCAGGGACCACTGGGAGTCCAACTATGTACACATGCAGTATGTGTGCACAACCAAAAGTTTTATTACAGTACAGCTATGGCTAGTTCCAAAATTGTGGTTTGCTGACCTCTGTGGGTCCGACTATGTACAAAGGCCATAGTTTGTGTGCACAACCAATACTTTTACACAAACATTTATAGGCTATAGTACAATCCCAATTCCCAAAGTGTGGTTCGGGGACCTGTGGGAGTACAACTATGTACATAGGCCAGAGTTTGTGTGCACGACCAATAGTTTTACATGAACACTATGTTATATTACAGGACAGCCTACTACAGCCACAGCTGGTTCCCATGTACAACCCCAATTCTGTTGGCGTTGGGAAGATGTTCATTCAGCCATCTTCTTCCGCTTATCTGAATGCTTAACCTGAATGTTCAACTTTATTGTTTGTATGCAAATATTTGCTCATTTTGATTTTGATGGCTGCAACACCTTTAAAATACATTGAAATATAATCAAATATTCAGACAATCCGAAGAACCTATACGTGATTGGCTGAAAACCTATTGAATGTTTTTGACCTTTGATCCCTCAGATGTCTTCTGCATTGAAACCAACATCACCGTGTGAGGGATATAACTGCAATTGACTCAGGAACATCATATTGGCTGGCTGGCTGGCTGACTGACTGACTGACTGACTGACTGACTATTGTAACATACTCCTCCCTGACGTTGTCACTGGGACAATTTACTTATTTTTGTACCACAATTCTTCTATTAGACCACTTAGCCTAAACGTGTGCAAGGAGACTGGCACATATGGACCCAGAGGATGAGAGAGTGGCATCACATACGTGCAAGTGTTATAAAGGGGCCTCTACTACTCTCTTCTCCCATCAGGCTGCACTAGGCTTCATTAGGCTGTAGAAGGCAATACTGTACCATGGTCAACACATGCCATGTAAAACTATTGAATGTGCACACAAATAACTGCCTGTGTACACCATGGTTAGTCCCAATGGTATGACATAATATAGACTAGTAATCCCTCTACTACTCTATTCTCCCATTGGACAGGACTAGGTTAGACTTTGGCATACTAGGCTGTACTGCACTAGTGGTGGACAGGACTAGGTTAGACTTTGGCATACTAGGCTGTACTGCACTAGTGGTTATTCACAATGGTGTGACATCACATAATATAGACTAGTACTTCCCTCTACTACTCTATTCTCCCATTGGAGAGGACTAGGCTGTACTGCACTAGACTCAAATGGGCTCTAACAGGGTGTAGGGGGGTTTGTTAGGCTGTACTAGGTTTCATTAGGCTGTACGAGGTGATACTGCACTATGGTCAACACATGTCCAACTAAAAGTATTGAAAGTGCACACAAACGACTGCCCGTGTACACGGTGGTTATTCACAATGGTGTGACATAATATAGACTAGTACTTCCCTCTACTACTCTATTCTCCCATTGGAGAGGACTAGGCTAGACTTTGGCATTCTAGGCTGTACTGCACTAGACTCAAATGGGCTCTAATTGGCTGTAGGGGTGTGTGTTAGGCTGTAATAGGCTTCATTAGGCTGTACGAGGTGATACTGCACTATGGTCAACACATGTCCAAGTAAAAGTATTGAAAGTGCACACAAACGACTGCCCGTGTACACAGTGGTTATTAACAATGGTGTGACATAATATAGACTAGTACTTCCCTCTACTACTCTATTCTCCCATTGGAGAGGACTAGGCTAGACTTTGGCATTCTAGGCTGTACTGCACTAGACTCAAATGGGCTCTAACTGGCTGTAGGGGTGTGTGTTAGGCTGTAATAGGCTTCATTAGGCTGTACGAGGTGATACTGCACTATGGTCAACACATGTCCAAGTAAAAGTATTGAAAGTGCACACAAACGACTGCCCGTGTACACAGTGGTTATTAACAATGGTGTGACATAATATAGACTAGTACTTCCCTCTACTACTCTATTCTCCCATTGGAGAGGACTAGGCTAGACTTTGGCATTCTAGGCTGTGCTGCACTAGACTCAAATGGGCTCTAATTGGCTGTAGGGGTGTGTGTTAGGCTGTAATAGGCTTCATTAGGCTGTACGAGGTGATACTGCACTATGGTCAACACATGTCCAAGTAAAAGTATTGAAAGTGCACACAAACGACTGCCCGTGTACACGGTGGTTATTAACAATGGTGTGACATAATATAGACTAGTACTTCCCTCTACTACTCTATTCTCCCATTGGAGAGGACTAGGCTAGACTTTGGCATTCTAGGCTGTACTGCACTAGAGTCAAATGGGCTCTAACAGGGTGTAGGGGGGTTTGTTAGGCTGTACTAGGCTTCATTAGGCTGTACAAGGTGATACTGCACTATGGTCAACACATGTCCAAGTAAAAGTATTGAATGTGCACACAAACGACTGCCCGTGTACACGGTGGTTATTCACAATGGTGTGACATCACATAAATATATACTAGTACTTCCCTCTACTACTCTATTCTCCCATTGGAGAGGACTAGGCTGTACTGCACTAGACTCAAATGGGCTCTAACAGGGTGTAGGGGGGTTTGTTAGGCTGTACTAGGTTTCATTAGGCTGTACGAGGTGATACTGCACTATGGTCAACACATGTCCAAGTAAAAGTATTGGAAGTGCACACAAACGACTGCCCGTGTACACGGTGGTTATTAACAATGGTGTGACATAATATAGACTAGTACTTCCCTCTACTACTCTATTCTCCCATTGGAGAGGACTAGGCTAGACTTTGGCATTCTAGGCTGTACTGCACTAGACTCAAATGGGCTCTAATTGGCTGTAGGGGTGTGTGTTAGGCTGTGATAGGCTTCATTAGGCTGTACGAGGTGATACTGCACTATGGTCAACACATGTCCAAGTAAAAGTATTGAATGTGCACACAAACGACTGCCCGTGTACACGGTGGTTATTCACAATGGTGTGACATAATATAGACTAGTACTTCCCTCTACTACTCTATTCTCCCATTGGAGAGGACTAGGCTAGACTTTGGCATACTAGGCCGTACTCAAATGGGCTCTAATAGGCTGTAGGGGGTGTGTGTTAGGCTGTAATAGGCTTCATTAGGCTGTACAAGGTGATACGGCACTATGGTCAACACATGTCCAAGTAAAAGTATTGAATGTGCACACAAACGACTGCCCGTGTAGGCGTGTACACGGTGGTTATTCACAATGGTGTGACATAATAGTAGTAGTAGTAGTAGCCAAGTACACCCTAGTCTAGTCTAGTCCAGTCTGATCCATCGTAAGTAGTAGTAACTGCATACATTAATATGCTTTTCACATAATCAACATTTCTTGTCATGTTTTCTTAGTGGTCTCAAAATATTCTAATTAATTGAGATGTGGGGGTTTTCATGAGCTGGACACCATAATCAAGATTAATACATTTTTAAATATTTCACTTAATGCACAAAGGATTGAGAATATATTCAATTTTGGCTTTCTATTATACTACGGAAGAAAAAGTTTACAAATGTATTTAACGGTGTATTTCCACAGTCCACACTGTTGCACTGCTATCTTAAAACTGTGTATGTAGGGGCTTCACACTTTCAGAACTGCCTAGTTGACTGAGAACTGACTAGCAGCAGGTGCCGTCCATTGCACTTAACGAGGGTTTAATCCAGAATGTGCTGTGGGATAAAAGGGGGGGGGGGGGGGGGGGGGGGCTCTTTCTGTTGCATTCTGTTGCATTTCTATTTGTAAGTGAGTCCAAACCAAACGGTTAATCTAAATGGTGTTTAGATTAACATGTTTTGAAATGGTCGTTTATTCATGCTTCATGCAGATCCTTAACCTTGTAGATCTGCAAGGTTCATAAAGTGTGGTTCAGGGACCTCTGGGAGTTCAACTATGTATGCAGCCCATAGTTTGTGAGCCGGGCCAATACATTTACACAAACATTTCAAGATATACAGTATGTAAATCATCAAAATATAAATATTAATAATGTAGCATGGAAAATACTGATTACCCATATATTTGTTTTTTATCACACTACAACATTTTCAAAAATGTCTAATTCAATTTTGGCTTTCTATTATACTACGTAAGAAAACGTTTACAAATCTTTCTAACTGTGTATCTCCACAGTCCACACTGTTGCACTGCTATCTTAAAACTGTGTATGTAGGGGCTTCACACTTTCAGAACTGCCACACTAGTTGACTGAGAACTAACAGCAGGTGCCGTCCATTGCACTTAACGAGGGTTCAATCCAGAATGTGCTGTGGGATGAGAGGGGTGGGGGGAGCCAGAATGTGCTGTGGGATGAGAGGGGTGGGGGGAGGGCTCTTTCTGTTGCATTCTGTTGCATTTCTATTTGTAAGTGAGTCCAAACCAAACGGTTAATCTAAATGGTGTTTAGATTAACATGTATTGAAATGGTTGTTTATTCATGCTTCATGCAGATCTTGTAGATCTGCTGATTTCAGATTAATTACTTCATTATCTCTGTATTGGTAGGATCCTCACCTATAGCACATTGTAAAACCAGAGAGACAAGGTTCATAAAGTGTGGTTCAGGGACCTCTGGGAGTTCAACTATGTATGCAGCCCATAGTTTGTGAGCTGGGCCAATACATTTACACAAACATTTCAAGATATACATGTATGTAAATCATCAAAATATAAATATTTATAATGTAGCATGGCAAATACTGATGACCCGTATGTTTGTTTTTTTGTTTTTTTGTTTTTTATCACACTACAACATTTTCAAAAATGTCTAAACAATATGGACAATGAAAAGTTCAGATCAACTACATTTCAAAGCAATTCGAAACAATTTATACCGTGAAAAATTCAATCATACGCTTTAATGTAGCCAGATAACCATAAGGCAGTCTTTCTGACATGAACAAATAATAGTTCACAGTAGGCAAATAATAGAACTTTTTTTCTGTCAGATGCTGATCTGCAGCATCTGGTTAAATCAATGCAGGAGGATGCAGCAGTCAGGATGTGGTCCTGACTGATGACCGCTCGCATTTCGACCATGTGATGTCAACATTGTAGCCCTCACTCCATAGTCTAGTTATCATCAGTCATCAAACATCTTTGTACATTATTTGAGGGTTATATTTTACCACTCACAGATATGGAGAAAGATGATCTGTGTGAAAAAATCCTTTAGTGTAATTTCTAATAAGAAAAAAATCATAACCTCGGGGAAGACAGATGGCGTTCCCGGGCAGGAAATTAAGTGCCCTGTGCCCACGCATCTCGGGATCCCGAGTGTAGTTCGAGGACCTCTGGGAGTCCAACTATGTACACAGGCCATATAGTTTGTGTGTGTGACCAATAGTTTCATGTGACCATTTCTAAGCTATAGGACAGCTCAGCCATGGCTAGTTGGTTTGGGGACATCTGGCTTCCAACTACCATGTTCATAGGCCATAGTTTGTGTGGACAACCGATACCTTTACATAGACATTTCTGAGCTATAGTACAATCCAGACATGGCTGGTTCTCAAAGTGTGGTTCGGGGACCCCTGGGAGTCCAAACATGTACACAGGCCATAGTTTGAGTAAACGACCAATACATTTACACGAACATTTCAAGGCTATAGTACAATCCAGCCATGGCTGATTCCAAAGGTATTGTTCGGGAACCTCTGGAAGTCGATCTATGTGCACAGGCCATAGTTGTGTGCATGACCAATCGTTTTAAAACAATCCAGCCATGGTTCGTTCCCAAAGTGTGGTTTGAGGACCTCTGAGGGTCCAACTATGTAGACAGGCCATAGTTTGTGTTCATGACCAATAGTTTCATGTGACCATTTCTAAGCTATAGGACAGCTCAGCCATGGCTAGTTTGGTTTGGGGACATCTGGCTTCCAACTACCATATGTTCATAGGCCATAGTTTGTGTGGACAACCGATACCTTTACATAGACATGAACATTTCTAGGTTATATTACAGGACAGCCTAGTACAGCCACGGCTGGTTCCCAAAGTTTGGTTCAGGGACCTCTGGGAAACCAAGTATGTACACAGGCCATAGTTTATGTGCACAATCAATACTTTTACACATACATTTCTAGGCTATAGTACAATCCAGCCATAACTAGTTCCCAAAGTGTAGTTGGAGGACCTCTGCCATCCAACTATGTACACAAACTAGATTTGTGTGTACGACCAATACTTTTACAAGAACATTTCTAGGTTAAATAATAAAGGAAGTCTAGTACAGCCATGGCTGGTTCACAAAGTATGGTCCGGGGACCTCTGAGAGTCCAGGTATGTACACAGGCCAGAGTTTATGTGCAAAAACAATAGTTTTACATGGACATTTCTAGATTATATTACAGGACAGCCTACTACAGCCACAGCTGGTTCCCAAATGTGGTTCGAGGAGCTCTGGGAGTCCACCATGTATACGGGCCATAGTTTGTGTGCACTACCAATAGTTTTTATATTTCTAGGTTATATTACAGGACTGCATAGTAAGTAGTAAAAGCTTGGTTCAGGGACCTCTGGTCCAATTATGTATGCAGGTCATAGTTTCCATGCACGACCTATAGTTTTAAATGGACATTTCTACATTGTATTACAGAGTGAACAGCACTGGTTCCACTAGAAGTGTGGTTTTGGTACCTCTGGTACTCTATGTACATGGGCCATAGTCTGTGTGCACGACCAATAGTTTTACATGAACATTTCTTGGTTATATTAAAGGACAGACTAGTACTAGGACATGGCTGGCTCCCACAGTGGGTTTTGAGGACCTCTGGTGGCACCAATATGCACATGATCCATTGTTTTGTGCAAGACCAATAGTTGTATATGAACATTTCTAGGCTATAGTACAGTCCAGCCTAGTAGAACCATGGCTGTTTCCCAAAGTGTGGTTTGGGAAATCTGTGGGGGCAACTCTGTACAATAGTTTTACATGAACATCTCTAAGTACAGTACATCCATGGCAGGCTCCTAAAGTGGGGTTTGGGACTATAGTAAGGACACATTCATGTAAAACTATTGGCTGTGTAGATGTCATGTATAAACTATTAGCATCTGCAAGGATTTACAATGCTGGCAGGATCCTGGAGCTAGCCTAGCTAATAATGCAAACTGAATCAGCTGTTGGCAAAAAAACATGCTTGAATGCTTACTGTATCCAGATTGGCCACCCCAGTTCTAAAGTAGGGACATTTTAGAAAACTGGAGTGGCCATTCAAGACACAGCATAACCCTAGAAATGTATGTGTAAAGGTTTGGCCGTGCACACAAACTATGGCCTATGTAACATAGTTGGATTCTCAGAGGTTCCCGAACCTCACTTAGGAACCAGCCATGGCTGGATTATACTATAGCCTTGACATGTTTGTGTAAAAGCATTGGCCGTGCACACAAACTATGGCCTGTGTACATAGTTGGCAACTCAGAGGTCCCCAAATAAAACTTTGGGAACCAGCCGTGGCTGTACTAGGCTGCCCTGCAATATAACCAAAGAATGTTCATGTAAAACTATTTGTCATGCACACAAACTCTGGCCCGTGTACATAGTTTGATTCCCAGAGATCCCTGAACCACACACTTTGGGAACCAGGCGTGACTGTGTACTTGGCTGTCCTGTAATATAACCAACAAATGTTCAAGTAAAACTATTGGTCGTGCACAAAACACTGTCCTGTGTACATAGTTGGAACCCCAGAGGTCAACACACCACACTTTATGAACTAGCCATGGCTGGATTGTACTATAGCATTGAAATGTTTGTGTAAATGATTGGCTGTGCACACAAACTATGGCCTTTGTACATAGTTGGACTCCCAGAGGTCTCCAACCAAACTTTGGGAACCAGCCGTGGCTGTACGAGGCTGTACTGCAATATAACCTTGAAATGTTCTTGTAAAAACTATTTGTCATGCACACAAACTCTGGCCCGTGTACATAGTTTGATTCCCAGAGATCCCGAACCACACTTTGGGAACCAGGCGTGACTGTACTTGGCTGTCCTGTATATAACCAACAAATGTTCAAGTAAAACTATTGGTCGTGCACACAAACACTGTCCTGTGTACATAGTTGGAACCCCAGAGGTCAACACACCACACTTAAGAACCAGCCATGGCTGGATTGTACTATATCATTGAAATGTTTGTGTAAATGTATTGGCCGTGCACACAAACTATGGCCTTTGTACATAGTTGGACTCCAGAGGTCTCCGAACCAAACTTTGGGAACCAGCCGTGGCTGTACGAGGCTGTCCTGCAATATAACCTTGAAATGTTCTTGTAAAACTATTGTTTGTGCACACAAACTCTGGCCCTGTACATAGTTGGTCTCCCAGAGGTCCGAACCACACTTTGGGAACCAGCCTTGGCTGGATTGTACTATAGTCTAGAAATGTTTGTGTGAAATTATTGGTCATGCACACAAACTATGGCCACTGTACATACAGTAGTTGGACCCACAGGGGCCCCCGAACCACACTTTGAGAACCAACCATGGCTGGACTGTACTAAAGTATTGGGCGTGTACACAAAATATGGCCCGTGTACACCATAGATCTCTGCTGCCCCCCATTGATAAAACAGTGTCAACACAGCCGTGTTCACGAAAGGCACTAATTTGTGATCATTAGCCGTATTTGGTATGGCAAAAGTACAATGTGTGTTCACCGGCTTACTTGCGTACACAAAGCCTATCAAATTTGAATTGAAAATGCTGCCGGTAACGCAAAAATACTATTGTTATTTTATTATTATTATTGAGACTACTTCCGGGACTACAATTCCCACAATTCTCCGCTCCTCCGTGTGGACAGCACATCCACAGATAGTGGCTCCAGGCTTGAAGCAACGATCCCTGGTGGCCAAGTTTGGTACTGCAGGCGGGTGGAATTCATGCACGAACGCCCCGAGAGCACGCACGCTCGTTTGCTTTGTGCACGTGGACAGGGCAGTTTGTTTTTAAGTTGTTTTCTGAAAAAACCAGCGGTCCTCACGTCATATACTACCTCTCAAAACACAACGGATGTATTATATGACAGATAATAAGCTCAATGCAAACCCACAAGCTTGTTTTTTTTATGCTTTTTGATGTTTTTTTCCTTTGCTCGTGCGCGACGGCGCTCGTTCATGGTTCCCATAATCCCTTGCTTCGGGCGCGTTCATGGAGAAATACTTCCGCATTTGGACACCAAATTTTGGTGTCCAAATGCGGAAATAGGCGCACTTCCGGCGGTCTTCCGGGTGCTTCAAAGCGCCAATGAGCAACTTGTATTGAAATGAACAGCAAGGGGGCGGGGCTATCGCTCCAGTCCGGTCTCTGTTATTTTATTACTCTATGGTGGACAGGGGGAGGGACTGTCTTACTTAGACAACATGTATTCCAGGAAGTAGTGTCGATGACATCAGAGACACTGGGGCTCATTGTGTAAAATCCACATATTACACATCCTAAATGCACATATTATATGCATTAAGACTCCCAGGAAAGTGTCCTAAATCTTCTAAATGGCATTAACATATATCTTTTTGCATTGTGAACAGTGACATGTCACTTCAAGGACCCACTGCACAGAAAATGTGGTAGAAATTATTTTAATTGCATGTTGTTATTTTAAAAAGCAAGAAAATAAATAAATGAATGAAAACATCCGGGGAATCCAAAATCGTATTATCGCAAACCAGGCATCGAGATCTACTCACCTACTACTGTACAACCTGAAGCTGAAAGCTACATTCTGTGAATGTTGATGCTAATACGTGTAGAGATATGATTAGTATAATGTTGGGAAGAGTGGAACACACACACACACCACGCACACGCACACACGCACACACACACACACACACACACACACACACACACACACACACACAACACACACACACAACACAACACACACTCAACCATACTCGACAACACCTTTGTATTATGTTCCAAGTACAAACAAGTCTAGACTTGATTGTCAAGTGGGAAAAGACGCTATATCCAATTAGAGGTGCAGAACACCCGGGTGTGTGTGTGTGTGTGTGTGTGTGTGTGTGTGCGCGCGCATGCGTGCGTGCGTGTGTGCGTGCGTGTGTGTGTGTAAAGTCATTAGGGGTTAAGCTTAATTTAGCCTCCCTCACACAACGGGGCACACCGTGTCGTTTGTATTGTGCCCGATTTACACTCGGCTGTGCATCGAGTCTAGCATCTGAAATAGCAAGCTCAACACGTTGTGAACTTGTAGATCTGCTATTTGTGGAAAAATACGTATGAATCAGACTTTTTTGTTCTATATACAGTATGGCTCACAAAAGAGTTGAATGTGTTATAAATTACTCCCGTATAGTGAATAACAGGTGTTTCACTTGCCGCACAGGAAGGACTCCACACACACACACCACACACACACACCACAACACACAATGCTGCGCTATACTCTTTTTGTCCTCTCTCTCTCTCTCTCTCTCTCTCTCTGTGTCTCTCCACACACACCACACCACACACACACACACACACACACACACACACACAACACACACACACACACACACACACACACACACACACACACACACACACACACACACACACACACACAGGCTGCGCAGGATTCAGAGGAACATCCGTCACAGTCGGATATTCCTGCGAGTCAGCACTTTTGTGTGCGGTACACAGGCCGCGCACACCCCGCACACGCACGCACGCGCGCACACAACACACACACACACACACACACACACACACACACACACACACACACACACACACACACACACACACACACACACCACACCACACACACACCACACACACACACACCACACACACACACACACACACACACACACACACGACCTGTAGCCAGCCTTCTGCTTCGACAGCAGTAGTGAATTCAATCATTGAGATATACCTATAACTATACGGGTGTTTCATAGGGGTCTATTAGTATAGGAGACAATGGGTAGGTAGAGATGAGAGAGAGAGAGAGAGAGAGAGAGAGAGAGAGAGAGAGAGAGCATGTCTGAAGTAAAGATAATCAATCGTATGAAGAAAAGATGTAATACTGAGCCCGGGTCTCAGTGTGAGGCAGTGCGGCTGAGAGAACAGGTGTGAGACTCTCCGCGCTACGCCTGAGTTCTCCTCCTTGGCGCCAGACCAGCCTCCCCAGGACATGATCTCCTTCCTTTCATTTCCAGATTTCTCATTTAACCGCAGGAACATAGCCTAGCGTCCCCATCCTCGCATGGCTAATTACCACAAAACAGCCCAACTGCATGATCTCGGCTTGTCGCGAGTCGAGCCGAGCTCGGAATTTGCCCCACTATCCGTGCAGCCACAAAGAGATTTAGTGTCGAGGGGAAGGGAATAGACAGGTGCCTGGTATATAGACCTCTGTGGGACGTCTGTCAACAAATTATATGGCGGTTTTAATTCGGATATGAAGGGCCTCTTGTACGCACAACATAAAAATGTCAAAGGTCCACAGGAGATCATTCTGTATCACCATCCGTCGTACGGTCCAGTTTATGAGGCCCGTCCATGGCAACGTCTATGCATCAGTAAGCAATAAAACGTCCCTAGTAGCATGTAAAGTCTAGTAATGTAACCCAATGGACCCTTACAGATTTGTAGAACACATTCTGAATCCATAGTGTATATGGACCTGTGCACGAGTCCCAACCCCTAAACAACACGTGAGTCTTAACACAAGATCCGCCATTGACAAAGATATCTGTCAATTCATTGATATGAAACAATAGTTAAACTGTTGCTGACGGTCGTCAGTAATCATACCTTAATGGTCCTATTTTTCAATTGAATCACAATGCCATAGACATCCATTCTATCCATTTCTGTCAAACCCCTGTACCTCCTATTCCTTATCCCAGGAGATATTTTTTTAGCTAAAACAGCATATGAGAGGTAAACAGAGAATGAACCAGCCACATCCTGTGCCACATCCTGTGCACTGATATACTATGTCCCCTTCCAGTCAGAAACGTGGCTCTTTAAACTATGAGTTCCACATTGATAAACACTGGCGGTAGCTAACCTTATTTTAAAATATATTTGTGGAGTAACTGTACCGTATGTTAGCCACGTGTTGGACGAACAGAATTTCAGGATAATGTTTGCCTCCCCCTCCCTTCCAATGTGGGTTAGATCCACACAGGCCAGTCTGCCACACTTGTACACAGGCAGAAAGTCTCACAGATATGACACAGTGGCCCGGCATTATGCAATTAAATGTAATTACAGTTGTCAGATACACATTCTCCCGAGGCGATACAACACAAATATAAATATATAGTGAGCTAACCACTGTGTGAGGAGAGAATGTGGGACAGGGAGAATGGTGAGAAAACCAGGCCAGTGGAGCTGAAGTGCTTCCGTAAGTTCAACGGCCCAGCGAGAGCAGCCTGTTTCATAAGCCTGTTGGGCCCCACACGCACGCGCACACGCACGCACACGCACACACACACACACACACACACACACACACACACACACACACACACACACACCACACACACACACACAGAAATAACCACTCCCCAATTTTCCATCACATGCGTTCCATCAATAAATAACTCCACTCGGAGCCACAGCGATTCCCATTATGAATATTCCGCTGTATTATTTTTGTCCGACGACGTTACAAACTGCTGAATAGTTCATGTTGTTTCCGTCCTCAAATGGCTGTGTGCACAAAGGGAAAAGGGGGGGGGGGATTCACCGTGTTCATGATAAATGAACAAACATACAGAACAGGAAAACAAAATATTTCGTTTTTTGTCTTATTTTACCTCCTTCTCATTTTAAAAAAAGGATTCCACCCCGGAAGGCTTTCTTACCTTTATTTGTGGTTGTGGTTTATTTCCCAAATAGAGGTGCAGTTGTTATTTTGTGAAAACAACTCCTTTTTGACTGTTTCCCCTACCCCACCAGCTGTCTCAAGAGGCAGGGGGCACACTGTTTATGGCTGAACCAGAGCTGAACCAAAAGTGAAAGTGTCAACACACTACCGACATGGCTGAGAGAAAATGCATAGCCGAAAGTTGCATATTGGAGCAATGGAAATAGGTGAATTTGAACAACATGCCATAGCCCTATTGTAAGCTTAGGGTAGGGTAGGGGGAAAATAAAAAGTATTTTCACAAAATAACAACTGGACTATTTTTTTTTTTGGGGGGGGGGGGGGGCGTCTACACCAACTGCAAATAAAAGGTGACAAAGCTAACCCTTTAAGTCAGTTTTTCTCAAGGGGAGTGACGCAGCACATTAGTATAACTTGGGATATGCGGGGTGCCGCGAGAAGTGGCAAACAATCCTTAGCACAACCACAAAACCAGTAGACATGGCAATGTATTAATTCCATTGTTCTGAGGTGCGAGAAAAACATCACACGAATGACCCTCATGCCTATGTATTTAGTGAAACTTCCCCAGTTGATTACTTACAGTGCAGGTAATCAACTGGAAGTTTCATGGTGATAACAATTTAATATACAGTAGTGGTTTGGAGGTTTGGATCTTGGACTAAGAACCAAAAGGCCCGAATAAAAAAAATATATAATAAATATATTTTCAAATAATGGGTCCGCAGGCGAATAAGTATGATTTTGGGGGTCCTTGCCATGAAAAAGTTTGGGAACCACTTGGCTACAGCATGGTATACTCAGACTCTGAGAGCCATGTGTATGTTAATGTGTTGTTGCTTACACACCGGAAAACCGAATGTCATTCTACATGCCTCATATTTCATGCCTTACATGTTGTCCTGCTCTATACATCATGTCTCACTTATGCACACGCACACACACAAACACACACACGCACGAACGCGCGCACACGCACACACACACACACACACACACACAACACACACACGCACTGAGGACCCTTTATCTCTGTGATGTATTGCACCACAACAGGGCGACGATCTTTCAAACCATCACAACATAATGCAGACGAAAACAGCTGAGCCTGGCACTTAAAAAACATACGCGAAATGATTTGCATACGTCCGACTAGCACACATCAATTGTCAGGTCCGTATTTACATAGAATCGACTACAGAATAGGGGCCTTTGTATTGTGTCACAGAGCCAAACAATGTGATGATCAGCAGCTCTCCACGTGAAATCAATCAGCGCCGTAGAATGTGATTTTTACGGAGGCTGACAGGCGTGTGAGTGACAAGTGCATGATGGAGTTCTGAAGGCACTCAAAGGGCAAACTCATAATTTACTCCATTATCCATTTTGTACGGGGCTGCGTTCGCCAGGTTGGACGCGCATTTCCTCAGGAGATTGATTGGCTTATGATACGAGATGGACTGATGTGAATCCAACGTAAGAAATGGTGTTCTCAGTGGGCCTGAAAATTAAAGGGGCTCTATACCTATAAACTAAATTATATACATTTTCAGGTAAAATACTGAAAACAAACGTCCATGTCTCAGGGGCACGTCCTCCTCACCACTTATCCCGCCTACCTCAGTTTTGGTAGAAGGGGAGGAGGGATTGAACCACAATGGAGGAGGTGGGGACTGAGATAGTCCATGCATATCGATGAAGGGTAGAGGCAACGTTATCGGGTGTAAGATTAGACTGGGTAACCTAAAAAGACCAAAAATCTCGAGAAATGTCAAATTCATGGTGGAGTTCCTTTAAGGCTTGGCCATTAACTGGGCACTAAATAGCCAGGACCGAGTCCCCGTCCGTCTTCATTTAGGCCTGACTCAGCCCTGAAACTTTTTTTCCATATTACCATAGGCCCGGTTGGGTTCAGGCAGAGGTCGAGAACTCGTAGCAACATGCACGTTTGGCATTTCAATCTCAATATTCATCTGTGGTTATTATATCTAACTATACATAGTTAGATGTATAGTTTTAGTTTTAGTTGTGGTATTCCATAGTTGTAGTATATTATGTGTCCTTTAGCTGCTTAGTTGTAGTATGTTTAGTTCTAGCCGTATAGTTGGGATGTCCTATCTAGTTCCTGCTTAGCTGTCTGTTTAACTTTCACTACTTTCCACTTTATAATTATACCTGGTTGTAGCTTAGCACCTTCACCCCACTTTATACTGTTACAGTTGCACTTTAATACTCTAGTCTGTTGCACTACGTCACTTACTGTTTCTTGTATTGTTTGTAGTTGTCATTTTTCTTATTGCACTGTCTATTGTCTATTTTCACTGGGGAACAATGGAAACGTTATTTCATCCCTGTATATGTCCTGACATACACTGGAGTGACAAATAAAGAACCTTGAACCTTGGTTGTTAAAGGTGTAATGAACGGGAAACGGTGGCCATGTAATTATGAATCCCACCTGAAACGCTGTCTTGTGAAGTTTCTGAACCAATCAGAGCATGCATCCCTTCAGGTGATAGGACCAGTATAGGCTGCATTTTAAGGTATGGCCATATAATGACCATGGATGGGCTCTAAAAGTGTGAAAAAAATGTATTTCATTTCACGCAACTTTAACTTTGCTTATGCTGTTGTCGGTGTTATTTTTTTCATTTCGTTTCCATCAACCTCATCACCCCGATAATGTCCCCCGGAAAACCCAGTTCTTCTCACGCTTTGCATGCGCAACAATTGGCTTTGGGTGGTCCGTTCCGGTCGGGAGTCTATTTATATCTCGGCACCTGTAATAAGATCACCTTAAAATATATACTGTATTAAGAGAGTCTGAGGAGGCGAGTTTTTCTGAAGACCTCAGCATCAAAGGAGTGGCATGGCGCCGACGCGGACATGACAGAGGACCTTGGCACCTCGCGGAGTGTCCTTGTCAGTTGCTCTTACCTTTCCTCGGCATCACCGCGGCTGCCAGCTCCCGCATCAATGAGGTAATCAAATAAGGAACGGGCGCCAATCAGTAAACCTGACAACCGGGTTTTTACCCATAGGAGCCTGTGCTGCGTGTGCATGGGTGGGTGGGCATCAGATGGATACATGCAGGGAATACAGGACCCTCAGAACCACCCGTATGTGTTAATTAGGACCAATGCTTATAATGGCAGCAGAGCACACGCATTCTATGAAAGTGGTCTCACACCAGAATTCGATCAATAGCCTACTAATATCTAATAAATTCACTTTATATAAATATAATACGGTATACAAAATCTGAAATATTATATAATCCAAAGCGTCGCCCTAACCATCCAACCAACATTGGCTGGTAGTCTCAAACGCTATGGTGTAGTCAGGTATGGTATAAGTCTTCACATTGGCTGTCAGGTCTGGGACCTTGTGTGTAGGCCAAAAGCCTTTATCACCGGACCAGGGCTTACCAAATAATTACTCATAATAATTAACACCAGCCAACAAGAGCTTCAATTCATAATGAACAAAGAGTAACATATTTGGGGGGGGGGGGGGTTCAAATTATGGGTCCAGGCCTAAGTCTGGTGGTACAGGCTTTTGGCCTACACACAAGGCTCCAGACCTTATTTGCTGCCATCCAGCCAAGACTTACTCCATACCTGGCTACACCATAGCGTTTGAAAATACCAGCCATTATTATTAATACTGGTTTGTGTTTTCAGTGAACATTATTCATATTCAAATACTATGAAAACATGTTGGTGAGTCATCCTTGTGACACATCACACCACGATTTATGTCCGTCAGTCCGTCAACCCCTGGATGGATGACAGAAAGACCATGACCTAGATCAGCATATATGGAGCTGGCTGGCAACCTCAAACCTCAAAACCGTGTGCGACATTTATTGGAGAAAAAAAATCCCTCATCATATAGGAAAGCTATTGGTGGAGAGCTGAAAGGTCTATTCTCACCCTTAGGACGTCTTACTGGTTAGCCTACCATAGCAGGTTTCAAAATACAAAAGCGAACTGTCAAAAGATTGAAATGACAAAGAAAGAATCTAGATGAAAGACAAAATCTCACCACATTAGCCAAGCTACATTACCCTAACTCAGGGAGTTTAAACGTGGATAAATGATGATGGATCGTGTCACGTCGTCGTGTTTTAATTGCATAACAGGCACACAAGTGTGTCTGCGAAGCCACGATGAAGCTCTTTGTTCCTCAGTCACTTCACAACACCCACTGCCAGACACTCGTTGTGATGATATCACCGTGAAACATTATTTCTCTGGGTGTTGTCCGGTGCAGTAGGAGACACACTGGAATGTCTGTCCCCGTGTTTGCAGGACTCTCCCTTTTCTTGTCAACGTGCCATCCAGTCTACAGCCAAAATGTGATGACTTTCCATTTTTCTCCTGATCCAGGACTTTAATATACCAGTGGCCTGGGTCCCGGCCCAGCCTCCCTGTCAATGCTCATTCAATTACCAAGCGTCAGTTATGAGATGTATTGCTCCGTTCTCCACATTGATCAACGCTGGAAAACACACATCCCTCGTCCGCTTCTATTGTCACTGCTCAAAACAAAAAGGTGGCTAGCTTGAAAAACACGCACCATCCCCACCACCAAGCTGCTGCAGACCACATTGACATACAAGTAAGTCCACTATGTTAACACTCTTAGCACTATCATGTATTGATAATGTAGCATCATGACTCAACCAATTAAAGTCACTATAAGGGAGTGATTGCCGTTGATCAACGGCAATGGCGAGAAGTGTAACTATTGTTTAATATTGTTTAACTGACGGCGATCAACGGAGATGGCGGTTTGTTTAAGTTAATTTATCAACAATATGGTCTTGTCAAGGGCCATTTAGCACTCTAGATTTGACTGTGCAAGGTCAACAGGATCTAGAGTTACTGCCGCGATAGGAGACCTTTTCTTGCTGTTGTGGCGTGTTGGAGGACACTGGGAGGACGCTTGCCCCCCTTCCCCCAACAAAGGGGCTTTTGGCACAGAAAAGACCGGTCTTGCTCCCACCTAAAAGGATCAGATTTTACTGACGGGTGACTTCGGAGCGAGTTTGTGGTCGGGTGATGTTGCGCTCGCAGGGAAAAGTGATACAGCGCAGGAGACGGGGAAAGAAAGTGCACCACAAACAGATAAGGGGGTAGATGGAGAGTCTGCCCGTCTTGGAGAGGCCATGCGGGATTAGACGGGGCGGGTTGAGTTGGCTTACATGCAAACAAGCAAACAGCTCAGAAGGCTCCAGGCTAGAATCCGTGTGCTCAGCTATACTACTGCCTTGAACACTCCGCGCCATGGATTCAACCACAAACGCCCCATTAGCTTTAAAGACCACGTTTTTGTCAGGTGAAACCTGACTAATGAAAGCTGAAATGCAAGCGACCTACATTATGCCATCATCATCAACTGCCTGCTAAACCAACGGGAGTCTGACCCCATACCCTGAAACGCCGCCTAAGCCAGTGGGAGTCTGACCTCATGCCTTGAAACACCGCCTAAACCAACGGTCCAGCCTGGTCTAACTTGTAATGATTTTGGCTTAGGGGGTGGGGGACTCCATTTTCTAGACCACAATTAGTCCAGGCTTTCGTTTTTTTGCGCAATGCGGACGAAAATGAAAGCCTGGGTGTCAAGGCTAACGGGAGTCTGATCCCATACCCTGAAACGTTGCCTAAGCCAATGGGATTCTGATCCCATACCCTGAAACGCCACCTAAACCAGTGGGAGTCTGACCTCATACCCTGAAACATCATCTAAGCCAATAGGATTCTGACCCCATGCCCTGAAATGCCACTTAAACCAGTGGGAGTCTGACGCCGTACCTTGAAACACCACCTAAGCTAATGGCAGTCTGACCCAGTCTCACTTTCAAAAGCAGAAACCTAAAAAAAACAGGGTCATATCACGGTGTGATGGTACAATACATGAGTTTGCTGGAATTTAGTCAAACAGGGCTTCCCTGTAATATACACAGCTGTGTTCCGCATCAATGAACAGGTAAAGGATGTTGGTGGCCAGATTGATCCCATCTTGGCAACACACAACCAAATAATAAACTACAATCACTAATATGAACAGTTACTTTGACAGTGACTTTGTGTGAGAACTTCTGAGAAGAGTACATGGAACCGCGTTTGACTGCAGAGTCATTCATACACTCTCACTCTCTTTTTCTCATATCTCACAAGTGATTGCTTTTTTCCCCGCCTTACAGAGTATCCATCACTTTACCGTGGCAGTGATAGAGGTGCTCGGCACTTCCTAATGAAGAGGGCTGGGGATGGGGGGGTCCTGAATGTCATGATGCAGGAGGTGTACAGTAACAGTATAGCAGCACACATTCCCTTCCACCCTTCCACTGTGTGTGAGTGAGGGGAGGATGTGCTTACGCACATGTCTCCCCCTCCTCGCACTTCTCGGGCTATTGGCCCTCTGTGAAGATAGTCTGTGAGAGAGAGAGAGAGAGACAGAGAGAGAGAGACAGAGAGAAAGAGAGAGAGAGAGAGAGAGAGAGAGAGAGAGAGAGAGAGAGAGAGAGAGAGAGAGAGAGAGAGAGAGAGAAAAGATTGTCTCCTTGCTTCATTGATCTGCAGCCTTTAACAAAGACTATTCTCTCTCTCTTTCTCTCTCTCTCTCTCTCTCTCTCTCTCTCGCACACACTCTCACAGTCTATCAGGGGCGGATCTAGGCATGGGGGGGCAATGCCCCCCTAAATGTCCAGTCTGCCCCACCAAACATGATGGCATGCAAAACAACCAAAGATATTTCAGTGCTTATATTTATGGAAGTATTTGAAACACTACTATACTGCTACTAACTAACTACAGCTGTGTCACCACTAAACCAGCAGCATTTCATCATTGAAAACAGAAAACTCTCTGAGTCAGACCTTTAGCTTTATGCATGCTGCGTGTCTGTCTTCAACAACATCTGATGTTATTATTGATTCTTTGCTTGCCTAATAAAAGTCCTGTAACTGAAAATGGTATGGGTGCGGCTTCACCTGCCCCCCCTACCGTTTTCTGCTGCCCCCCCAATTGGGACATGTTAGATCCGCCCTGCAGTCTATCATATAACTCTGAGGAGTAGCAGGCAGCTAGTGCAGCTGAGACACACTTCACCTTTCTTGAGCTCCGTCTCTCCACCCCCCCAGCCCTCTCTGCTTCCACTCTCTTCTTAAAAAAAAAGCTACCTCTCTCGTTTCTCTGACACGACGAAGCACCCCCCCACCCCACCCCCAAACCAAGCCGTTGCTAAATTTAGCATTTCTTAATATACACCGAGCGGGTGATGATTATTCACTGATATCCTGCCATTGAAGGGGGCAGTTCGGTGCCTTCATTCATCAAGAATGAATCATTATTCTTTTCTGAGCTTTGTGTGCGATTTGATTACGGTCGGGTTCAGCGGAGAGGAAGGAACGCGACGCATTGTCGTCGGATTGTTCGTTTTTACATATAGAACGCACCAGATAGGACATAAGGCTTTTGGCCAAGGCAACGGTTCAACTGTGTTCAACTGTGTTCAACTGCAGAGTATCCATTCATTTATGTTTTTTTTGTAATATCACTCATGCTTGCGGTGGACCGAATGGATGCCTGTTATTGATCCGGGTTGCACGTAGTGAGTAGGTTATGTCAGATAGATTAATAGGGAGGTCAGACAACAGGCAGGGCGATGTAATGCTATATTTTATTTTCCTTCGGTGCACACGGGGAGAGCAGACGCCCCGGACCACTAAATGCTCATCAATTACAATGTGCACCGGGAGAAATTCTATAAGGACAGATGGTTTCGATTTGTTTCTCCATTATGGCATAAACATCCCGACACCAGATATACACGTTCCACACACAGCCCCCCCCCCCCCCCCCCCCAATACAAATTAGAAATGGGATGCATCAACAGGGGGCATTTAAGAGCTGTGGCTTCCACGGCGTTTACAGTCCTGCAGTAGCAATGACTCCATAATGACTGCATTTAGAACCGATTCCTAAACAGTAGGTGCAATTTGGATAGCACTGGGTTAACATGATAACTTAAGCACCTAGGAACCAATAGCCTCCATTAAATCAGTGCGCTGTGTGATCGTTTCCATCCGAACCGAGTTTCAGACGCACATGACGTCACCGCGCTTCATCTTCACTTGTGGCACAGATTAGCAAAAAACAAAGAACCAACGATAAGGGAACATAGGGAGGTCATATACTTCCTACTAATGATAATGCCTCTACCCCTGATTTAGATCAAGAGTTATTAGTGCTCAAAGATTTTTCTAAACATCAGTTATAATGGGGCCGGACAACTGTGGGTGACAGACCTTCCGATTTACGGCAAGACGGCCACAAACCAGGCAAGATCATACAGCCTCCGGAGCTCCGATCGGATTAATGAATCTCCGTCTTCTCGATTAAAAGTCGCCGAGACACTGAGCGGAGAACTATGTGGACAGAGTTCTCTGTTTTGGCAGCTTATAGTGTTCGCAGCACCACCATCGGAAACTGTTGGGCACATGCCCACCGCTCACTGGAGTGTTCCAGAACGGTCCCTTGTGTGGTCCTGAGTCACATAAACACAAAAACAACCCACCCCATTAATTAGTCATGAAACATGACAACAGTTAGCCTGGTTTCCAGTCTGTTTTAACATGTTCTGCGCATCTGAAATGTCACTTAATCGGTCTGGCCAGGAGCCTATCCCCATAGGTAGGCGGGGCATATGAAGGTTGAAATGCAGATAAGGATTCTGATTGGTCTGTGGTTTGTTTGACAAAAAAAACTAGTTAGCATTCAAGGTATTGTACTCATACACACAGTTGTAGGATACAAAACACTGAAGTCCTTAAACTAGAACCGAAATCTTGATTTCCTAGATGTTACATTATTCAAAGGACCAAACTTTAGCACAAGCGGGAAACTGGATCTTAAAGTTTACTTTAAAGAAACAGACACAGATGCACTTCTACATAAGACATCTTTCCACCCACCACACACCTACAGAGGTATAGTGAAATCGCAACTTCTAAGATCGAATCTGTACACAAACAAAGTGATTTTAAATTGGCATGAAACTATTTAATGCCCTGAAACAACAAGGGTACACAAGGACCTTTCTAAGAAAAACCTTTGACACCTTTCGAGAGGTGAAGAAGAGAGATGAAAGACCCCAAATTGCTCTAGTAACCACATATTCAACATTAAGCAAAATAGCTAGCATGAGGACCAAAAGAAAAAAATAAAAACTAAATAAACTAACTAAATAAAAACAGACAGAAACCTCCCTAAAAGACCGGACTACTTTAAACCCAAATTAATAGTGAAAAATAGATCAACAAACATCATGACAGGGATAAAACAAAACATAACAGCGACCACAAAAAACTGTATCTATCTAATCACATGTAACAAATGTAATCTACAATATGTAGGGGAAACCAGAAACACAATAGCAGACAGACTTAACCAGCATAGATATAACATAAGAAATGCCAAGGAGATGTTGCTAATGGGACATGGAATTGGGGCAATGGAAGTATGTGGATTAGAATGCAAGCCTGGTCTAGCCCTCAATGATTTTGGCCTTGGGGGGCGGGGTGTCGTGGGATCCACACGGCGGAAGTGCTGCGCTCTGATTTGATCTCACTAACGTGTCGTCATCTCCGGCCCCTCCCGCGCCCGTCCACTGCTGTTCTACGTCACATCATTTAGAGCGACGCCCACCCCGGAAGGTTGACTCCTCCCTCAAGGCCACTTTCCAACGTGCGTTAGTCCAGGCTTTCCGTTTTCGCGCAACGCGAATGAAAACGAAAGCCTGGGTGTCGAGGCTAGAATGCAACCAAACGTGGACAGAGGGGGAGAGGAAGTTTGCGGAAAAACAATGGATTTTAAAACTTAATACAACATTTCCACAGGGTTCAAACCACTATGAAAGATAAGTAAGATTAGTTATCTCCGACATAGACAGACCCTTCTTCAACAAAGATGGCGAATGCAAACATTCTTTATATTGTACTCGTACATAATGTTGTAAGATACAAAACACTGAAGTCCTATACCACAAACCTACACATAACCTCAGTAAAGCCTATGCCTAGACCTAACCTTAACCAAAACTAACCCTAAACATAACCTCAGTAAAACCTAACCTTAACACTCAACCGCTATGCAAAACGGTCACGACTGTTATACAAAGCTGTTGCGACCGTTGTGCAAAACGGCTGCGACTGTTATAGAACCACCTCGACGGCCGCCACAGTCGCAAATAGATTTCGTGCCTCCTGGAGGAGCTATACCTAAGGCATCGATTGCCTGAAGACGGCAAGGAGCACCTTAAAATGTAGTCTGGGAGGTCATCAACAAGGAGGTTACTAAGCTAGAAAGGCATTTCACGGTGGAGCATTGGCCATAAAACAGAGTAATACACCTTTGTTTCACCATAATATACCATTTAGATTGGCTACTGTGTTAACATCTGCACAGAATGTGTACATAAATACATACTGCAAGCCACAGAGCGAGTGTGACCGACCGGGATGGTGCACGCTCTGGTGTTGTTAAAGAAGTGGTTCATTACAAGTGCCACATAAATCCTTACAAGGCATAGCATAGCAGTGCAGCAGGAGTAAAACCACCCTTCATTTCACTGAGGGGTTCTGCACTGTTTATCCCTGCAGTGTAGTGCCACAGTGGCCAAGCCTGCACTGGGGTATCTCCCCTATATCTGCCCCACTTTTCATTTAAACTCCTTTCTTCATCTCAGCTCGTGTGGTCCGGTGGCTGGACCAGGAAGTCCCCTACATCAGGAGTTTTCAACAGGTGGTCCGGGGACCACCAGTGGTCCCTGAGAGGGTTCCAGGTGGTCCCCAGCTAAGTTGCTTAACCAGATGTAACTCTTGAGAGCGTAAAAATGAAACCAAATGGACCCTTGCGGGTCCATTTGGACCCGCAAATATTCATCATGTGAATTAGTCCTAATCTACACAACTAGAAGATTAATGGTCATCGACAGAAGCAAAGGAAATCTTTAGTTTGGGGGGGTCTGTGGGTCTATAATGTCCTCAAATGGTGGTCCGTGGCTCAAATGCTGAATAAATGGTGGGCCCTGGTATGAAAAAGGTTGAAAACCTCTGCCCTACATGCTCCCATCATGTGACCAAGCTGCAACGGTATGAGCAATGGAAATTGCTCTCAATCCTCCGAAATGAACCCAATCTGAGTCACGGGCCTCTAGGACATGTTAATTGGACCTCTTCCCCTCCAGGCCAAAACATGAGTTCATGTCTTTCTTTAATCACATTTTCACAATCTCCACAACGGTCCAACGTGTGCACAGTCTTTATAGTTCAAAGCTGATCATAACAGGATATTCAGCATTTGATTTGAGGTTATGACGATTGTGTTGACTGCCTGGTAATAGCCACCCATCAGCCTACATCACAGGGCAAAATAGTCCCGGAAATTTGAGTCTCTCATACCGGAAGTCACAACCAGGCTTCTTTCCATATTGCACGGAATTCCAGAAATTGGTGTAGTGACTGCCAATGACTGATTCTCTAAAATGACACACTTAGGATCATCAATAGCGCTGGCAGAATACCTGATTTAAGATTAACTAGCTGGCTCTATGAAGATAGCATTCCTTCATTGGGCACGAGACTAAAACAAATTTGCAGATCGAGGAACAATCTGCAAAGTGTCAAGAGAAGCACAGATACAAGCTCACAATGCCTCAACACAAGTTCTCAACTTATAGATCTGCCATTTTGTATCCATCAAGCCAAAGGAGTTGCACTATGTCTGCCCTTCCATCAGTCCATCAATCCATTCATGGATATCATTCATATCCATTCATCTGTATGCCCATGTGCGTGTCTGTCTGTCGTCTGTTAACAGCTACTCTCTGGCACCGTTGGCTTGAACACAGCCAAACTCTGCGCGCGCACGCACGCACACGCACACACACACACACACACACACACACACACACACACACACACACACACACACACACACACACACACACACACACACACACACACACACACACACACACACACACACACACACACACGTTCTCTCTCTGCCAGAGCTGAACCTCTGCCCCACATTTTACACGTGGGCCTGTTACAGCACATCAGTGAAAAGTATTCATTGCTGCTTTCTACAATTATAAACCTATCTAAGACACAGCTAATCTATAGATCCCTATGTTGACCCTCAAGCGTACTTGATATACTGTATTAATCATGCCTCCAACACTTTATCATGAAGTGTTCTTTTGGTCGCTTAGTTGTCACCCTGATGGTCTCCTGTGACAGTTTGTTTATTATTACTATTCCTCTCCATTGGCTCACGTTAAATTCAGATGGCCATTGCATCATAATTTCGCAAACCATATAGGCATCTACCCGTTTATAGTAACAGCTAAAGGGTAGCAGTTGTTGCCAAGACTGCTACTGTTGTCATAATAACATCCCGTGTCATGAAGCCAGAAGGTTAAAGTGATGCTTCATATCATGGTGTTGAATGGGTGTAGCGTAATGGCCACCAGAGGCCGCTAAAGAGCAGAGAATTAGTTAATTAGGGCTTATGTGACAAAACACCACTAGAACCCATTTCCTGTTTTTGACAAGGTTTTCCTCCCAACAGAGAAGCTATGCTAAGCTGCCGTCAACCGGAACAAGTGCTTCAAAGAGTACGACACAGAAAGGTGCTTGTGACAGTGTTGGCTTTAAGTGTATCCCAGCCGGCGTACAGGGGCCCAGACTGACAGGTCAGGGTTCTGGGTGTATCAGAGGCACAGCTATACGTGAGGCAGAACAGACAAAAACGCTCTGGAGAGAGAGAGAGAGAGACTGCCTTGCTTATCAGTACATTCCAGCACCACCCCTTCGGGGACCCATTGTGTGTGAGCGCGACTGTGCGTGCGTGTGCCCATCCAAAAGATGCATCATGCGTTTCCATAACACAACCTCAGTATATGATTGTATTATATTGTAATTAAGGATTGTATTATATTGTAGGCATATGTAGGCATTAATTAATTTTGTTGATTAATCTGATTTGCAAAAGTGCACACTTTATTGAACGTTCAAATCCTGTACAGGAAAACGTGGAATATTTGACAGTTTGAATGGTGATTAATCATATTTGAATGAAGGCCATAAAATATGATATATAATAATAAAAAGTTTAAAAAATCTTATTTTGAAGTCCATCGACCAGAAATAGGGTTTACTATAGTAGCCATGTACCGTATCTCATGTTGTATTTATAGTGGACTCCTCACTCAAAAGTGCACTTGCAGTTTTGGGTAACTCCAAAGCAAACTCCACATGCCTCAGCATTTTATTTACAGTACTTGCCGTAGTGTCAACCCCTTACCCCTGTGTCTGACCGGTGGTTAGACAGCCGCCATGTTTACTGACCACGATATGAGCCGATATGACCAAATAAGGGTCGATAGAGTCTCTCTATCTGTAACCCAGCATGTATTGCTCTGTGTCACGTGAGCAACGCAAGGGTGCCGTCCAGAGCGTCTGGTGTATTTTGCGGAAAACAGAGGCAATGATTTGTGCAAAAACAACACATGGCAGAAATGGTAGGTTATACTGGTAGACTTGCAATAATTGGAAATGGAAACAGCGAAAACATGTAGCAATGGAAGATAGCTAGGAGCAGCTTAAATGGTTACATGATGAGGGCACCATGTCTTCTGCCACTCCTCACATGTAAGATAGAGACTGACAATAGGCCTCAACGTAAGCCCCAACCTCTTCCCAGTGTCCAACGGTTGGACACTTTTTAGCCGGACGCATTCATTCCAATGTAAATATGCACATCACAGGTTAAACATTGGCTCATATTAGGCGAACAAGACTTCAAAATCTCCATCAAATCCAATAACAATGCCTGCCATATGCAGGGGAGAACATTTGTGACATTCCTTTTGTATAACAATGTTTTATCATATAGGAAAACTGGAGAGGTTTGTCTATCACGTTATGCTTAGCTGTGATTGGACCAACGCAGTTTTGGGGAGGGGCTTAGCAAAAAGTCTATTCTGAAGCCCACTATTTGAATAGTGAATAGAATAGAATAGAATAGAATAGAATAGAATAGAATAGAATAGAATAGAATAGAATAGAATAGAATAGAATAGAATAGAATAGAATAGAATAGAATAGAATAGAATAGAATAGAATAGAATAGAATAGAATAGAGTCCATCTATCCACTGGGATTCATTATTTTTCATTTCTTGACCGCTGTTTCATATTTTATGCAGGACAAATAAAACAATAAAAACAAAGACCTGGAAGCATTTCATACATAATACAATCACTCCCCTTTCTTCCACACGGTTGTATTCAAGTATTTCAGAGAGTCAAGAATGTGCATGCATGTGTGTGTGTATACACACACACACACACACACACACACACACACACACACACACACACACACACACACACACACACACACACACACACACACACACACACACACACACACACGCACACACACACACACACACACGTCGTAGGCACACACATACACATGCATGAATGGCACGCGCGCATTGCACGCACATACACACTCCAACACCAATGTGACCTTCAGGTCTGATCATCTGCAATGCAGTTATTAGTTTTATTGGCGTGGAAGCACTACTGCATCAATAGGATTTTCTTCTCTACATGTCAAGTTCACATCATCTCATCGCCATGCCTGGTTTACATCAGGGGCCGCCGGTCGGGGCATCATTATAGCAGGGGTAGACATTAAGGGAAATTTGCCACTGGCCCTTCGGGCCAGTGGCTTTTAAGAATCACTGGCCCCACAACTGTAACCACTGGCCCAGTAATCGATCCCCATAGTCTGCAAAAAAGACCACCATTTATTAATGCATTAAATGCATTCAAGTTAACAGCACTCTTTTCATGGGGGTCAAAACCAGTAGACCGTTCAGCAAGCTGACCCATATACAATGCAGAATGCCTAAAATATTTTTTGTGCTAATAAACAAAATATAAATAAAACTTAAACAATTGCAAAACAACACCAACATATTGTGAAATAAAAATAAAACAATTTGTATATCAGGGGTGCCCAACCTTTTTTGACCCAAGATCAAAGACTAATACAGGTTGTCATGGCGACCATACAACAATACAACAGTTTGTACAACAAATATGCAGGCGCCAACGAGGGCATTTTACCACTGGCCCCATCGGGCCAGTATAGGGCGCCATCTGGTGGTCCGCACGTGTTTTCAAACCTGTTTCGGGCCATCGGGCCAATATAATGTCGACCCCTGATTATAGACTCCCAGCATGCCCTTCAATACGGTACTCACTTTAACTGTGTTCCAGCAGGAAGTAAAAAAGCAGCAACGTGTTAGATCTAGTACGAGGCCTCCCACCCCCCCACCCCCACCCCGCAACTCCCGGGGTTAGACCCGGCTGTAGCTAAAACTGTCATATAGCCGATAGTTTTGTTGTTTTAAGGCCGTCCCTGGCGCGGGCAGCCTGCCGAGCTTCCCCGTGGGCACTTACCATGGTCCGTCTCGGCCCCCAGCACTCTGAGCAAGCGGCGCTCCATGATCTTAACAAATGATGCCGTGTCCATAGCTGGGACCCGGAGAGAAAGAACGCCTGGTGGTTTTACTGCGAAAAATACACTAATGTTGTGTAGTAGTAGTTTTTTTTTTTTGTTCAAGTTCTCGGGTGTCCTGGCTCTTCCACACGTCTCAACAGGAACTTTTAACCCAGGGACACATTGGTGGTCATAGAAGGATACACACACACGGACACACACACGTTGGTGCCTTTTTTGCCAGAGCCCCCCTCGAATATTCAGATAACAGAAGCCTGGCGATAGCATTGACACTCTTTCTATTGGTTGGAGATAACCTAGCAGAAATGTCAAGAGCCGTTATGTCACGGCGAAGCGGCGTTGGGTGAATTGGCAGTAGTAAACTGTCTGCGAGGTATGTGACAGACTGTGTCTGGCCTCTGGGTCTTCACAGGGACCAAAAACGAAAGGCAAGGGGCTTTATTTATTAACCACCCATAGTGGTGGAGTCCACAGGCTTACTTTTGTACAAGATTTGTTTGGCCATTTACCGCTCTGTTCCTTGGGCGTGGGACTATCTTGTTGTTTTTAATGTCTAGTGTGTAGCATGCCGAGCTATTGGAAAACTCCATCTTTAGACTCCACCTCCTCCCCTACCATGTCCTACTTGTTCACAGAAGTGACGTCTATGCGTTATAGATAGATGCATGAGGCAAGCTTAAAACCAGGCCCATTCCCAATGCATGCCAGCATGGAAAATCAACAATGGTGGACAGTGTAAGCAATGTGGAAAAGGATACTTCCTCCTCTCCTTCAGTCTTCAGTTCCAAATTACCAAAGTAAGCTGCATTGATAGCATCATCATGAGGACAAAATCATATGAGCTGTTCCTGAAAGAAATTTCCAAATTTCCATTCCCCCTCTAATGTTACGAAAGCCTGATTGTTCGAACTTTGTTATTTGTTATTGTTATTTGTGGGGGTATAAAAACTCAGATGGGAACACCAAAAACAAAAGTTGAATTTGTGATTTTATCATACAACAGACAAGGGTGAAAACATACATCCCTCCACCCCTATTGCCTGTTGCAATAGCAACAGAGACAAGTACCAGTTATGCATTGAAAGCAGCGGCGCATAGAACAAACGACTGACAATAAGCGGGAGACATGAGAACTTCCACAAAAGGTCATAATAAAATGTCAAAGCTGTGCAAGTGCCCAGGTAGAAAGAAAGAAAGAAAGAAAGAAAGAAAGAAAGAAAGAAAGAAAGAAAGAAAGAAAGAAAGAAAGAAAGAAAGAAAGAAAGAAAGAAAGGCAGCTAAGTGCCAGACGTGATGGATGATTCCAAACTCTGAGGCTAATGCCCCCCCCCACCCCCACCCCCTCCCCTCCCCCCCCCCACAACAACAAAACTGTCTGGAAGTGTTCCATATTATACTGTAGCTCCGACAACGATCCACCGCAAGGAAAGCCAACAAACGGAAGAGGCCTGATTTATACAGTTCATTGTACAACACTGCTGTGTGTGGCGGAAAAGAGCCAATCTACAAGCTCACAACGCGTTGCCTCTCAACATGCGGGGCAAAGCTTGTAGATTGGCCTTTTTTTGTGGCACGCGACAGCATCGCATGACAGAGTACAAATAATAGGCATGAAAAAGGAGAGAGAGAGAGAGAGAGAGAGAGAGAGAGAGAGAGGAAAGAGGCACAGAGAGAGAGAGAGAGAGAGAGAGAGAGAGAGAGAGAGAGAGAGAGAGAGAGAGAGAGAGAGAGAGAGAGAGAGAGAGAAGAGAGAGAGAGAGAGAGAGAGAGAGAGAGAGAGAGAGAGAGAGAGAGAGAGAGAGAGAGAGAGAGAGAGAGAGAGGGTAGGTGGCGGTACAATGCTGGCTGCTGCACTGCAGCAAAAATTCTACACAGCAATACTGTAGCTACTACCACACAACCTCCAGCACTACTACACACACAACAGAGGGTAAAGGATAGAGATGGGAGTCTGTTTGAGTCTGGGTTGTCTTCTCTTTCTCTTCTTTGACTGTGTGCGTGTCCGTGCGTGCCAAGGGAACAAAGAAAGAGATGGGATGGGGGGTTGGGGGGGGCGAAAACACATGCGGGACTTCTGTGTGCACAAGTGGTGGTCAGAATGCAAGTGAATGGAAATGTCGGTTGTACAGGGTAGCTATAATGAGGAGAGTATATACTGCCGATGAAGGGTGGGTGAGAGAACGGTGGAAAGACAAGCAAGAGACTTTCGTGTGTGTGTGTGTGTGTGTGTGTGTGTGTGTGTGTGTGTGTGTGTGGTGTGTGTGTGTTGTGTGTGTGTGTGTGTGTGTGTGTGTGTGTGTGTGTGTGCGGCGTGCGTGTGTGTGTGTACGTGTGCTCACCACGCACACACACAGTGTACACACTTCTTTATGCAGACGGGAGACAGTGTTAAGAAGAATAGGACACTTTTACAAAGCTGACTCAAGACAGGATTTCACAGCGCATGCTTATTATACAGTTACCAAATATACCTCATAGCAAGGCATATGCAGACACTGGATTAAAGGCAGTGCAATTTTACAAGTGTTGGGCAGTAACAAATTACACATTACATATTACTATAACTGGATATGCGTTGTTACTTTGCGAAAATTGTTAACAGGAAACAGCGAAAACATGTAGCAATGGAAGATAGCTAGGAGCAGCTTAAATGGTTACATGATGAGGGCACCATGTCTTCTGCCACTCCTCACATGTAAGATAGAGACTGACAATAGGCCTCAACGTAAGCCCCAACCTCTTCCCAGTGTCCAACGGTTGGACACTTTTTAGCCGGACGCATTCATTCCAATGTAAATATGCACATCACAGGTTAAACATTGGCTCATATTAGGCGAACAAGACTTCAAAATCTCTTTGAAATCCAATAACAATGCCTGCCATATGCAGGGGAGAACATTTGTGACATTCCTTTTGTATAACAATGTTTTATCATATAGGAAAACTGGAGAGGTTTGTCTATCACGTTATGCTTAGCTGTGATTGGACCAACGCAGTTTTGGGGAGGGGCTTAGCAAAAAGTCTATTCTGAAGCCCACTATTTGAATAGAATAGAATAGAATAGAATAGAATAGAATAGAATAGAATAGAATAGAACAGAACAGAGTGTGTGTGTGTGTGTGCGCGTGCGTGTGGTGTGTGTGTACGTGTGTTACGTGTGTGTAAGTGTGCTCACGCACACACACGTGTGTACACACTTCTTTATGCAGACGGGAGACAGTGTTAAGAAGAATAGGACACTTTTACAAAGCTGACTCAAGACAGGATTTCACAGCGCATGCTTATTATACAGTTACCAAATATACCTCATAGCAAGGCATATGCAGACACTGGATTAAAGGCAGTGCAATTTTACAAGTGTTGGGCAGTAACAAATTACACATTACATATTACTATAACTGGATAATGCGTTGTTACTTTGCGAAAATTGTTAATATATAATATGCTACTCTACCAAAACAAGCCTCATTACTTATTACAAATGAGATTGTTGTTGCCGAAAATAGAACCGATCTAAAAGCTATCAACAGATAACAGAGATGTGCAGTAGTTTGTACGTTATAGATCTTAATCCAGCGCAGCATTCTGCACACATGACATGACTCGTGTACACTACAAGTGATATCTTGTAAATCTGATCTAAAAAGGAGCTGCTAAACAGATTGTGTTGTTTTGTGGGTGGAATGGGCTGGGTTTAATAGTAATATTCAATATATAATTAATATTCAATTAATAATCAGCTCTATGTTCCCTCAAGGTTTAGGAATAGGTTTACTGAGGTTAAGTTTTAATTCCTGTGTGGCCATACTAAATTCTTCCTCTCCGTGCTCTCATTCCTGTGTGAGGGTTAGGTTAGCTGCTTAGTTGTAGTATGTTTAGTCTTTATTATACCCTGTTGTAGCTTAGCACCTTCACCTCACTTTATGCTCTAGTCTGTTGCACTACGTCACTTGTTTCTTGTATTGTTTGTATTTGTCCTTTCTCTTTCTCTTTCTTCTCTATTGTCTTATTGCACTGTGGAACAAATGGAAACGTTATTTCATCCCTGTATTTTCTGACATACACTGGAGTGACAAATACAAAACCTTGAACCCTTGAACCTTGAAGGTTTAGGCAAAGTAAGGGAAAATAGAGCTGAGGTACACTCCCATATACTGTATATGTGACTATATTATTCTTGATTCCAGGTAATGTTATTATTATTTTTTCTAAGGCATAAAAAGTAAAGATATTACTCAACATTGATTTTTCACATACAGCAAAAAAACATCCATTGTGCATTTCCTTCTGATTGCAATAGTTGCCTACAATAGTGAAAACTGAAACGGCATTGAAAAGGCAACAGGCTGACTATACATTTTCTTCGAGCCAGGCATAGTTCCTCAAACTGCGCATACTGTTCTTCAAACCGTGCATATTGTTTGTAAAGCCAACGTGTGCGCAAGTAATCCATTGTTTCAACAGTGTTCTCCTGACTGGCTGTATTATCTGGAGCGACACATACAGCTCTGTCATGATTGCACTCTGACGTGCAGCGATCTGGCATGTTCCCTCCGCTGTGTTTGATAAGGGATCCAGAGCGTCTGTCTCATTATCAGAGCTGCTGCTGTGGCCGAGAGGCCAGGAGTACATTTACTTAGGTACTGCATGAGTTAAAGTACAAGTTTGAGATTTGTTTGTTTAGTTTTTATTGACAGCTTTAGTTCCGTTTCAAATTTAGATTGCTAATTTAAAGGAGGAATAACATGAAATTCAATTTTTTATTTTTTATGTGTGTTTTTGGTGCTCCCAGTGATAGAGGGTCAAACGATCAGAAATAAGCTTGAGGACATATACAATATGATATTAAGTATTAAAAACAATTTTAGGAATCCCATGTTATTCCTCTTTTAAAAACACATTGAGGGGAATTCCACCCATTTTCAACATTTCACTCTGTCAATTCTCGGAAAACACAGAATGGGGAAACTGTTTATTATTATTTCCACACATCTCTAATGTATATAAGTAAGCGTCTTATTCATGTTTGCTTCCTATATAGATAAACACACGCGCGCACACACACACACACACACACCCCACACACACACGCACACACACCCCACACACACACACACTCACACACACCGCGCACACACACACACACGCGCACACACACACACGCACCGTCTTACTGACATAAGTTACCAGAAAACAAATATTTATACAGCAACCCCAAATATATAAACAGTATACAGAGACCCAAGAGTGGTTCGCCGCCCAAATTGAATAAGGTCCACTATAAGATGTTATCCGAATTTATCCAAAACAGCATTGTGTAAACAGAATCAGGGAACACACTAAACAAAACCTCCAGATAGATAACAACCTATACACCCCACATTAACACTCCAACACCTAGCGTTTATTGAAAAATTGTGTTTCTTAGCTCGATGTTATTCAGACTACAAGCTACAGTAGCAACCCGATGCTAACGGTAAGTAACCGTATGACCCAATCAAACAATGGGGCTATATATAAAAGGCGTGATTGCAGACGATCGTTGGCAACGGCAATGGGCATAACTATTGTTTATATCGTTTTGCCAATGGTGTTTTTTGTGTTAAAAGTAAAAAAAATATCCCAACACAACTTGATAATGATAATTGCAACTGTACTAAAGGTGACTTACTTTACTAATTTCAAAATGAAACAAAAATAAGATAGGAGTGCTTGAAAACCTCCCGTTGCAGGCCTGATACCCTAAATGTCCAAAACAAATCGTCACTCTTTGTGAGTAAAAGGGCAAACTTAAGTTCCGGAGAATGGTGGTTTTGCAGGGAGAGCAGTGTATGTCACTTTGTGTGCCTCTGGTGCCTGTGCAGCCTAACCATGCAGGGAGATGACAAAACCAGGGACTTTGGCAGAGTTATTCAGAAGAGATGAGGGGCAGGTTAGACTAGTGTTGCCTGGCTGCTCAACCTGCTCTGGGATATCTCACTGCAGGCGACGTCCTCTTTGGAAGGTTTAGTAGTAGGAGTTGACCGTTTTAACTGACAGGTTCCACTAGCTTAGTCAACTAGCATACAAACAGCATACATGCAGTCCATTTGTGACAAGATTACTTTTTCACCAATCTGGTTGAGAACTAGAGAAAACAACATCTGTTACATTGTCTTCAAACCCTCTTTCTCTGTGCTGCACTCATACACCCTTCTCGTAATCACTCAAATGCACCCAATCTACTCCCCCCCCCCCCCCCCCCCCCCCCCCCCCCCCCCCCCCCCCACAAACACACACACACATCTCCTGCAAGTAAGTCAACACTATAACCTGCATAAATGGAGAACTCAAGTCCCAATTAAGTCCCAATAAAGAGTAAGGCAATGCATCAGAGAAGACTGAGATTAATTCATCCAAATCGGAGCTCCGGCTCTACAGTATGATGCAGTATGATGTATGATGCAAGCAGAGCAAGTAGATTACTGTTTTTGGCTTTAGTTTTAAAAACTTTTGATTGTCTGGTTTAGTCCATGTAATTAAGGCTGCAAAGCCAGCTGACAGAGTGCCGTGGGTTCGACTCCCGGGGTCAACCATGTCAATCCCCATCTCTCCTCCTCTTTCCTGTCTAGCTACTGTTGACTATCAATAAAGGCATAAAAAGCCCAAAATCAAATCTTAAAAAAGTATTGTCATGACCATTATCTCCTGGAAGTGTCGGGGGTACTTGCCCACTGCCCGCCTGCTTGGCTCACCCACAAGTAGGCCATAGTCCAATTATGTGCAATGTGCAAGTTGGCACTCGCAGTTTTAGCTGTTAAGAAGCGCTGTAACATATGCCTAAAGTGTGACACTGTCAATCATTCAGAATAGACTTATGTCATTTTAGTGTTCCCTGTGCAGAGAGAGAGAGAGAGAGACAAAACAGTAGACTATTAATTCATTGAGGGGTTAAGCCTGAGTTGATGTGTCTGTGTTGCTTCAGGGTGCATGGGGGCAGTCTGAATTTCCCTCGTGGGATGAAACGGGTCTAATTGAAAGAAAAATCCCAGCTTCACCCAGCTGAGTGCTTCTTAGATGAGCACAACTTCTGCACACATTGCCAAGTTAAGACCCTAAATATGGAGTGTGTGATGTCACATGCAGTGTTGCGCACGTTACTTTTAAAAAGTAACTAATTACTGTTACTAGTTACTTCATTTCAAAGGGAATTTGCGTTACCTACACCAAAAAGTAACTTTTCCGTTAACATATGTATACCCCCCCGCCCCCATCTTTCAACCATTGTCAAACCTTTTAGTTACTTATAAAAGGGCTGCCTTATAGCCTTAATTTCACTATATTATTGTATTGGAGAATAATACAATCGATTGACATGCATTTGCATTGTTGAATTCTTCTAAGCAAAGTAGGCCTAGCTATAAAAACACACACCTCTGCCATAGGGTGGCATTATTATTATTATTGATTGCATTGGGTTTATGCTATAAACCCGATGCTAAAGTTTCAGTTAATTCAATGAATAAGTAGCCTAGCTATGTGTTCTAGACACACAAAAGTAGGATATATTAAGTTCCTAATCAGACAAGACAACTTCATTGCAGAGTCACCACTTATACAGTAGGCTATCGCATGTAAACAAATTCCACATGTGTTGTACATCACATCATAAGTGGTGACCTATAGAAACCTGCACCTTTGCAGTGTCCCCCGAGATTGTATGCATGAAAAAACGGAAGAATAACGGTGTTACGGGCCGTTTAGTAACGATAACGTCGCTACAGAATATAAGAAAATAACACACTAGAGCTTGCGTTTCTGCAGAAAGTAGCGCCATTTGAGTAACGCAGTATTTGTAACGTGTTCCTGCGCAACACTGGTCGCACAGAGGTGTGACGGGTGCCCAAACAGACATTTTGGCCTGGCTTACATAGTAAGTATAGTAGAAAGTTACTACGTTCGCAACTATCCACAAGTTTTCCTGATATGCTTAAAGGCAATAGAGGCAACTTTAGTGTGTATACAAACGCTGTGTTTGTAAGCAGATTTGTTTAAAAAACAGAATCTAACTCCACTTCACCTAGTCCACTCTATTGGCTCATTATGAATCTGCAGGAGACAGGAGACTGCTGTGCTGTGATTGGCTAAAATGCTGCCTCAACCCATGCAAGCCTCCTCACCATCACAAATTAGCACCGCAACAACAAAGTTCTGGACCGTCTGCAGGACAAAGCAAGCCTCTGTCTGCAGGGAACTGCGGCATCATAGTAGAAGCAACGTAGAGGAGAAAATATAGCTTTATACAGTATCTATTTTGGTTTTTGGCTAAAAAGTTGCCTCTATTAGCTTTAACAAGATAAAATAATACCTAAAAATCTCTCCAGGGCACAATATTTTTGAACCAGAATTGGGTCTGGGAGGACACTTAAAAGGTCTTTAAATAAATAGCCTACTTTTAATGTCTATGGGAAAAATGCATTTCGGCTTATTTGCTCTCATACTGTGCAACATTAAATAAAGGCTATCTACCTATCAGATGAGGCAACATAAGCACTCTGTTGAATACTGATTCAGCTGAATTCCTGCAGTGTGCAGAAGGCTAGACTGTTGAAACATTATATTCTACAACTGCTACAGTTACACTGCTGCTGTTAGTTTGTGTACTCTCTGCTAAGCCAAGTGCCTGGCTTGGCTATAGCCAGAGGAAATGGATCATCCTAAAAGTCTGGATTGGGATTTCAGACTACCAGGCCTACATCCCAAAAGCTGTATGTGGGCACCGATAAAATTTCAAAAATAAAAAAGAATGTTGCAACCAAAGCATACTATACCAAAGTAATAAGAGAAGAGAATAGAAAATTCCCCTGTGTTTTACATATGTCAGCCTCCTGGTGGCGCTATAAAGAGCACATGAAGGGGAAAAATCACAGGTTTTTCAAGGCGTTTCTTTGGCCTCTAGGGAGTATGCATATACAAGGTTTGTTGAAATTATGAAAAAGACCAATCAAATTCCAAGTGGCATTTCTTACTATGCCTAGTGTGAATGTGAGTGCAAAAATCATTGTTTTTTTTTTTGTTTTTTTTTTTTTCACGGATCACGCCTGTGAGCTTTGGAAGACAATCTTAGCCAATCGTGATGGAGGCTAAAAGTTTTGAAAGACCTGTTTCGCTGAATGGATCTAGAGATGCAAGATGTTTACAGATGCATGATGTTTGGACAAAATCTGTCAGCGTATTGTGTCAAAAACGAAATGCTTTTTTTTTTTTTTGCACAAAGTAGCCTCTATAACAGACCACTGTGAAAACTTTAGGGTAGAGGCTCAGCTCTGGCTTACAGGGAGTGTGCATATGTGTGTGCACTGTGCAACGTTTGGCTGCGATCAAGCTAACAGTGCCAGAGAAGAGAAGAGAAGAGAAGAGAAGAGAAAGAGAAGAGAAGAGAAGAGAAGAGAAGAGAAGAGAAGAGAAGAGAAGAGAAGAGAAGAGAAGAGAAGAGAAGGAAAAGTGTGCTGCCCTCAGCACAGCACATTAGCCTTGAGGCAGAAGCAAAGGACAGAAATGGTGTGAGTGAGAGCCAAGAGGGTCAGCAAAGAGACAGGGGGAGAGAGAGAGAGAGAGAGAGAGAGAGAGAGAGAGAGAGAGAGAGAGAGAGAGAAATAATCTGAAGGGTGAAGGACTGCGCCCAGCATCATTGTGATGCTAATAAACTAAGGCTAAGTGAAAGATTTGACCCAATATTTGGCACATCATCACCAGCTCATTTTACCATACAGCTTTTCACCTGTGATGACCGTGCAAAGACCAACTTGTGCCTGTATCCATAGAGGCTTAGTGCTATAGCCAAAACAATTCGGCTCTGTTATGGTCAAGTTATTGCTACCGCAGGTCGCAGTTAGTAGATGTAAACTGGGAGGAAGTTCATCACGCTGTAACTCTTACTACTACTGGGCTGTTTCATGTTGTTTATCCACGACCGCCTACACACACACACACACACACACACACACACACACACACACACACACACACACACACACACACACACACACACACACACACACACACACACACACACACACACACACACACACACACACACACACACACACACACACACACACACACACACACACACACACAATGCTGCTACCGTGTTGTTTCAGGATCCGAAATCCAACATTTATGCACCACTTCAGACATGCACACAGACATATCAAAGGTGGCAGCACTGGCAAGATATTCAGGGACGTGCACACATGCACATCAAAGGGGATTCAACCCCTGCCCTATTACCCGTCTATATACTGCCCTTTCCAGTAAATGAAAATAATAATAATAGCCATTAGCCAACCTGCGGTCGCTTCTTCCCCATAAACTTTTCCAGGCTTGTATTTTCCATGAACTTAAAGGCGGACTCTGGTCCCAGCACATGTCAAAACCTAATCACAGTTTAGCTACGCTCCAGCAAAATGAGCTGCCCACTAATTCATTAATTCCCAGCGAGTGAGCTACCAGCTCATTCTGTATATTTGTTTCTAACGAGACTTTCTCCAGAAATTGGACCCCATGCTGAACCCCTTCCACCCTCCAATCGCACTCACGTCATTCAAACTTTCAGTCCAAAATTACTTTTCTACAGACTTTACTTATACTTTTCTGCATTTCTACTGTCTTTAACAGCCGTATGACTCCTTTTTGATTCTGCACTGCAGGAGGCCAAAGGGGCCATGATATGATGCCTTTTATTATAATAATAAAAGGCAGGTATTATAAAAAACAAACAGCAGAAACACATACTGATGCTGCGCCTAAGATGCCATCCACATTGCTCTTGTCCTCCTAGCATACTACAATGTCCTCCTCCACGGCATTGGAATCTATTCAAACTTTCCACGCTCTTTCCTCACAATAATCCATTATTTTGTGAAAAGCAGCCCCCCATTTAGATCCCCAAAGTGATTTTTGTGACCACATCGCGGTGTTACCATTTGCAACATGTCAGATGCTGATCGCAGATTTTTTTTCCTTCTCTCAATGTTTTGGTGCCAATTGCCCCAGAAGTATAGTGACTGTGTTTAATGCATGGCTCTCTGTTGTAATATAAAATAAACACCAGGTGGCATAGAAGATGTTTTAAATCTGACCTTTCAACTTATACAATAAAGAATATTGCTGCGAAACTGGATACAGTAATTAGGCCCCTTCATTAATTCATTCATTGTTTGTTAATTCAGTATAAAAAAGCAAACAGATGACAATTGATGATGCGACAAATACATGGCAAGCTAGGACTGACTTGGCTGTACTCATGTGAAGCCTGTGTGCGTGTGCGTGTGTGTGTGTTGGGGGGGATATATCGGCTCTCAGTCAAAGGAGAAGAGAGTGGAGGACTACAACAACCCTGCAATCAACCAAATTGCCTCTTTCAACAGTCAGTCAAGAAAGACCGGATGTCTGAACAGATGCAGGCAAAGCCTGAGCCTCTCACAAGATGATCCATTGGCGAGAATTAAAATCGTTAAAACAGTGCCGAGTTGTCAGCCGGACTGCGCTGGACCTCCACGTAAGGACTTTGAAGCCCCGGGACGGGAGAACGCGGTCCCATGACACACGTCGATAAACACGCAACGCCACGTGGTCTCCATCTTGTCTAATCCCAACAGAAGACTTTATATAGACAGTGAAATCCTCAGTGCAAACTTAACTGAATCTCCAAATGTAACCGAATGGACGTTTGTTGTGAACGCAGTGAGCAAGATTACCACGTAAAGCAGGCAGCATTGCCTTTGTGTCTATTTGGGCATTCTTGAACCAAATATGGAGAACATGTGCAAGATGCATCAACCCTTAGTTACAAATTAGTATTTTGCAAAAACATATATGTTAATGGGATTTAGAAGATTTAGAATACTTTCCATTATTAGTCTCTGATGTCATTGACACTTCTGGCCCACTGTCCTTGGCATCTTCCTGACATCTCACCAATGGTGATGAACACTAACAAACACTAACACCTAATGTCACTGTAAACTCTTTACAGTAACACTGTCCACTGTCCAGTCTATGCAGTGATGTCAGAGGTGATGTCAGCTGTGTCCCAATGTAGGCCCATATGGAGTTCTTTGTTAGGCATGCACAAATACGAAGTCTGACCCGGGTGGAGGCCTTTTGTGGCGGTTCTGGTCTGGACAACTGTGTGTCGAATTTATGTCAGCAGGGCAAAATGTTCTAGATTCATGCAGGCACACACACACCATTTCTCTAATTCTGTGGTCATGAACGTAAACATCCAGCTATCTCCGCCGCTCGGAAATGGCCAGATCCAGCTGGATCTGGTGGCCAATATAACTCGATATAACAGTGCTTCAGAGGCGTGACAAGGGCAAAGTCCCGATTAAATGGCAAAAAAACAAAAAAACAATAGCTTGTTACTCTGCTGCCGGGGGCAACAATTTGTGACTTCCGTCTCCGCTGCTCGTTTGCGCCGCAGCTGCAGTTCGTGTTGTTTTTGACAGTCATTTTTTTTAGTTTTAGTTTGTCTAAAGAAGCACCTTTCACACGGGGGTCGATAAAACGCACGTCTAGTTCATTTACAGTGGGAGCTGCATTTTGTGATGAGACGTTGCGGTGCGATAAAGCAAGTGTATTTCCGTGAGCACAGTCCTGTGATTTTGTAGCACGTGTGCTCGTTTCCGTGCACGCACCCTCGATTCACCAGAGCTGGATTCCGTTTAACCTTTTTTCATATTTGCATTATCGGTGCCTCTTGGGCAGACCTGTAGCAGAGCTGATCTACGTGTTGACGCATGAGTTTATATTTTCCGTGTGGAAAACCCTTCAGTCAAGACTCATTTTGACGAAATGCTAATTTGTTTTAGTCACATGTTGTCATTTCTATCCTTGATAGTTTTTGTCTGGTTTTAGTCGGTGAAAACTCAAAACCTTTAGTCCCATTTTAGTAAAAGAAATAAAATGGGTTAAAATATATATTTAAACTATAATAACTGTACAGAGGCAAATTTAGTGTGTACAAACACTGTGTAAACAGATGTGTTTTAAAACAGAATCTAACTCCACCTCACCTCGACTCTATTGGCTCATTATGAATCTGCTGGATGCTGCTATGCTGTGATTGGCTAAAACTCTGCCTCACCGCCTTTCCTGAGCCAGACGAATGTTTTGTTTTGATTTGTTGACAACAACAAAGTTCTGGACCGTCTACAGGACGAAGCAAGTGTCTGTCTGCAGGGAAACAACTGCAGCATCAAAGCAGAAGATTTTGGGCTAAAAGTTGCCTCCATTTCCTTTAAGGTACCGTATTTTCCGGACTATAAGGCGCACTTAAAAGCCTTTAATTTTCTCAAAAATTCACAGTGAGCCTTATAATCCAGTGTGCCTTATATATGGATTGGTTGACTGCAGTAGCTTCTATTCTATGTTAACTGTAGTAGCTTCTATTCACTGCGCCTTATAATCCAGTGCGCCTTATATATGAAATCAGTTTTAAAAGGTGCGCCTTATAATCCGGTGCGCCTTATAATCCGGTGCGCCTTATAGTGCGGAAAATACGGTACATTTAGTGTTCTAAAGCTATACCTGGTGGCTTATTTTTCCTCACGAAAGCAACAGGGTTGTTTTTTGACAGGCATTTTTTTGGATTTAGTCTCAGTCTTTTGGACGAAATGCTTAATCATTAGTTAGTTCTAGTTTTAGGCGACATCCTGAATAGGCCATCTTTACTCTTGACAAAAGAGGCGGTGACAACGTTATTTCAGTTAGAATAGGCTTGACGTAAACAGCACTGGTTCCATGGCCGTCATGCGGCCAATTCTCCAGAGGTCCGGGATGCGACGGGGGGTGAGATGTGTCGTGTGTCAGCGAAGAGGAGCTGCTTAAGAGCTGCATTGCTCCTCGCACAACACCAGGCCCTCCATGCTCACAGAAGTCGTGGGAGGATATGCCACAACGGTTCCAACAACTATCGAGGACAGAGGATGAGCCAAATTACAAAATGATTTATGGAGCCTCCATAAAACACATGGGCAGCCAAACCAAGTGGGGGAAAGCATAAGCTACCTGCTGCTGCTGCCGCCTTGTCTATTTTGAGACATACCTCAGCTCCCTACATGGAGAGGGGGAAAAATGTATGGTGATGAGGAGTGTGCAAGCTGCACTGTGGGAAAAAGACGAAGCCAGGGATAAGGTTTTGGGGTCACTGAGATTCAGCAGCACTCGCTTTGTATCCTAGGAGAAGCACTTTTTCCTAGGATACAAAGCGAGGGCTGCTGAATCTCAGTCAGTGATTTAACTTTTTCATTCACCACCTGTGAGCAGAATTCATGCGGGTGGCAGAAGAATAATTTGAGCCACGGACCACCATTGAAATGAAACCTAATGGACGCTCCAAATTTTACGCTCTCAAATAGTTACATCTGGTTAACCAGCTGGGGACCACCTGGAACTCACTCAAGGACCACAGTGGTTCCCGGACCACTGTTGACCCCCGGACCACTGGTTGAAAACCATTGATCTAACAGGCAGGGAACATTAACTCATTTGAGGATAAATATAACTTATGGGGGAATGGGATGCGAGTTATGCTGCTTCAAATATTTTTTCAACTGATCACTACGGTGGGAATACGATTTGTTTCTTGGCCATTTGGCATGACACTCTTAAGTCCAATGAGAACATCCAAATTTTCCATTCTGCCAATTTACATAAAATGTGATCATTATGCCAGAACTGCAAAAAAGTAGTGGAAGAAGACAAACACCTTGCCAATCCAGCCATACTACCAAAGAAGTAGTCCTGAAAAAACGTATGCAGAATGCACAATCACTCATTAAGCATGAATGTCCTTCCCAAATTGCGAATTTTATGATCCTAGCTGATCGCCACGACCAAATACGCAGAGATGCCATCGTAAATTCATACATCTTACAGTGCATTATGCTCAAGGCATGATAAATAGTACAATGAGTATAAAACGCACATAAAAACTCCTTCCTTCCGTGTCATCATTGGGCCAGGTGTACGTCAACTCTACAGCAATCGCAGTATAATATTAACTCGGTGACATGATGTTCCGGGATGAACAACCTTTCATGCAGAATGTACTGTCGTAAACTCTGGGGATCCAATCGTACTGCAATCAACTAATCTCCCTAAACCGTTATTTCACTCACAGTTGACTTGAGGAAACATATACTTGGCGTGCAGCAAATCAGCAATGAATTACATGCAGGGCATTCTAAAACTTCAAATGAGACAGACGCAGATCACTATCAATTCACTCCACACAAACCAAATGATCTATTCAAAAAGGATAAGATTTGTGAATGTCATGATTTTGCAGCATTGACATTTTTTTTCTTACATCTGTGTGTGTGTGTGTGTGTGTGTGTGTGTGTGTGTGTGTGTGTGGGAGGGGGGGGGGTCCAACCAGGGAATCTCCCTCCCTGTCAGGTGAAAAGAAAGCAGCTTGGACTCATCATGCATTGAAGCAAACATGAGCCAGTCCGCTGCCTCCCCAGGTTGGTGGAGGGTGTGTAGAGACCAGGATGACACTAGATAATTGGTGTTGGGTGAGAAAATGGCTTACAAAATCATGGGGATAAAAATCTAAAAGAAAAAAAGGGAAAATGGAATATCTACAATCTCAAAAGGCGTTCGAAGTAATAGGACACTGTGAGGTTTCATAGATGCTATTTTCACTATAATTGTGTGCACTACATAGTATGATGGATTAGTAGGACAATAAGTATAATACAATCAATCAATTAAATGTCATTTTATTAAACTGTTATCTTGCCTATAAACAGTGGATCGTAGTCAGTGCATCACTGGCAGGAAATACAAACAGGCAAATGTTATCTTAACTCATAGCTGCCAGTTAGAAAGGCACTCTGTGCAGTTTACCAGAAAAGCTGACGTTGGAGTAAGCCGAGCTTTCAGACGAAGCAAAAGAGCCGTTCTGTTTACAAATGAACACCGCAAATGAGAGCTTTTTACTAACTTCACTTCTTTAACAGTATGTTCAGCATTATAATGGCTCCGCCACTGGTAATGCAGCATTACTCAAAAACGACTGAAACCCGATAATACAAGCCCACGCTCCGACGTCCGAAGATTTCTTCAGAGCGCCATAACTTCTCCAGATGCCCTGTTTGTCTGAACCATACTGTTAAAAGCCTGTCCCAACTGGCATAGTTTCAGCACGTGCAGCCAGTATTACTAAATATGGTTGGGACTTTAACCGCAGAACATGATTTAAAAAAATAACTCATTTTAATCGCATATAGTTTTTGCACTACTGAACCTTTTTCAGTACATACTGGCTTTATTTTTTATTTAGGTTTTCTGACCTCAATTGCACTCCGGACTGAACTTCTCACATTTTTAATATAGGTTTTTTTTTTATCAACCAAGTGCTTTGCCAGCAGATGTCACTGTTTTTGCATATTTTTCATTGCAGCTCAAAAGCCTTCCATACCACAGAAAACTCTGGACCACAGAAAATCCAATGAATGTTTAAAGTTCAGCTTTTCTGCACGTGTGATTGAGATCATCTAAAAGAAAAACAAAAAATAAATGAAAATGAATCTCACAAAACCTGTAATGGTTCCATTTGTGTGTGTAGTGCTACGGCTGTAGTGCCAGTAAAAATCTAAATTTTGCTGTGCAATGTGCTGTGGAGGAATGTGAAATTTGAACACTTAATTTATACGCCGTTTTACGACACAGCATAAATCAGGCACAGGGTTGAGAGACCCTTTCACCTCACCACCCAAACTATGCGTTCCCTTGCTCACCAACTCACTCACTCGCTCAGTCAGCCAGTCAATTTAAATCTTAGCTAATGTGAATGTAAACTCGATTCTGTCTCAGAAAGCGAGGGCGAAGGGAAGCCAGGAACCTGAATCTCATCATCGCCGCAGGTCATATTTCTCAAGAGCAGGGACAGGGACGCTACAAATTAATTCATTGTGTAAAGTGATGATGTTCACAGCCGTCATCATCATCATCGTCACGTACAATCAGATTAAAATGAACCGATGTGACTTGTTGACCCGTGACATGCCAGATACTTATAATTTCATTTCAGTATCTGCGGTCATTCCGGTCCGTTCTTTAATGTGCTGTTAACTCTAATGAAAATGCACCTACTGTGTTTTTAGCCACTTATGGCATTTTTGTTTTCTTATGATAACGACGTGCCCAAAATAGTGACAGCAATGCTACTGCGTAATTAGTAAAGTAACAAAGTGGTGTTTGTATGATGCCTTGCAACGTGCCACTGGTACACACAGAGATATTTTTAGCCAAGCCTGTTGTTATTCTAATTGTAGGAGTTCTTGTCTGAATCATCTCCAACCCCTTTAATTATACTGGTGTGTTTGGGTCTTGGATTATATGTCTTCATTGGCACAAATTAACCAATTAAACCCTATCTACTTCGCTGGCCGGAGTCCCACAAGGGGGTCTAGGCTACTAGCTTGCCTCACTTTAAACTCTGAGCTTAAAAAAAAAAAAAAAACACCTGTATGAAGTAAGGGGCGCTCTTATTGTCTTACAACATCGATTACAGCATAATGTTTGTGTTAGCAATGGGTGAAAAATGTTTGTGTTAGTGACAAAAACAAACATAGCTAGCGTGGCACGCCCTTCAAAAAACTAAGTGCCACAAATCTAAACATCTACACATGATATACTGATCTACATGCTCACAACCTGTCGTGTTGAAACACATTGTGGGCTTGTAGATATGCTACAGGGACCTTCTTGTGGTTATACTAGTGCTGGTGTATGCCACAAATGAATTGCCCATAAGGCATACAGTATATCATAAAACATAAATCATGCATCTTCTCCTGGGGGGGGGGGGGGCACACTACTGACACAATGGGGAGACAATATGTAGCAACAATTTGCATTTAGGATTGATGGAAATAGGTGAATTTGCCCCCAATTCCATGGCCCCATTTGAACCTTATAGTGGGGTAGGGGAAAAGGAGTTTTATTCCCCCCCAAGATAACAACCACATTTTGGGAAATAAATCAACTGCAAAAAAGGGTAAGAAAGCCTTCTGGGGTGATCAGTTATTTCCTCTCCTTTAGTTCAAAGTGGTAGATCTTGTTGAGCTTTTGACAGACACTCACAAGTGAAAAAAGTGTGGTCACCCCTGCTATATAGGATGTGTCGCTCCAGATGCCACTCAGGCCAGATACAGCAACATTCTATCCACATGATTTTCCACCTCACTTTATCTGCACTGCACCTCAGAACAGCATACAGGCTTTTCCTTCCCAGAAGCGCTATGACTCCAGCACCATTCTAAAGGTTGTGGCCTTCCAGTGGTCGACACTGCGGGTTGGGGCCAAACCTTTTGCATTAAAAATACTCAGCGGGGATACGCGTTTCACATACGAATTTCCAAGGGGTCTCTGTTTCACAGAGTGTGAGGTTAAGCACTATGTATGACTATATGAGTGCACCGTTGTGGTTCAAAAGAGAGGACGTTTCAGCGCCGGTGAGCTCTAGTTAGTTGCCTTCTGAGCAGGGGTGGATGTAACATGTCCCATTTGGGGGGACAAGAGAACATGTTGGAGGGGCAAGAGAAAATGGTATGGGGGCGACTTCATCGCCCGTGTCGCTTTGCGCCACGGGCGATGAAGTCGCGGCCATTCCATTTTCTCATCAGTAAAGCATCAATAATAACATCAGCTGTTGTTGAAGTTGCAACAGACACGCAGCATGCATAAAGCTAAAGGTCTGACTCAGAGAGTTTTCTGTTTTCAATGATGAAATGCTGTTGGTTTAGTGGTGACACAGCTGTAGTTAGTTAGTAGCAGTAGTAGTGTTTCAAATCATTTTAAATATAAGCACTTTAATTTGAAATATCATGTGTTGTTTTGCATGGCATCGTGTTTGGGGGGGCAGACTGGGTATTTAGGGGGGCATTGCCCCCCCATGCCCGTGCCTAGATCCTCCCCTGCTTCTGAGGCTCTGTGTCACATGCCATAGCTTCACTTGATAGTTTGAGCCGTCGTCACGTGGGCGCCCAACACATTGTGACCTGCTTTGTCACTCTACTCACTCCGCTATCACAGAGCCACTATTGTGGAGGCCACCTGTGAACTATGTGCGACTGTGTGGAACATGGATCACCCCCGACACCACTGGTTTAGGGGGCAGAAGCACTGTGATTGGCTCTCCGGACCAAACGGTTGGGTTTAAAGTGGCTCTGCCACAAATCATATTATACTGTACATTTTGCCTTTTAAATACCCTTTTATACACTCAGTTGCCTAATCAACTACTCAGATAATTACTGTATATTCTCTCAGGGTGCTATTCCAACCCATTTTGGCTGCAATACCAGAAATGTCCACAAAAAGACTGTTATTCCCCGTCTCATTGGAACACGCCATTATCCTGCCTGGTTTCAGTCAGTTTCATTGTGGCTTCTTTGAGAGGGCACGGTCACTACATACTGTAAAGGGAAAGGGACATTCAAATTTGGTCCTGAATATGATGTCATATTAGGACCCATTCAGGTGCCCCAATTCATTCTCTCACTCACTCACTCACTCACTCACTCACTCACTCACTCACTCACTCACTCACTCACTCACTCACTCACTCACTCACTCACTCACTCACTCACTCACATAAATACTCAGGTAAAGCAAAGGTCGCTCAAATACATGCGTTTTCCTGCCAAATGGTAAGCCATTGTCATATTGGATACATGACCCACTTAATTACTTTTCGAAGTACTACGATCACAAGATCATGGTCATTAATTTGACCATTGCTTTGTTCAGTACATAGAGCTGGAGGGTATCATCCATCTCCATCCATTCCACTCAGCTTTGTACTTAATTGAATTAACGAGTCACATTCTACTGTATGTTAATCAAAGAGACATGTACCCTGGCCGGTTTAAAGAGGAAGAAGCTCCAGAGTACAGTGGATCCTGCTGTTTGCTACATTTCTGACTACTTCTGCCCATACCGTCGATCTGTGTGTTCCCGTCCCACTAGCGCTTTATTTTTGACTACTTAAAGGGGAAGTCCACCCATTTTCAACATTTTACTATTGATGTATCTTCGAGGTGTTGTGTGGACATGATGACGTTTCCCCATTCTGTGTTCCCAATAGATGGAGGTCTGAAGAAAACCACTAACATGGTGAAACATCTTGATGACATCATCAAGATGTGTTTTCACCATGTTAATGGATTTCTTTAGACGCTTCTTTTTTCTGGGAGTGTACAAATGGAACCAAATGAACCCGTTAGGGTTCATTTCGTTCACATTTGTATGCTCTCAGAAAAATATTGAAAATGGGTGGAATTCCCCTTTAATCCCACTCTCACCAAAGTTTAAAGTTCCTAAAACATTTGCATATAGGGGAGTCCCTAATACAAACGGCAAGACAGAATGAAACAGAAGACAAGACAGAATGAGCACTTCAGCACCATGGACAGAGACCCGGTGGTGTGACTGAGCTACTGGACTGGGGTTTATACTAAGGATAGTGGAAGTGAGAATGTTATGATAATAAATATTTGGTATATAGTGTTTGTTCAGTGGTTTCCCCAGGTGTTTAAAAAAAATAGAAGAGGGCCACCAATTTCATCAACAGAAGAGAGTACCCATTTAATCAGCTTCAATTTGACAGTGTTCCAGTTCCAATTTGATCTGCTAATTTAAATAACATTTAGAACACTTTTAATAATTAAAAGTATTACACCGTTTCTCAGTCACATTCAGCCTTTCTCCTGCGACTCTATTCTCAAGAGTATCTCGTTTTTTACTCTGTGTGTGTTAAATAACTCATACTATTCCCATAGCGATAGTTGCAGGTGTGTCCACGTCTCTCTCCAGAACTTTAGTCAATTTTTAGGAGAGGAAACGAGAAAACTCACAAAAAATACAGAACTTTCCGTTCCTGACCCCAGAAAATTAAAAACAGGAAGGACCCCCCCCCCGCTGGCCAAATGTGCTATTTAGTCTTCTGGTGAACAGCCAGGGCTACTCTGACTTTGTGACATTTACAAAAAGGGAAAGGTTTAATCGGATCATTGTTCAAGGCCTTCTTTGTTGTTTTTTATTCCGAGGCAAGGCTATGTTTTGCAAACAGCACTTGAAGTGGAGTCTGCATGCTGACACTTCCCTTTAAACGGCCCGCAGGAAAAGTGAGTCGTTCTGTTGCCTGCAAAAACTTTGACCCAACATGCTCGTACGGATTAGGACAACTATTCTAACATGGTGGAATCAAGCTCTTTCCCAAAGCCTCTTAAAGCATACTGGCAACATAGGCTTCTATGACATGAGAGCCCCGATGGGAACTGAACCCTTGACCCGAGCACTGTCAGTGCCATGTTGTACCCATTAAGCCACAAGACAGCACTACCATCTGACATTTGGGACATACGAGTTCCCTTTTAACACTACATACAGTAATTTGCACTCTTTCCTACATTGCAACCCATGTAGGTTTGTCACTCTTTTTCACTCGATAAAAGTACTGCAGCCTAGCTGGACTACGTTGAAGAAAGCAGCGTTTATCTAGACATATAGCCTAATTAACCCTTCACACTAGGTCTCTCCCCAGTCTGGCCTTGTCCAATAGGCATGTTAGAAGAGGAAAGCTTGACCAGGAAAGCTTAACCTAGATAGCAACAGTTGCTAAAGTATTTGGAATGGCATTGGACAGCGGGGTGGGGTTTTAAGAAGGGCTCATTGAAAACTGATTTTGTCTTCAATCTGCTTGGAAAAAATATTGATAAAGAGAATCAGAGGCAGTCACACTGCTGGTTTGATCTAAACCATGTTCAGGGCTTTGGATCTAACAAAGGATCACTTTGTTGCGGATACGTTAATTGTACTTTTTGCACACATCGATGACGATTATTCTTGACACCCATGCAGCTTTGTCACTTGATAAAAGTACTGCAGCCTAGCTGACAAGAATAAAATCAACAGAATGTCTGTACACTTCTATACAACACATTTTATATGTGCACAGTGCACACTGTACACAAATATACTTTCCTACTGTAGATTGCGGCCATAAACACACTAAATCTACTGTTACTGTATATTATTTGTTCTGCATTTGCTGTTGGGTTTGTGTAAAGTCTGAGATCAACATGGCTTTCATTTTGAGTACTGCTAAAACTAGATCAGCACTCGGTAGAGTGCTATGGCCTACTTGTGCATGAGCGGAGCGAGCCAATACTCATGACATTAGTTATAAAGGGCTCTCGATTACGGAACATTTGTTTGTATTGATAGTGTTCACACAGTCAGAGATCCAGTACAGATAATCTCCTGCAGATCAATGTATCATTTTCTTTGTTGCTTTGGTTTTTGTCTCTTACTCTTAACCTGTACCTCCCTGTGTTTCATTCTCACTGCTATGACACATAAATCTCCCCCCAGGGTCATTGGTACAAAACACACGATCACATCGCACACAAAGACACACGCCTACTGTATACAGTACATTCATAATCTCCATCTCGCTCTCACACACGCACGCACACACATGCACAGCAAACATTAGCCCACACAAGGGTATTTGCAAGTGCCATCTATTGGAGTACAAGGTCCCTAAAGTACTTACACTTTCAAATGCTTGGGGGAGGCTTTGTATAAGCATTGTGTGGCGGAATAACAATGCAATGCGTATGGATCTCATTGACGACAACAGATATTGCTTAGTCTGTCGCTGTCAGTGCCCTCACTTCTCATGTGTTTCTAAAAATAGGCCTCACTGGAGCACTACATTCAGTGCAGCCTATAGTAGGCCCTAATAGTAGCTCTGGCCTGGCCACTGTGGCCAGTAGTAGTCTAAATGCCTCCCTCTGCCTTTGACATGGAGACTCGCAGACTGTCAGCACTATTGAACAATCACAATTCCATTCTAAACATACAATGACAACTTGTTGTAAGCGTCTTCATTGTTTTAGCATAATCTGCAGCTCTTTATGTTTTACTGCCCTGCATCAATCATAGAGAGTTCCGTAGTAGTGCACCCCATGGACACATTCTGCAATCTGGCGGCCTAATACATATACCGGTCTATAAGCATATAGTAGCCTATCTATCTGCTGCTTCAGCACAAAATGCTGACAATACTATGCTGCACCTTATCCTGCAGTTTCAGGGTAATTCAAGTGATTAGCCTCCCCCCACAAGATAAATGGGGGCTACTCTTATGAACGTCATCACGTGTCTGCTAAATTGCAGACATCTGACGGTGATTAATTGGCTGTACGGGTGCTGATTGGGTTACACTGGGATTGGGGACTTAAGTTAGTGTTTTTTTTTTCTCCTTGCTGCGGCTGCACAGAATGCTTCAGACCATACGTTATATTCCCCCCAGTCCCATGGCATTAGGCTATGAAGCCTACAGAAGAACGTTCATAATAATTAATCGTTATCGTCATATACATTTCAAGATCAGATGTTTTGATCGTTCCTGCTTCGTGCGATTGTCAGTCGGGCAAAAAAAGCTAAAAGCTACGGTACGATGATACTATGATGATGATCTACTATACTGCAGTGGCAAAACAGTGCTGCTGCTGAGGCTGAGCACATCAACTTAAACCCTATAACACGAGGTAACAAGTAGCATGCCCTCCCCTAGCTGTACAGTGTACATTTGTCTTTATTTCCTATAACAGCAGCCTGTTGAAATAAACATTGTTTGGCCACAAGGAAGACCCAAAATACCTTGTAGGGTAACAGTGAAATGCCCCGAAAACGTGAGGATAAGTGGCTATTATTTGTGTGTAACTGAAGGCAGGCTCTGTGTTAACAGAAAATAAATGTTTCGGTGATTTGCTGTCGTGGTGCAATATGTGCCCATAATAATCCTGGCCTGCATGTCATGAACTCGTTCTATGTTTCTATCCTCGTCTGTGTGCGGAGTATAGACGCATGGAGAGGCAACTAAAAAGGAATCCAGCAGCTCCTTCAGATATAACCGAGAAGTGTTGCAGAGCGCTGCTGCTGCTGCTGCCGCCGCTGCAGCAAGCTCGAGAATGGACAAACCTGGTAAAGGAATGAGAGGAGGGGGATCACTGATGAGCAAGTATAACCATGCCTGGGTAGATTTGATGATCACTATAGTTAGACATTGATCTAAGACTAGAACATCCATCTCCAGCGTTGCGTTACAGGGGCCATTCCAAAAGTTAGGAAGTCGTAGCAGTGCTTTTGGTGCAGGTGCCTTTTCCCCCCTGCCTGTGCGCTGCTGCTGCGCGTATAGGCTACCCAAGCTTTTATAGGCTCGCCGTTATAGTAGCTGCATGCACAGGATAAGTTGTCCCCCCCACCCCCCCTTCCGCGCCTCTGCATCCACTCGCTGCATAAATATGATTGCAGATCCATCACCCCCCCCCCGGTCCGTTACAAACAAACAAACAAACGAAAAACAGATCCACACGCACGCAGCAGCGGTCTGCTGCATCCAAACGAAGATGATGATCATCATAGGGCATAAATAATGGTGATTATTATTATGGCTTACCACTTGGATTCTTGTTTTTCTTAAGACTCTTGCCACAAAGACACTGCAGCATATGCGTTCCTTTGCTGAAAATGTTCCAAAGAAACCACATTGATTTGGGCGAAGAGGGGCAATCCAGTAGTGGCTTAAACACCCAGGTATAGATGAGATCCTTGCGGTTGCATAATAACACAATTGGATCAGTTCTTCTCCAGATGAAGAGCGACGCTACCAGTTCTACCATAGAAAAAATAGGTACATCCGCAATAAGTCTCTATAATGCAGCTTTCATTCACGTGGCAAAAAACAGATTGACTGTCAGACTTGGTAATTAAGGTGTCTTTTTTCTTCTTCTTCTGGCGTATAAAGGATTCCACCTCAACTACAAAGTCGGTAGTAGAAAATATACTCTATAGATTGCATGTGTCGCACCGTTGAGGAGACGTGGTGGTGCATGCAGTAAACAAACAACCAGAACTAACGGGAAAACAGTGAAACAACAACGCGGCCGTTTTCCGAGGAGAGGAGAATCATTGCCCATTTAGTTCATCACTCGGAGGGAGAGGAAGGAGAGGCGGGTGGACGATCTGCACGGCATCAAAAGCCAAGGGAGGATGCATCCTATGCACACACTGCTGCAACGATCGCCCCAACGAAACAACACATTGCCCGGCTAAAACGGCAAGGGTGATCCGGTCCACTTTGGCGGCGCTTCTTCTTGCTTGTTGAATAAAACCAGCTGTTGTGGGTTGTGACGATCGGGTCAAATTCCCATCCAGCGAGCACTACAGTTTTCATATCTTTTTTTTATCAGGGGCGTGCAGAGAGTGTCATAAGGGGGCAGGGGCTGAATGAAGTCCAATATGAGGGGCACTTTTAGACCAAATTCCAAAATAGTAGAGGTGTAACATACATGATTGACAATATGATGCGATACATGGGCGACATTTGTTCATTAATGCGATACCATACCATTTATTCAATGATTTGAAATCGACACAGTATACCTAACTATTTAGCAAACATGTGGATTGTGCAGTTTTTTAAGGGAAATAAATTATAATGGATAAATAAGTGGGCTAATAACTAATAAACAATACAATAGGCCTACAGATTATTTCCATTGAAAATTGACATGATAAAAAAATAAATAAAATTTTATAAAATTATATACTTGGGCGATAATGATATATTTTTTAATCAAAATTAGGCCTACTGTAACATTACACCCCTACAAATATAGTAAAAGTAGCAGATTTACATCAGCTATTTTCATTTCAAGAATCCTTTAGTGGAGATATTGTGTAAAATTTACACACGTTTAACAACTTGTTTCGAAAGCCATGTCATTTACAGTGTATGACATGGTTTTCGTTTTGTTAAACGCAAAATGCTGTGTTTAGGTTCAGGAGCAATTCTCCCAAATGCTTGTTGATTGATTTTTTTATTAACCACTTGGAGATTTACAGGCTACATTTCAAGCACTTAATTCAATACAAGACCGATAACTGTGAGTGCGCACCCATCCCACACTGCACAACCCCATAAAGCATTTTCTACTCGTTTTACGGCACATTTAATAAAAAAAAAATTGAGATGTACAAATATTCACTTCTGTAGACAAAAGCGGAAAATCATAGTGCAGGTACAGTAAAAATGGACGCGGAAATGCCTTTCTTTCACCATAAAATGCTGCATCCGTGGCCAAGGAAAGAGAAGCCGTTTTACAGGCGGTAAAAAGGACAGGGGCTGACGCCCCTTGGATGTCTGATGTGTGCACGTCCCTGCATATCTTTTTTAGTCTCCTCTCCACTGCAACGTGCTTTTAAAAGACAGCTTTTGGTTTCTTGGTGGTGTCTGTCTGTCTACCCAGATTCCTGGAGTAAATGTTTATTTTCGGGGTGGTGGTTCCCCATTTTGGTCAGTGGCTCTCCATCGCCACTGCAGGCATCTCCAAAAGTATGCTGTGCGGCGCATTTGTTTCATACAGTGCGCCCTGTATGAAACAAATATTTGCATGCGTTTCCCTTCGCATCGGAGTCGGGCCCTCTGTTATAGGTGGAGGGGGAGGAGGGGGTTAAAATTTAAAGATTGGCTTTCCATTACGTAAACACGTAGTTTCTCTGTGTTTTTGCATACCATTGTTACCAGTGTTGTACTTGTGGTGTGTTTATAGCAGACAAATAAGGGCCAATAGGCCTACTGATATGATATTTGGACATCTACTATTTTCCAATCGTCATATAATTTAGAAGAGATAATAAACTGTTTCTCATTTTGCTGGGGACCCTCTGGAACAGTTTCATGGATGTCTGCGCAACACACTTTGATAAACCAGTGTCATATGCAGCCTAATCAGATACAATTATTGCATTTGAAGGATTACGGTATGTATTGCACATCTTGTGTGCCATTTTTTATGTAAAGTTAACAAGTATAACCACTGTTTGTAGGATCATCCCTGGGGATGGGACGCTTGTTACCGTTACTCATGACTACTGTTCCTGCTGTGTGAATAGTTTCCCCTGAGAATGTGATGGTTTTCCATAACAGAATGAGTCTACAATTGTACAAGACAAATATACCATCCCAACTGGCAAAGGGAAAGCCCAGATCAGACCAATGTGGAAAATAATGGTAATGGTATAGAGACTCTTAAGTAAGTATGTGTTCTAATCTTTCAGTCAGTGTGCAAATGTGTTAATCATGTTCAAAGTTCAGATTAATCAACACAATTAATTAATGTTATTTTCAGCCTTACAAATATGAATATAATAACAATTCAGACACCCATTTTTCAAGAAAAAATATTTTCCTAATGACACTGGTCCAGTTGCCAATACACAGGTACATATTCCAATAGTAACATATCCAAAATCACAGACAATATCCACTCTAATGATATGGACATAACACTGATGCCTTGCCATCTACAGTCAGACCTAAAGTAATTTCCCGGTTACCAATATGTTGACCAATCATCACCATTATGATGACGTTATGCCCTGTGGAAGACACTTTCTGTTTCTCAGGTGAAATGTGTTTCTGCACATAAAACAAAGTGGAAACTGAGCTACACCATCTGTCCATTGTACCAAGACATCAGAAACACATACTTCACACAGATTACAATCACACATGGAGATTTCAAGAACCTGGATAACAACGAAAAACTCCTGCTGGGCGAAGTACAACAATGTGCAAACACAGCAGCAAGATTCGTGATCTGCTGTGATAAGAGAAAGGCATCAAACTCAACCACCCTAAGGAATAATCGTTGGGTGTACTCTTACATTAATTGATCTCGTCTACAGAAACTGGTTTATTGAAGATTCCGACTTTCAAATGTTTATAATTTCTGGTTTGATGTATTCTTGCACTGTTGTATTGTGCTTTTTTGCTTTGGCAATGTAGATGTATGTGCTCTCAAAGCCCTTTGAATTGAAAATTGAATTGTAAGGGTGTTAGCCCCAACACTGCATGTTTTGTCACCTACTGTGGCATCAGAAAGTGAGTCAATGTGAAGGCGACTCTGTTGATGAGACTTTTGCTACAGCCCTATAGCAAGAATAAAAGCTCAACTTTGTGTATATTTGCACACCATCTAGTGCAGGGATTTCAACCTTTTGATACCAGCCCTAGTCAAATCCTATAGGAATCAGATTTTGGAACAAATCCTATTGGATTTCCAATAGGATTCCAGTAGAATCTTATGGGATTTTCTCCTAAATCCTAAAGGAATCCTATAAGAAAATCCTATAGGATTCCTAAAAGATCTTATAAAGATCCTATCCTATTGGATTCCTATTGGAAATCCAATAGGCTTTGTTCCAAAATCTGACAGGACTTTTCTATTGGAATCTTATAGGATAGGATTTTTTGGACTAGGGCCCACTATTTATTCACCATTTGAGCCACGGACCACCATTTGATGACATTTTATCCCCACAGGCCCCCAAAACTAAAGATTTATTTTGTCCAGACTATGGATTTGGGAAACAAAACAAGCAAATATACAGATCAAAATGTCCATTAATCTTCTAGTTGTGTAGACTTGTAGTTTTGGTTTCATTGTTTTGCTCAAAGAGTTACATCTGGTTAACCAGCTTTTCATCTGGTTAACCAACGAGACCACCTGAACCATCTCAAGGACCACTGGTGGTCCACGGACGCCTGATTGAAAGCCACAGCTCTAGTGTGTGTGCACACCATTCTTGCGTGATGACGAACGACAAAAAACGCAGTATCACAACCTGCCGTGTCAGATGGGACGTTCCTCACGCGTCCTTGTTCGATGTCGACGATGATTCAATTCTCTGCCCATATATATATATGTGTGTGTGTGTGTGTGTGTGTGTGTGTGTGTGTGTGTGTGTGTGTGTGTGTGTGTGTGTGTGTGTGTGTGTGTGTGTGTGTGTGTGTGTGTGTGTGAGTGAGTGAGTGAGTGAGTGAGTGTGAGAGAGAGAGAGAGAGAGAGAGAATGAGCAAGAAGTGCTGAGTCCTGAGTCAGCAGAAGTGGACATCGCACCTCTCGGCATGGCCACTTTTAATGCCCCCCCACGGTTGGCTTGAGAGTGCATCACAGGGCTCACGTCTGTTTCTGCCTCGTTTTGAACAGACATTTGACTTCCCCAAAAAAGAAGTGGGTTATTTTAAAATCTACTCAGACTTTTGTGAATGTAACACTGTAACAATGACAATGTTATATTCTTTTAAAATACTAGTGCTAGTCCCATCCTCCTATTCCGTGAGGGGATGTGTTTTATTCAATTCAATTTCAACTTATTTATTTTTTTCCGCCCTAAGAGGCTGTGCTGTAGTTTGGTCGGAAGACATATTGTTTGTCGGAGATTAGTCTCTTGGCAGCTGAATCTTCAGCAACGAGTTTGTTGTTACAGTAGAAATGAAAACAAAGCTGCACCACCAGATGTGGAGGGCTGAAGCAGGTTGAAGAGACCGACACCTGGCCTCTGCATCCGGATGCTGGTAGTGCTTCCGGAGGGAATTCAAAAGGAAACGTTTTGTTTTTTCCACAGATGGGTTTCCAGATTTAGATGGTTTTAGGGTCCCTTTTGTAACTGTGATAAGTTATCCATTTCCAGCTCTGACGGCGTACAAATGGAACCAAATTTGTTATAGTTTCACATTCTCAAAGTTAAAAGTGACAAGCCTAAATTCAAATATATGTACTGGATATTTACAGTATACATTTAGCCTCTTTGACCCTCTATCAGCTATTATATACTTGTGCTAGGTGGTTTTCCTGTATAAAAACACTTCTCTCTGGCTGCATTTTGGTTTTGTTTCAATGTTTATGGTGACATTTCACCGTTTATGTTGACGCTCTTCCCTTGGCAGGGACGCCTCTGTCTGTGTGGAGAAGAGGAGCTCAGCAGGAGCTCTTAAAGGGGAACTCCACCCATTTTCAACATTTTTTCCCATTTCTTGGGAACATGAATGGGGGAACTTTTTTATCATGTCCACCCAACACCTCTAAGGTATACTAATGACATATTAGAATGTTGAAATGGGTGGCGTTCCCCTTTAATCATTACATTTGATTGGTCCATACGTTGGGCTTCCTTCCTGCTGAGCCCCTCCTTCCTCTCCCCACAGATAGACACGTCCCGCCATCAATCGTTCATCAAAAAACACCTCAGCACAATTATATCATGTCTGACGGAGGCATACATACCTTTTGAAAATGGGCTTAAAGGGGAATCCCACTCATTTTCGATATTTTACTATGTCATTAATATACCTTAGAGATGTTGGGTGGACATGATAAAAAAAGTTCCCGCATTCTGTGTTTCCTAGAAATGGAGGTCTGAAAAAACATTAGCATGGTGAAATACATCTTGCCTGATGAAGGCTTAACCGCCGAAACGTTGGATTCATTCTACTGCTATGTCCTAAATAAATATATTGGCACTTTGGCTACTGGTGTGTGCGGCCACTTTCTTGTTTTGCCAAGACGTTTTCCTACAGTTCTCTCCCGTGGGCCTGCACCACCAAATAGGATTTTGGTGTGCGTGAGCATTCCTGTGCACAGTGTTTGAAATACATCTTGATGACATCAAGATGTGTTTCACCATGTTAATGAGTTTCCTTTTTTCTGAGAGTGGACAAATGGGACCAAATGGACCCGCTATGTTGTTTAGACTACCTTTAGACAAGCACTTTTTTTTTTACATCCAATGCACCTGAGGAAACGAATGAAGAGCGAGCAGAACGGGAATAAATCCAATGTTTGAGTAAACAATAAGCACAGCAGGTGCAGAGAGACTTGGTGAGAGACCGGAGGAGTTCATTAGCGTGGGTTGCGTTGTGTGTTCGTCTCCCCAAATTACAGCATTAATCCAATTTAATGACCTAGTTTTGTGGCGCCCAGGTCTTGCCAGTTGCGTGTGATGATAGCTGGGTCCTGAGGGATGCGAGCCCGCTTGGAAACACAATGTTTCCTGGGTTGAATTCCTTTACACAGCACAATAATTGTGCTATGTCACTCATGTTTAAAATGCTTATGTTAAGTAAATTATTGTTGATGAATTGAGCAATCAATTATCATTATCTCGAGACGAGACAATGTCTCAAGAACTACAACACTATGCATTTGTGTGTGTGCACTCAAAAAGCACAGCACGTGCTGCCACCTTTAGTTTTGCATATGGAGCTGAACTGTTCTGATATTCCATACGTTGATCTGACCTCATCAAACTCTACACGCTCGAGACATGCTCCATATATGGCCTGTCCTACTGGTTGCGACCGTAAGTCACATTTACTATGAAAACCTGCAAAATTCCCCTTTGTTCATTTGCTGTGTCACCCATGTTTGTATATGGTCATGCTTGTGACATGATGCCTCGTGACATCACACATGCATATATGGAAGTATGACTGTCTTGATAACCGTTGTGGTATCCGTGCCATGAGTCACACTCGCAAAGATGGTACAGCACATGGACCTCCATATGTGGATCTCACAATAATCATCTGGAATCTCTCTATATGAAGATCATGAAAATGATCACATCAAACCCTGGATAGTCAGTCATACATGGTTTGATCTGAAAATATGGAGCCAGTCAGCAACTCTACATTTGACCTCACCGACACCAGATTAACAGTTTAACTTGTGCTGTATTAAATGGGTTCCATCATGAATGTAAATGTTGCTCTTTAGTACCTCCTTATACCCACTGAAGCCAAAACAACCTCTAAAATAAATTTTACTTCTCTTTCAGGATGCTATTCCAAGCCAATTCAGCTGCAATACAACAGATGTCCACATTTGGGGGGGACCCTCACCCCCTGCCCATCTTCGCCTGTAAAAACACTTGCGGTGTAAGAATACACCGGGGAGTTTGCCTGATGCTCAGTCTGGATTATTATTCACTAACATCCGTAACATCCGCCCCTGCTTCATTATTCAGTTTTGGGCAATTGGTTCATACCAACCAATCAGAATATTGGCAAAGCAGACAACATTGTTGTCATTAATGTGGCTAATGTTCTAAGCCGGTTTAATGTTCTAAACCAAGCAAACAGCCAACGCGCATTACTAGCATGTGAACAAAAGCAATAAAATAATTATGACGATTGAGGATGTTAACAAAAACCTGACGCTTCTTTAAAAAAGCATTGGAGGAGCCATGTTTGTTGCTCAACACTGTTGAGCAACAGGGCTGTCGGCCAATCAGCTGCTGCAGTCGGATTTTCAATTAATAGGCTACCAACAGCCCCATAGACCACGTCACCAGATCTGAATCCCAGAATACTTGAAGGTGGTGATTCAGGGATGGAGCCAGGCAACTGGGGAACATCAAAAACAAAATAAAAATGAGGAAAAAACACCCAAATTCATGGTGGATCCTCTTTATGAAGCTCATGTTCTTGTGCCGAATTCCCACCCAGCTATAGGTAGGCCTACTATAGGTCAGATGGACTTTGACACAGTGTTGCCCTGCAGTCGTTCAGCCTTCCCTTCGCCCTGCTCAGAGGCCCCTGCGTGTCAGCCTCCATATCGATCCGTCTGCAGGAATGTAAAGTATCATTGCACCCTGGAGGATATCATCTGAGAATTTTGTCAGGCATCATTAGAATGCGTCTTTTTGATTGCCCCCCCGATCTGTGCCTGGACAGCAGCGGCTCCCTCGTGAGTTTTTTTTTCTTTTTTCTCTGAATTCCTTTTTGTACAGATGTACCTTGAGATAAAAGTGCATAGTACGCAGACACGGCCCTGGACTCATCCTCGCTGACAGTAAACAGAAGCAGGGGCGGATCTAGGCATGGGCATGGGGGGCAGTGCCCCCCTAAATACCCAGTCTGCCCCCCCAAACACGATGCCATGCAAAACAACCCAAGATATTTCAAATTAAAGTGCTTATATTTAAAGGTAGGGTAAGTGATTTGAATTTCATGGTGTAGTACCAGCCTGGTGCATTAGGGGCGCGCAAGAGTAGCTACACTATGTGAACCTGCTGCTCCATCCTGATTGGAGGAGAATTCACCCTCCACCTGGGGAACTTTTATTAGCTCCTTTGCTAACGAGGGGGAGGGGGAAACTCCATATATGGTCTGCACACCCTATAATAGAGCATTTTAACAGATTTTTTTTTTGGGGGGGGGGGGGGTTCTGACAAAAGTGAAATCACTTCCCCTACCTTTAAAATGATTTGAAACACTACTACTGCTACTCACTAACTACAGCTGTGTCACCACTAAACCAACAGCATTTCATCATTGAAAACAGAAAACTCTCTGAGTCAGACCTTTAGCTTTATGCATGCTGCCCTGTCTGTTGCAACTTCAACAACAACTGATGTTATTATTGATGATTTACTTAAAGACCTGTAACCGAAAATGACAGGGTAGGCATTAATTGTTCAAGACACCTCATGAATGTCACTGTGAACGCAGTGAGCAAGATTACCATGTAAGTCGAGCCGAAATGCAAGAAGCAAACAACACTGGATTCCTGCATGGAAGTAAGATGCACAGCATCTTAATTGTTGTTTACTGTAAGAAATCGTGGTATAATGTATTAATAGCACAGTCTAAGACATTTATTCCAGTTAATTACTGGTAAACCAGAAGGCAAACGGGTTTTCTTTGTGGAAGCAATATAGATTCATAGGATGGTTGTTAATCAAAGAATCCTTTTTAAATCAATAAACTGTAAAAAAAAAAAAAAAAAAAAAAAAGAAAAGAGTGGAAATATAGCTTATCGTGGCATTAGTTTTCACAAACTTGAATGCTTTGTTTTTGATCATAAATGCCCACATTGTCTCAACATTAGCTTGTACCATATGGCGTGTTGTTTATTAAGGTCTATCCATTTCAAATGACTTGCAATTATGCAAGCCAAGAGAGAAACATCAGCCTGTCTCCCTCAGGTGATCGAGACAAAATTGCATAGTCAACGGCAAGTGAGTTATACGATTATGTGAAATTTGCATACTTGTATCCCGTAGGCAGACATCTATTGAAAGACCCACTAGAATAGGAAGAAACGTATATACACTATGTGACCTATTACAGAGAGGGTCAATTAAAGCCTAAAGTGGTGTACAATTGGACATATCGCACAGAATGCAAATTTCTGGGACTGGGGTGAGGCAGAGGAGGGGGCAGAGACAGAGACAGAGAGAGAGACTAGGGGATTTCAGGGGTCATGTCTATCTATCTTACACCACCAGGCCCCAAGCTACCTGTCTGACCTCATTCAACCCTATTTGCCAGAGAGGGCCCTTAGGTCAGCTGAACAGGGTCTACTTGTTGTCCCGAAAAGTAAATTAAAAACTAAACTAAACGTAGCTCCTTCCCCGTGGAATACTTTGCCACTGACCATACGATCTGCGGATTCTGTGGACATTTTTAAAAACGAACTTAAAACATTTCTTTTTCTACA
>CM076978.1:33415295-33492795 GCA_039105355.1 Benthosema pterotum | reverse complement strand
TCTCCAGTTTGTTCATCTCAGCCGCTGCCTTGTGTGAGAAGTTGCTGTATCGAACCTCACCCAGAGTAGTCCCTAGTATATGTAGAGGAAGATCGATGTACCAGCCCTAATCACTGTATATACTGTATGTCCCTGCCCAAAACCTGAAGAAGAATGCACTTGAAGGTTTGTTTCATTCAATATAGAAAAAAACATTGATATAAATATTGGTATTATTACCTGTCAAACAGAGTTGTTTTACCATGACCAGCGATAGCAGAGACCATATCACACAAGGCGTGACAGAAAACCAGGTAAACTCTCTGTTTTTCAGTGAGAGCTTCTCGAATCCAGGTGACATCATAAGAGCCATTTGATGTCGTGAAGAAGAGTGGGTGTTTGGTGCCTGGGCTATGCACTAACATTACAGTACGTCTGTGTCAACTGCCCGTACCAGAAAATATAATATATGCAATGCATGTCCAACTATGTGAAAATACGTAAAACTAGTCAAAGCTCTTACTTTTAAGAGAGTCATAGCTAATAAAAGTATGTATGTTACTGACAAGGCAGACAATTGCTCTCACAACTAAATTGTCAGCATCAGTGTCACTTGGCTCCATAGTGATGTTAAGCTTCCAAAATGTTTAAGAGAGGAGGTGAATGAGCTGACTGTTTTTCTGGCATTTGTTCAAGAAATTTGCTTTTGGTGTTCAGTGTATGAGATCTGGTGGTTGATGGTGGATGGCTTCTCTATATGGTGAGAACAAGGTCGGACTTGGCAGGAGATTGCCACCAGTGACCTAAGCTACTTGCAGCATCTTGGCCGGAACTCTCATCATTGTGGTCTTTGATGGTTACAACTTGCCAAAAGATCATGATCACATTCGCCATAGCAAGAAGTCATGCTATGATGTCCAGATTCAACCAGATCTGATACACTGGGCACCAAGAGCAAAGTTCTTGGACAACTGCCACAAAAAGAGTCAGCTCATTCACCTCCTCTCTTCAATATTTGGAAGCTTAACATCAACGTGGAGCCGACTGACAATGATGCCGACACTTTAATTGTGAGAGAGCCATTGTCTGCTGCTACAGGTGGCTCTTTGGAAAGGTGGAGCTTTGACTAGTTTTATATATTTTATTATTTTTGCATAGTTGGGCATGCATTGCATATATTATTATATTTTCAGGTCCAGGCAGTTGACATATGGTAATGTTGGTGCACCATAGCCCAGGCACCAAACACCCACTCTTCATGACATCAAAGGGCTCTATGATGTCAGGAGGATTTGAGAAGCTCTCACTGAAAAACAGAGATGCTACCTGGTTTTCTGTCAAGCCTTCACTGGGTGTGATATGGTCTCTGCTATCGTTGGTCATGGTCAGTGGTCAGCAACCTGCGGCTCAGGAGCCGCATGCGGCTCCAGAACACAGCCCTAGTAGTGGCTCAGTGGCTGTAGCATTATTACATACACACACTGGGGTGATCCACACCAAAATAATATAAACATTTCAGTCACCCAAAACGTGCTGCGCTGTCTGACAGTTGCCAGTTAATGTAGCACTTTAGCCCAGCAGTTATCAGAGGTGGAGCTTTCAATCTGAACCACCCATTTTCAAAGGTTTACTCAGTTTACTTTGTCATTAATATACCTTAGAGATGTTGTGTGGACTAGAAATGGAGTTCTGTAAAACTCCTTTATTTATTTTTTTAATTTTTTTTAGAAACTCCATTTCTGGAGAAAGGTTGTGTTTCACCATGTTAATGATTTTTCTTTGAGGACCTTTTTTTCTGAGAGTGTGCAAATGGAACCAAATGGACCCGCCAGGGTCCATTTGGTTCAGATTTGCACACTCTCAGGAAAAAAATAAATAAATAAAATGCGGCTCCAGACAGATTTTGAATTTAATTTTGGGTCGAAAATGGCTTTTTCAACATCTTGGGTTGCCGACCCTGGTCATGGTAAAACAATTCTATTTGACAGGTACTCATACTAATATTTTGGGCTGGTACTGTGATCTTCCTCTACATGTACCAGGTACTACTCTGGGTGAAGTTCGATACAGCAACTTCTCATGCAAGGCAACGGCTGGGATGATCAAACTGAGAATCTACCTCCAACAGAGAGTGCCTCAGCACAATATTCGCTCCGTGCCTACCTACAGACTTGTGACTGGCTCCTTCTACAGAGCATGTCTCCGGACGGATGGACAGTTCCAGTTCCAACTCTGGACTCCATGGCTCCTGAAGAGCTGCTCCAGTTTGCAAGCTGCAATTGCCATGGAGATTGCAGCAGTCAACGATGCAGCTTCAGGAATAATGACGTCAAGTGCATCTCAGCTTGTGAAGTCTGTCAAGGCATTACCTGCTATTAAGAATATATACATATACTGTATAAGAATGCTATTCATGATGAAGGCATTGAGGATGAATATTCACACATTGACTCATAAAGCATTCCACACAGTGAAATCACTGTTTTCTCTGACCAATGTTAAACGAATTGTAATAAACACAACTTTATGTAAATATAATAAGGTGTGGGGCAGTTTTTCCACTAAGGAAAGGTTGTACTGTAAAACAAATGCTATAAATGAACTCAGAATGATGAAAAAGCCCTAGTTTGACTCCTCACAAGTAACTTGAGGCCAAATTAAACATTTCCGAATTTTAGAAAATCGCCTATTGGTACACCAACTTTGTGCAGTTTTTTATTAGGTTTCCCACAGGAGTTGAATTTCAACTTTTTAGGAGATGTTATTAGACACCTTTAGAAACACATTGGTGAAGAGTTTGCTTGGTAACGAATTTATTCCCAGATATGCCAAATATCTGGTAAAATTCACCTGATGCTCATAGCCCAAACATGTAAGTGTTAATTTACTGGTGTACCAATAAAAAAAAAACTGTGTACTTTGATCTTAATTCCTACTTTTGATATGTATGCTCGATTTTGGTATAGAACTCCACAGAGAAAACCCATTGCGGATGCGCAATAATCTTTTACTTATTTAACCGTCAAGGTTTGCTCTCGTGGCCTCCAAGACAAATCTCATTACTGCACATATACTTGTATTAGTGTTGTTACATAGTCATGCTCTGGGACAAGTTTGCCCCTGTGCACATACAGCCTTGTGCGGTCATGCAATTGATTGGTTCCTGATGCGCAAACAAATAATCAATACCATGTCAGCCTCCCTGTGGCCACTGGTCTGCCGTGTACTCTGAACGCCGGCGTTACTCTCTCTACCCACTCGACCAACAACGAAAAAATACATGTCATCTCCTACAGAGGATAAAAAATGTCCTCTTGACTGCCTGATGATTCAAACCGAATTGCAATGTGCCGGGCCAGTACCGGGAACCCGGTGTGTGTGAGTGGTCAAGGAACACGCTAGTGCACGCCGGTTACCATAGAAATGTACTTCCATGGAGGCAACACAAAGCATCTGTCCCCTGAGACCTGTCCACTACCCAGGAGATACACACATCAAGGCGACATAAGTGCCGAGCTGCACAAAAACAGATACATTTCATCTCATTAAGTGACATCACGGCACACAGGGGACATGCTGGACGAGGCGATAATCAATGTGCTTTCAATGAGTTTTTTGTATTGTATCATCATAGTACACAATTGTCAACTGGAAGGGCTATGACACATACTACTACAAGTTGTGTGTGCACAACTGTGCATGCATGTGTGCATAGCCTACCTTCAGGACTTTCCCTACTGAACTCCTTTAATCCAGGGCCAGTACAGCATTTAGCATTATGGCTTGCTTGGGTCAACTTAGTCAAGTCGACAAAGAAGTTACTTCACAGTTTGCGAAGTAACTTCTATTTAGGTATGTTTCGGTTTGCAAACATATTTGTTCTTAGCCATAGCTCATTATATGTAGAGACTACGGAGGCAGTCTGAGAGTCTGAGGATAAGTAGGTCACCAGTTTAGACACTTGAACTGTGCCTGAGCACGAAAGACACAGAGCCCTATATGCACTATAAGCTGCATAGATGGAGATTTCCGTCCTTAAAGAGTCTCGCAGTGCATCAAGAACAGTGATTAATAAAAAAGACAGATTAGTTAATCCAAAATGGAGCTCCGGAAAGTACTATATGATCTTGCCTGGTTTTCGACAGACCTGCCCGTAAATCGGTTGATGCGTAATCCAAAGTCATCGGGCCCCATACTAACCTATGGGGAGAAAAAAGTTTGAAGATTAATAACCCCTGATCTAAGCCAAATGCAATTAAATTCTAATCAAGCACTCATTTTTGACGGCCTATAGCGGCACAATCATTAGTCGCGGTAGGAAGTACATGACCTCCCTTTGTTCCCCATCGTTGGTTCTTTGACTAGTCTTAGCCACATCTGCTATAAAGTCGGGTGACGTCATGTGCGAAACTCTGTCCGGATGGAAACGATCATGGGGCACCGATTTAATGGTTCCCAATAGTCGTGGCAGTTTAAAGAGTTAAGTGAAGGTGGAGGAGTGTGTGGTCAATAGAATTTGGCCAATCAAAACAGCCACACCCTCAGTCACGTAGACATAAATGTAGAGGATTCTTCCGGCTCTGGGGTGTCTGTATCTCAACAGGAGGCAACATGGAGGCAATGGGAGGCGAATTGGCCATAGCTTTCCCGAGATTCCTTGCGAAGCATAGCGTATGCTAGGGGACGTTCGGTATAGGCTGATCAGAGGCGTGACTCATGTTTCCCAGCAGCACTTGCCTTCAGAATTCTGATCGACTTCCTCCTCCTGCTGGTGATAGGTTGCTCCAACGGGCCGTAGTGACCAATAAAGCATCTATATAGATATTTTAATATCCATGTTAAGTCATAAGACCTGGCGCTTAAGACATGCAAAATAGGACCCGATTAACCCCTAACTGTTCTCCAGGGGCCATACTACTAATGGAAGCCACTTCTGGTCATAATTAGAATGGGTAAATGAAGTGACACCCGTGGCTCTGTCTAGACTCTGGATACAATAAATTTAAGAAACACGAGATTAGTTTTCAAGAGATGCAGATGGTTTGCTTTTAGTGATGCACTGGATATTTCGGCTGCAGAACATATTTGGCAGAGCATGGCTAAAAACGCATTTTTGTTATTAGTTTTTACTTTATTCTAAAATAATGGTACTTTTATATGTTTTGTGGTCTACATATATATTTATCCAAGTCATTTACTATAGATTATTTGTTGCTGTTATTTTTGCTTTTGTCAGTTATATTAAGAAGTTGTGTTAAAAATACCTTTATTAATAAAAATGGCTTAAAGATTTAAGAATGCATTCGGTTATGGCTCAAATTGTCAGAAAATAAATCGCTGAATATTGTATGCAATTTATGCTTTCAAAAGTGCTGGATAAATATTTTATGGACCTATACCAGTGATTATTGTTTTTGCAAAATCGAGTATTTTCATATTCAGATATTTGGCATTGGGTTTCCAGACAAATATTTTCCGATATTTGGTTTTCGGACAAGAATTCCCCTTTTGGTGCATCCCTAGTTTCTTAATCTTTTTTAAGCTACAAAATTTGCCTATATGGCTATGCATACTTCAGGATTCCAATTCAAATATAGTAAAAAGTAGCCGATCCACAAGGTCAAAAAGAGGAGTTGTTGCTACAACAGCAATATGCAATGTGTCCCTCTGGACTGAGTGTAGAATTATAGTGCCCCTCGCCATCTTCAAAGTTGCCCAGTGCTATGGCGTTTCAATTCATGTTAAATGAACAGAGGATTTTTCAGTGCTGTTTATCCTCATCCCTCAGTCCTTAGTTATGTAAAAGCACTGAGCATTTCATCATGCTTTCCGATTGGAAAGACTCTTTTTCTTTACTTGTAAGGACTGTGTGCGTTTCATTATTTATAACCTTGGCAGAGCACACACACATCTATCCGGGACCATTAAGGATACACAGTAAAAAATAAATAAAAAAAAACACGTCATTTTAACTGTCTGATAGAATAAAACAAAAAAATGGACCCATGGAGGATTTAGTGGTGATATTAGTGCCATCATGTTTCATTTTCCTATGCTCTAGTCTGAATGAATCAATTTTGACATGTAAAAGTAAAAAGTTATTTCAGAATATTGTGCTTTTCTGTTTTTTGCAACCTTATTTTACCTACCATTTTCCATTAGGTTCCAACTGTGTGTGAGTGTGTGTGTGTGTGTGTGTGTGTGTGTGTGTGTGTGTGTGTGTGTGTGTGTGTGTGTGTGTGTGTGTGTGTGTGTGTGTGTGTGTGTGTGTGTGTGCGCGCGCGCGCATGTGCACGCGCGCGCGCGTGCACATGTTTTTGGAATGAATTAATAAATAAATACTACATGCAATTTGTCTTGACATAAAAAATGATTTGTTATGGATTGCATCATTAAAGAGTGTCTTAAAGAAAAACTTCACCACTTTTCACCACATTAAGAGCTTGTTGTGGCACACGAAAATAGAACAGAAAATAGAACAAGATATCAACAGATAACGATGTACAGTATCTCTATCCTTTGTGGGTGGGAGGGGTGGACTTAAGGAAAGTAATATAGTAATATTTAATATATTACACTATTTAAGGGGTCCTAAGTAAAGTAAATATCTTTACTTTACTTTACTTGTAAAGATACTCTTAACACTGTTAAACACAAAGTTAATAGATTTAGAACACTTTCCTGGGGGTCTTATCAGTGTCTCTGATGTCATCATACAGTAAAGACCCTCAGGAAAGGGTTCTATATCTGCTAAATGACTCCCTTTAAATCTGTTTCTATTTTGAAATGCAGACACAAATACAAAAGCAGGGGGATAGGAATAGGTTTGAGGCAAACCCAAGAGAAGCAAATGTTTTTTTGTTTTCGTTATCATTACCATAAAGTAGCCATGTTGCTACTGGTGCCACATTTAGAATGACCTTAGTCCAGAGTAAAGACAAAACAATTAAAATCTAAAGGCTGGGTGACAAAGAAAGTCAACCGACAGTAAAAAAAAAAAAAAAAAAAACTTTTAATTGCAGCCATCTGTTCTGCTGTGTTACTGAGCGGTGCTGTCCGGGATGAACCAGCACTCCCGTGAGAACTGTTACCGTAGTCACTTTCCATCACATAGACAAAATAAACACAACAAAAAAAATAAAAAAAGCACTGATCCTAACCTTGGGGAGATTGCTTCTACCCCTTCCTGCTGTTCCCTTACAGCAGAGATGTCCACACAGAGACCAGCCCAGTGGCAACATCAGAGGAGAAGCAGCCCCAAGAACAACACAAACAAACCACAGACAGCCTTACTGACAATACACGGAGATCAATCATCATTGCTTAAAGGGGAACTCCACCCATTTTCAACATTTTAATATGTCATTAATATACCTTAGAGATGTTGTATGGACATGGACATGATAAAAGTTCCCCAAATTCTGTATTTCCTAAAAATGGAGGTCTTAAAAAACATTAACATGGTGAAATATATCTGATGACATCATCAAGATGTATTTCACCATGTTAATGATTTTTCTTTCAGACCCCTTTTTCCTGAGAGGGTACAAATGGAACCAAATGGACCCACTAGGGTCCATTTGGTTCACATTTGTACCCTCTCAGGAAATTTTTGAAAATGGGTGAAATTCCCCTTTAATGTAGCAAATAACACTGATGAATGTGGCAAATTGAAAGCTCTCATGCGTTATAAATTTGAATAGTTCGAATCTAACCCTACCTCACCTCCACTCTATTGGCTCATTATCAAACTTCTGGAGACTGCTGTGCTTTGATTGTCTGAAATTCTTTACAGTTTCGACATGTTGCTTGACTCATGTGGAACCCTTGTGTCACTTTGACTAGTAAGCTCCACCCTCGGATTGCTTAATTGTGCATATTGCTTACTGCCGTCTTATGGGTTGTTTCATTGTTGAGTTGTATGGGTTGTTTCATCTGGATAGCTCAGTTAGTAGAGCGCCAGACCTCAGAACATAAGGTTGTGGGTTCAAGTCCCACTACTGACAATACAAAGTGTGAGTCTCCAAGAACCATGCCCTGCTCCCACAATGATGTATTTCTCAAGTTTAGGCTTCCATGTTTCTATGGCTTATCTGTGCATATATTTTGACTGCTTATTGCTGCTTGCTTGGTCCCGTCTTATTGCTGCTTGCAGCTATATGTATTATTATTTTTATGCTGTATAGACTATTACACTTGTCTGGAGATTAAATGTAGGCTATGATTTGGTGATTTTACAGCCAAGTGAACAATCTGTTATTTCCACTATGAACATGTAACATTTGGGAGGCAGGCTTAAAGGCAAATAGAGGCAACTTTTTAGTCAAAAATCAAAATAGGCCATCACGACAGAGGCTGTAGCCACCTGCTACACTCACCTCCCTTTTGACCTCCTTCCACAGGGAAACCCGATCCGGGTCACTCACGGCACCAATGTAACGCCCGGGATTCGAACCCGGGTCTCCCACGTGAAAGTCCAACATCTTAACCACTAGACCAAGAGGACATCCCTTTGTTCCAGGGGCAGATACTAGACTTTGGAGGCCATCACGACAGAGGCTGTAGCCACCTGCTACACTAATTTGTGAGGGGGGTTTGTGGAGTGAGCTCAGTGTTTTAGCCAATCACAGCACAGCAGTCTCCAGCAGATTCATAATGAGCCATAGAGTGGAGGTGAGGTGGAGTTAGTTTCTTTATTTAAAAAAATGTGCTTACAAATGGTGTTTGCACACACTAAAGTTGTCTCTGTTAACTTTAATAAAGAGGCACAGAGTCACTCACTACTCACTGGACATGTGTCTCTTGTGTTCACTCCAGCATACTGTACTTTGTCTCTCTCTCCCACTTATTCCCATAACAATACAACAGCATATCCACCATTGAGACAGCTGTGGCACAATTACTGCAACATCTCTCTGCCACATGGGCAGCAGTGCACAATAAACATGCACCATCATCCCGGAGGAGGTTAGCAACATCCTCATGCTTAACAGGATGAGCACGCACGCACGCACGCACACGCACACACACACACACACACACGCCAGAATAACTTAACAATTCTAGTTCTCATTATTCACAATCTAACAAATGGAGGTGGCATGCAACACAGCTGTATGCTTTATGCATTTATTCATGCCTCCATGGTTGTAAGAGTATACACAAAAGTATTGGCAAAATATACTTAAATTGCAGTATGCAGAATGTGTTCGAAAAGGTTTTCAAACGATGCAAAATATTTGTTTTAAAATATCAGATCTACAAGCTCAAAATGTGTTGCATTGCCGACATGTGAGGTACCGTAAAGTACTTCTAGCCAGAGTGCCAGACTATTGAAAATTGAGGTGGCCAATCAGGACACAGTATGCAAACATAATATTTCAATACTGTGTCCTGATTGGTCACACCAGTTGTCTGGAGTAGGAAGTGGGTGCACAATTGAGCGATTCCAAACCTATCTGCTGACAGACTGGCTTTAGCCAGGATACAAATACTTACCATAAGTAACTAACCATAATTGTATGGTTTAGAAATAATAACAACAACCAAACTCTCCAAATTAACCTTAGTAACTAAGATGTAGGCTGGAGTGGAGTAGAAGTGAACATTGAATATTGGAAATAATCAAGTAAAATCCCTATATTGTACTCAAGTGGCCTATATTACTAGAGTAATTGTTTACAAGACAGAGCATCTGCTGTCTTTGTTGCACGACACCATTGTATGATTTGAGAATATATTAAGCATATTCTACAATTGTATTTTTTGAAATGAGGTGGTTGTGCATGGAAAACAAAACATGATGGAAATTACATGAGAGCAGAAAGACAATGTTGCACAGTAGGCCTAGTCGTAGGCTAGTGAATGTGATTGTGGTGGGGGATAATTAATTGACTTGGGGGGGGGGGGGGGGGCATCCATGGCAACATGGGGAATTCAACCTTTTTTGATGACAGATGCAACATGTCCACATGCAAACGTACAAATACGCGCACCAAGCAGGCCTGCTTTAAAAGATGACACAGGAGTCAGGTGATTAGTAAAGTGGTGTTTCATATAGTAACTAAATACACAAGTGCTGTCTTTAGCTGCTAAAATGCTCATGCAGAGTAGTTTGCTTTGATGTCAAGTTTGGCTTTGCACCAGCAAACATGCTGTAATTAACTCCCAATTCTAACCAGCAGAGGGAGCTGTTGCAACATCAATATTTCCAGTTTCATGCTTGAAGCTTTGTAAACCTTCAGTGGGTTTAAATCAAGGTTCATGGTTGTTGTGTAGAAGAGCGGAACATGTCAGATGTATTTTTGTTTAGCTTCCATTTGTTTGCCTTCTTTCAGACATTGCAGCAGCATAGATAACAAAAAGCCACAAGCGACAAAAACAGAGTGATAAAAAACCAAAAAACAAAAAGCAGACTATCAGAGATGTTCCTCACTTTATAATTTCTGACAGAGGTAGCCTATAGATTAACATAGAAGAATATGGGCATGTAGGTATAATAATACTGGCAAATCTATTTCACACGAGGTTAGGAACATAGGAACTTAATGACAGATGTTTTATAGTTGAACGATGCCTTTACGATCTGTAAATAGTTTTGTTTACTGTGCTGGAAGTCTCTGCGATGTTTGTTTCCAAGTAACTGTTACCAAGGCCGCATTGTTACCTCTAACCAGCTACTTATAGGAAAGAACAAAGACTTTGACGTTGATATTCCGGATTTGTTTTTATATAAACTGCAATAAGTAATAATCATTCATATGTTTGGAAATATTTGTCAATTTATGTTAACACAAACTGTTTTGACATATACATAGGTTATGGAATATTTCTCTACGATGATAACCACAACATTTAACTTTGTTCCCTGCAATTATCTGACGGGCGAAGATATTTACTTTTATCAAAGATTATGAAAACCTCCATCTATCTTGTATTATTTAAAACGATTTTCCCTCATGAGGTTTTGCAACATGAATTTCAACTTTTTAACCAGTCGATCATTGCCCCACAATTACACACCAATTATCTCTGTAGTATGTGTCACTATGGAACTGGTTAAACAATCTCTTTCCCTCACCCTCTCTCGTCATGACAACCTACTGTCTCAGACAGACTAGTAGAAAACACTGCACTAACTGCAGTCTGTCTGAGCGTTGGCTAAGAAAGAAAGACTTGGGCAGAGGAAGAGTTGGGTTGTAGGGGGCAAAGTTCATAACAAGAGGTCGGTGTCCTGGACTCCCTGGTGAGGTAGGTCAGAGACGCCTAATCGCAATTGTTAAATGTTTTTAAAGTCATTCCTTTGTAGATTTGTATGCTTTGACACATCTGCCAATTGCTCTTTTTGTTTATGAAGCAGATAGAAATATACAAATATACAGGTGCTGGTCAACGAATTAGAATAATTTGAAATAGTGCAACCTTAAAATCTTTGAATGCATTTCTTGTGCAGAAAGCAAATCAGGTGTTCACCGCACCTGTCCTACTTGTTAGAGTAATCACAGAACTGTTACCTGTAAAAAAAATTGCTCAGCTGAGCTTTCCAAAAGGCCCATTTAGGCCATTTAACTGTGACACTGTTGTTTCATTGAATTAGAATAATGGAGAAACCGTTTCATTGAATTAGAATAGTTTTTATTATAATTAGAATCATCATTTTCTCAGTATTTTGTGGCTGCCCCCTTGGCTTGTATGACTGCCTGAAGTCTCCGTGCAGGGGTTGACACTAAGGTCTCCAAGGCACTTGCCCATCAGGCAAGTGCAAATCAGGTTCTACTTGTCCTCAGGTCATGGTCACTTGCCCCCCAAAAATATATTGTAAATTTTGTTTTTAAGTTTACTTCCTACTTGGGTGCTTTCAACAGGTGGTCCGGGGACCACCAGTGGTCCCTGAGAGGGTTCCAGGTGGTCCCCAGCTAAGTTGGTTAACCAGATGTAACTCTTGAGAGCGTAAAAATGAAACCAAATGGACCCTTGCGGGTCCATTTGGTTTCATTTTTACGCTCTCAAGAGTTAAAATTCATCATCTTAATTAGCCCATAGTGGCCACAGACCCAGTGGTCCCTGACCCCAGCAAAATGAGAGTTTGGAACCAAATGGACCTGGGAGAGAGATAGGTAGAGAAAGCAGGGAAAGACACAGAGGCAGAGTGCAATGACTGCCTTCAAGACAAATTTATCTTGTGTTGTCTTATAGTGCACGAAGTTGCACACTTGCCCGATCGGGCAACCAGGTAGCAGTCTTCACTTGCCCCACCATTTTTTTTACTTGCCCCGGGCAAGCGGGCAAGTGTTAGTGTCAAGCCCTGTCCGTGGCATCGATTTGAAAAACTAGCTATCTCTACCTATCTCTCTCCCAGGTCCATTTGGTTCCAAACTCTCATTTTGCTGGGGTCAGGGACCACTGGGTCTGTGACCACTATGGGCTAATTAAGGTGATGAAGTAAAAATGAAACCAAATGCACCCGCAAGGGTCCATTTGGTTTAATTTTTACGCTCTCAAGAGTTACATCTGGTTAACCAACTTAGCTGGGGAACACCTGGAACCCTCTCAGGGACCACTGGTGGTCCCTGGACCACCTGTTGAAAGCACCCAAGTAGGAAGTAAACTTAAAAGCAAAATTTACAATATATTTTTGGGGGGGCAAGTGACCATGACCTGAGGACAAGTAGAACCTGATTTGCACTTGCCCGATGGGCAAGTGCCTTGGAGACCTTAGTGTCAACCCCTGCATGGAGACTTCAGGCAGTCATACAAGCCAAGGGGGCAGCCACAAAATACTGAGAAAATGATAATTCTAATTATAATAAAAATTATTCTAATGCAATGAAACGGTTTCTCCATTATTCTAATTCAATGAAACAACAGTGTCACAGTTAAATGGCCTAAATGGGCCTTTTGGAAAGCTCAGCTGAGCAATTTTTTTTTACAGGTAACAGTTCTGTGATTACTCTAACAAGTAGGACAGGTGCGGTGAACACCTGATTTGCTTTCTGCACAAGAAATGCATTCAAAGATTTTAAGGTTGCACTATTTCAAATTATTCTAATTCGTTGACCAGAAATATACACCTGTAAATGTTATGGGTTACTTGTATGATAATGCCAAAAACACATTAATCACAATTACTTGTGTTACAATTAATTGCCAAATGCAACTTCATGATTCCTATAGCTACCAACTAGTTTTCTTTTGGATTTTTTGTTTACCATGCAGAAATGCAGCACTGGGCATATTATCAACCATTGCTTCCTGCCGGGAACAGATACTTGCAACAAAAATGGGACAAGGCCTCATATGATATACACAGGAGAAAGGTAAGTGTAGTGATCCCAGCTAGCCATTTCTAAAACCTCAGCTCTGTGCTGTAGTCACTACAGCACAGACGTGCGCACACACACAGTGTGTGTGTGTGTGTGTGTGTGTGTGTGTGTGTGTGTGTGTGTGTGTGTGTGTGTGTGTGTGTGTGTGTGTGTGTGTGTGTGTGTGTGTGTGTGTGATCTAAACATCTAAATGTTTCACTTTAGTTAAAAATTAAGTGCATTGCAGTGTCAGACAGTTGGCAGGAATTGCATCAAGTGCTACCCATGCAGCTCGTAATACCTTAAAAAACAGAAAAAGAAAAAAAGAAAAACAGTATTATTATTTTATGTATTTTTCTTGTCCAGGTGAAATCAGCTATGGCAACAATTAATACCAGTGCCCCAAGAACATATGATCATCTAGCTCTAAACAGTAAGAAACAGAAGGTAATTACAGTCATTCTTATGTCCACAAGGTGGCAGCGATAACTTGTGTTTTTCACTAAGCGTTTACACTTCTAATGCATCAAGCATTAGATTATTTGGAAGTGTCATAAATTGTGTCATGTCAATATAACTCCCACATCAAGCTTGAAGAAGAGCAGGCTATGAAGACCCACAGAGAAAACGTTATGCTTCTGGGGAAAATATCCCACATAATGAGGACCACTGGACAGATTGACAACAGAAATCACTATGAAAGGAAAAGGTTGGCGCACGCACACACACGCACACGCACACGCACACACACACACGCACGCACGCACACACACACACTTTACTTTTCGTGTCAGTCTTGGCAGAGAGAAGAGACAGCAGGAGCTGTTACGCATCACAAAGCAGAACCAGGAGATCCAGTTCCGTCTGAACCAGTGCAAACCGTTCTATAGCGCGTTGGCCTGGCATGAAGACTGGCTCAAGACCCTCCAGTTAATGGACAACATTGCGCTTTACCCACGAGGAAGGGCACATGAGCCAAAGGTGATGTACTTTGCCATTTAATTTGAATATTAGGCCAATATAGCCCACATTACACCCCACAAAATTATAATATTTTAGTATTTTTTATATATTATTTCATGTAGGTCATAGGTTTTGAACTGGTGGCCAATTTATACAGGTACAAGCTCCAAATGTGTGAGTCTGAACTAATTTTAACCAAAATAATAGGGGTGGGACGATTCACTTTCCTCACAATACTCAATATCGATATTTAGGGTGCCAAATCAATTCATATTGCGATTGTTAAACATGTTAAGATTTGATTCGGACATTTTAAAACAATTCTAAACAATATGGACCATGAAAAGTTCAATCATACACTTCAAAGCAGCCAGATAATCGTCAGTCAGTCTTTCTGACATAAAAAAGATCAATATATCGATTCGAAATTGATATATACAAAACACAAGTTAAGCATTGCTATGTCTAAGCAACACAATTTTAACGTTACACTGGGTATTGTTATAATAAGCTCTATCTGGCTATTTAATTCAGTCAATACACGTTGAGGACATGGTACTGCTGGTTCAGCAGCCAATGTTATGTTATCAGTATCACAGTAATGTTGCTCACAGTACCATGATCTCGGTTGCAGAATTCATCCAAATGTCAAAGACGCAGCCAGAGCAGCGACACTGGTGGCCGAGAGAAGACTAGTCATGAAACGGCAGAAACCTCTGACAACAAAACCATCAACGGCACAGGAACATGTGAGCCGAGGGAACAGGCGAAGAAAAGCAACAAGCAGCCGGAGGCATGCGGGACACGCCTCGCACCAAAAGCCACGTCCGCCTCATCTGATGAGTGTGGTGCGTCCGAAAGAGCAACAAACATCCCAGACAAACAGCCCCGTACATCTGAAAGCAGTTCACCTTTGTCCGACAGATCTGAAAGGTCAAGCCATCCTCACACACCTCACACAAGCAGGCCATACACCCCCGAAACACACACACTGAAGGATGGAACCGCTGAATACAAGGACACGAGTGAGGAGGATTGAGATGTGTGGACTTTTCACAAAAAGAAAAGGGTATACAGTAGGTTGGTCTCATGAATAGCTTCGAGGCTGAAAATGTCATGTCTACTATGGTGTAAGGAATCTTGCATTTTTTTTAATCCAGCCAGGCCTTGGGAGCAACCACTCTCAAGGCCTGGCTTTGTCCCTATGTACACGTGTACCCCTGTCTGCTACCATGTTTAGCGTAACAACAGGGAGTGCCGTTTGACCAATACAGAATTACACACATCGCCACTCAGTTCACATGTTTGTGCATGTGCACTATCTATATTGACCTAGGCCCTGCCCCTGGTGTTAGTGAATGGATGTGCGTGCTCCACTGTATTTTTGAAGTGCTGCCAAGCACTTCCCTTAGACGATTTACAAGATGTGCGTGTGTGTGTGTCTGTCTGTCTGTGTGTGTGTCTGTCTGTCTGTCTGTCCCTGCCTGCATGCGTGGAGTCATGTTGATGTTGCCATGTTCAGAGAAACAAGCACAATGGGACGAAGTGTGTATTGTTGATGTTGCCATGTTCAGAGAAACAAGCACAATGGGACGAAGTGTGTTTTAGTATACTGTAGCCACACACGCAGCACTTCATTTCGCACGGGTGTGATTTATTACTGTAATTTCACTAGATTTCACTGCTATTTGGGAATCAGATTAGGACTGGGTGATGTTCTTATTCATAATCGGTGCTGGGCAGTGGGCAGTAACAAATTTTAGATTACATATTACTGTAATATTATTACTTTTGCTCCAAAATGTAAAGTAACGAGATTACTCTGCAAAAATGGGTAATAAGTAATGCATTACTTTGCAAGTAACGCCAAGTTACTTGTATAAAATGGGCTTGTTGTTGCATGCAAAAATAGAACAGATTTACAAGCTATCGACAGAGATGTGCACTAGATTGTAGATCCAGTCCACACGCTGCATCCTGCGCACAGTTATGTACACTACAAATCGCTTGCTGTATTTTATTTTTAAATACAAGACCTCAACTTCTTTGAAAACAATTGTGAAAAAGTTTAAAAAGTCAAAGAGACAAATTTCCAAATCTGGTTTTGTTAGTTGCAGGTCTGTTTTGTGATTCAAGGTTAAAATGTTCCCATTGCTTCTCTCTGCTCCTTTTATTTTATTTTATTTATTTTTTATCTAAGAAAGACATGTACAATGTTGGATTTTGTTGGCTTTGTTTTCAGGTGCAGTTTGTGGGATTGGAGACTATTATTTCAATAAATTGGATTCAGTTCTAAAAATAGCTCGCTAAACAGATTATGTTGTACATCTCTATTTTTTCAAAGGTGGGAGTTGAGAACTTGGGAAAGTAATAACGTAATATGTAATATATTAGTATTCGATTTCAGTAATAAGTAAAGTAATGATATTACTTTGTCTAAGGGGTAACGAGTAAAGTAAAGAAGTTACTTTCCTAAGTAATATTGAGCCTACTGGGATAGGCTACTGACTAGGACTAGGACTAGGATGAATCAATGTTTTGTATTGAGTGATGCTGGGAATGTACTGTAATTCTACAAAATGTACAGTACAGTAGTGTCAGTGTGTAGCCAAATTATTATTATAACAACAACAACAACAACAACAACAACAGGGCTTTCTAAAGTGGGGCCCGATTGGATTTGGTTCCGAGTTAAAATATTGTACTGTAAAATGTACATTTTATAATACATATTGGCAGGGGTGTAGTGGAGGGGGGACGCGGGGGGACGGCGTCCCCCCACTTCTCACATCTAAAATATTTTTGGGTCTGAAAAAAATCATTAGCATGGTGAAATACATCTTGATGACATCATCAAGATGTGTTTCACCATGTTAATGAGTTTCCTTTTTTCTGAGAGTGTACAAGTGTACACATTTGTACACTCAAATGGGGGGGATTCCCCTTTCTCCCCTTTCTCAAATGGGGGGGATTCCCCTTTCTCCCCTTTCTCAAATGGGGGGGATTCCCCTTTCTCCCCTTTCTCAAATGGGGGGGATTCCCCTTTCAGAGGCGTCCCCCCACTTCTAAAAGTACCACTACAACACTGCATATTGGGATCTCATCTAAGGAGATAGAAATGCCTTTAAATGCACTTTTAAAATGGTTGATAATCATCATCACCATCAACCATCATCATCATCAACCTTTATTTAAATACGGAGTACAATTGAGGGGCATTCCCTCATTTTCAATGTAGCCGAATACAACAAAAATCGCTGCTAGCGTCATGAAAATGTTAATACTTACGTGGGTTCCTGGCATTCTATTCAAATGGGGATCCACCATAGGGTCCGCAGGCTAATTAGTGTCCATTTCGGGGTCCTTGACGTGGAAAAATTGGGGGCACACCACACTGTTGTAGTTCAATAAATAATGCTTTGAGTGGAACTGTTACATGCAGTTACGGTTTCCGGACGACAGCATTCAGCAGAACACACAGTCGCTAGAAGAGAGCGTTAAACTCTATGGAGGAGAGTTGCGATATTGAGGGGGCAGAAACAGCCTGGTCACGTGGTTCGTGTACTTGCACGAGCCCGTTAACTCGCGCGAATGCTTGTCCCAATCCGCGGTCCCCATTCTCAATGGAAGTCTATGTCGAAGAGCCGCCGTTTCACTGGCCCCATGAAGTGAACGAAGTTTGCGCAACGATGTCTATACTCTAGGTTCAAGTCGCCGCAGAGAGAGAAGCCGCGGGTTTGATTTCACGGCTGCTAACTGGCTAGCCCAGAGTGCTTAGTTTCTTTCATAGTTTAATAATGGCACACTTTTAATATTCAAAGGGACAACCGTATCAAAAGACACAATGAATCTCGATAGACTTCGAAAGCGAGTACGGCACTACATTGATCAAGTAAGCAAGACGACTGACTTCCTTCTGTAGTTTCTGTAGCTAACTGTTAGCCAGGCTAGCAAATGAGCGCTAACATACGGACAGTCCCAAGTGACTTCGGTCCCGGACGTGTAGTCCCAGGTGGTTCAGACGATCGGTCCCACCCGATTATATTTCACGTATTATCATATACGATCGCTCCCACCCGATTATATTTCACGTATTATCATACACTGTCCCCTGATAATATTTCACGTATTCGTATCATTTATAGCATATATTATGTATTGGCACACGTATTATTTCTTAACACCACTCCAGTAAGAATAACACTCCTGGATAACACGCGGCAGTAATGCCAGTAACAGGACGTTCTTGGCCAGTAATAGGACTGGTTTGCTAGTCCGGAGTTGTTGGTCGCTCTTTTCTACACGCATAAATGGTCGGGAGTTATAGAATCTACAAGCATAAATGGTCGGGAGTTATAGAAATGGTCCGGAGTTTTCGTTAGCTCTGACCGGAAACGGAAAGAGGATTTATCCACCACTTGTTAAAACGCAACGACAAAGTCGATTCATAGGCTAATAGTCATACTGTAGGTGTGTTTGAAACAATATGCCACTAATTATGTGTCAAATACACACGTACGTAACAAAAAACTAACATAAAAAAGATAACTAGCTCCGTTATATGTCGGTGGGCTCGATAGTCTGGCTAGTGGGACTGTGCCGACCGGGGACCGTCCAGCGTTGGGACTGTCCGTCTGGCAATCCAAATGAGCGCTATAACATTATTACGCGAACAACATAAGACTTACACAACTCGTCTCGATTACACTATGACATTGAAATCCATATCTCCATGTTGTGTCTCTGTGCTTTCAGCAACAGTATCAAAGTGCTCTGTTCTGGGCCGACAAGATAGCATCCCTTTCCCATGGTGAGTGATTGATGAACAGTAGGTCTGTTTGACAGTGGTTCCTAGGGGGGGTCTCACCCAGGGGGTCCCCGAGCCGCAATTTGCAACTTTAATTTCTGTTATAATGGGACGCATACTAGAGTTTTAATACCCTCCATTGACTTCCTAATAATGAATCTGCAAATTAATCTGTAGTATTAAATAACGTTAAACTCACCAACATTGCAGCTGCAGGAAATGATCCTCTTTCTATCTGCAAAGTTTTTGTTTGGTAAAACTCCACCGTAGACATGTTATGAACTACTTTCTGCCAACAAATGATCGCCAGGTGATTCTTTTTCTAGAGTGCTGGAGTTTGGAAGCATCGCTCGTCAAGTCACTGTGTGTACCACCTGTTTAGAATTCGCACATAATGAAGCAGGCAGCAGCGCGACCCGTTCATACAAACGAGTGCTTCCAAACTCCAGCACGTTTATTTATTGACAGAAAGTAATACATAATGTCTACTGTGAATTTTATCAAACAAAGGCTTTGCAGACAGATGGGTTGATTCAAGCTTTCTCTAAAGCTGCATTGTTGGTGGATTTAATGTTGTTTAATACAAGCAGAAGATTGCAATTAAACTTGTTGAAAATCACTGCTGTGATTTTTTTTTTTCCTTTCGTGAGCCTTGGAAATCTCGTGTCATGAGATATAATATATTTTCCAATGGGGGCCCTGTGGGCTAGGAATCACTTATGTTTGGTGCTGTAGCCAGAAGACCTGTTGAGTAAAATATCCACTTTTCCATGAGCTGCACACAGACAAGCTTCTCTCAGGGTGAGGGGCTCTGAATAGCCGCTTTCACAACTCCCCACTCGGCATGTGGAGTTGCTTTACTTACTATGCCGCTTAGTATCTTTTTTTTTTCTCGCTGCATCCACACTCATCTGTTGCCATGAGCCTGGATTTGGGTTGAGTACATGGTGACGCCTCCCAGCCACTCAGCACCTGCCCAGTCACAGTCACCTCCAGGCTCGCAGTAGACCGACACGTGTGGATGCAAGCTTCAGTGCTCCATACATTTTTGCACAGTTACAAGCAACAACATACTTCAGCTTTGTGCATCATTTTGTACATCAAAAAGCATTCCAGTGCAGAACTGGTGTCAAAAAGGCAAGAAACTCCCCATGACTTAAAATAGTCCTATTACCGGTAATATAGTCCCATTACAGTCCCATTCTTCTCGAACAACAAGCCGGTCAATGTCTTATTTGAAAACATAATCTGTTCTCCGTTTTTTATACAGAGGATCCCCAGGACATATATTGGCTTGCCCAGTGCCTTTACCTGACATCTCAGTACCACAGAGCCTCCCATGCACTACGCTCACGGAAACTAGACAAGGTAACGACTGGATAGGAGTATGCACAATTCACAACACACGATAACATGATTCACTATTAGGTAGCCAAGCTTGGACTGAGCATAGCAGCCCAACAAATATGGAGCACATTGATTTGTCCGACTCCAATATGGCAATTTTTATGCCATATGTCGATACGCTACTGATTATATTGTGCATCTCTAGTTGCTTGTGAGTGCTCTGTACTGTCTGAATCTGACACTGTGTTCTAAATGCGATCAGTTTCAAGTCTGACCTAACACTGTCCCTTCCTACACAGCTGTATGGATCTTGTCAATATCTTGCTGCTAGGTGTCACGTGAGTTTTTGGCTTCTTTACTGTTACAATCTTACTAACATCTTGCAAAGATTGCCTGGTCAAGTTGGGTTTATATAGCCTGTTTATGTTTTGTTTTCTGCTGCAGAATTAAGGTAACTTGTAATGGAACATTTTCAGAGAGCTTTAAGTGAATTCACATTTTCTTTAGTATGCTGCCAAAGAGTTCCAGCAAGCCTTGGACATTCTCGACATGGAGGAGTCGGCCAGTAAGAAGCTCCTGGACAGGAGTGGGAAGGAGGACAACGGGTTACCAGAATCTGCCAAGGATTGGGAGATGTCCCCTGCCTCTGTAAGTCCCAGCAATACATTAAGCACAGACTAGACTGATTGCGTTTAGCTACAGTATATACCCATGGAATCCATTCTGAGAGAACACTATTGGGCTGTCAACAGTTTAAGGGCGTATGACTGCATCTAGCAGCTAGATTCAATCCATGTTTTGGCTAGATTCTAGCTAAAACATTGATTGTTAGATTGTTCAGACGTTGCTATTGCATAACATGGATAGCAAACTCCCATCTCCGGGGGGTGGGAGTACATACACTCCTTAGAACAAGTTAGGGAAAGGTTGACAGATAACATACTGTAGATTCAATGAATAAAATGGTAAATAATGCATTTACAGTATATAGTAGCTTTATCCAATTGTTCATTACAATTCAATTTTCAATTCAAAGGAGCTTTATTGGCATGAGAAAACATACGTTTACATTGCCAAAGCAAGAGTCACAAAACAATACAGTTATGCTACATTGCATTGTTTTATAACAGATTATAACATATTATAACAGTGCATATAACTTCCTTAACTCTTTTTTTTCATACACTAACATTTTATTGCTACCTCAAGACAGATCATGCAGAATAAGAATAGAACAGACAAATTTACTATCTATTTAAATGTAGCAGTTCTGTTTACATGGGAAAGTCTGGATAGTACAGATCGTAGTCCTTAGTGTGGTTGAGTTCCATTGGCCAATCTTCTTATGTCGCAACAGTGCACAAATCTTGCTGCTGTGTTTGCGCATTGTTGTATTTCTCCCAATAGTTATGGAAGTTTTCCCTCGTTGGTCATAGTTTCGAACTCGCGTTTAGTGTGTGCGATTTGTGGGAAATATGTGTCTCTGATGTCTTGGTATAAGGGGCAGGTGGTTAGAAAGTGTAGCTCTGTTTCGACCACATTTTGTGTGCAGTGACTGCATAATCGTACTTCATTACATTCACACTATTAGAGTTTCAGTGTCTTACTGAAGGACTTCAACACTAACTCTGACTGGTAATGTTCCGGTTCCCCATGCGGCTGCTCTACCCCTGATCCACCACTGCCTGTTAGGGCGCACCTTGAGAAATATGGGTTTTGTTTCTTTTATGTTTAGCAACCACCCCCAGCACCACCACCACTCCTTTTATCCTCTCTCACCACTTGCCGTCTTCTCTCAGATCAACAGTTCCATCTGTCTACTGCGGGGGAAGATCTATGATGCCATGGACAACCGTCCGCTGGCCACCTCCAGCTACAAAGAGGCCTTGAAACATGACGTCTACTGCTTTGAAGCCTTTGACCTTTTAACGTCCCACCACATGTTGACGGCGCAGGAAGGTGAGGCTGAGGCAGGGGTTTGTTTTTATATGTACCTAACCTGTATTGAATGGCTCCTCCTCTCCTTTAGCTGTCAGTAACCCTCTGGTATATGACTTGTTTTGAAAAAAAGTCTTGTTTTATGGTCCACTAGAAAAAGACTTCTTGGATTCACTCCCTCTGAGTCAACAGTGTACTGACGAAGAGGAGGAGTTGCTGCATTTCCTCTTTGAGAATAAGTTAAAGAAGGTACAGTCTGGTCATTTGTATATCATCTCTGACAACTGTTTAATGTTTTGTGACATGGATTTTTATTTTTTACTTAATTTCCATTTTTACGATCTCAATTACACCCAGAAAACCCCAACTTTGAATATTCAGTGGCTCTTCTGTGGTTCTGCAGTAGGGGTTTGGAACGCTTTCGACTTCGCTTTAGACAACAGTGAAAGGTTTAGGTTGTTTTGGTGAAATTGAGCTAAAAAAAAAAACTAAAAAGAAAACCCTTTCCTGAACAATTTACATTTTGGAGTTAGCTGTTTTTTCCCCGACAGCAGAGTGATTATGCGAGCGACATTATTTCCTAACTTGGTCAACTTCCAAATATCCAGCCTCGCTTTTCATAATTTGTCCGACAAGAGGACCAGTAGCCATGGCAACATGTTGCTCGCCAATGTTGCAGATCCTCGGTGTTCATTTATCGTTAAGTTAGCGCTAATTGAAATGCTAATGTGATCGTGGGGCCTCTTTTTTTGTTGTTGTTGTTCCAGTCATCGGTCTTCTCTCTGCCTATACTGCATTCCCTTCTCTCCATTGTCCTCAAGCTCATTTTCATACTCCACCTGTGCGTCTGTCTGTCTTTGCAGTATAACAAGCCTAGTGATCTGGTGGTGCCAGAGATGGTCAATGGGCTCCAGGACAACTTGGATGTAGTGGTCTCTCTTGCCGAGAGGCATTATTACAACTGTGACTTCAAGATGTGCTACAAACTCACGTCTATGTACGTTTGTATTAATCGCCAGCAACATGGATACAGTTACTGAAAGAGTAATGTCATTATATTAGTATGTAAGACTTTTGTAAGACTTTTGGTTCCATTTTGGTAATCAGATTTAAATCTTAAGTACTGCAGCAGCACTGGAGGCCTACAATATAATCGCAAGTTTGTTTTCTTCCTTTTTTTTCCCTCTTTCTTTCTTTCTTTCTTTCTTTCTTTCTTTCTTTCTTTCTTTCTTTCTTTCTTTCTTTCTTTCTTTCTTTCTTTCTTTCTTTCTTTCTTTCTTTCTTTCTTTCTTTCTTTCTTTCTTTCTTTCTTTCTTTCTTTCTTTCTTTCTTTTTTTTCCCTCTTTCTTTCTTTCAGGGTGATGGTGAAAGACCCATTCCATGCCAACTGTTTACCCGTGCACATAGGAACATTAGTGGAGCTCAGCAAAGCAAATGGTAAAATCTGTCTGCCTAGAAGTATTGCTGTGTCAGGGTTTGCTCTGAAAGAACATATAATATTCAAAGATATTATATATTACACGAGGCATGCACATCTGCTATTTTTCAATAAAACTTCCAGTTTCAGTACATAATGAATTAAATCTCTTATTGTTTTTGCAATTCATTTGCAGAGCTGTTTTTCCTTTCACACAAGCTTGTGGACCTGTATCCCAACAACCCTGTAAGTTGTCCTTCCTCCATATCGACTCCATATCGAGTGTTTAGACCTCATCTTGCTGTTTGGTAACCCACTCAAATCATTACCCCCAGGTGTCCTGGTTTGCTGTCGGATGCTACTATCTGATGGTTGGCCATAAAAACGAACACGCACGGAGATATCTTAGGTGATTATTCACATTCAACAAAGTCATCAGCTTTTTGTGTTTCAGATCTACTGCCTTATATGTTATATACTGCACGGTGTTGGTACTATTAACAAATTAAAGAGGTGGGGGTTTGTATGTCGACTGCAGCAAAGCGACCACTCTGGAGAGGACATACGGGCCAGCGTGGATTGCGTACGGCCATTCATTCGCAGTAGAGAGTGAACATGACCAAGCCATGGCTGCTTACTTCACTGCTGCGCAGCTAATGAAAGGGTGGGTAGCAGTTTTAAGCTCACGTTTGACATTAGCAAATCTACAACTGAGCCATGCAGTTGTCATGTTACTTCAAGAGGTTGCAAATAATAAATTAATACTATTGGGAATGAAAACAAATTAACCGTGATGCCAAGTTTTATAAACCTTTTGATGTCCTCCCTCTTGTCCAGGTGCCACTTACCCATGTTATACATTGGTCTAGAGTACGGCCTGACTAATAACTCCAAGCTGGCAGAGCGCTTCTTCAGCCAAGCACTTAGTATCGCACCCGAAGACCCCTTTGTCATGCATGAGGTGGCTGTCGTCGCCTTTCAGAATGGAGAGTGAGTTACACACACACACGGAACACTCAGGTCAGGCAGGGCGCAGTAGGCCTAGCCTAGGCTATGTGGTTAATTCTCTTGGTGCCGTCCACGCGCTGCTCGTGGATATCCACGTGGAATACCACCGCCGAAAACGCGGACGGCTCGTATCACGCGGAAATGTAGATTTCATTCTTTAATCCAACTATTAGTCCGTGCGCATCGTCTGATGATCATCCCGTTGCTGACTTTCATTTGGGACAGAATTGGGGACAACTTTTTTTTCCCCCGTCCCATTGACATTCATTCAATCCAATGCATTCAAACGGCTCTCCTCCGGTTTGCCCCCTCAATGTCGCTGGCGCATGGGTTAAGCAGCCAGGGCTACACAGCTCTTCCTGACTTGTGAGCCGGATGTTTTGGGGCAGATCGCCAGATGATCGATTTGGCAAGACAACAGACACAGCATAACAGAAACAGCACATCCTGTTTAGGAGATCTGAGCTTCAAAATAAGGGCTTTTTTACCGATCGAACTGGTTTGAGCCGCGGCAGTGGAGAGGAAACAGAAGATCCGCTCGCGGTCAATGAGTTAAGTGACTGATGATTATGATGCTTTCTTTGACTAGAACATTGAATACCGCACCCATTTTTTTGGGGTTTGTTGTGAAAGAACAAGATGCCTGGTCTACAAAATTTGGGAAAATTAATCAATATTTGATTTGATGTTTGTTCTGAATCGGACATCATAGAAGAGAGAAACGTGTTTGGTAGGCGTAAATTCCCGGACCATATAATTCAGTATAGGGTCCGGGGATATTAGTGTACTATTCAAAGCTGTGACTAGTACATGTTTTAAGTGTTATTTTCATTGCCTTGTCCCAAAAGACACTCATGTCCCAAACTTTCCTTTTCAGCTGGAAGACAGCGGAGAAGTTGTTCCTTGATGCAATGGACAAGATAAAAGCCATAGGGAATGAGGTTGGTGCTTTTATTTGACATTACGTGAAAAGTGAAAACCATTTATCAATAATATAAAAAGTGCGTCCCGTCCTCAGAAAATAGCCACGTCTCTAGAAGGTGAGCTTAACTTGAGTCTTAACTCTGTTTTCACAGGTTACTGTAGACAAGTGGGAGCCTCTGCTGAACAACCTGGGCCATGTTTGTCGGAAGCTCAAGTAAGGGTTGAGCCCATTCTGTTCTATTGGTCCTGGATGCTGAATGGTGTAGTTTGGGTTGAATAGCGTGATGGCTCACACACGCTTTCTCTGCCTTTTGTTCTAAATTATGCCGTTGCTCCCTCTTCTGAATTTCTATGGGCCACAAGGTCACGTTTGGCGTCTCACGCCAGGGATTCTTGATGTAGTACAGCTAGACGGCGAGGCTAAATTTATCCTCTGTGAATGCCGAATGCTTAGGGAAGATGGCCCAGAGTGCACTTCTCAACGTTCTATTTCATTACCTTTTCCCTCGCAGACTACACTCAGGGATGCAGCGTACACACTTGTGTCTGCCACAGTCATTCCACATAAGTAGGGCCCTCATTGAGAATTCATGCAAAGATCCTTTTTAATGAATTATGCAGAGCCACTCGGGCGAAAAGAGGGGGCTCGTCGAACGGCGCAGCACGAGTGGCTGTTTTTGAAAGGTTTGCATGAATTTGAATGAAAAGCCTCATCTTCATTTTGTCGTAACGAAGGCATTGTTTGTTTTTCAGGTCAAGTCACTCATGTAATAAATGAACAATGTTTCAGTTCTTGTTTCAACATTCACTGTCCTATTAATTGTGTTTACATGTTAATTGTTGTTGATATTTTGGATATAGACTGAAATCACGTTGTTCTTTTATTACTAGGAAACTGAGTGTTTTTGTCCCTATACAGGAAGTACGACCAGGCTCTGGAGTACCATCGTCAGGCCCTGGTGCTCATCCCCCAGCATGCTTCTACATATGCCGCCATAGGATACGTGCACAGCCTTATGTGTGACTTTGAGAGCGCCATTGACTACTTTCATACGGTATATAATTTACTTCCTTTTAAGGACAACTTTTTTTTTTCATCGACTGTTCATTGTTTTAGGTTGTTAATTGTAATTTGTTATTGGAGAAAATATTAGGGGTGGCATCCTGTGATCTTTTGTGTCCAGGTGTAATTTCCTGGGGTTTATTACGACTATAGTGGATAATAAAAAAGGAATTGCTATAATATTCGGTTGAAAATATTATAGCAATTTTGACAGGCTGAATGTCTTGGCCTGTCAAGAGAGCAGCAAATAAAAAAGAACAGTCATACTTTACTTTCTCTAATAACAATGTAAATTGAACCTTATTTGAAAAAAAAAAACATGTCCCCAATCCCCCAAGGCTTTTAAAACCAGTAGATGGTGGTAGAAAGCATATTTATGTGAATGCATTAACTTTTGAATACTGTCACCATTTATTTTCTTCTTCAAATCTATTAAGATTTGTTTTTGTTCACTTCTTTCTGACAGGCACTTGGACTAAAAAGGGACGACACATTTTCTGTGACGATGCTTGGCCACTGTATTGAGATGTACATTAACGACACGGACGCCTATATAGGTAAGGCAGTTAAATTGAAAGCATTAGTATTAGCTTTAGCTATTGAAAAATAGGAGATCTCCAAGCTCATTGGTCATACCACCGAGTGGCACGCTACACTTCTGCTATTTTGGGAAAATCGCAGGTCAGATCTTTGAATATCATGTTCTTTCAGAGCGAACTTTATTGACTCAAATCTTCTGGGAGGTCCCTGGGGGGGGGGGGGGGGGGGGGGTAATTTCAGGGTCCTGAAATATTAGCAACGCTGACACAGAAACAGACATTCAGAAAACTGTCATGATTTGGAAGGCATTTTATAAAATCTAGTTCAAAACAAAATGGGTTTTAAAACATTTCTGTATCTCTATAAAAATAAATACAGTTTTAAGATGTCTAAAAGTGAATTGCAATTTTCCTCCTAAGGTACCGACATCAAGGATAAGGTGCGAGGGAACCTGAGCGGGCCGGCACTCATCAAAATGCTGAACGTGTCGTCGGAGACCACCGACGCGAATGCCACACCGAGCCTGCTGGACGACAGCAACATGTCCCTGGAGACACCGCTATTGACTCAGGATGCCAAGACGCCGTCGGACCCCTCCCTGCGGCGCTCGCTCACCCTGGAGTGCGACATGTATGAAAGTGACATGATGCTAGAGACATCCATGTCGGACACCAGCACGTGAAAGTCAACACGACGTTTTGGAGGCAGAACTGTCACCGTGACAGGTTGCGTCGGTAGAGACGCATGCACGTCCCAAAACCCCCACAGGACCACTTCAAAACCAAAACCCTCTGCCTTTATCCTCAACCAGAGGCCACTTGTCGGATCCCCAACCCCCCTTGTGCATCCTATATTATTGTGTTGCTGTTGAGTGACATGATTTTAGAACGTGCCATTGTGAACCCAACTAACTGAACATGTAAACAGTGTCTGCTTTACATTAGATCACTCTAGAAATGCACTTTAAAGGGGTAGGTTTCGACATGGTCTCGGTTATTGGGTCGAGGGCTTGGTTTAGTGTTGGGCCTGGGGATTGAGGGACATTGGGAAGATGTGAACCTCTGTTGGCTTGACTGAAAGGACAAAATGTGACAGCAGCACTCCACAAGTCATCAACAATTGACAGACTGTAGTCACCTATTTCTGCCCATGGCAGGACCCTCTTGTGTTGCTTACCTGTGGATTTATACTTTGATTAAAAAAAACTAACTGGCTGAATGCAAGCTGTTCCAGTGAAGAGAGAAAACAATGAATGGTAATTCCTACAATAAACCCTAGAATTTTCTTTTTAGACTGTGCTGGTTGTGTGTTGTGTTCGGGAATGGTACATTCAGGCAGCAGTGAAACTTGATGTATTATGTATTGCACCAGCATTGGCAGTGGCTTAGCCAGTTGTTCCTGTGATTCATCGTTCTCGTTTTTGCAACTATGCCTACACCTAAACTCAGCAAAAGTATGACTAAATCTAATGTTAATCCTAACCTCAGTGAAACTGAGTAAATCTAGTAACCTAATAGTCGTTAAACCTAACCACTATGACTAAACCAAACGTTAAACCCAGCCAAAACTGATGAACCACAGGGCTCATTAAATGGACACTTTCTTGTCTCTAAAACATTAAAATAAGTAAAATAATTATGGGACTTCATCGACCTAGAGACAGATATATTGTTGAACTCTTTCATGTAGCAGACTTTGATTTTGGAAATTTCTAACAAGCAGTTGACTTTGCTATTTTTCTCTGCATTTAAAGTGTGTACAAAAAACAAACAATTTTCTCCAATCCCAAATGATTGCGAATTGAAATATATTGAAACTCAATTTGTGTATTTTTGAACAGCATGCCTGAGGTATTCTATGATGCCATTCTTGATGACTGTATGGCAGGGTTCTGCAACCTTTGGGAACAAAGTGCCATGATTGTAGTTATTTCCTAAATAAGCTGCCTAAAATAGGCAGTGTGCCATGTGAAATTGTTGACAGTAATTGAAACTAGAAAATTCCAACATTTGGTACACAAATATAACCTTTTCCCTTTTTAAAAATGTTGTCTCACGTTATGTACAGTATAACGATCATTGGAGTCGGGGCAATAACTATTCTCCCCATGCAGGAGGCAATTTACATGCAAATGTGAGGGGCTAGTTATTTGACTACATATTTCAACCTTTGTTTCTCACACTTATGTGATTGATCACCATCCTTAGTGCCAATGGTTGCTTACCCCGCTATAGATCCATGGTATTTACTATTTATTTATTTATTTTTGATAGGGGGGAAAAATAATGTGACCAAGGGCATATCAGAGTCACAATGCCTATTTTTTTTTCCCAAGTCAGTCAGTCTCAGCAGGGCTGTGGTGGGACAGTTCATAAATCGCTCCAAGCTGAGCAAGAAAAATATAGATTGCTGTAATGCCTTTGGCTTATAGGCTACTGCAAGGGCCTATATACAATGGCCCTGCTGTTTGTGTTAGACAGAACACACCCCTTGAAGTACCAGGGAGCTCTGATAGGGGAGGGTTGATATCAAATGAGCTCGGCAAACATTCTGTGCTCTTCCCGGCCGACAGTCATAAAAGGCTGGATATTTATAAAGTCAACCAGCCCCTTTCGTCTTCGATGAAAATGTCATAATGCCATGATGTGAGAGTATAGAAGCAGGCAGCATCGGGGTGAGATGGGCTGTACTCCGTCCAAGTCTGTCGTCACATACACCCAGGAGACGGTACACCGAGACCCGGACACCTGCTCCACCTTCGTGCCAGGGACCATGAGCTCTGTGACCACTCCAAGACCCTCACCTCGACTATGCGTGGAGACTAGTAGCGGCAAACAGACTTTCCTCAATGGTGAGATAATTGTTCACAGTGACAAGTGACTATAGTCTGAACATTTTGAAGTTTGCTGTTGTAAATGATTCATGACTTGTGTGGCTTTTATTTAACCCATTTTGTACTGACTAGTTTCTGACACTAGACACTAGTTTTCTGACACTAGTTTCTGATGCTAGATTCTAGTTTCTGACATTATATTCTGGTTTCTGACACTAGATTCTAGTTTCTGATGCTAGACTTTAGTTTTTCTGAAAAATGTGTTTCTGTGTCAGTGATGCTCAACATATTTAATGCCAAGGACCCCCAGAATTATCTACATTTGGCTGTGGATCCCCATCTTAAAACATGTTGGATCTAGGGATCCCCCAGGAGCAAAGACTTGAGTTGTTTACTCCAAAAGAATATGTTCAAAGATTTGTGCGTCATTTTGACGATTTTTCAAAAAATATCACATCTACAAGCTCATAGCGCATGCCCAAGTGGTACGCTATGACCATGTAGATCTGATATTTTTCAATATCTAAAGGTGAGGTTTTCAACCGGTGGTCTGGGGATCACAAGTGGTCCTTAGGAGGGTTCCAGGTGGTCCCCAGGCAAAATGATGGAAAGTTGGTTAGCCAGATGTAACTCTTTGAGAGCGTTTTGGTTGGTTTCATCATGTTTACACTCTCAAGAGTTAAAATATCCACCATCTGAATTAGCCCAAGCCTACACAACTAGAAGATCATTTTGATCTGTATGTTTGCCTGTTTGTTTCACAAATCCAGCCTGGAATTGTCGACAAAAGCAAAATATCTCTGCTCTAAAGTATAACATAATGCTTATAACAACAAAACACATATTTATTTTATTTATTTATTATTCTCAGTTCCTTCTTCCCAAGATGTCCATGGTCGGTCCCTAAGCCAGCCCTCCAGCCCTGATGCATGGAGCACTCTAAGCAGTGCAACGACCACAACCAGCCCGTTCCTCTCGCCCAGGGCCAGGTCCAGTCTCAACAGTAATACAGACAGTGATCTGGAAGCTTGTATGACTCCTGATGTGGCCCCAGGCTACAGCAAGAGGTGACACCGAGCTGCACAGCTCACACGGAGCTAGATTTACTACTAAAACTCAATCAGTCTATCATTTCTGTTATCTTTATCAATATGTCATTTTCACTGAATGCACACCAGTTTAGCATATATGGGCTAGATTGTGATTCATGCCTAAAGAAAGACCTGTCTTGGGAAAATTTGTGGAAATAGGCTTTGTTGTCTATGGGGCCATGCTGATGTATTTAATGCTTTTGTTCATGTCAATCCACTGGCAAATTGGGCCGAATTGTAAAATTCAAAATCTGATTAAATCATTAAAATAATTCAATTAAAATATCTGAATTAATTAAATTAAAAATAATCTTTATTAACAGTTAATGGTTAGTTAATGGTTATACTTGTTTACAATAGTATTAGTGGCCAACTTATTCATTTCATCAAGACATTTAGAGACGTACAAAATAATTACTTCTGTAAAGTCAGAATCAGCAAATCATAGTGGAGGTAAAAGGGAAAAGAGAAATATACAAAAAGGGCAAAGGATGTGGGTGGGGGGATTATATTTTCATTCATTCATTCATTCATTCATTCATTCATTCATTCATTCATTCATTCATTTCATTAACGGTCACTGCGGTGTCCATTCTTACAGGTAGGTAGGCTGCCCTTTAAAAGTTCAAATCAGAGAATATGTGTGATAATAAAAGCTGCCTTGAGCTGTACCTCTCCGCTATCGCGGTATTACGCCGTAAACTCTCGCGAGGGCAACAGTGACTCGCTTGCTTCATGCGAGAGACGCAGAGAGAGATGGAGCGAAATGAGGTCTGAAAAGGACCAAATCCTGAGCGGAGGAAGGGAGAAAACCGTCGTTGAAATACAGTTCAGAGACATACCGAGAGAACAGGACGCCAACTCCTGCAGTTCCAAACAGAAAGAAGAGAAGAAGGAGATTTTCACAAAGGTAAGAAACAGGCGACGCCTCTTTTTGTGAGATATGGCGCATTGTTTACGGTTCTCTACGACGGAGGTGGGAGAATGTCAGCACCATGGATAGCGACGGTAGGAATATACACGGACTGGAGGGAGACTGTGAACATGACCTCCGCTCATCGAAATGATCTGTGGATGATGGCTTGAATTGCAGTAGTGTTGTTGTCTACTTCAATAAAAGCAGTGTTAACATCATAAGTTATAATCTACTTCTTATGTTTATGTTGAACAGCACAGCGGAGAGGGAATGCAGAATATATTGGCTACAACATGTAGGCTACATTAGCCTCGTACAATTGCATTGTAATTAAGAAAATCTATTACTCCTTTCCTGCACCACATCGTGTTTGTTTCGACATCGTGTGCTGGCTGACTATATGCTGGTATACGGAAGAACAACATAGTGCCGCGATATGGCTAGGCTAGTCGTAAGTAGATGTTTTTCCTGCAATAATGGTTAAAATGTTCCACATGACCATATTATAGGTGGTGATTCGGAGGCTTCCACCTAACCTGTCAAAGGATCAACTAGAGGAGCAACTCAGTCCTCTACCATCCTATGATTACTTTGAGTTCTTCCCTGCTGACCAAAGGTAATAATAATAATAGTAATAGTAATAATAACAATACAAACATTGCACACACTCTCACAGGGAAAAAGAAAGGCAAAATAACAAACGTATAACATACAAACTGTTAAGCAAAGCTATGTCTGGACTTTATTCTTTCAAATATGAATCCGCACTATCCAACTTCTACTGTCTGTCTGTCTATCCACTCAGGCATGATGCTTTTAAGGACATGGGAATGCATGGGAGTGTATGTGACTTGAAGCGATAGTTCAGATTTTTTTTTTAACTTAATACCTGTCATTAATATCTGTCAATAGTCACATGGTGGGAGTTCTGCTCTGGTTTTGGTAGTGTAAAGTTTAAAGTATATGAATCCACAAAACTAACAATTTGTATTGTTGAATTATTTCTAAAACATTAGCACTACCTTTGTTCATTTTTGACACTCATATGGAACTAAACTAAACTAAACTACTTAAGCAAAGTGATAGGGACACAAAAGTGATAGGGACACAAAAAATATAGTTCCCTTGGTTAGAGGGGTCAAAAATGAACAAAGAATGTGCTACTATTTTAAAAATGGTTCAATAATGAGTGACATTAGTTTTTTTTTTTATTCATTTGCGTGGCCCCAGTGACCAAACAAAATGACCAGAACTATTTCATATTTCAACAAAACGAGTCTGGACATCAATTAATACTGTTGACACCACTATATTAATGGCAAGTATTTCATACAACTTAACATAAAAACTGACCTACCACTTTAAATTCACTCAGCAATTAACATGCAAGATTCCAATCACAAATTAATTGTGCATGCCAGGACTAAGCTATTTTTTTAATAATATTTTCTTACTGGTATCTTTTTCACAATACCCATTCTACATCAATGACAGCATCTCAAAAACGTTAAACAATATTTAAGTGTAAGGCACTAGAACTTGTTGAGCATTACTTTACTTCCATATAGACTGCATAACCAGACACTGCACTCCCTTGGTATGGGCACGCTGAGTTTTAAGTCAGAAAATCAGTTGGTTCTTTAGATATGTGAGTGTGCAGAGAGATTATTGTATGTTGTGAGCCTAGAAAAGGCAATAAAGGATTTTGTATTTGAAGAACTGTATGTCTACAAGTTGGTAATAGACCTGTATGTCTACAAGTTGGTAATGCATGTCCCAGCCGCTCTGTTATTCAGTCCTCATCACATCATCACGTCCTATTCAGGAATAACACACGTTGGAAATGCATTCACCCGTTTACACAAGACTAGTTGTATACCTGTTGCTCCCGCTCTCGGGTGCCCTGATCGACTAAATACAGACATACGGAAATCTCTGATATTGGCAGAAACCGCTGACATTATGATGATGGATGACATGTTTACTGTCGTGATGTGAGCCTAACCCCCTTCTCCTATCTCTGCAGTCTGTATCCCCACCTGTTCTCCAGAGCATACATCAACTTCAAAAACCCTGAGGATATCCTTCTTTTTAGGGATCGCTTTGACGGCTATGTCTTTATCGACAACAAAGGTAACTGATATTGGAAACATGTTAAAATAATGCTGTTTAAAATCACATGTCTCATCATTTGGCATCCCAGGGGGATGGCATTTGCCACAGGATTCAGTGTGTATTAAGTAAGTAGAGAGACAGAGACAGGGACAGGAACAGAGAGAGAGAGAGAGAGAGAGAGACAGAGAGGGGGGGTGGTTGCCATGCAGTTAAAGAGCGGCACTTCAAATGAATGATGGGAAACAAATAGAACATGTGTATATTTTATGGACACAGACGTGGACACATAGAGATAGATTAAACCAGTGCCATAGTTACCATCTGATTAGTAGCCAGACGGGACCTAATGATCTGCTTGTCTGTCAATATTGACACAGGCCAGGAATTTCCCGCGGTGGTAGAATTTGCACCCTTTCAGAAGATTTCCAAAAAGAAGTTGAAAAAGAAAGATGCCAAAACTGGGAGCATCGAGGAAGGTAATTATATATTATGATCTGTCCTTTTATGTATGTGTGATTGTCTGGTTATTCTTAAAGGGGAATTCAATTTATTTTCAACATTTTACTGTACCTTAGAATTGTTGCGTTTTAATGATAGAAAAGTCCACCCATTGTCTCTACTCATATCTCTAATATAGCCTGTATTGATAACATTGATAACATATTCCCTTTAAGCTAAATGTTACCACATGGCCATTGCTTTGCCAAAAATAGGCAATTTGGGGTGGGTTGTACAAAATCTGTTTCGTTGCGAGTGCTGCGGCATCGCACCGAGGAACATAAATGATGGCTTTGTCTGACATTCCTCTCTCCTGACTCCTCAGACCCGGAGTATAAACGCTTCTTGGAGAACTACTCCTGTGATGAGGAGAAGTCCATGGCTAACCCTGAGACCCTGCTGGGAGAGATAGAAGCCAGAACAAGGGAACTAATAGGTACAAACTATAAGCTGAGTTCATATTAGGGAGCAGCAATTAACAGAATAGACTTCGTCACCAGTGTTATAATAGTGTTGGATGTTTCATTTTAGTTTACTTTTAGTTAGTTTTTTCAATTTGTTTTCTAATTTAGTTAATTTCAGTTCGTTTTTAGAGTGGGTTTGCTATTTTTTATTTAGGTGAAAATACTTAGTTTTAGTTAGTTTTATTTTTGTTTTAGTTTCAGTTATTTTGTTTGTTCCTACTTTGATTTATTTGTCAGGTATAGGATTCAAAAATATCAGAGTCATTAGAAGTCATTCATTCGAAAGATACCATTTAAAAACATAAACCTAGCAATAATAGCTTGGAAACATTACATTGGTCCAACATTTCCAACTTTCATAACACCAATTGCTATTGTATTTTATATTTTTTAATTGTTGACCTTGTATGCATATAAATGTTGCTAAAAACTAAAAGGTATTTTTCCTGTTTTGTGAACACAGTTTCAGTTTAGTTATCATTTTTTTAGATTGATTTTTAGGTTTTATTAGTTTTGGTTAACTCAAATTTTTTTTTTTTTTTTTTTTAGTTTTGTTTTTAGTTAGTTTTAGTTAACTATAATAACCCTGCTTGTCACAAGCACCACCCTCTCCCCAGTGTCTAACAAATGAAAATGTGTGTGACATTTATCTATATATTTATTATATATTTATTAATATATAGAAAAACTATTGGTGGAGAGGTTTGTCGGTCACATGTTATGGTAAGCTGTGATTGGACCATAGCAGTTTGGGGAGGGTCTCGAAAGGTATAACGTATAAAGATACTGTATAATGTACAGTATAACACCTCTTACCCCTTTTCTTGTTTGTCATCAGCCAAAAGAACCACACCTCTGTTGGAGTACATCAAGAATAAGAAACTTGAAAAACAGGCAAGGAAAACGTTTGAAATGTTTAATAATTATTAGGGCTGTTGAATGATTAAAATTTAATTTTAGAGTAATCACAGCTTCATAATTAATGTAAATGTGATTAAACACCATTTGAACGATGTCCAAAATATGCCATGTTTTCCTGTACAGGATTTGAACATTTCTAAAAGAAACACTATCTGGGGAAAAGATCTGTCTATCTTTTAAATATTTATCGAAACAGGTGATCTACAAGCCCCCAATGCTTGTAGATCCTCCTGCTATATTGTCTGGTTCTGGTTACAGGGAGACACAAAGTTATATGTCTCTGTAAAAAACATTTATTTCAATGAGCAAATACTCATTGGGTTGAGTCAGTGTGCACATGAGTTTGTTTTAAAACTTTTAATCAGATTAACCAACAAAATTAATTTAATCTCATTAACTTGACATTAACAGCCTTAATATTCTTAATATTCATATCTATATACTGGATATATGCTGTCCATATGAAAGAAGTACTTGTGTAATGTCATCAGATCTTTCTCCCGCAGAGGATAAGAGAGGAGAAGAGAGAGGAGAGGAGGAGGAGGGAGCTGGAGAAGAAACGCCAACGGGAGGAAGAGAAGAGGAAACGGCGAGAGGAGGAACGACGCAAGCGCAAGGAGGCCGAGAAGCAGAAGAAACTGTCTGAGAAAGAGATCAAGATCAAGGTATCTCTCCTTTAAAACCAAATAACCTCCATCTGATAACATGTGTCAACTTCATTCTGCCAATGAATGAATAACATTGTATAAAGCCTATAATTTGTCACACAATAGGGTCACTTGCGGACAATAAGAGATATCTAGACAGGAGGGATATAAGATATATATATATATATATATATATATATATATATATATATATATATATATATATATATATATATATATATATATATATATATATATATATATATATATATATATACATATATATATTAGGGATGTTGAATGATTAAAAATTTTAATCAAATTAATCACAGCTTCAAAATTAATTTAATATTGATTAATCACCATTCGAACTATGTCCAAAATATGCATGTTTTCCTGTACAGGATTTCAACATTTAAAAATCTGTAAAAAAAATAACCATTTATCTTTAAAATATTTATCAAAATAGGTGATCTAAAAGCCCTCAATGCTTGTAGATCCTCCAGATATACTCTATGGCTCAGGTTACAGGGAGACACACAGCTATATGTCTCCGTAAAACCGTTCTCTACCCATTTCTTTCAATGAGAAAATGCTCAGTGGGTTGAGTCAGTCTGAACATGAGTTAATTGCGTTAAAATCTTTAATCAGATTAATCAACAAAATTAATTTAATCCCATTAATTAACTATTTTCAACATCCTTAATATATATATATATATATATATATATATATATATATATATATATATATATATATATATATATATATATATATATATATATATATATATATATATATATATATATATATATATATATATATATACAGATAATATATAACAGATAAAACCCCAAGAGCAAACTTTTAGCAAAGTTTTCTTGGTGTCATCATGGTCTTGAGAATCCGGCCTTTTTGGTGAACAGCAAGTATACAGTACATGGCTGAATTAATCGCAAAAACAATGGTGGAATAAATAATGGAAATAACCTAGTGGGCTCACAATTAGGGTATAGCATTTCCACCGACTTAATACACAGGATTTTGCAATGTAGCATAATCTGGCACAGGGGTTTTCAACCTCTTTATATAAAGGACATTATTTGCTCCATCCTATGTTAAGTCTATACAGCACAACAGAACATATTTCTAATGCGATTAATGCACTCTTTAATCTTCTATTACCATGACCTGCTAGGTGTGCAGGTCATGGTCATTTAACACATCTGGAGAGTCTATTTCAACCAATTGCTTTTGCCTTTTTTCTGCTTTATATGGAGACTCCTCTGAATACCACCAGAGGGGGCTCAAGTACCAGTACCCGTGGAAACCTCTGACCTAGTGTACATCTTTATAAATAATTCTAGGAATGTGTGTCTGTCTGTCTGTTACCTGCGCAAATGCACTATGCAATGGGGATCGCCCACACATGCCACGGCGCACGGACAGCCTCGATGAACCTCGCGTAGCACAGCCCTGTTAACCAGCACCAATGTGCACTACGTACAAACACCAAATATTTTACCAATCATTTTAATTTAATCCACAATTTTCCCCGCCAAGGCAACGGAGGGGTCCGGAAACAGAGCACACACGCGTCCATACAGTGTTGCCATGTCTGCTTATTATAAGCAACCCTTGACTTGTTTTTCCATGTAGGGAATCACTTAAAAATAAATTATTGGTAGTTGCTGGTTGAATTTGAAGGGCTTGTTTCTAAAGTCTACAGTAGTTGCTTATTTGAGCTTACATTCTAAAGCTTAAACCAGTGTTTTCCTACATTTATTCACATCAAGGAACCCCAGATTAATATGTAATTGTCCACAGACAACCACCAGAAAATACTGTCTGCATTTATTATTGAAATGTTTAAAATATACTCAAAATATTTTGTTTTATTCTCGAAGTGAAGTGTCTCGAACCTCACTATATGTCGCTGTGAGGTTGTAGATCAGTTATGTTGATTTGTGCTGGTCTTTATAGTCCTGTCCACTTGTTTCTGTCGCAAACCTGGCAACACAGAGGAACTTCTGCACACACAAACGCAAAGACTTATGGGTTGTAGGAAAGTTGTGGATAGATTTGCATTAAAAGCTCATCGCCGCGCAGATCACGTGACACGGACACACATTTATTTGTGGTCACAGTTTGCTGTGCAACACGGGATCACCTCCCCTTGCGTTCTCTGTCCTCGCTGCTCCTCCTCGGTCCGTGTACTTTTCGGCCGTTCAGGATTCTGTTTTATACTTGTTAAATTTAAAATCAGAATACACTCCAAAACGGCCCGTTTCGGTATTCTGTTTTGAAAACAAAATTTAGAGTTGTGAATTGTAAGAGCAACATACGACCCGTTTCCAGGTTCTAATTGTTGTGGTTCGAATCAGAATGACACAATTTAAAATGACTGCTGCTCTGGCGAGGTGGCGAAGCAGATCCTGAAATCTGTTTTGTGTCCGCTGCTGCCACCCCCCCCCCCCCCCTCCTCCGTGCTGAGGGCGGAGGCGTGGCACGGAGCTCTTGATTGACAGCTCGGTTACTGCTGCAGTTACTACAAGGAGACACACGCGGCGCTGTTGGTACTGGCAGATGATATTATGAATTATTGAATTAGAGTAGACAATATTATTATACATTTATCCTTTATATTTAGATTTTATTTATACCATTTAGCACTGCCGTTAATAAATTTAATAAATTAGTCTGCATTTAATGCATATTAATACAGTGCTGTTATTACATTCTGATTAGACATTGATGATTGATGCATCCTCCTCTGTGTCAACTAGGGTTGCCACATGTGTCTGACAAAAATCCTGGACATTTTGACCATTCAATCGGCGGCCTATTATCGGTGGCGATTATCAGCCTTTTGGTCGGAAGCAACACACCTCTTTAAACATCTAACCCAGAAATATATCACACTTTTACACTGAAATGTTACTGCTCTCATTATTTTATTACTCGTCTACATATCAGATTAATAATTAGGCTACTTAACTATTAATTTCCAACTCTTTCCGGAGCGGTCATTTTTCTCATCTCAGTTATCTTTAGATAAACAGATTTAGATTCAGGAGTTTTTCCACAAATTTTGGCGGTAGGGGGGTCTGGAAAAGAGGTAAATATAGCGACAAATGTGCCAAGTTGGCAACACTGGTACGTACAGGCACGCTACAATTTAATAGGACTATCATACTGATCTGAGACTGTGAGTGACGCAAGTCAGGTTAGTTGCGGTCTCTAGTTTTGGCCATGTAAAAAAAAAGAAAAAAAAAAACTTTTGACCATGTATAAAAATCCGGGACATTCAAGTGTCCAGGATTTATTTTATTTTTTCCTGGACAGACCATGAAAATCCGGGACAATCAGGAAAATCCGGGACGTGTGGCAACACTAGACTGTCAACTCTTAATTAATAAAGTAATAGAGACAGATAGACATTTTAAAGAGGCCTACCCGGGACCTCGTCATCTGTGTCATTAATCATTATTATGCAACACGTTATGTTACAGGTAGGCCTGTTTATTTGTTCAATTAAGTGTTTCGGGCCGCCATGGTGCCAAACAAGGTGCCAAACTAATCATTGAAGTAATGTAGTTACTAGTCTGTATACATTTATCCTTGATCATTTAGATTATATTTATGACTGCTGCTGTCATTACAAATACATTGGCGTTAGCGGCATTTTGATTGAATCTTAACGGGTCATAACCAGCCACAGAGCTATTATTTCTACCTACTGGTAGCCTATACAGCGCACACTGCAGCGAGGGCGTGATCATGGTGTCACGGATGGACCACAGTGACAGACAGTAGGCCTACAGTAGTCCGAGGAGATGCAATTGGCTAGGACAATTGCAAAGGGTCCCCTGGTTGTTGCGGATGTGCACATCCAAACTCATTCAAATTCAATGATGATGTATTTAATATTTAATTCAAATGTAGGTTCCGGTATTCATTCACTAGGTAGGTATTAGATCACACATCATAGGCTGTTGCGCACGTGTGTGCGCGCTTACACACACACACACACACACACACACACACACACACACACACACACACACACACACACACACACACACACACACACACACACACTTGATTTTATAGACACTATCTATAGCCTACCATCTTCCACAAAGTTGGCTAGAATGTTGAAAACAATCTGATGATGAGCCCCGGTGAGGCATTACTATTCATTTACTTCAATGCCTAGTTCGGTTGGCACCTTGGCGGCCCAAGTGGTGCACCTCATAAACACTTAATTGAATAACGAATACACTATAAACATAGCGGGTTGCATAACAATGACACACATGATGATGGTGGGACACTTACCCTATATGTTGAATACAAAGTAGACTTACTTTAGCATGTTAATTAATTAGAAAGTTTATATTTATTGTCTGTCTGTCTTGTCTGTTCGTCTGTCTGTCTCTATTAATTTTTTTAATTACTTAAGAGTTGACATGAATGTAACAACAGCCCTGTGTTAATATGCAACCAAAAAGTGGGGTAATTTATTTGAAATTACGGCAGGATAAATGTATAATAATATTGTCTACTCATAATAATTTATAATATCAACTGCTAGTACCAACAGCGCCGCGTGTGTCTCCTTGTAGTAACTGCAGCAGTAACCGAGCTGTCAATCAAGAGCTCCGTGCCACGCCTCCGCCCTCAGCACGGAGGAGGGACGGAGGCAGGGGGCGGGGCTGTGGAGGCAGGGGGGGGGGGGGGGGGGGTGGCAGCAGCGGACACAAAACAGATTTCAGGTTTTGCTCGCCACCTCGCCCAGAGGAGCAGTGAGTTTAAATTGTCATTCTGATTCGAACCACAACAATTAGAACCTGGAAACGGGTCGTATGTTGCTCTTACAATTCACAACTCTAAATTTTGTTTTCAAAACAGAATACCGAAACGGGCCGTTTTGGAGTGTATTCTGATTTTAAATTTAACAAGTATAAAACAGAATCCTGAACGGCCGAAAAGTACACGGACCCGCCTCACACACGGCGTGATGATATAACAAGCTACTGCGGTCAGCTACGAGGCTACGACTTTTTTCTACTACCACTGAAATCTACACGTTTGGATATTCATTACGCGCGGCGACCATGGCATCCACTTCTCTCAAAACTTTTACACGGAAAAGTTACAGGACCACACAGTACAGTATGGCACGCCCAATGTACAGTGCTTAGCCGTTAGCCATCGCAGCTGTGACTCAATCATGCCTTCCACACCGGGCAGCGAACCCCGTCTCCAGCGTACGCGCTACTACGGTCACCTACAAGGCTACCACTTATTTCTTCTACCACTGAAATCTACACGTCTGGATATTCATTACGCACGGCGGCCATGGCATCTACTTCTCTAAACCTTTACACAGAAAAGTTAGGGGACCACAGTACAGTGCTTAGCCATAGCCTAGCGTCTTAGCTCACATCAATTGTATTGCTTTTTACTGAACAGGAGCTCTCAAGACATAGCTTTGACGCAATCATGCCACCGGCCAACCCCGTCTCCAGCGTAGGGTTGCTCAGTGCGTGCACCAAACACAACACTGTGGATAAACGAACGAGGACCACCAAATGCCCCAAATACACCACGTATAAATGAAACGCAACAGGGCACACCAGTGCATTAGGGCGCAGTTCTGAAGTTCCGCACACGCCCCAAATAGCCTGTCTACAAGCTCACATCAACGGTTGCTTGAGCCATGAGTTTCCCCAGCCAGAGCTAAAACACACACACACACACACACACACACACACACACACACACACACACACACACACACACACACATTGTGCACACAATTTACCCTAGCCTTTCATCTGTGCGACTCAAAAAATATATTAGGGAGTAGCCTACCAGGCTGTGTGACTGACCACAGGCTACTTTATATGTAGGTATAGCCTATAGGTCTATAACATTACTTTTGTGCCCAAGTTCGACCCAGCTTTCCAACATCAACAATTCCCTCCCAATCAATCTACACATCATTTCCAGATCATATATTTCACAACGGGTATAGGACTAGTGTACATAATAGTAAATGAAGTATCCAGCTCATGCATCTTGTTTTTGTGCCATCCCTTAGCTCCTGAAGAAGAGTGACAGAGATGATGATGTAGACTCAGACCGACTGAAGGACAAAGGAGACAGTGGGGAGACAGAAAGGGGAAAATGGGAGAAATCTGGTGGACAAATGAAGTCAAAGGAGCCTAAGGACAAGTAAGGATCTTGAAATACTAAGGGTAATGTGTCTATATGTGTCTCATGTTGTCCACCGTGGGGGTCCCTAGTTTTTGGCTTGCCATTACAGGTGAAATTTGTCGGAAATTTTCTGAAATAGCAAAACTTGCAGAGCTACAAGAGCTACAAAATTAGCAAAGCAACTTATTGGCAATTCTTGTCTCATGACACACCCATATTTTAAACAATTGAAAGGGTTATAGTTACTATTATGAAAAAGTAGTTACTAAATTATGAAAGTATTTAGTAACTAGTTTCTCTAGTTTACTTACTTATAAAAATATACTGTATGTATGGAACAATATTTCATAATGCTTCAGTTGTTTTAAGCTCTACTTGCCAGCAGAAGGAAAAATATCTAAAATCACAGGCAATATCCATTCTAATGGTATGGATATAATACTGATTGCCTGCCCTGCCTATGCCCTGCCTATGCACAGACCTAAAGTAATTACCCTATGTTACTACTACTACTACTACTACTACTACTACTACTACTACTACTACTACTACTACTACTACTACTATGTTGACTAGTATTGTGCAATATAACTGTGGTGCTGCAGTGGATTAGGATCTACACACTACTGCACATCTCTGTTGTTATCAGTTGGTAGCTTATAAATCTGTTCTATTTTCACATCCTCATTTGTAATAAGTAATGAGACTTGTTTTGGTGGAGTAACATAGTGCATATTATCCATTTTGGCAGAGTAGTATCATTACACTACTTTTGCTGGAAAAGGCAATAATATTACAGTAATATGTAATTCATACTCCCCAACACTGGTAACTACTCACCCATTGAAAACACTGTAACTGTAATGGCGTTACTGAATGGGAAAATGTAAAGAGTTACTTTACAATTTACAACACAAAAATACATTTCTTTATGTAAAGTAACTTAATGTGAGGTTGTTATCACTTAGAACTAGGAATACTACATACACAAAGTACTGTAGATGGTTAACTAGCACAACGTGGACGAAAGTGGACGAAAGTGAAAGCCCGGGTGTTTATAGTGGTTAACCAACCATCTGGTGTCTATTATGTAATCTCCACTTTGGCCACCAGAGGTCAGCCTGAGAGCGACAAGGAGCAGAGGGAGCAGCAGCCTCATGGCCGCAGACAGAGAGACAAGGAGCACAGGGGCAAGGATGAGGAGAGGAAGCGCCAGCGGCACCACTACGAGTTTGACAAGTTCATGCGGAGAAAGGACGAGACCAAGTGGGGCAAGGGCTACTGCCAGGACAGGGCCAAGAAAGACGGCCACCACCACGGCTACTCCTCCTACTGCCCTGACGGAGGGGACAAGATGGGCAAGGAGGACCGGGACGACCTCATGGGTAGCAGGAAAGAGCGCCTCCGAAACAAGGTGAGCGAGAAGGTGAGCATGAGATGGGAGGTGGGGGAATATCTGCTGTTGTTGAGTCTCACTAATAATATGCACATGCCTATAATAATTCACCTTTCCAGAATTCTGACGAAAGCATGAGTATCTATAGATCATTGGTTCCTTAAGTGGGGGTCCAGGGACCCTTAGGCGTCAAGAGCCCAAAACAATCTGAAAGTATGTGTAACTCAAATCTGCGGACCTCATCCCTTGAAGTCATAGCCTTTGACGGTGATTATTAGCTTGGCTGCAGCCCTGAATCCCCACCTTAAAAAATACCTTATTTTTTTCTGAAGAACTGGTGTCCCTCCCTCCAGTATTGTTAGTATTAGTTGAAAATCCAACTGCAGGAGTTGATTGGCCGACAGCCCTCAATAGTCTCTGCTCCTCCAATGTTTCTTTAAAGAAGCGTTGGGTTTTATAAACATCATTATCCGACTTATTTTACTGCTTTTGTTCACATGCAAGTAATACTCATCGGCTGTGTTTGTTTGGTTAGCAACCGGGCTAGCCCATTAGCCACATTAATGAGAACAACGTCGTCTGCTTTCCCGATACTCTTATGGGTTGGTGTGAACCAATTATTGCGAAGGCTGCCGCTTTGATAACACCCATCCCAGAAACTGTTGTGGTGAAGAGGGACTTCAGTCTGAATAATGAAGTGAAACGAAATGACAATTCAGACTAAGGTCAGGCTAAGGTGACTATATGTCAGTATGGTTTGAATTGTTGGCAAAGGGTGTTGTTGCTCTTCTCTCCCATGTCTCTGTTGTTCTCCTGTCTCTTTACAGGACCGTCCGGCCATGCAGCTGTATCAGCCCGGCGCGCGAAACCGCAAGCGCATGAGCTCAGCGGGGAAAGGTTTTGACTGCATCCCCGTCGGTCACTCGCCAGACCCTACTGGGACGGAGCACTGCTATGAGGCCGTCACTATGGCAGGCGGATTGGAAAAGAACAGAGACGAATAGTCTGCAATCCCACGTGTGCAAAGTGATTGTGCAAATAATCAAGTACCAGAACTATTTAGCATTCCGGGCAGCCCACGGTTTTAGGGTTTGAATGGTAATATAAAGCCGGGAACAGAATGATGAGCTTGGAATGGCGAATAGGGGGGGGGTTTCAAAGGCAAATAAACGTAATCAGAAGTTACAAACATTCTCATGGGAACACCATGAGAAAATGAATAAACAGTCCTTCATTATGATAGCACAATAAGCCAGTCTTTGCGGTACGCGTAATGTCGTACATTAAAGCTTCATGCTAATTCTCATGTGAGATATCTGAACTGCTAGCTGGGGTTCCGTAATCCTGTAAATTATTAGCCTGGAAAGACCAGCCTTATGCGGTATGGCGTGGATTCAGTCAGTCACTCAGAGTTCCTTCCTTCTTCCACGCAATATGAGGAACTCTGAGTGACTGACTGGCTTCGTGCCATATGAGGGTGGCCTTGTCAGGCTAGTAAATTATTCTTTGTGTGCGAGACTGGACTGGGAGCACTTAGCCCTTCACTAAGTCCCTCCCTAACCTGTCCTTGTCCAATAGGCATGTTAGTCGAGGAAAGCTTGACCAGGAAAGCTTGACCTGCATGGCAACAGTTGCTGAAGTATTTTGGCTGCCATTGGACAGTGACTACACCCCGCCCCAAACGGTGGAGTTTTGAGAAGGGCTCATTTGCTTTCTAGGTCGCTGATTTGCTCGGGGTATACTGCGCATACGGAAAAGGTGTGTTGTACGTACAGTATATGTGTTTGAAAACCAAGCTTTCCACAGTCCTGATGGTGACATGATGAGCTTATTATGTGAGACAGTCTCATGCAGTTGCTTTTTTTCTTGATTTTGAGCCATGTATGCCCATAAGAACCAGCTCAAGGCAGTCCACACCTTGGCCTGTGAAACATGTGACCTCATCCTAAACAGAGAAGTTATTTCTAAGCCTTTGTAGAGAGTGACATGGATGTTTTTAAGAGAGACTCTATAGATTTTATTATAAAGAACGATATCACGCCTGTTAGAGTTGTATTTAAAGAAAACCAGGTGTAGAAACTTTAAATATTTATTATTTAACTAGAGGAAAAGTCATTTGTTTTTGTGTGTGATGATGAATGCATGTGAATGAGAGAAATCATCCCCCCACTTTTATGTAGATATGACAATTTGTCCATAAGCTTGTTCTGTGGTGTGTTTTAGGCAGCACAGCTGTATTTTTAATACAATATCAGCAATTAGTCCCTCCCCAATCCATCCTTGTCCAATAGGCACATTAGAAGAGGAAAGCTTGACCAGGGAAGCTTGACCTGCATAGCAACAGTTGCTGGCATTGGACAGTGACTAAACCCCGCCCTAAAGGGTGGGGTTTTGAGAAGGGCTCGTTGGCCAGGGAGGTGACATACGCTATGCTACGTCATACTATGTCTGAGGAAAAGAATATTTAAAAAAATAAATGGTACCAATTCCAAATATATTCATTGAGAGATTTTTTTTTATGATTTGGTTTTTGAAGATGTTCCATCATTGCTAACAGTTGTTCAATGTGTCATGGAGAGGCTGTAATATCAACATAATGAATTAGGTTTAATGCCTATGTGTTTTGGTTGGGGTATTTTTCTGCTCATTTGTGAATTGTGCTATTATTATTTAATGTTATTTTTAATGTAATTTTTGATGTGAAAATATTAAATGAATCTAATAAAGGCAAGTGATTTAAGAAATTGAAATGTCGCAACGCAGTCTGAATGGTTATAGCTAGACCGACAGGCCACTTGTATCTGCTGTATAAATCATATTAAAAAGGACCACTTCACCAAGGACCACTTCACCATGCGATGAAGCTGCACCCATACCATTTTCAGTAGTGTTTCAAATACTTTTAAATATAAGCACTGAAATGTCTTGGGTTGTTTTGCATGCCATCATGTTTGGTGGGGCAGACTGGGCATTTAGGAGGGCATTGCCCCCCCATGCCTATGCTTAGATCCGCCCCTGCCGTCCACCATGCGCATCATCGATGGGGAATCCATGCTAATAGAAAATGAGGGATTTCTATTCCTGAAAAGTTTGCAATACGATAATGGAAGCCATCGTTCTCATGAGTGTAAAAATGTAAAAAAATAAAAAAAAAGATCTGCCTAAGCATAATATTTAGTAACCTTCAGCTTGCTTTTAATACTTCACAAGATGCCTTGGTTGAGCTTAGACTTGTTCTGAATGTGAGCAAAACTAAATGTATGGTCTTCAGTAGGGCTAGATCCCAAAGGCTATGATTTTTTTTGCCTTAAAGGTAATAGAGGCAACTTTTTAGCATAAAATCAAAATAGATATACAGCTATTTTTTAGCTTTTTTTTTAAATTAACTCATTAACACATGAGTTAATTAACGCAATTAACTCATGTGTAGAGCATGTTTTGTTTGAGGGATCTATAATTATTGGGGGCTTGTAAATCACCTATTTTGATAAATGTTTAAGAAATAAATAGACTTTTTTCCCCAGATTCTTTTTCTTTTGAAAGTAATGTAAATAAAAGAGACACAGACTGGTGTACATATTGGGGTTTCCACACAACACCTGCATATGCATTAAAGTGTAGGTAACCTGCAAAAAACTCTCAAAACTGTTGACACATGTCCCTCAAAAATAGCCTAAGTATCCCAATGATATATTTAAAATGCCTGATGGGGCTGTACACATCTCACTGTTCTCACATTTGAGGTTTATAAAAAATAAAATTACTACATCCGCCACTTTGGGAAATGTAGTTCTGAATCTGTTGATGTCGCGGGTGTGTGACGTCAATAGGAGAATGTCTTTTCTTCTTGTTGCAATCATAGAGTAATAAAATAACAGAGGCCGGACTGGAGCGATAGCCCCGCCCCCTTGTTATTCATTTCAATACAAGTTGCTCATTGGCGCTTTGAAGCACCCGGAAGACCGCCGGAAGTGCGCCTATTTCCGCATTTGGACACCAAAATTTGGTGCCCAAATCAAGGAGAATTGAAAAAGGAGTTGTCGCGAAGGCACCCACGGGGGAGTCCACATTGGTTCATGGGAGGAAACAGACATGCGCAGTACATTCCAGGAAGTTTGACTCTTGCAAACCATGCATGCCATTGGTCTCTTGGATGGTTTGACTTCCTGATCTGTACTGCGCATGTCTGTTTCCTCCCATGAACCAATGTGGACTCCCCCGTGGGTGCCTTCGCGACAACTCCTTTTTCAATTCTCCTTGGCCCAAATGCGGAAGTATTTCTCCATGAACGCGCCCGACGCAAGGGATTATGGGAACCATGAACGAGCGCCGTCGCGCACGAGCAAAGGAAAAAAACATCAAAAAGCATCAAAAAACAAGCTTGTGGGTTTGCATTGAGCTTATTATCTGTCATATAATACATCCGTTGTGTTTTGAGAGGTAGTATATGACGTGAGGACCGCGGGTTTATTCAGAAAACAACTTAAAAACAAACTGCCCTGTCCACGTGCACAAAGCAAACGAGCGTGCGTGCTCTCGGGGCGTTCGTGCATGAATTCCACCCGCCTGCAGTACCAAACTTGGCCACCAGCGCAGGGATCTTCAAGCCTGGAGGCGCTGTCTGCCGGTGTGGTTGCAATGCTAACTCCGATGGACACGCCCTTCTCCTCGTCAGCACGGTATCTCCCCAGCAACGCAGATGTCTTTATTGAGTATAGACAGAATCAGCGTGGAGTCGAGACTATTTATAGCGCTCAGTTCTTGGAACAAGTTTTCGGTCGTCTACAACTTTTGGAAAAAGCCAAAGAGATGCGTAATCGGTGGGGGGGGGGGGGGGGGGGGGGGGGGGGGGAGTGCACCGGAGTGCGCGACTCTGCCTATAATCTGGCATACTGAGCGTGGATGTTTTTACGCAGTGTGCTACTGCCCGGACATGAGATTGTGAAAGAGATTGTAAAGGCGAAGCTGCTGCTGATCTCCGAGATGATCAGGATCAGTGGGTAGACGCAGCGGTGGTCCGCTGGCTCGTTCGGTTATTTACGACAGTAGTTTTCAACCTTTTTGATACCAGGCCCACTATTTATTCTGCATTTGAGCCACGGACCACCGTTTGAGGACATTTAGCCCCACAGACCCCAAAACTAAAGATTTCTTTTGCTTTTGTCCATCCATTCCAGTTGTGTACACTTGGGCTAATTCAGATGATAAATATTTTAACTCTTGAGGGTTACGATCTCAATAGCTACATTTGGTTGACCAACTTAGCTGGGGACCACCTGGAACTCTTTCAGGGACCACTGGTGGTCCCCGGACCACCGGTTGAAAACCCCTGATTTACGAGCATGTTTACCAAGATTACTCTCTCCTTCACAAATACTCCTCCTGTTTTTAATGTTATCATCATGGTTCTATCCCAGCATAAAGCACAGTTGCTGCTAACGTAATGTCCATAATCCATCCACCGAGTCCCCTCGCATTCCAGCGGCAGAAAACAACTAAACTTTGGCTTGGTCAAGAACTCCAGTTTGTTCCCATTCAGGCAGCTCGAGCGCGCAGTTTCCGACTCCGCAATGTCGCAAGTCTTGTACTAGATGGCTCTGAGCCACTAGTCAGCTGGAGTGAAGGCACACAGTGTTGCCAACTTGGCGCATTTGTCGCTATATTTAGCGCTTTTTCAGACCCCCCTAGCGCCCAAATTAGTGAAAAACTCCTGGCAGAAAATCTGGTGCTTTTTTGCTGGAGAGTTGGGGTGAAATTGATTGACAGGCGCCAGAGATAAAACCCTCATTTTTCACCATTTCTCCTCCTATGACAGTGGTTTTCAACCAGTGGTCCCCAGGCTAAATGATGGACAGTTTTGTTAAACAGATGTAACTATTTGAGAGCGTAAAAATGAAACCAAATGGACCCTTGCGGGTCCATTTGGTTTCATTTTTACACTCTCAAGAGTTAAAATATTCATCATGTGTGTTAGCCCAAGTCTACACAACTAGAGATTATACAATATTAATGGTCATTTTGATCTGTATGTTAATATATTCGCTTCGAGGCAAGCATCTAGCGCATTCTAGTGCATTTTGGAAGTGACACTAGTGCATTTTGGATTTTGGATGTTGGCAACAGTGAAGGCACGCCCCTCGCAACTGCAGTGTATACAACCATAGCCACATACGCTATCTCTGTTTCAACGTGGATTTTGCAAAAACGGTCTGAGAGACTGTCTGAGTAAAAACAACGTGTGGTGGCCGCACTATCCCGGCCACGATCGTTAACAGAGTTATGTATGTACTCCCTTACGAGAGTGTTTAATATGGTAATTCCAACGGCCACTCTTCTATGCAAGTCTATGCAAGTCAGTGGGAACCCGATGAGATGTTCTCCTAATGACGCGCCATATCAACTCGTAACTTTCCGGCGTGATTGGCCAGTGCTTCGGGGGTTGGATCACCTTTCTTCTGATAGCCCCCAGAGCAAATACACACCAAGTATTGTTGTATTGGCAAATGTGTTTGTAATTATGACACAATTTGATTGGGAAAAGTAGTGCAAAACAGGTTACTTACACTTTAAGAACTTCCTCTCTGGCCGCTGTCAGAGGGTGAGAGTGGGGCATCATAAATCTTCGTCCATCAGCCTCAGTACCGGCTCCCCACAGCCTCTACACACACAACTGCACCCCCGACCACCACAGTAACATCATGGTCAAGTTTGCGGACGACACCACAGTACTGGGGCTCATCTCCAAAGGAGATGAGTCTGCCTACAGGGAGGAGGTGGTCCAGTTGTCTCAGTGGTGCAGAGAGAACAACCTGCTACTAACTAAACACAGCCAAAACCCAGGAGCTGGTCATAGACTACAGAAAGAAGTACTTCCTGAGGGTGCTCAGGGGGAACAACATCACCCAGAGACTGCTGTCTTTCTACCGGTGCTCCATAGTGTGTGGTACACCAGCTGTACAGTGGCTCAGAGGAAAAGGCTCCAGGGGGTCATCAACAACGCCCAGAAGATCGTTGGCTGCCCTCTCCCCACACTGGAAAAACTATATTCTGTAGATGCCGTTGTCTCAAAAAAATGGAGAACATTATCAAGGAAACCTCGCACCCTGGTCACTCTCAGTATAGCCTGGTCTAGCCCTCAGTGATTTTGGCCTTGGGGGGCGGGGTGCCGTGGGATCCACACGGCAGATCAAGCTGATCTGATTTGATCTCACGAACGTGTCGTCATCCCCGGCCCCTCCCGCGCCCGTCCACTGCTGTTCTACGTCACATCATTTAGAGCGACGCCCACCCCGGAAAGTTCACTCCCCCCTCAAGGCCACTTTCCAACGTGCGTTAGTCCAGGCTTTCCATTTTCGAACGAAAATGAAAGCCTGGGTGTCGAGGCTACTCTCAGTATGAACTGTTGGCGTCAGGCAGACAGTACAGAGCAATTAAAGCAAGAACAAGTAGATTTAACAATAGCTTCTATCCTGCAGCAGTAGCTGCTCTCAATGATGAGGCTAGGAAACGTTAAGGGTTTCATTGATGCATTGCATGTTCTTTTTTTACTGTCTTACACTACGTGCAATACGGGCTTGTGCAATACTGTGTAGTGTGTAGGCTATAGGGGGGTTGTGCAATAACATGTATGTTTTGTGTTTTAGCTTCATGTTTTATGTTCTTTTGATCAAATGCAGTGATTGGTTGGCACTTTTAATTTCATTCTACTTACAATGTGTTACTATGACAATAAAGATCTGTCTATAATTTGGACATAGTTCAAATGGTGATTAATCATGATTAAATTATTTTTGAAGCTGTGATTAATTTGATTACATTTTTAAATCATTCAACAGCCCTTTTTTTAAGCCATATCAGGAATGGTTGATCCTTACATTTGCTCTATCAGAATTCCAATACCTATTTGGGTTCTGGCGATTTCATTTGCCAACTCAAACTTAGGCAGAGCAGCAGAGCAGCTCTGCTAGCATTCCTTCTGATAGGAATGACCTCAAGAAGTCCCTATAAATCTCATCACTGCCCTACTTCAATTTAGGGAAATGATTTCCAGCACTCTTGCTCGACATTGTAATTGTTTTAATTAATTATTTGTCTAGCTCTTATAGTTTTTTCTTCATATCTCTGCTTGATGTGTATTTTTAAGATTACTGTTGTAAATTGTTGTTTTGGATATAGTTGATCTGTGTGTTCTGTATTCGGATGCATTGAAAATGAATGTCTGCCAGTCAGTTGTACTCCGAGTTTAGAATAAAGGTCCACATAGCCCTTCTGTAAGACACACTGAGTCAAAAAATATTGCGGTATTTTATCAAGAACATGTGAACATGAATATACTGAAGACCAATTATACAAAAAGTTGAAAAGCGGTTAAGTGGTCCTTCAATAGTTTGCATGTGTAACATCATAGAAGTCAATTAGAAGTGCACATACTACTAGGATTAATAAAGGTAGCTGAAATAAATGGGTATCTCAAATAAATGTATCTGCTTTATGGTTTGTGTAGCATAACAGCAAGGTATATGGTGAAAGTAGCAATTAAGTAATCAAACAGTTGTATTGCATAGCAATAGCAGCACTGACATTGTTGTGTCACATGGCCCCCTGCAACCACGAACGGGAAGCAACAACCCGAGCTTGTGAACATGTGGTGCAGTACATGTGGCATGAAGCAAAAATACCTCGCCTACTTTCACAATGCGTAGGGAGGGTAGAGAGACCTCAATTATTACGCTTTCTATTCTTTCTTCTGTCATCACCCAGCCCCTGTTAACGATAAGCATTTAACAGTTAGAGTGAAATGGTGAAATGAGTGAAAGCATGGTAACTTCTACGGGAAAGTTTGGGCTTTTGCCTTGTAATTGTCTATGTAAACAGGAAAAATGTGTAATGCTTAACCAAAAAAATGAGCATGAAAAGATGACAATGGAAAGAAACATTAAAACAAAAATAACAACTGAAAAACTCAATTCACAAAGTGTATTTTGCATTAAAGGGAAGTGGTCATATTTAAAAGATTTCCTTTTAAATTGAAAACAAAAAAAATCACTGGAAAACAACACTCATTAATTGATATTTATGGACCACTGATATAAACAATCAGGTAAAAACTGATATAGAAAACTTTATTTTTCAGCTAAAAGAAGTGAGCTTCTGTGTCTTATATTTCAACATAAGAATGCAGGCTCACTCTTACTAGCCTGGTGGGCCCCCAGATAACAGAGTAAACAAAACAAAAAGTAATTTCTGTACTGGGTGTCTCAGTGTGGCCGCAGCAGTGTGTGGTCGCAGCAGTGAAAGGACTCAAAACATAAGCCACTTCCTTATTGTACAGTAACAGCCAAAACGGCTTTGTTTCCTCAGTGCTCACATGTCAGCACTTAGTGTTTCTGTGGTGTTCTCCTTATACCGCAGGTGAGTACTCAACTGCCCTACGGCACTCTAAGTTTCATATACTTTTACAGTTTATTAATACAATGCTAATATAGACCTAATTAAACTGTTAATTAGATAATGGCAGACAAGTACTCCTATTGAAGTGTTGCAAATAGCTTTAGATGCTGTACATTGAATGAAGTGAAATCTTAACATTTGCCAAAACCTGATAAAACGTGTTTTTGTTTTGTTATCACATTAAAATACCATATATTCCCTCAAATTAATTCCTATAATCCAATTATTTAAAACAACATATTTATCTAATAAACATATTGTTTACATTTTGCTCCAGAATTTCTTGGATTGTGTGTTAAGTGTTTTAGAGTGTGTATTTAATCTGAGCATGGTTTCCCATATGCAAAATGTTCATATATGCAAACTCTTGTAAGTGGCACCTCTTATACAATCCTCATATAAGAGAATAAAGTTAATATAAAATCCATAGTACTTTTTTTGTGAAACATATACAGTATATAATTTTGTAATTTATAAGAATTATATACTGTATGACATTAAAACAGGTATAAGATCCACAGTATTTTTCGTATGAAAGGTGTCACTTTAAAGAGTTCACATTTTTTTTCCAAATGGGTGGTACTTTGTCATTCATAGAATCGCTACTGCTTGGCCCTTTATAGGAGAAAGTGTTACGGTACGCTACCAACAAGAATGGTGGTTGTGCAGTTTTGTGTTGTGGTTATAGGTTAGTACCGCAGCCATGCCAAGACCTGTTAAAACACTTTATATGGTTCTTTGGGTGATCTATAGTGGTTCTTCAACTAACAAAAAACGACATACCTGAGGATAACAAAGCATTTGTTCTCAGTGTTTGAATGACCCATTAAAGCCACCCCTATGTCCAAGGAAATTTTCCCAGAGATAGAGACATGCCTGCCAGATATCACTGCAGTTACATCCTTACATGCGCCATACCCCTAATGGTTCAACGTATCGTATAGCGTCACCTTTAAAGATTCCTGTTATATGTAACAAAAAGCGCTTCTGCCGATATAAAGCCAATTAAGAACCAATTAAGAACCAGTCTTAGAGCTATTAGCAGGACACTGGACTACACTACACTAACAACTTTAGTTTTTAGTGTCTCGGAATTGCAAGGAAAAATAAAAAATATATATGACGCAATGTGAAGAAAGGTTCACAATTATTTTTGTTTATTTATTAGATAATAGAAAAAGAAGGATACATGCACACGCATGCAGAGGCCTCAACATGCCTGACAATTAAGCCCTTCCCGACTAAATGGAATAGATCTTAGGGCCCTAAACTGTCAGGTTTGGACAGAATTTGAGACACTCTTACTCTTCACAAGAGTGAAATGTCAGCACAATCTTCATAATAGATAAATACACAGACAGAACAAAACTACTACTAATTATTTTTTCAATGAAGCCCCAGACCCGACCCGGTGCTAAAATGTTGGGTCTGCCCCAATGCAACATTACATTGGAGCAGATTAGTGTGCAGGTTTATTCAACGTTTTATAATGTCACTTTCCAACCCAACACCCCAACAAACTACACGTGGTGCATGTTAAAGGGGAATTTCATATTAAAACACATTGTTTGATGTATACCTGTACACAAATCCATATCCCATTCAACTTTTCCAATATCCGACCCTGATTCTGGTGATACGGTCCTTACGAAGTTACGAGACCATTCTTTCTCATGTTAATATTTTTGTAATGTGTTGCATAGGTGCATGCATGAACTAATCAAAAATGTTGTAGTTGGAGATGCGAGGGTTTCCAGCAGATGTGCAGAACAGTTACAGTGGCAGTTACTATGTCTCACCACAAAATATAACATGCCCATTTCCTGTGTGGAGACAACACCCGACCCAACCCTAGATGTGTCATAATGAAACTGGCAGGAAACGTTGGCACAAGAATATTAATGAAACACTGATAACAATCGTAAGGACATTAGCCTACAGCAATTTATCAATTTCTCTCTACTTCTCCAACTGCAATCTGGTATTTGTTCTCCAGATGTGTTGAAAATTCAGTTTTGAAACAAAGTTCAATACATAGGTCACAAGCATATGCACACCACTGTACTTCCCTCTGAGGCTTTTGTCTTTCTGACTTCATCCACAGGCTCCCAGGTGATGAAAGATGGCTCTGGACAATGCCACCCTGTCACTATTCCAGAACACGGGTGCCAGCGTCGCCATCTCTGCCATGTACATCGTCATTACCATCCTCAATCTGGCCGGTAACGGCCTCTCCATGTTTCTCCTCCTCTTCTGCACATCTCCGAAGACTCCGTCCATCATCTTCATGATCAACCTGACCTTCACCGACCTAGCGGTCGGCATCGCCTTGCCCTTCCAAACGGTTTATCTGCTGCAGGGGTACAACTGGACCCTGGGACCCAGCATGTGCAGGTATGTTTTGTTGTTGTTGTGTGTGCTTTGTTTAACACAGTGTTTTTACATTAATATTTATTAACCTGAAAGTGTGTCGTGTACTTTGTGAATTAAGTTTGACTTTGGTTCTCACTCTCATATGAGAATTAAAAACGTTTTATGTCTTTATGAACTAACTCTACCCTGACATCCAGACAGTGTATTACTCGGTTTTATCTTCTTCCTCACACTAAAACGTGTATACTGTACGTTGTGGTTAACGATCGTCTGGTGTTCTTCCCATCTTTGTCACTTTGTTTACAAACGAAAATGCACATAGGTCTCAAGACGGAAGTGACGGAAGTGACCCCATACCACAAGGTCTCCTTGTGGTATGGGGTCATAACCTGGAGGGACGTGGCGCTCTGACTGGTTCGGAAACTACGATTCTCTGTTCGAAGTTAAAAATTAACCATTCCACTCCACCTTTAATGTCTACACACAGGATTGTGACGGTGGTCTTCTTCAGCAACATGTACTGTTCCATCCTGACCATGACGGCCATCAGCGTTGACCGCTACCTGGGCATCGTCAGGCCCATGCTGTACCGGGAGGCCAAGGAGAAGAAGTGGGTCCCCGTCCTCGTCTGCGTATGCATGTGGGGCTTGGTCCTGGGCGTCCTCTATCCGCTGATGACCACGGACCACACCCACCACTTTCCGGACCTGGGCATCACCACCTGCTTCGACTTCCTGAATAAGGACATGCTGCCGTCCAAAACGGCCTGGGCCACCTTCATCTTCAGTATGTTCTTCATGCTCTTCTTCCTCCCGTTCCTCATCACCACGTTCTGCTACGCCCGTGTCATACGCAAGCTGTCCCGGGATGCCAAGACGGACCAGAAGGACAGGGCCATACGGCTGACGGTGATCGTTCTCCTGGTGTTCACCGTCTGCTTCGCCCCGAACAACGTCCTCCTGGTCGCACACACCGTGCGGCGCCTCTTCTATGGGGGGTCCCTCTACATGGCCTACAAGCTGTCCCTCACCTTCAGCTGCGCCAACAGCTGCCTTGACCCCATCATCTACTACCTGGCCTCCAAGGAGTTCCGGCAGAAGCTGCGGAACATGCTGCGGCTGAGCTTGAGCAGCGAGAGCTCACTGAGACTGGAGACTAAGGGCCATAACTACTACAACCAGCACAATACAAGCAGCTTGTAAAGTAGAGAAGGAGGCACTGCTGGAGTAACACACACCTCATTATGAGGCCAAAATCAAACAAGTTGTTCCTGAGAGAAATTTACATTAAAGCTCCTATAAGTGATATGAAAGACTGATTGTTCAAACTAGATAATTTGTGGTGATAGAAAACACACATGGGAGCACCAAAAACACAGTTAAAATATTATTCTCACTTTAACCAAAGTCACACAGCTAGCAGGTTTGATATACTGTGTGTACTATTTACAGATCATTCAAAATAGAGAATAGTCCATGTGCCTTATAGATATACATACAGTAGATATAACGTTATTGAACAGTGGCCTATATACATATTAAAAAAACAACTGTCAAAATTAAGTTGATATCTTAAGTTTAAGTACATGGATATGTACAGGCGGTGATGGGGTAGAGTCAGCGCATGGTAACTGCAAGGTAGTTGATTCGAACCCAGGGTTGCCCCAAGAGACACTGAACGCCGTATTGCTCCTGATGTGCTGGTTGTGCCTTGCATGGTTTCTGCTGCTAAGTGTATGAATGTGTGGAGGAATCTAATGCACATGTAAAGCTTTTCAGATAAAGGCACGATTTAACATTTAAAATAGATTAAAAACAGGGTTTGGTAATCGACTGCTTTAGGGGCCATATGTGGAAGGGATGGTCAAGGAAAAACAGCACCACAGTTAATAATAGGCCCCCTGGAGTGGGACAACCGTAACAGCACAACAGCAGCAAAGCAAAAGTATCCAGAGCTTGTAACAGTCTGCAAGAGATGGGCAGAAGCTCTGTTATATAGCTCCACTGCTTTTTCCCCACATAGCTCCATTGAAAACCTTGGATGGAACTCCAACCAGCATTTTATACATGTGGTGGGGGGCTCCAAGTGTTTCCACTAAGGAAAGCAGGCTTGCTAATAAAACAAGGCGTGTTTGTTTTGTGACTACAGGCAAAACTTTATATTTCCACTAAAGAGGAGAGGCTGGTCTGATTTCCATCCAAGAGATCATGTTGGTTATCACTTAGCTCCACTGCAAGGCAGAATCATAGAAACAGTGGGGCTATGGACCAGAGCTAGGGATAAGGTAGAGGTGGTATGGTGTTTTTTTTGATTGATTGATTGAATATATCAATAGTCAGAAAATGAAAACAGTGGTCGAGATTTAGGATAAACGGATGACATAAAAGGATTCCACGAACTTGGGGACTTTGTGGGACTTTCCATTGTGTGGTCCTGTACTGGGGTGGGTGTGGGTTGGTGCACATGAGATGTTGCAACATCCTTTGTTCTGTGACATTTCCCACATGCAACTTCAGTTTTTGTGAGTTTCGTTAAAGGAAATGTGTGTGTGTGTGTGTGTGTGTGTGTGTGTGTGTGTGTGTGTGTGTGTGTGTGTGTGTGTGTGTATGTGTATGTGTATGTGTATGTGTATGTGTGTGTGTGTGTGTGTGTGTGTGTGTGTGTGTGTGTGTGTGTGTGTGTGTGTGTGTGTGTGTGGTAATGCCTGATTAGTCATTTTTATTGTTGGACTGAAAATAAAATATGCAATACAATACCAATTTTAAGAAATTGTTGATGTTAGGCAATCAAAAGATAGATATTATGCAAGGAACTGATTGCAATAATGTGAGCAGATTGCAATAATGCGAGAAGATTGCAATCTTGCACCCAAGACTCTGTCATAACAATTTCTAAAGATATGCATCATAAAAAGGAAAGACACAATGACACTTAAAAGTTCATGTTATCATGATGTTGTGAATTAATGTGAATGTAAAATATATTAAAATGAATAGGTTGACAGGGGAATTCAACCCATTTTCAAGGTTTTACAAAACAAAACTCCAACCTACTCCCACTCCCAGCCTGTTTCCTAGAAATGGAGTTGTGAAAAAAAGAACCATTAACATTATTAAACAGTAGGCCTAACTACTAGTACAACCTAAACATTACAGAGTTTTTAGAACATGTTACTGTACAATACTTTAAACAACCGCCATGCTGCACACATACCTACATTAGCTGTTTCAAACTCCAGTTTATCCCCACCGTGGATGGCCTGTTAAGGCTGCTTGAACAGCGTTGAGTGCTCAGTTTCTGAGCCCTCAATGTCACCACTCTGACACTAGATGGCACTGGTAGAACGCATCCTGTATGGCTACGTCAGCACGTACACTACGCGCCGCGTCACGCAGCACGCTGCATAGTAAACAATCTCGTGGAAAAAAGGGAAAGTTCATTTCATTGAATTCATTCAGTTTCCAAACTGAGTTCTGCTGCCTGGTAGGTAGGGTGAGTCACTTTGTACTTTTATAACATGCTTGAACCATCACTACTGTCTGACAGCGCGTAGGAGGCTAAAACATGTTGTATAAAATGCGATTATATACAAAAACTACTAGTACGGTATAACGCTACATTATTCTTCATAAGCCAATGTTGTGTTCACACGAGGCAGACGCATAGACACAAAGATGAATTGCAACTGGACTATTATCATTTGGAGCAGCTATACATAACATGCATGCGTCGTTGCGTTTTTGCATCGGCATATTCGCTGACTTCCATTGATTGAATGAAGGAAAGGTATGGTAGACCAGTGCCTTGAGCCTGGGACTTCCAGGGGGCCCCCAGATAAGTTTACAACCAAATAGACCTTTTTGGGTCTGTAACTCCAAGAATGTACAAATAGAACACATTTGGTTCCACATGCACACCCCCAGTGCATCCCAGAAAATTCCATTAATGGGGAATTCAACAAATGGAACCAAAAGGACTCTAACCGGTCCAGATGGAGCGGTTAGAGTCCATTTGGTTCCATTTGTTGAAAAAGGTCTGAATGAAATCTATTAAAAATCCATGAAAGAAAAAGGTCTGAATAAATCTATTAACATGTGAAACACATCTTGATAATGTCATCAAGATGTGTTCATTTTTTGTCAGACCTCCAATTCTAGGAAACATAATGGTGGGGCCCATGTAAAAGCTGTGCTGCAAGTTATTAAGCTCATCTGATATCTCCGTACCATTTCAATAGCAGAACTGCAGATCTCAGTTGTATTGAACTGTGCTTTCATGTGGAATGTAATTGTAATTCTGCCAACTGTTAATAAGCATTTCAATCAATCATTCATTCATTCATTCAATGAATCAGATTTATAACTGACATCATTTATAAGTATTTAAATAGAATTCTTATGCATGCAAGTTTCTAACACAACATCAATAAATCAACTCTAATCCAAAGTAAACATAGAATACTTGAAAAAGTATATATCACAATTCATCCTGTATTGTCATGCTGCATCTTCAGCAAAATCCCACACTAGGATAGACTGGCACAGCGTGGGCGGGCATTAACATGAGCATTGGAACAATTGTTTGAAAAGTTGCCCCCGTTATTTACATGCGTGCCTTGAGGCACCAGCTACACATATTACAATGAGTGGGAAATTGTTTTCCGGGCTAAACTGTAGTTCATTGTCTAATGTTGCGCATACATTACACTGTCACATGCACCCTTGCATGTGAATCGCGGTTCTCGACTTCATGTGGTAACACATCACTCGACAGTCTGTAGTCGTCCGACCCTGACATTGTCTGAGTTAGGGCTAGGCTGTTTGACACAACCCTGCCAACGTTTTTCAATGTTTAACTTTGTTCTGCAGCCAAAGGGCAGCCAGGAGAAGGCCAACATGGTGGTCATGAACCCTGTTATTTCCAAGCTCACTGGAAAACTGGTGGTGCTGGCCAGCGCTTCTCCGAGGAGACTGGAGATTCTCACCAATGTGGTAAGAAGAAGTCTGATCTCTGATCTGCTTTAGATGTTAAAATAAACAGATCTACAAGCTCAGAACACGTCGCTCTGAAACACAGTTGCTGTGAGCTTATAGAGCTGTTAATTTTAACCACCAGAACACCAGCATACAATACATACTCTGGAGGAACGCTCCTCAAAAACGCTCTGCGAAGACATTGTCTTGTTAAACTATTACTAACGCTCTTTTGCTCTAGCCCTAGCCCTAACATCCCAACAAGTACACATGGTATATCGAATCTGTATCGGATCGTTAACAATACTAAGCTTTAGTGGAATGTGGAAAACACATCATTTGTTCAAATGCAATAGCCCATCACTGTGATTACTTATTTAGTTTTCCCTTAAAAACCTGCACTATCCACATGTTTCACACACATTTAAAGGACCACTTCACCACTTCTCAATGCATCTTCATATCACTAATGTACATGATAAAATACCACTATTTTTTCTCCTCAGTCTGTGGCTCATAGGAGGGCTGTGGGCAGTTCAGAAAGCCATCCAATGACATCATTTATGGGGAATCCAAGCTAATAGAAACTGCAGGCTTTCTATTCCTGAAAGGTTGCAATGCAAAAATAAATATAAATATCCTTTTCAAAAACATTGTTCAAAAAAAAATCTGCCGAATGATGATGCCATTTGAGGACGGGTTTCTGAACTGCCCACAGGCCTCCTGTAAGACACAGACCAAGTAAAAAAGTGGTATCATCAGTGATGGGCAAGTTACTGGGAAAATGTAGTAACCTACACTACTTGTTACTCTCGAAAAAATGCAGCTAAGCTACTCTACAAGCTATCGCCAGAAAATTGTAGCAAGCAACACTACAAGCTACATGACAAAAGTAGCTTGATGTAGCTTGCTACATCATCACTAGATAATATAAATATATATCTCATCTTAATGTACAACTTTCTAAATACTAATCATAATAATAAAACAATATGGGTAAAAATCATAATGATAATAATTTAGCGGAGGGTTTGAACATGGTGGCATGTTTAAGTTTTGGGATGTATATTAGAGGTTTTCTACCCATTAAAAATGGGTGGAATTTGAAAATGTGTGTGGGAAAATGTAGTAAGCTACAATCCTTGTTACTCGAAACAAGTAGTGTAGCTTCACTACAAGCTACTCGAAACAAGTAGTGTAGCTTCACTACAAGCTATTCCCAGAACAAATGTAGTAAGCTACACTACAAGTTCGGGAAAATGTAGTTAAGCTATGTAGCTTAGCTACTTGTAACAAGCTACTGCCCATCACTGGGTATCATGTACATTAGTGAGGATCTATTATAAGAAGGTATGTTGAAAAGTGGTCCTTTAATAGATGTTGCCTTAATGAATCAATATCATCCATGTATCGTATCGTCAACCATGTATCATGATAATACAATTGTATCGTTAAACCCCTAAATAGTACCAATTACAATGCAATCATTCCGATCACGTCCATTTCTCTATGTAAACAGTTTTACGTGCTGTAATGTGTGCAACACCAGCTTGCAAGTAACATCAGCATCAGGTATGAGAATCAGTACAGAAAGATTGATGCCAACGTTGATTCTTTTCTGGCCATGCTGACAGGGATTACGATTTGAAGTAGTGCCGTCCTGGTTCAAAGAGACTCTTGACAAGAGACTTTTCAAAGAACCGCATGAGTATGCTGTTGAGACGGCCAAGCAGAAAGCTCTGGAGGTGGCCAAGAGAATGCCTTTCGTGAGTAGCACTACAATGACCTTTTCTATCCATAAGCATGTGAGATTTTTATGGTGCAGAGTGAATTAGAAACACAATGTTGCTGTTTTTTAACACAACAACTGTTTTGTGCGCAACTAACAGGAGAATTTTGTTTGTTCTGCTTGCATTAGAAACACCTGAAAACTCCAGACATGGTGATTGGAGCAGATACCATTGTGGTGAGAGAAATAAACGACAGTTTATCATTTGAAATGTTTTACATTTATTCTGGCTAGCTTCAATGTATTATGTTCTTCCATTGAAGACAGTAGATGGCTTGATTCTGGAAAAGCCGGTTGATAAAGATGATGCCTACCGAATGCTTTCAAGGTTAGTGTCTTTTAGTGGCATATTCAATATATATCGATATTGCGATATACAAAATGACTACCGGGGTGATCGGTATATCGATCGAGAGGCTGTTATATCAATATCTCAATAAACGGCATGAATTCAATGGTGATCAGTGTTGATAAGCGTACCTCTCTTTAATGTTATCAACGCCCCCCTTGTAAGTTGCAATACACTGCCTTCTCAGACCCCTTGTTAGGTTGTTTAGACATTTTATTTTCATTTACAGATCTCTGTGAGCCTGAGAGTGGTATATTGTATTTGAGCAACGTAGTCAAATACAATGCAAGGAATATTCACCACTAGTGTCTTTGGAGATTGTTTATCCATGTCAACACCCAAGACTCCGGAGATAGAAAGAACATCCTTCCCTCATGTAACTTTGTCTCCCTTTTCCAGGTTGAGTGGTAAAGAGCATAGTGTTTACACTGGGGTAGCCATTATCCTATGCCACGAAAAGGAAAGTAAGTCAAAATCCTTCTTTACATTTTGTTTTATTCATACAACCTAATGAGATTCATCATACCCCATTTTCCCCCCATTTGCCTGGAATGATATACCGACAATCTAGTGTGCAAATCAAAATCTTGTCGCTTCTCCGCCAGACGAAGAGCTCGATTATCAGATGATTGACTTCTATGAAGAAACAAAGGTGAAGTTTTCTGACCTCTCAGAAGATATGCTGTGGGACTACATTAACAGCGGTGAACCCATGTGAGTGTGAATGCTGACCTGAACCTACAGACCTCACTGTGTAATGGCACAGTTTGAGGGGCAGGGGGTCATATTGCGCTCCAGGAATTGCAAACATTATAAACATGCTGGACTTTGATGCAACAAATCGTCTCTTTCGGCTCTGTTCAGTCTGAAATAAATGATTGACTTAGTGTTACAGAGTGCATAGCCTGAGCTAACCTGAAAGCATTTTGGCTTAGAGAGCGGGGACTGACCCAGATTGGATCTCACCTCACCAATTTCTTAGTCACCCCCTCTATGCCACCATGGCCAATGATTTAGTCCAGGTTTTCACTTTTTGCGCAACGCGGACGTAAATGAAATCCTGCTAATCGAGGCTACAGAGTGCAGTGACTTGAATTTGGAAAACTGAATTGCAATGCACAGTATGTACTGTACTGTATGTATTGGAGGCCTAAATTATTTGTCCTGTACATGACCGTAAAAATTAACACCTTCTTTGTGTCAATAACGTGAGAGTATACGCTGCACGGTCATTTCTGTGCGTCGTTCTGTGTGTTTAGGGATAAGGCCGGTGGCTACGGCATCCAGGCTTTGGGGGGAATGCTGGTCGAATACGTCAACGGAGACTTCCTCAACGTCGTGGGATTCCCCCTCAACCACTTCTGCAAGCAACTAGACATGATCTACAACCGACCCCCGTCGTCCCTGGACCTGGAGTCTGCCTCTGTGTGCCTGAGCGACAACAGCACCCAAACTACGCCGACCCTCACCAGACCCCCGGCCAACCAGGTGAACCACAGTCCTCCGGCCAGTCCCACACTAACCAGTCCTTCTGCCAAACACAGCCCGCCGCCCAGCCCCACCCTTAGTGACCCACCTGCTAATCAGACATGTCACAGCGCTGTGGACGGCCACGCCAAGAACAGCCCCTCTGCAAGTCCTGCCCATAAGGTAAGTCTGATTTGAAGTGAAAATGTATTATTTTCCAGCAAGCGCGGTCAGGACCGGGACGAATTAGTAACATCTTGATTAAGGCAATCAAAGACTGGTCAAATCTATCACCTGATTTGCCTGAAGACGGATTTCAAGACAGACTGTGCCAGAATACCTTAGCTATAGCTTATTATTTCAAATGGTGAAGACGACCTGAAAATGACAAAATCATCCCTGTATGGGCTGTACTCTGGCCTTGGACATCACTGGTAGATGTTGCGATGATGTACTGCAGTGACTCGAAGACCTAAAGACGTTCAAGACTAGACCAGATCACAGCTGATATGGGGGGGTGATCTTTATGACATTTCCAGGACGTCTTCATCAGTTGAAATAATAAAAAACTTCTTCTGAGCCAGATCTGACTAGTTTTTGATAGTCTGGCCTCAATCTGACTCTTTCTGGTTTATTCAGGGATGTCTGTATTTAGTGGACAGGATTTGGATGAAACCAGGTGATAATCTGTGCCGAATTTGACTAATCTTGGATTGCCTTCAATTGGCCACGATCAAGACGTCACTATTCCCGATGTCCCGGTCCAGACAGTGCTTGCTGGGTTGCCCGTCTCTTAGCTCTTGCTCCATTTTTACTGTAACCCTCCCCTCCCCACCCACCCCAATCTAGGTGAAAAGACAGGACAGTGAAAGCGGAGTGGGTGACAGCTCCTGGACTTTGGTCAACAGCCTATCGAAAGAGAGCAGATTGGCAGAGTTACAAGACTTTGAAGATGCAACGTTACCACTGGTAACCACCAGAGCACCCGCGGATGAGTTTAACCTGCAAGAGCACGAGGACCACGCAAACACCAAAGAGGACCTGAGGCGATTAATCGAGCTGATGGACGGATTCAAAGCCTCAAAGGTTTGCCCATGTAATGAATACAACTATTCTATGCCGTATAACAAAAGATGCTTGTGCCTCCGTGACCTTTCTTTTCTGATCTGTTTCAGGCAATGTTCACGGCATCCAAGATGCGCGTATTTGACCTGCTACACAGCAGACCAGGCCTGGAGGCAACAGAGGTGGCCCAGGAGATCAAAGCCTCCGTGAAGGGAACTGAACGCTTGTTGGAGGCCTGCGTATCTCTGGGGCTGCTAGAGAGCCAGGAGAGAGGTTTGTCCGCACTCAGCTAATCTACTGTATATATGTATGTTTAGTCATTACCTCCGCCAAGGAGGTCATGTTTTCGACCCTGTTAACTCGACAGCAGTTGTTCTTAATGTCTTGGAAAGGATGGTCCTAAGAAAGAAGTAATTGGTTAAACTGCTGTGTAGACGAAAATGCACACATCTTGGAACAGATTATCCTCATTTTTGAAAGGAGGTTTGTTATGGGCCCTGGAAGAACTGATTTAACTGGTTTACTGGAATAATATTACTATACATGCTGTACAGCAGTGGGTCCCCAGGATGTAGAGCTTACTGTCCAATTGCGACCATTATGTATAAATGGCGTTTTTGGATGCAGGATGCAATGGATCAACATCACTGCACATTTTGTGCTTATACATTGTGAGCTAGATGCATCTAGATACACATACTGTATAATTGGCTGTAACTTCTGAATGTGAACCTTCTGTCATTAAACAAGTCGTATATGTTGGCCGTCCCCTCCCTGTCAGCATATCAGAAGCCAGTCTACGAGAACACAGATCTGGCCGAAAGATTCTTGTGGTCGGATGCCCCCCTCACTCTGCAGGGCTACATCCAGCACTGCAACGAGCTGGTGTGGCCCATCTTCTCTCATCTGGAGAACGCTGTCAGGGAAGGAGCCAACCAACACGAGAAGGTCTTTGGCAAGAAGCCTACCAACCTGTTTGAGGTGATTGGCCTTTCCAACACAGATGGAAATATTCAGGAATAATTTTCAATAGTGGTAGAGACATCTCTGTCTCACTCCCGCACTTTTTTTTTACCATTTCCACAGGATTCTTATTACAACAGACACGAGGTCAAGCTGAGATTTATGAAAGCCATGCACAGCGTTGCCATGGTCACAGGGCAAGCTGTAGCGACGGCTTTTGATCTCTCCAGATTTAAAACGGCGTGCGACCTCGGAGGTACTGTAGGGATTTGTGTAGAATCGTAAAGGCGCATCCTGACTTATTAGCATAGTTACATTTACAGGATTCTGAGACATACGTCACTGACTTTTGTATTGTTTTTGTTCAGGATGTACCGGCGCCATAGCCTATGAGATTGCCAGCGCCCACCCTGGGTTAACCGTGACTGTGTTTGACTTGCCAGAGGTTGTTGAGATGAGCGGGCACTTTCGCCCGCTCAACGTGGACAACAGGGTATCCTTTGTTGCAGGTCAGTTTGTTTGAATTTTCTTCAGCAGTGCAAGTCTTATCTGTTGGATTTATTTCAAACTCCTGACAGGACACAATCCGTCAAAGTGTTAATACTGTAATTACTAATTTCATTCTCACTACATTTCGCAGGAGATTTCTTTAAGGATGAGCTTCCCAAAGCGGACTTGTACATCCTGGCCAGAATCCTCCATGACTGGACTGAAGAGAGGGTGCATAGCCTGCTCAGTAAAATTTCAGATGCCTGCACACCAGGTAAAGCTCATGGACTTATAATTCACTAAATTTGGCATGTAAAACTCACAATAATTGTTCCATATTTTGTATTGCTCAAAAGCTTTTTAGTTCTTGATGTTAACAGGACTTTAGTTCTTGATGTTAACAGGGCTCTTGGGCAGACACCGTTCACACAAGCCATTTTGCTCATCATGTAATAGCACTAACCCCTATTATGCTATAAGTTTGTATGATTGTTAGTAGAATGGGTACAGTTCAAACTAGATCAGCACTTGGTAGAGTGCAAACTTGCGCGTTGCGCACAAGTAAGCCATAGCCTACTTGTGTGTGGGCTAATACTCATGACATTAGTTAAAATGGTCTCTTACTCACATCATCATTACGTCATCATCTAAACCAATTGGAGTACCCTGATCGAGCAACCGCCACCAAACAAACACAAACACAGTGAACCGAACGCAAGTAACAAAGTCAATACAAAAACATACAAGAATGAAACCAAAAAAAGCAAGACTGTACAGCTTCCCTCAAAGTATAGTACTAAAGTGTTTTTGCACACTTGCGAATAGCATTCTCTTTTTTTTATATTTTAAAAAACATTTTGGAATAGTTTAAATGGCCAGCCATATGTGTATTCTACTTAGTACTTCCATGTTATGTGCTTACCTGTTCTGCCAGGCTCCGGGCTGCTGATCAGTGAGATCTTTCTGGATGAAGACAGGAGAGGGCCGAGCCGCGGGCTCCTCCAGGCTCTCAGCATGACCGACGGGAGACAGAGGAGCGCCACAGAATACAGCCTGCTGCTGAAGAGCCACGGCTTCACCACAGCACACATACGGCACACAGACAGACTGCTGGACGCCATGCTCTGCATCAAAGAGTGACCAACAAGCCTGTCACCAATAGGATCTCTCACATATTAAGGCTAACCTTTTCCTGTGATGGAACACACTGTCGCTGCCAGGCACAGTCTTTTAAAGGCCAAATTCAGGGTTGGTATTAATGTGAAGATCAGGGCTACAGCAACTCTGATGGAGGGCTACTATATTTCCTTATTGCATGCCACATTGCATATACTGTCAAGCAGAAACATCAGAAAATACATCTCTGTAAATGCTGATCTACACCTAAAATGTGCTAGTAGATCTGCTATAAACATTTGACATCAAAAGACAATACATTTTCATTACTGTAGTCATGAAGCTGCTACTTATATAGTAATCAATTAAAGTTGCATCTTAGGAATTGTAACAGCTGAAATAAATAACACAATATAGCACTATTTCAATATTAACTTAGTCTGAATTAGTCAATGTGAAGAGAAATATTTAACATTATCCACTGAGATTTAGGTTTGGTGGTGGAGCCTCCCATTAAATTTACTGACTGCTATTGATATTGGTATTAATCCTTTAGGCATATAGAATTTAATGATTAATGGACTATACACATATTGAGAAGGATCTACTTCAATCTTGGAACCCAGTGACTATCATCTATGTTTGCAGATATGTTTATAGAAATTATACTGTTATACTGTAATGAATGTGTCTGCCACAGTGCATTGTTGGTTATATTTTGGTTCTTTAAAAAAGTGTATATATCCAGACGATTTTGTAACCCATCTTTATAACCCAGTGCAATTCCTAATGTGATCTTGGGCTTTAGGGTTTGGGTCACCCTCTGCCAACCCGGGGAGGCAGTGGACTGGCCTCATGCTTCCTTCAATACATGGGATGAAGAAATTTTACGTTTTAAGATCGGGATGAGATTGTATTGACTACATCAATCCTACATTTTTGCACAACCCTTATTTTTGAAAATAATCCAAAAAAAAGAAGAAAATTACAACTACTTTCCATGACTGACATGCTTTAAGGCACAGGCACAGATCATTCAGATTGTTATTAATTTCTACATGATTGAAAAAGTGTTTTGCTGGTGCTAAGGTGGTTATAGTTAACCATTCACCCCTTCACTGGCAAGCTAGTAAGAACATGAGTTTTACGGACCAGGCAGTATTTGAATGGTTAGGTACGTAGCCTCACAGATAAGGCAGTTAATTCAGTTCATTCAGTTTATTCGGTGAGAGGTGGACAGGTGGATGAAGGCATGACATGGACAGACAGAACAACAATTTTAGTACCCAACAACTTGTAATTGACTAACTTGACTTAAATTAACATTGAAATTACAGTATAGAACAGAGTCTACTCACATCAGAACATTTAAGGTCTTAACAAATGAAACAAACAGCATAATGACGGAACTTACTTATTAATGCATCAAAGCATCAAGCACAAATATACGCATCTCCTGTGAGTGTTCAAACCAAATGCTCTGCATAAGGAGTGTTACACCTGGGCCTACTATAGTCCTTGCTGCAGGTGTGTCAATTTAGTGGCCCCACCCACTGGATGAGGCAATCTATTCCTACTCCACCCCACCCTTCAGCTGCCAGTAGCGAGTCTAGCGACCCCACATTCTTCAGATTCTGCACATGCTGATGCATGTGTATAATCTGTCTCTCCTGACATTTAATATTTTCCATTCAGGCAAACCAGCAGAGAAAGTACTATACAGTATGCAACACAAAAGCCTTGTGACCTTGCAAGTGTTTATGGGAAATGAAGGTGTTGGGAATATTACTTTACCTTGTTAATATATTACTTATTAATTATTACCCTCATTTTAAAGCAATATATTATATTACAATATTACTGTCTGAGCAAGTGTAATATATTAATATTATTATTACATATTACTTAAAAAAGGTTTTACGTTGTACAAAATACATAATAGCCAGTGGCATACCTACAATAAACTTGGCTACAGTATCTGGCCAAATCCATATGAAATCAACTTGAAAAAACGTCACTCCTGAAAACAGTCCTGGTGTAGCCTAGCTCATCCTACTCAGCCATGGACAGTTAACACAGGAGCTAAATGTATTTCCATGAATTCATGGAAGACAGTAAATAATTTGATGACAAATAGTAAATAAGTAATTATTTAACTTCTGCAGTTTCAAGATAATTTCACAAGAACACTTGCAACGAGACAGATTGACAGAAAGTAATATTGAAAGTAATGCAGAAGTTAAGTAATATATTTATATTGCAATTTACTGCATTTTGGTAATATATTGTGTAATATATTAAGTTACGTAGCGCACATGTCCCAACACTGGTTATATGCAATATACAGTATTTGCCATATGCATGGAATTGCTGTCAGGTGTGCACTGTCCAAGGTGCTGAAAACCTCCTGGTACATAATATACTGTAGATACTAAACTGTTTGGGATCTTATCTTTTGTTGTTTTGTTTAAAAATAGCCTTCCAATAAAGTGACAAGCTGTCACTATGGAGGCAGGTTTATTAAAAGTGATTTTTCAATATAAATTTAGATATAAAATCACCGCTGCAAAAAAACTACTATTTTGAATCCTTATTTGTCGTTGGGGGCAACTCCATGGTCATTTTATGGGTCCTTTTCATGAAAAAGTCTGGGAACCTTTAAACATTGAAGCATTGCTTTAAATTTAACAGGATGCTCATTGCTCCCATATGATGCTCTGTTTTGAGGACGCTTTCCTGCATCCTCTCGCGATATTCTACAAGGACAGTTCGTTCTCCCCATTTTGTCCATTCATTCGCGGATGCTGAACTTGTGGTACCCTCACGACCCCAACGCTTGAAACTCGGTTGTGTCTTTCTTCATATCTGCTCCCGGCACTTTTCAACTCGACTTACAGACAGTGCACGCACATACGCCATACTAACAGACAGCCATGGCAGACGCAGCTATTTCATTTGCTAAGGACTTCTTGGCAGGTGGAGTCGCAGCAGCTATTTCTAAAACTGCAGTGGCACCGATCGAGCGAGTGAAACTGCTTCTTCAGGTAAAAAAAACAAAACGAAGTCACGAATCTCTCGGATTGGCTATACCTGCAAATGGTCATTGAACGCTCCATTACTAAAGCATGACCACACATCGACCACTGCTGGTGCAGTCAGAAGATTGGAGTATAGAGTTACGCAAAACCCGTTCACTTCATAAGGCCAGTCCAATGGCGGCTCTTCTACATAGACATACTGTATATTGAGAATGGAGACGACAGATAGGGACAGGTACTGGGCAGAAATGCATTGGACTCAGGAAAGAGCCTAAAATAAATCCCTTTATTTTAGTAATAATAGTAATAATAATAGAATAGCATAGCACACGTGCTTATAATTGCTCTGTCTTATTTGCGGCGCCCTCGTATTTCCTACTCCAACTTGTCCCTATTCAGTCTGCATCAACAGCGCTCAGTTTCTGACCTCTCATTGTCGTAACTCTGACTGACACTCCTCTTATAGGCTATACCGTACAGTATATGGTGCAGAAATAACTGCAGTGTCATACATTGGGCCTACTCTTCTGTCACGAGGCTATGGATTTGTTTATTTATTTTAATTTTGCCAGGTGTATAGTTCCATTGATATTAAAATATGTTTAGACCATTGCCAAGTAGGGCAACAAATAAACATTATGCAACACAACACAAAAGTTGAATTATTGATGCTCAGAATGTAGGCTATAGCCTAAATAACACATTTTGTCTAAGATTTAACTGCCATGGGTCCATTTGGTTTCATTTTTACACTCAGTTGCAGACCCACAAGGCTCCATTTGGTTCCAAACTATCATAGCTGGGCAGCGCCTAAAGAGACTATACTAATTAATGACTGAAAATGTTTTGACTTCTTGTCCTCATTTTCATGACTACATTTAGTCATCATATAACTGTTTCTCAACTAGTGGAAAGCATTTTTAATTAACAAATCCTACACTACTTAGTTCATAATCTGTTCCACTTCCCACCCAGCTCTTTAATATTAATAAACAGATTAACAGAAAACACATTTTCAGGGAGTAGCTATTTCATATACTGTAATATTGGTTCTCACTAATGTTTACATTTTTTATCATGAGAACCTTTGCAACCTTTCTGGAACAGAAGGCCTGCAGATTCTACTAGCTTCAATTCCAAACTCTGTGGACGGGTGTCTGAACTGCCCACAGCCCTCCAATGAGACACAGGCCGAGTAGAAAGAAATTGTGGCATTTTATCATGAACATTAGTGAGGACCTATTATCTGAAGGCAGCTTGAAAAGAAGCTTGAAGTGGTCCTTTAAGGCTTTAAGAGGAGATTCCTATAGACTGCGCAATGACGTCACCGCCCCTGTTCCGGAAGTCTTTTCCCCATTCATTTTTCTCATAGACTTTTCGAAAATAATTTATATCAAGACGCCGCGGACAAAGCCAACTCAGGTCGTGACAAATCATGACAACAAACACAATATCGTCATATAATATATAATTGGGAAGAAGTAGAAAACGGCATGATACAAGACTTTTTGTTTCGTTTTTCATCTTAGAAATTATTTTATTGTCCGAAAAGTTTGTGTGTGTCATCATGATTCGTCACGACTCGAGTCACATCACTGCGCAGCTCTATAGACTGCAACAACCATACAGCAATAAATACTACATCAATATAGCTTTTTAACACTTATTTGAAACAAAGATTTCTTACACTACAGTATACCAACTATTCAAGGTAGTATAGACAACTTCTAACCCTAAATTCAAAATATATTTATATATGAAGCCTCTTCCCAATATCAGACACTTCCCTCTGGCTGTATTTTGTTTTTGTTCCAATGTTTATATTGTCCTTCAGTTCTCATTCACAATTCAATATTTAAATGGAGGCTGTTCATGTGTGCATTGTCCTCAGTATACAGTATGTATAGGGCTGCCCTGTGACACATACTTTGTATTTAGGCCCAAATGTTGTCGATAGCTACCTTTAACTGAACTGATATCCTTGTTAATTCTCTGTTCTGTGATCAGGTCCAGCATGTCAGCAAACAGATCACCGCCGACAAGCAGTACAAGGGCATTGTGGACTGCTTTGTGCGCATCCCCAAAGAGCAGGGCTTCCTGTCCTTCTGGCGCGGAAACATGGCCAACGTCATCCGCTACTTCCCCACGCAGGCGCTCAACTTTGCGTTCAAGGACAAGTACAAGACCATCTTCCTCGGCGGTGTGGACAAGCACACGCAGTTCTGGCGTTACTTCGCCGGAAACCTGGCCTCCGGCGGCGCCGCCGGAGCCACGTCCCTGTGCTTCGTCTACCCGCTGGACTTCGCCCGCACCCGGCTGGCGGCCGACGTGGGCAAAGCGGGCGCCACCCGGGAGTTCAACGGGCTGGGAGACTGCCTGAAGAAGATCACCAAGTCGGACGGGGTCAGGGGCCTGTACCAGGGCTTTGGGGTCTCCGTGCAGGGCATCATCATCTACAGGGCAGCCTACTTTGGCATTTATGACACTGCTAAAGGTACAAGACATATCACATGATATCGGTGTATCGCCAATAACGCCTAAGCTGAAGTGCACTTGCATAGCGGATGGGAATGGGCTTCATGCAGCCAACACTTGCTTGTTTAGGTTGGGCAGAAATGCTTCCTGCCGACAGCCTCTCATTCACTGCATAAATCTCCAGTTACAGTTTTTCATGTTTTTCTCCAGCTGTTACCATGCATGCTCGATTTTTATAAGCGCCTTTTTTCAGTAAAAACTGCTTGAAAATAATGGTGGTTTACTAGTTGCAGGATGCATTTTTAATTGTTTTAGGCTTATCCCCTAATGTTCAAACCTGTGATTCTGCTCAAATGGCGTCATACAGGAGTGCAAGGACTCCCATGTTATGCATGCATTTGTGCACACAGACCTCCACCTGTAAAATGTTTTGTGCCAGCCAGAATTTGTGAACAAGTTTTGTTATTAGTGTTAGTGCAGGTTGTACAGTCTGTTGTTGTGCAAAATTGTACAAAACTATAGTCCAATCTGAGCTGTCTGTCTGGGATTGTGTTGTGCACATGCAGGCATGCTTCCCGATCCAAAGAACACCCACATCGTGGTCAGCTGGATGATCGCCCAGTCGGTGACAGCTGTGGCCGGAATAGTGTCCTACCCGTTCGACACGGTGAGGCGTCGCATGATGATGCAGTCGGGACGCAAAGGAGGTAATTAAATAAAACTATAATAATGAATGGCCTGTGCTTTGTACACGGTAAAATCCTGTTAAAGCTATTGGTGTGTAAATGTTTATATTCAAGAACTTAAAACAGCATTCAACGTTTTGATTGATTTGAGGGAAAAATGGTCTGCCCTGGTAAAATATGTGCACATGCACACACTCTACAGCAGGGGGAGTGCAACATGCGAACAGATTATTATTATTTTTTACCAGGTGAGCCCCCTGGGTTGGGGACAGGGAATAACTTTTTGGTCATTATGGTCAACACGTATCCGTATGTCATACAGCAAACAAAGCTGATCCGCATAAGCTCAACACATTGCATCATTGTGGCGTGTGTATCGTCTATGTTTGCAATTGTTTAAAATGCCTAATGTGAAAAACCCAGGTTTCAAGTGGCTAATGGTGATTTTGCTGCCTAATGGCCATGAAGCATGCAGACTCAGCATTCATTCGTTCTGTAATGTGAGCGTCACATTCTGTGTGTTCTCAGCGGACATCATGTACACCGGCACTCTCGACTGCTGGACGAAGATCGCCCGCGACGAGGGGGCCAAGGCGTTCTTCAAGGGGGCCCTGTCCAACGTGATGCGAGGCATGGGTGGTGCCTTCGTCTTGGTCCTCTACGACGAGTTCAAGAAACTAACTAACTAAACTAACTAACTAACTCAAGCCTCTCTCCTCCCACCACAGCAAATGTGCGACGATTGTGACCGTGTAGAATAGGCGTGTTCCATCGGCGTTATCTAAGCTTTAAAACGCTAAAACCCATCTCAAAGAAAATCCACCTGGGGCTTAAGCGAAGTCACATGCTAGCGAACAGATGATGATGACAGCAGACAAACCCATCAACACACAGAGTATTTTCATACGGCACATATTTTTGGATCATTCTGGTTTGTTTGCTCATAGCTGATTGTCTTTAGTTTTCTCTCTATTTATATATATATTTATTTTTTGCACAAACTGATGAAAGTCTGACTTTTTTTTTCTTCTCTGACCTTAATCTGTCCCAAGCGATGTTGTAAGGAAAATAGTTTCCATGTCACTCGTTGCCGTAGCTGACCATCTAAAAACGATATGTGATATTCCAGGAATGCTGCCCAAATATTATCTTTTGCAGTTCAAAGAATTTTGCAAAGCCGCTTAGCAGGACTTGCTATGTCAGAAAAGCGCCTCAAGATGGCATCGCTAAATCGCACAACGTGGGCTAGACTCCGGCTCTGAAGATTCACTGGAAGGAGCACACACACAGACTTTGCCTATGCCGCACCGTTGAATGTCCTCCAGTAACTCGATGGGTGTACTAAAGCAATCGCTTGACAACAAAATGAAAGGGAACTATCAGCATTAGGGGGCATAACTATCCCAATTAAGGGTTGGGTTGCCAAGTTGCAGATTGAAAAAGTGCAGGTTGGGTTACACGATCTCTTAAATACATGAAAGGCTATGACAGCAGCCCATAATTCCTTTCAGATACACATCTTGTCAGTCAGCTTTTCGTGGCAGTGGCTGAAACAGTCCCAAACGGCTGATGTGAATCCGGGGAATATCCCTAGCCAGAATAAATATCCTCTCATGCTTTGTGACACTGCAAGTGTATCCCTGGTTATTCTTCGTTCTGGATCCCTCTCTAAGTATTTTTCTTAGAGGTAATAAGGGTGGTCATGTTATTTGTGGCTATTTTCTTGTCAGTCTGGGGCTTAGACTCTTTGTGACATCAGGCTGATTTTCATTACCCAGGCGGTCCCCGCAATGGGGAGAGACAGAGAGGGAGAGGGTGGGATGAAGTTCAAACATGGCACTTTGTGTATAGCACATGAGCTTTGTTGTAAGCTGAACACACGTACTGTATTGTATGCATCGAGCGGCCATACTGTATATTTGCAATATTTCGGCCCTGCACTAAGTGTGAATGCCTGTGTTGATTCAATAAAACTCAATACCTCATGAACGTTACATTTAGTGTTCTGTGTTAAAGACAACAAAGTGACTCCAGGAGAAACAGATTAAAGGCAATATAGGAAACTTATTAGTTAAACATCAAGATAGTTTTTCCTCTCTACATTGTACATCTCTATACTTTGATGCTGCAGCTGTTTCCCTGCAGACACTTGTTTTGTCCTGCAGACGGTCCAGAACTTGTTACTAACAAATAATGAACACCAAACATTTGTCGCTGGGACCATGGAGGGCGGTGCTAATTTGTGAGGAGGAGGGTGGTTGTGTGGGGTAAGGCAGCATTTTAGCCAATCACAGTACAGCACTGTCCATCAGATTCATAATGAGCCAATACAGTGGAGGTGAGGTGGAGTTATATTCTGTCGTAAACAAGATTTGTAAACAAATCTGTTTACAAACAGTGTATGTACACTCTAAAGCTGCCTCTATTACATTTAACATATTCTAACATGATGAATGATTCCCCTCACAGGATCCGGGTATCCTTTCTCTTTATTGTACCAGCTGCACTCACTCACCCTTGAACACCGAAGGTTTTGTTTACTAGCGTCAATACCAAGGACCCTGGCGAGGCTTTGTAATGAAAACCATTCAAGTCAATCAAGTTTACCAGAGACCAAAGGCCAGTGTAATTTGGGAAAATTGCTGGAACTCCAAAGTAATCTTCTGTAATGTGATCTTGCCCATTGAATGCTGGCTGCACTGTACGTGTCGGATAAGAGCTCAGTCATTTTCCTCAGATGCAGACTTGACAAGCAGCACGGATATTATCCACCTGCAAGTAATCACCATTGTAGTGTTAAGTGCTTTGATATTAAAATGACTGATTTAAGGCCATTTGCTGGAGCACAGATAGCAAGGGGATTTGCAATCGCTT
>CM076978.1:33385295-33410295 GCA_039105355.1 Benthosema pterotum | reverse complement strand
AGAATTACCCAAGCCCCCAGTGAAGTTCTTTAGTGCTGAAACTGTGGGGCCCTATTGGCAATGGAGGTGCAGCCTTATGTGAATTACAATGTGTAAAAGTGAATGGACGTTCATGACATCAAATGCGTCGACATTTCCGCATTTTCCCACCAAAATTTGGTGGTCAAATGTGGAAGTACAATGTCATTCTATGAGGAAGCAGACGGTACTTCCGGCCCGGGTACTTCAAAACACCACTGAACAACTTCCATTGAGATGAACAGGAAGGGGGCGGGGCTAATGCTCTAATTAACTTGATCCTTTTATCACTCCATATCTCCATATGTGGGCATACCAGGAGTGTCTATACTAAGGGCTAGGTCGCCCTACTGATGGCTGTGGCCCCAGACATGAGGCAGTGTTCATGTACAAGTACACCCCTTGGACATGACGCTAGTATGTCGCAGGGACTTACCCCCATTCCAACCCTTGATGCTGAATGCCAAGCATTGGGTCCCATTTATAGTCTCGGGTATGACCTCCCTACAATCTCAGGGCGGACATTCTAACCACAATGCCAAGCTGGTTGTAAAGACCTTGTTAATCACTGTTGCTGTTTACCAGTGTTGTTTTGTTAACAAAACGCACACTGCTCTAGATTTCCACTGAGCAACTCTTAAATAGTGCAGGGGCATGGATGCTACTTCCTATGCAGGGCTTTCATTTACAGAAACGACCGCGTAACGGAACATGCAAAGTAGGGTGTATTTTCATTCTCAATACCATCTGGATTCAATCATTCCACTGCAATATCTTCACCATACCTTCAGCTTATACGTCCCAGAGACAAGGGCTTGAGGCTAATCGTTATTCTAGTCAGGCCCCTCTCCAACAGCAGTTACAGTTTACCTTTTTCATTGGTATAGGTCCCCTCTCTCCACAGAGATGTTATAGTTATACATCTTTTTTAAGGGGCTCTATAGCCCCTTCTATAACACGCATGCACGGACACACACCGGGGCTCATCCTTCACATGGACAAATCCCCCGGTCATTACAGTACTTTATGATTTTGTCATTAGGTACTAGTACATATACTGCACGGAAAATTGACTTATTTGTCAAGGTGCCTGCTGCAGCCAATCAATCAGAGATGCAACCTTCACAGAAAACAGCTGGAGTGCTGCAAAGAGTCAATCAGAACTCAAGGACTTCCACTGACTACACAATATGTACTGTATCTTTGATAAGAGAGGTGAACTGAGGTGTCAGCCAAGCTTGACTGCATGACCTTGGAGGGAAAGCGCAAGGATTTAAAGAAATAAACACAGGGAGAGTCTGGTGCTGTCAGTTCAGAATGGGAACACACCTGCATGTAGTATGGGCAGGCTCTCACTCACTCTCTGTCACACATGCACGCACATGCACACATGCACTCGCACAGTGCACGCACGTACATACACAGGCATAAATGGACACATACAGTATGCAGGTACATGGATGGATGTACTGTGTTGGAATATGCAGTGTTACCAAAATATTACTTAAACAGTAATGTATTACTTATTACTTATTACCAAAATTTAATAGTTATACTTAAAAGTATTTTTCACCAGTAATTGCATCTGTTTCGCCATATCTAGACCAGATCAAAAGCCTGCAAAGCAACTTGACCCCAACCTAGCAGCTTGTGAAAATAGTAATCTTATTTTGAGAACTAAATGTAATATACATATATTACTCAAAATTTGAAGCAATAATATTACATTACTTTTACTGGAAAAAAGGACTAAAATTACTGAAAGTAATCTATTACTTTACTTACTCGACAACACCGAATATGGATTTATTTACAGTATATATGATAGAGTATAGTTGAAAGAAGATGTCTGGCTCTTATAGGAGGTTGCTGGTTATATAGCATACTGGTTAGAGTATGATATGGATAGTTCACAGATAAGGCAGTTCATGTTGTTGTTTATTTAAACCTTTCAGGTTTCAGGCATGATGGTATGATTGATGGTATAACATGCAGATGATTGTTGGCTGACAAGAAAATATAAGTAAATTGGAATCATAAATTGTCCCCAACACAATAACATAAGCATAATGAACACATGGGATATTCAATAAGGCCTATATAGAATGACACATTTACACAATAATGCATCTGTATTAGGCCGGGGTGTTTGTGTGCTACCAGCACCTCCAGTTGAGGCAAATGTTGGTCTATGTCCTCTGAGCACTCTATATGTCTGTCTCTGTCTCTTAATGGCAAGATACAGTAATTGTAAAGATTTAATGCCTGGATTAAAAACTTTTTTTTTCTTCTATGAACCTAACCAAGTGCTGCTTTCATAGTTAATTGAGGAAGTAAATGAGACTGAGTTGAGGAAGTAAAGCAATTAGTTGCATTCATTTCTTATCCTGGGCCAGTTCTAATACTAATTCAATATCATTCGCGGGCAGTGTTGGGAATATTACTATACCTTGTTAATGTATTACTTATTGCTTATTACCTTCATTTTAAAGCAATATATTGTATTACAATATTGCTGTCTGAGCAAGTGTAATATATTAATATTACTATTACATATTACTAAAAAGAAAAATGTTGTGCAAAATATATAATTAAATATTTAGTGTCACTATTTATCAAATATTGTGTAGGCCAGTGGCATAGCTACAATAAAGAAAGCGCACTTGGCTATCTGGGAAATCCATATGAAATCAACTTGAAAAAACGTCCTCCTGAATAAATAATTTGATGACAAATTATAGAAAATAAGTAATTATTTAACTTCTGCAGTTGTCACAAAATTTCACAAGAACATTTTCAACAAGACAGATTGACAGAAAGTAATATTGAAAGTAATGCAGTAATGCAGAAAGAAAAGTATAATATATTAGATTGTTTTTGTTAAGTAATATATTTATATTACAAGTTACTGCATTTTGGTAATATATTATGCAATATATTGAGTTACGTAGTGCACATGTCCCAACACTGTTCGCGGGCCAAAGATAATTCATTCACGGGCCTAATTTGGCCCCCGGGCCTTGAGTTTGACAGATGTGCCATAGATAGGCCATATTTTTGCCTAAATGGTAGGGGGTGGCTAATATCGTAATTCCACACTATTTGTGATGTTTACGTGGCTGAATGACTTCTCCATCATCTCCAACATACTGATGAAATCAGAGAGAGATTACAGTCTCAGAGCAGGTTCATTATGCTCCGGTGCAGGCAGTTAGCGCTTAAGCTTTGATGTTTACAGTCACAGACACTGTAGCAGGATATGGCATGTTGTGTGTGTGTGTGTGTGTGTGTGTGTGTGTGTGTGTGTGTGTGTGTGTGTGTGTGTGTGTGTGTGTGTGTGTGTGTGTGTGCGTGCCTGCGCGCCTGCGTGCGTGTGTGCGTGCGTACACCAGAGAGACAGAAGACAGAGAGGCCAGTCAAAGGTCCAGCACAGGTGTCAAGCAATAATGAGTGAGAGAGCTTGTTTAAACCTACAGTATCCCCTGTGCATTCTGTTCGGGTGTGTGGACTTTACCAAAGCAAGGCTCCTCATTCAAAGAAGGTTCTTCTCTCAACACCTTGTATGGTATGTTTCATTTCATCCAAATTAGAATTATGTCAATATATGGACAGCATACTGAAAGTTATGAGACCTTTGTTCTAAATTGATTACATATCCGTATATGTTAGCCCCAAGTTAACCACTGAGGTTGGGTCAGCACGTTTGAGTGGAGTCGGGCCTTGGCGGCCTGTTTACCCCCCCCCACACACACACACACACACACACACTGTAGAGTGTATGCATGTACGCATCTTGTTCTTCATTTCTATAGTAAAGAAACCCACTGTGTACTCGCATGTCAAAGATCTAATGATGTAAACAAAAACAAAAAAACAATGTGATCTGCACTTCCTGAATTATTACTATTACTGTTGTTAGTTGTCAACAGTCTGCAGTTCAGGGCATCACTTGGCCATTTAAAAAATAAGATTTAAAACAATTGTGAAACGATTAGGAAGATCCGCTTCTTTTAAACGCACTAGACCCGATGGACCCTGGCAAATACTAACTAAACCACCACTGTGTATATACCAACCAAATGCCACTGTGTATTGTGATGTTCTGCATTTTAATCTGTGCCACATCAACACCTGCATCTCCTGTCTTCTTTGTATTATCTTCTGTTTTTCTTCCCTTTTCCAGCTTTAGTTGATACAACCCACTGTCTACCATGCAGGTGAAGCACCGGGCGCCCTATCATCTGCCTTAATATTCATGAAAGAAAATACTGTATATGGTGTCCTAGTTTCGGTGGATCCAGGGGCGGATTGGCCATCTGGAGTACAGGGAGTTTTCCCGGTGGCCTGCACCACCTAGTGGCCTGCCTCTTTTTTTGGAGGCAGTGTTGCCAACTGCCAAGATCCAAAATGCACTAGTGGCACTTCCAAAATGCACTAGAATGTGCGAGATGCTGGAACATAACAGATCAAAATGATGATTAATCTTCTACATTCTCTAGTTGTGTGGACTTTGGGCAACTTGGGCATGAAGAATATTTTAACTCTTGAGGGCGTAAAAATGAAACCAAATGGACCCCCCAGGGTGGCCTGGCAAAGGCAAAATTGTCCCGGTGGGAAAATATGTGCCAATCCGCCCCTGGGTGGATCCTTCAATAACAGCTAGACTGTGATATTAAAAGACTAAAATGCTGCATGCCAGTTGAATCTATACAGTATACTGTATAATATACTCTTCCCTTCTCTTCCACTATGGCTGCAGACAGAATTTCAGAGTCACCGCATACTCCAAACCCTAGAAGGTTCGGGTTCGGGTGTCAGCGAAAAACAAAAACAAGAATCAAGAATCAAGATAGCTGATGATGAAAAAACAAGATTCAAGAACAACTGAGACCATAACTGGCTTTTCAGATTGACTATTATGCTGTTGTAATGTCTGTGTTAAATGACACCATGAGTTCTTCATTTTTTATTTATTTATTTATTTTGTGTTTAATTTCAGAAGAGAGTATAGAGAATTTATTTTGTTATTCATAAGAGTTATGTATTCCAGATAGAGATGAGATGGATGCTGAAACTTGTCCCATATACATTTGGACCTCATGGACAGACACGCAACAGGAATTTGCCAATGAAATGGGTTAAAGTTCCACCTAGTCTGTCTGTCATACAGCATTTCTATAGCTCATCATAGGCTACTACCTGGTACCTGCAGCCTCAGCTTCCATTCAACAGAATGAATGTGCCACCAAATTATACAGTATGTTGTGATCATTCTGCCTATGCTATCTGCATGGCATGCACTTTGTCACGACAAGTAGTTTGGTGTTATACCAGCACTGATGTTATAGTGGTACACTATAACTACGGAACTGTTATAGGGTCAAAGGTAGCATAAAGTATCCATACTCTACCATCCCAGAGCCAATAAGCACACCTATGACTGACTTTGTAGTACGGAATAAATCCATAAGATACCTGGCCACCTAAAGTCAGCCGATTCTATAAATTCTTTGCTTCCTTTTTTATATTATATTATTATGAGAGCCCAAGAGTGGTTCCCATTCCGAGATTGGGTTTGCTCTGGATAAAGATGCCTAAAGATGGTAGATTTAAACAGAGGAGGAGGAGCAGAAAGGATGAAGATGAGATGATGACAGAGGAACAGAACCGAAAATGCTCCAGCAGAATGGAGCTGATGAAGTTTAACAGATTCAGCACTGTCTGCTAAACAACGGAGCATACTCTGGACACTGTGTGACAAAATGCAGGAATGTGCCTAAAATAAGTTTTTTTATCATTATTTGACAAAATGTAAATCAGTTAATCTATGTTTGAGCATCTCTCACTCAGCTAAACTGAACAGGTTGAAATATCACTCTTCGGCCAAAGGAGGGCAGTGTGACTATAATGATAACACCGCTGAGATTGGAGCCGACATTAAAACAAGCTCTCTTCATCACCCTGAAACGCTGGTGAATAGGTTAATTCCCAGATCCATCGAACATGTGAACGGGGTCATTGTGCATCACATAGAAAAAACAATTAACTGTGTACCGTACTCCCACTCAGAGCGATAGCATCTATAACAACAGATCTCATGTGAGAAGAATGCTATTGTAAAAATTCTGACTGAAAACATTGTGTCTTTTTCTCTTCGGCATTTTTTCTTTTAATGGGCATTTAAAAACGTTCCTCTGGGATCTGATATCAGATCCAAAATATGGTGTTCCTGCAGCCAGGTCTGCTGGACTGTTTGTCTAATCTGTTTGACATGCACCCCCACCTACTTGCTTTCTAACATTCCAGTCTTGAAGAAGGAGCTGAACCTGAATTAATTTTAATGTTTAATGCGTCATTATCCACTGTGTTTACTTTTGTAGGCTGTACAACTGCATATAATGGTTGAGAAACAGGACAGTGGGTAATTTAGTCACCAAACTCATTGTGCCGTTCATGTACTGTATATGCTCCCAGTGTCTACATAATCTGGTTGATTGATTGATTTCTTTTATTAACAGCTTTGAGATTTACAGTACATTTCAAGCACAACTCTATTCAAGATTGAAAACTGAATGGACAAACCAATAAAGATTATAGTTGTTTGCAATGGCAGCCACCTTGTTGTTTGATTTCATCAAAGCATTTAATACAAATAATGGATGTTGAATGATTAAAAATTTTAATCAAATTAATCACAGCTTCAAAATTAATTTAATCATGATTAATCACCATTCGAACCATGTCCAAAATATGCATGTTTTCCTGTACAGGATTTCAACATTTAAAAAGGAAACCGAATCTGTAAAAAAAATAACCATTTATCTTTAAAATATTTATCAAAATAGGTGATCTACAAGCCCTCAATGCTTGTAGATCCTCCAGCTATACTCTATGGCTCTGGTTACAGGGAGACACACGGCTATATGTCTCCGTAAATCTGTGCTCTACCCATTTCTTTCAATGAGAAAATGCTCAGTGGGTTGAGTCAGTCTGAACATGAGTTAATTGCGTTAAAAATTTTAATCAGATTAATCAACAAAATTAATTTAATCCCATTAATTAACTATTTTCAACAGCATTTAATACAAATACTTCAATCCTGTAAAGTCAGAAGCAGCAGATCATAGTGGAGGTAAAAGGGAAAAGAAAAAATACAAGGAGGGGAAAAAGGGGGTTGGGAATCATATTTTTATGGAGGCCAGTTTTGAGTTACTGTCCGTCCTGTAGGTGCTCTTTGAGGGTGATTTTGAATGAGTAATAAGGGATTTGCATGTCTTAATGACTGTTGATAGAGAGTTCCACATTTTGGTGGCATAGGAGCTAAAACAATCTCGAGATACTGTACAAAATCCATTTTATAGGCTACGCATGCAAGACATGCTTCGCATTTCACTCACATGTGCCTCTTCCAACTCACAGAGTATTACGCCCCTGGAAGTAAACTATCTTTTTTCTCTCCTTCATATAATCAATGTTTTATCCCCCCCACCTCCACCCCCACCCCCACCACCCCATTCGTCCACTTCATGTTTTTTTGAGGCGTCTTTGAAGAGCAGCCTGGGGGTGCAAGAAGGGTAAAACGCTACGCCTGGCTAGCAGACAGCACCTGAGAGCTAACCTCCAACAACCTTGAGGGTATGAGGGCAAGTGCCCTGACCTCCTTCCGCACAGTCAAGGAGAAAAGGAAAGAAAACACAAAGAAACAAAGACTTTAGTTTTGATTACTCAGACAGTGGGGGGTAAGGGGGGGTCCGGCTTGTGACCCCCTTTATCCAAGCAGTGCTAGAACGAGCGCAACATACAAGTACAGTAACTGCTGCCCGAGCTCCATTTTTTTTTCCGACTCAGATTGCGAACGGATTTATGAGTCATCAATTTGTTATTGGCTACGCGTGTGTGACTGTCGATGCAGTGTGACTTGACAATGACTTGACATGATCCCTTCCACATGCGCACACACACACAGACGCACACATGCACGCACTCACACGCGTCGCACTGTAGTCGGAAATCACTACCACGTCTCTCCTAAGAGCTACGGCAAACATCTGCCTGATTAATAAGTTAGGTCCTCTAAATATGGCTCACAGTCATGTATCTTTAAAAACGCTGCTTAATAATAATGATAATCAAGATTATCAACATCCCACCAATTACGTCTTTACACTTTCCTCGGTTAATTATGTATTGTTCCCCCCCATTCTTCGCCCGGGATATATAACTGGGGACGCATGCCTTTGCCGAATGCATGGTCTCAGGTGGATTGTTCCTCTTAAGTGTTTATGATTGTGTGTGTGTGCGTGCGTGCGTACGTACGTATGCGTGTGCACGCGTGTTCAAATACCACAGCTCGCCTTGTACGATACTGTAGCTCCCTTAAAGTGGCAGCGAGCTATAACAGGCCAGCACACACCTCTATTCCCATACAGCTGTGTATGTGAATCAGCTGCAACGGATAGGAGCGCCATGTGCAATGTTTTATTTATTGATATGTTATTTTGTGTGTGTGTGTGTGTGTGTGTGTGTGTGTGTGTGTGTGTGTGTGTGTGTGTGTGTGTGTGTGTGTGTGTGTGTGTGTGTGTGTGTGTGTGTGTGTGTGTGTGTGTGTGTGAGTGGGGGGAAAGACCTGCACAGTGCTCATTATCATAAAGGCCCCTAGACATCAAGTCACACACAAAAGACTCACCGACTCACTGTCACACACTCACACACAGACTCACACACACACATACATACATGTGCACACGTACATGTGTCTATGTGTGTGCCTATGCATGAATGTGAGTCATACACACACACATATGTGCCCATACGCACACACACGTTCACACGAGCGGAGCAGGAACAGCTTTGCCGTATAGCGACTCAGAGCTACATTACGGCAAAAGCGTCGCCTGCATAGCTTCAATAAGTGACAGAAGCTGACAGTGTCAAAGTGCCGTCGTCGCTCACACACACAGTAAACTGTCCCTGAAGCTGTCGTTGTGATGGGGAAGATGTAAAACACGACGCGCTTTGGCGACGGCATGTGACGGGTTTTTGGGAGGGAGGGAGGGAGGGAGGGGGGCTGTTTTCATTCCTCTATTCTAGTTTTTTAATATGTCATGTCTCCTCTATCAGGGCCTCGGGGCTGCCTGGTTTGCCGCATTGCTCGCTAGAGGATGGAATGCTACCGCTGTATATATATAAGCTATATATATATATACATATATATATATATATATATATATATATATATATATATATATATATATATATATATATATATATATATATATATATATATATATATATATATATATATATATATATATTAGTCGGACCACATTGTGCACAGCTTTCGTTAACAGTTGTACTCCCAAAGACGACTTAGACGACTTTCTCACCAAACATAATGGCATGCGAAACAACCCAAATTTCAAAGATATTTCAAATTGAAGTGTTTATAATTAAAATGATTGGAATGATTAAAATGGCACTATGCTACTAACTAACTACAATTGTCGTACCACTAAGCCGACACCATTTCATCATCATTTCACATTTGCTTAATATAAGTCCTGTAACCCGAAAATGGTATACCATTTTCACCTGCCCCTCCAATTGGGAAATATTACATCTGGGCCTGCTTCCCTCCCAAGAGCGTAGCTGTGTTTTAATTGTTTTATCTTTTTTTTTTTTTTTTTTGGGGGGGGGGGGGGGGGGGGGGGGGGGGATGGACAGCTACGGACTCGAGGCTGGGGTCAATGACATCATCACTTCTGACAGGGGCGGGGTCCTAGAGCGCAGAGGCTTCTGGGAAAATGAGTACCTGAGTTATTAAAGTCAATGGAGCGTCTAACAGCGTTACTGGCAGCCATGACACCTTGTAGTTTCTATCGCATTGCGTAGACGACGTTGTTTTGAAGAAGTGATGGATCAACGGCGCAAATAGTTTGACAATGCTCCAAAGGTATACAACTAAACCTCCAGGAGTGAAACTTTAACACTTTTGTAGCGAAAGTGTTAAACTTCTGAGAGTGTACAGGTGAAACCAATGTGGACTTCAGACGCTTATAGGTTTGTGTATACTCAAGAGTTAGTAAATGGATGAATTAGCACTGAGGATTTCACTGTGTGCAGTCTACCTGTGCTGCTGCTCACATTCACACGTTTATACGTCAAAAAGCTCAAAGTACATAAAATTCAGACAGGCACTTTGTCATTTAATAGTGCGTGCGCACGCGTGTGTTTGCGTGGTGCGCCAATGGAAAGAAAGACGAGCGGTAGTAACAGATGTGCGAAAAGTCGGTAAAAAACTCAATATGAACCCTGTAGAGGCCTTTTCCCTCCTCGCTCTGTTCAATTATTTAGAGTCAAAAGAAAAAGGAAGGCTAGAGTAACATATTTCCTCCGAAGCCTCTGTGTTTTTTCCGTAGGAATGAATAACACATTTATCTATATAGTCTCGTCTTTTGCCAAATAGCCCCGGAAATGGAAACAAATACCTTCAATTGGATTCTTGGCTCGTGGCGCTTCTTCCCTCGTGCGCCACTGACTCTGTGTGTGTGTGTGTGTGTGTGTGTGTGTGTGTGTGTGTGTGTGTGTTGTGTGTGTGTGTGTGTGTGTGTGTGTGTGTGTGTGTGTGTGTGTGTGTGTGTGTGTGTGTGTGTGTGTGTGTGTGTGTGTGTTACTCACGCAGTCATATTGAGAGAGAAAAAAAATACCCGAAGACCTTTCCGAAAATTATGGAAGTGCTGACAAGCAGAATGTTTCATCGTAATCTAGATGTATTCCTGGCAGTTTGCAGGGCAAAAATGCCCCTCCTCTACAACCTCCATATCTTTTTGAGAGATTGAGGCACAAAAAAAGGAGGGAAGAGCTAGAGGGGGGGGAAGCGCTCACCTATTTAATTTGATTAGAGGCTCAGATTAGATAAGGATAAGAGAAGACTCACATTTTCTGCTGGCATGTCTTAACTCTGCACACCCTGACACCTGATTTTATAAAGAATATGTCACCAGCAAGCAACAGAGGTAATGCCTATAATTATACTTCTCGGCGCTCAAATAAATAAATAAGTTTACTTTCCTTTGTGATGATCGGGGTGACAGGTTTGCTAACATTTGTGACTCTGTGTGTGTGTGTGTGTGTGTGTGTGTGTGTGTGCGCGTGCGTGCGTGCGTGTGTGTGTGTGTGTACTATATGTGTGTGTGCGTATGTGTATGTAAGCGAAGGACTCAAAGAGGAAACTCAGTCAGAATGAAATCTTGACAGCAAAGGTACTGTATAGTACATTGTGTGTGCATTGGCGATTTTCGGAGAGTTCTAGGGGGCACTTCATGCTTATATTCTATCAGCAACTAAATATGCCAGGGCCCAATATATTTATTCTGCATTTTAGCCACGGACGACCACCATCTGATGTTGAGTTTAGTCTCTTGGACCCAAAGTTTTTTGTCCACAATTTAGGAGAGATAAACTGGCAAAGGGTTGGTCAAAATAACAATTCTTCTACAACGTACATTTTCTAAAAATGTAGATTGTTGAAAATTACATAATTTCACTTGTTACGTAATTTAATTTGTAACTCTTGAGAGCGTTAAAATGAAATGATTTTAACGCTCTCAAGAGTTACAGATCCATAAGGTTTCAAGTGCCCCCCTGCTGTGAGAGCCTAAAATCTCCTATGTATGCTTGTGTGTACACATGCGTGCGCGCATGTCTTTTTTACCTCTCTAAGTGGTGATAATCTCTGTTCACCCGGCCAAGGCGCACTGAAGGCACGCAGCACACACACACACACACACACACACACACACACACACACACACACACACACACACACACACACACACACACACACACACACACACACACACACACACACACACACACACACACACACACACACACACACACACACCTTTGAGTCTGATAAGGTCGGAGGTGCAGCTTTGAGAATGATGCGGTGAGAGTTTGGGGAAACTGTGTAGTGCCAGAGCCGTGGCTGATCTCTCTCTCCTATTAGTGGCAATGGGCTGTGACCTCCCCTGTTCACCCAGCCTGTCATCACACACTGTATTATCTACCTCTCAATTGGATCATCCACTCTCTGGTCCATTGAAGGAGACAAACTGCTGCTGCGATCGGGGATGAACTCCGACGAGGCCCTGATGCATGTTGTCATTAGGATCTTTGACTTTGGATCTTGTCAGATGCTGCAGAAAGAAACACACACACATACATGCATATTCCTCTCTTTAGAAAGTGGCTCTCAAATGCCATTGCAGTGGTATGGTGTGAGATAAAAGTGGCAGCTGGTTTTATGGTGCTCAATTCCACATTAACATCTCTTCTGTGTGGACAATGAAGGGCTTAAAGAGGCATTTCACCCATTTTCACATTCCACTATGTACCTTAGAGATTCTGTCTTTCCTAGAAATGGAGGTGAATCACATCTTGATGACATTACTAATATGTGTTTCACAATGTTAATGACCTTTCTTTCTTTCTTCTTTCCATTTGTAAACACGCTCAGGAACATTTTTGGAAATTGCATCATACAGCATACTGTACATGTGTGTCGGCTGCAGGTAGTCTACATACTTCCATTAAATAAATAAAAATTAAAACATGCAAAATAATTGCACATTCAAACAATCTAAGACAGTCCATGAAACAAAAAAATCCACTTAGTGAACACACCTGATCTACAAGTTCTCAATGCTGGTAGTTCACTAGCTTGCGTCAACGGTTTGTGCAAACGTTTACTCTCTCTATTAGTTCTCAACTTCACCTGAAAAGTTTAAGGAACCCCTTCCTGCACAATGTGGATTTTTCCGTAAGCCCTGCCGTCTCCCCAGTGTCCAACCATGGGCTCTACACTTTCCAGCCAGGCTCATATTCATAGGTTATACATTAAATAGTGGTGTGTGTGACATTTTTTAAACAATGTTTTATCACAAAGAAAAAAAACTATTGGTGGAGGGATATGTGTATCACATCACATATTATGCTTAGATGTGATTTGACCACACAGTTTGGGCAGGGGCTTACTGAAATTACATTGGCTCCACTATGTTACACAAAATGTCCCATCCTTACCTGTGAAAACCCTGGACGCACAACAACCCAAGGTATTTCAAATGAAAGTGCTTATATTTAAAATGATTTGAAACACTACTACTGCTAACTAACTACAGTTGTGGCACCACTAAACCAACAGCATTTCATCATTGAAAACAGCAAACTCTGAGTCAGACCTTTAGCTTTATGCATGCTGCTTGTCTGTTGCAACTTCAACAACAACTGATGTTATTATTGATGTTTTACTTGCCTAATAAAAGTTCTGTAACCAAAAACGATCTGGGTGCGACTTCATCGCCTGTGGCGTGAAGCGTCACGGGCGATGAAGCCGCCCCCATACCATGCCCCCACAATTGGGAAGTGTTACACCTGCCCCTGCTCCAAGCTTCCTGCATCTTCTCTAACCTGGCTACCCAGTAGTTTTGATAATATACTTTGGTTACTTGGTCCACAAACACTAATTATAATATTTAGTTGGTCCCCACCGCGATATTTATAGTATTTTTGTGATTTTTAACACAAAGGCTGTGAAAGACTAATTATTATGGGAGCAGGGAACATTATAACTATACAGTACATGTCTCGGGAGCAGACAGGGTTTAAGTAGCCCATCTTGCTCATGCGGGAACAATTTAGCACGTAGTCCAGGTCTGTGAACCGAAGACCTTATGTTTCTTAGAAGACCTATAGCCTGGCAGTCAAGGTTTATGGAGAGGGAAATGTTGTCCTTTTTACTGGCCTGAAATATTATACATACATGTATGAGTCCACTTGCTGACCGGCAGTTGCCTAATCCAGTTTAATGGCAGGGTCAGAAGAAACCTTTATGAAAAAGTTGTTCAATACTGACGGTCAGCAAGTGCATTCCTCAGCGTATGTATAGACAATATTTTAGGCCAATAAAAACAATTGATATTTCAAAAATATGCTCCTCATTGACTTGTACTTTTTAGAAAATTTTTGAAAATTAGAAATTTATTAGAAAATAAAACCAGGACTGGAACCATGGATCCGGATCTTAAATTGTAAAATCAATAGGAAGAAAACATTTTTTTATGAATAATAAAACACAGTGAGTTTTTAAATAAAAATTGTATCCCACGATTTTGTAAGCCATTTTTTCACCCAGTGCCAATTCCTAATGTGATCCTGGGCTCTACACACCCTCATGCTTCCTTCAATGCATGAGGAGTCCAAGCTGACAGGGTCCCCGGTTGACGTAGCCCTCCATCAGGCGCCCCGGCTGGCCAGGGGGAGGTAGTTTAGAGCCCAGAATTACTGCATGTTTTTGTGAGGGTATCTACCGTATAGCGGACACGGGGAGAACATGCAAACTCCACACAGAAAGGCCCTTTCGGCAACCCCGCCTCGGGTATGGGCACTGATGACGCACACAGTGAGTTTTGGTGATGCTATAGGCCTAGTGTCTGAATGAATTGTCTGTTTGTTTGTTTACAAACAGACTGATTTTGACAGTATTTTAGGCTACAATGTAACACACACACACACACACACACACACACACACACACACACACACACACACACACACACACACACACACACACACACACACACACACACACTCAGCCAAGGTGAAACACAGGCTCTAATGTATGTATGGCCTTCTGTAAAGTCATTCTCATGCCCTACTTGTGTCATCATCGTGCGATTCCACTGGAGCACGTGTGCGGAATAGCCATTTTTCCCTTATCACCATTAAGAATTCACACATACAAACCGGCCCTATTCGCTTGACGAGGCCATACCACGTAAATTATAGATGCTGCAACAATCTTTAAGCATGTTCATTAAAAGACATGGCTTTCTTATAAAGAAAAAAATCCGGGGCTCATAAATATTTCTTTCGAGCAAATCTTAATACAAAGACCCCTCCCCTTCTTATATCCCCATCTTTTTCCTAGACAAGTGGTACACATGTGAAGAGAGAGACAGAGAGAGAGAGAGAGAGAGAGAGAGAGAGAGAGAGAGAGAGAGAGAGAGAGAGAGAGAGAACCTTGACTTGAGACAAGACGCGCGCATTTACGTGACGGCGTCTGTGACGGCTTCTATGCTCGCTTCCTCTAGGTGCTGCGCCTGCCTGCCTGCCCGCCCGCCTTGCCGACGCACCATTACTCACTCTGGGAAGAGAGAAATGTTTGTGTGTGGAAGATGACACATTATTATCCTTTAATCTCAGCTTCTCAGCTTGTTGAGCATCAAATTGAAATATCCTGAACAGATGTAAAAACACATGTGAGCCCGGGCGCGCAAGCTGTGCCGCGCTTTGTTTCATCTGCACGCCCGCGTGACGGGAGCCTTAAGGAGAGGGCTTTTTAAAATTTCATCACTATTCAAAAGGATAATTAATACGTACCCCCAGGCTTTGATTATGCGATACCCAGTGTGTAGCGCTGGGTGTTGCACATAATGAGCCACTCATCAGCGCCCCGTGCCTTCCCCAACACAAACACACAGTTTGCATAAGGTACTTAAGATTCTGCTAAGGTACCAGTGAGTGGGTGCGTGTGTGTGTGTTTGCATGCATGCGTGCGCGTGAGTGTGTGTGTGTGTGTGTGTGTGTGTGTGTGTGTGTGTGTGTGTGTGTGTGTGTGTGTGTGCATGGGTTCGTTCCTGTGAGTTGTTCAGACCCATTTGGAATGTGTAGCGCAGTAGTAGTAGGAGTGTTTACAAGTGGGGCCCTGTCAGATCGGTCAGTAGCTGTAGTCGAGGCCTTTTTACGCTAACAGCATATACACGCGCGTGTGCATGCGCACAGCGGTCGCAGGCGCGCACGTGCATACGCATTAAACCCTCGCCTCTCGCTCGTTTCTCGGCTTGCACGAGCTCACGCGGTCGGCGAGGGGAAGGGTTGTCTGTCAGCGATCCGGCAGCGAGATGGACAGGCCGGGCAAGAGACTGACAGGCCATGCGATACGAAAGGGAATATCGGGGGTTGGGTGGGGTGGTGTGTGTGTGGGAGGGGGGTAGGTGTGCGCAGATAATGAGACCTGTCAATTTGAATGCCTCAAGGCTAAGCAGCCGGCAGGCCGAGGTACTAGGGCAGCCATTTTTTTTCTTCTTCTTTCCTTCAGGATAATGCCTCACCCTTGACCCTGAGCAAGTCTGTAAACAAGTCCGTTACCGCGGCAATTATGCCACCTGCTCTTCCGCGGACCTTATACTACTTCTCCGTGCACCCTGGATGCGGCCACGCCACAAGCCCCGCGCTCATCATACCCGGCATCTTGCATCCAAGCAACACAGGCCTTAACGTTATGTGTGCCGCACACGCCGTATACAGTATACTGTATATATAAACCTATACAGTGCATGCGCTATGATCAGCCAAGATGCATGGAGAGCAATGCTGTTCCCTAGTGATGACACAGTGGCCTTTTTCCCCCTCTCTAGTCTCCCTGACATATAATAGGACATCACTGTCACCTGGATCTGGACTGCTGTGTACTTCCTATTCCCCATACGGTGTGCTCCTGCTTCTGTTTACATTTAAACGCAGGGATCCTGGTCAAAAGTAAAGTGGGGAGCATGGGGGGTATTATATAGGGAATAGAGAGTGCCATCAGAGATTTGCCCATGGGGGTTCTCAGGTATAGCCTGTGATGGTGCTTTAGGACAGTTAACGCTTTAGCCTGTTAACCCGTGGCTGAACTGACATGCACTGTGACCTAACTGACAGCAGACAGACCCGCGCAACGTCACTGTCCTTAAATCCAATTCCATGCTTGACACCGGGCGAAATTATCTTGGGACAGGTTGAGTGATATGTTCCCCCGCCACGCCGACCACCGCCATCCGTTGCTCTTGGCCCTCAACCGATACGGATCCGGGAGGTCTGTCCGTTCGCGCAGAGCCGTGCTCATGAGAGCAGCCAACGGGCCGGCATGCACAGATTGAGTTGTGCACCGGGAGAGAGCGAGCAAGCGAATTGAGCTGTGGCGGTATGGTAATCACGATCAATGTTAAAGGATCTCTTCGATAAAAGAGGACTGGGGGATTCGCGCCTCTTTAAAGAGATGATGTTACCAAATGCTAATCAATATGCTCTCCTTCATGCTTAAAAGTAGAATAAAATATACATTTGCCCCCCAAAGAGTAGGGCAGAGAAAATCGCTGGGCATGCCCACAGTATATTATGCTTCCTGTTAACCCGTCAGAGCTTTATTGACGTATGTGTAAGTGATCATTCACCAGGGAATGAAAAGGATAAACAGCAAAGATGATTGAACCTGGATAATTGTTTGCCACACGTTGTAGCAGTAGCAACCGTTCCCATGTCCCGCAAACATTCCTTTCCTTTAGACAGTGATGGGCAAGTTACTGGAAAAATGTAGTAAACTACACTACAAGCTATCTCCAGAAAAATTGTAGCAAGCTACACTACAAGCTACATAACAAAAGTAGCTTCCTACATCAACACTGTATCTTAACATTGTACTTAATGTACAACTTTCTAAACATAATATTTTGTTTGTTTTGTCTTGCTTTGTTGAATTCAAAAATGTGGGTAGGAAAATGTAGTAAGCTACACTACTTACTTACTATTGAAAAAATGTAGGCACGGTGGCAAAAATGGGGCACGGTGGCACAGTGGTTAGTGCTGTCGCCTCACAGCTAGAAGGTCCTGGGTTCGATTCCCGCTAGGGGCGCTGCTGTGGGTGCTGGCGGCGTGTCTGCTCCTCTGCGTCATCAGTGCCCATACCCGAGGCGGGGTTGACGAAATGGGCCTTTCTGTGTGGAGTTTGCATGTTCTCCCCGTGTCCCCTAGGGTAGATACCCTCACAAAAACATGCTGTAGTCCTGGACTCTAAACTGCCTCCCCCTGGCCAGCCAGGGCGCCTGATGGAGGGGACTGGAACTGGTTGGAATAACGTGTTCCTTCCACGCGCTACGTCCAACCAGGGAAACTCCCCCCTGTCAGGTGAAAAGAAGGCAGCTTGGACTCCTCATGCCTTGAAGGAAGCATGAGCCCAGTCTGCTGCCTCCCCAGGTTGGTGGAGGGTGTGTAGAGCCCAGGATCACATTAGGAATTGGCACTGGGTGAAAAAATGGGTTGCAAAATCGTGGGATAAAAATTATATAAAAAAAAAAAGAAAAAATGTAGCTAAGCTACACTACAAGTGGATTCAATGCACCAATGGCTTAATGACTTAAAAGTATTTTTAGTGATCTGAGTGTGTCCAATCATGCACGCCCATTCAAACATGCACAGAAAATCACAGGTATCTCAATGTACGTCAGACTGTTTAAAAAAAACAACCTTTTGGGATGTAAAATATACTGGTGATGGTAAAAACAACAAAAATCTTGAAAAATGTAAAATTCATGGGGGAGCGCCCCTTTAAATATCATCCAGCAAACCGAAGATGATTCATTTATGGGCCTGATTTTGCCCCCGCGGGCCTTGAATTTGACATATGTGAAGGTTGGCCAGACAATGCATTCCCCCCAGCTTCGTCCACACCCTTGCCATCAGGCTATCACGTTGTGTCTTCTTCTTTAGACCTCTCACACTTGAGTGACAATCGACACAATGTTCGAGGTCCACGGGAAGCATACCGTGCCTCCGCTTTTCTCCGTCCTCACCTGCACGCACTTCCATACATAGTCTCTCTGGTCAATGAATGTCAATCAGAGTCTGGCCCGTCGTGCAGATTGGCAACGAGCAGACTGTGTGCTCACGAAACAATTATGAGTGTGCCGCGGTGAAAAATGGATTCCCGCGCCGCTCCTCCTCCTCTTCTTCGCGGCCGAGGGGGTCCTGCCATGGGAAGCAATTATTGCCGGATGCCAGCTGACAGCCCCGATTCCATTGGCAGCCCGATCGGCACTCGTCCTCGGGCACTCTCTAGGCAAATAGCAACCTGCACCACTCCACTCCAAATCAAACCCTCTTATACCAACCGTCGGCTTCTATCGGACAAATAGATGCTTCCCTTTGTTCCCTGGGACTGTGCGGCAGGAGGTACAGGCAGAGGTGCTTTAATTTGGCAGGGCAGTCTACTCTATAACCCTTCATGCACCCACACCCCCACCTCCAGACGTCTGATACAGGGCACAGGCTGGACCAGGGTTGGAGAGGGGAGGTGTATGAGTGGGTGGAGGGGGTTATATCCATAGTTCAGAAGGTCTGTTAGTCCCAAACATGCTCAGCTCTCGTGCTTGCAGTTATGTTTAGGGTTAAGTCGTATACAGTTTTAAGGATGTTCCTCTACACACATCAGATACTGATACCACAATTACTGTTATCCAATACCAAATACAGACACAGTCTACCAAACAAGAGTAACAGACTGCTCACTAAAATGTGCACTTGGGCATAGACGGATCTAGAAATTATGGGCACCTGGACCCCCACCAGCGGCCCACCAGACACGGAGCATAGTGTCTGCACACACGCATATCAATTATGACATATAGGCGTGTGATATTCACCTGCATTTCAGCAGGATTTACAGCAAGAGATTGCTTGAAAATAATAAACAGACAAGATAACTAAGTCAAATAAATGTAAACACTTGTAAACACTCATGATGGTTTAGGACTTTTGGGGTTATTTTATTGACACAAAATTTTATTGTGTCAATAAAATATATGCACTTATAAAATGCACTACTGTTATTCACTGTTACCCCTTTTTTGGGGGAGGCCCTGAGCTTGAGCCTCTTAGTGATCACACAGACACTCAACCTCAGGGGCCCCCCTTAGCTCAGGGGCCCCTGGGCCTGGGCCCAACATGCCCGATAATCCTCCCCTGCACTTGGGTCATCCAAAGCCATTTACACATGCCCTAAAGTTTTATTTACCTGCCTTTTACTTAGTTTTATTTACCTGCCATAGTGTCAACCCCTGTGTTACTGGCAGATTTGCCCAATAAAGACAAATGATGACAAATGATGACAAAATTATAGTTTTTAGAGGCGGATACAGTATTTGCTGATACTGATATGACAAAAAAGGTATGATCTGATACTTTTTTCCTTTGCTAATATCCCAAATACACCTGATGTTGTTTTTGTCGACATAAGTCACAAGGAGGTTTTGATTTTGGAGGTGGGCTGTGTCTTTGATTCTGGAGCAGGCATTCCAGGATAAAGTCTCAAAGTATCAACCATTACTTGGAATTATGACGGGTCTAGGATATCGATGTAGACTTGCCATATTGATATTTGGAAGCCTGGGCCATGTGTATAAACTGACCGTGAGTGGCCTACGAATAGCTGGCATGACAAAGAGTAAAGCCAAACAACTCGCTAAATTCTGTTCTGTATCGGCTGTTATAGGCAGTTTGTCTGTGTGGAAAAGGAGGTGCTATGTGTACCCTTAAGTGAACATGAACTGTCAGCCCCGTTATATTTGTTTCCCTGTAAATTAATGTAATTTGTGGATTCAAATAAAGAATTAAAATGTGTGTGTGTGTGTGTGTGTGTGTGTGTGTGTGTGTGTGTGTGTGTGTGTGTGTGTGTGTGTGTGTGTGTGTGTGTGTATTACAGTTCAAATAACTTGATTAGGAATTGAAGATTAGCAATTGAAGACAGGAGAAACATAACGGAAAACTGTAGAATCAGCCACTATAGCAGTCAAACACTCATCTGTCACTTTGCTTATTAATTCAATAAACACACTGAGGTGAAGTTCACTCAATCCTCTAATCACTTTAATCACTGCTAGTGATCTCTCTCACGCACGCACGCGCGCGCACGCACGCGCGCGCACGCACGCGCGCGCGCACGCACGCGCGCACGCACGCGCGCACACACACACACACACACACACACACACACACACACACACACACACACACACACACACACACACACACACACACACACCACTATACCTATAGTTGTGAAATAATAAATAAATTAGAATATTCACTGCAACCAATTAATTATCATGCAAATGACACAGCTACAAAGCAGAGTGAGATCCTTAATCTCTGCCAGGCTGTTCATCTGTCTAGAATTCCCCAATGTGCTCTGAGTTGTCCACTGTGCAATTAAGGTGGATACCCCCCCCCCCCCCCCCCCCCCCCGCTTTATTACAAGGCAGGAATCTGCCACTAGTAATTGATTCTGAACTCTGTGCACAGTATATCCACTGTTAATTTAATTCTAGGAGTAAAAAAATGGACCATTGATCCACATTACATGATTTGACAGTCTTTCAGTCTAACTACTCTGATCTTATGAGCTTCTTTCTGTGGGAAATGAATGCTGTATACCGTTAACCAAGAATAAACAATTCACACTTGTGTGAAGTGAAGGGCACCTGGTTTGTTTAAAATATGCCATGAGAAATGAATGGAGTATATACAATGAAGTTCATTTTGTGGACGTTGAAGATCTAAGATGCAAGTTTATTTTATTTTATGCTCCAGTCATTAGAAATTGATAATTCAAAATATGGCCCTCATTGAATTACATTGTATGCTAAAAGCGCTCTCAAAGTCTCTTTTAGTTTTTATAGGTGAACTACAAACACAGTCAAAGTTGATTCAGACGCTAGTATAGAGCAACACCAAAACTCATACTGTTTTATGCTTTCACAAAAGTGTTAACTTTTATGGTGATTTTGCCTTTTTATTAGAAATTACTTCAACTCAAAACCCTGCCTGCAGGGTATTAAAAATGTTTTGATTTGGGTTTTAATCACAGACTCTTGATTAAAATTCTTTATTAAATTTTTGCATTTGAAATGTCTTTTCGTTTTATTCGGCTAGCCATTTGCAAACGGCTGTAAGGTCGTCAAGGCTAGTGCTATGGCAAAGGCTATACCGGCTCCGGTGTAGTGCTACACTCTCTCTGCCAACCTGCTATAGCTCCGAACCAACCTTGTGCTTCCTTCAATGCAGGGGTGGGCAATTATTTTTCCCAAAGGGCCAAATGAGACATAAAATATTGTGGAGGTCCAAGACTAAAGGCTGAACTAAAGTCTGCGTAGTATTAATTTAATTTTCAAGATAAAAGTAAGACCAACCATCTTGACACCAGGGCACTCTATTTATTCAGTATTTGAGCCACGGACCACCATTTGATGACATTTTAGTCCCATAGCCCCCTAAACTAAAGATCTTCTTTTGCTTTTGTCCACAATTCCAGGCTGGATTTGGGAAACAAAACAGTCAAACATACAGATCAAAATGACCATTAATCTTCTACATTCTGTAGTTGTGTAGACTTGGGCTAATTCAGATGATGAATATTTTAACTCTTGAGAGCGTAAAAATGGTTTCACCCCCCCCCCGGTATCTGGTATTCTGGTATATGTAAAAAAGGTAGTCATTGTTTTTAGACAGTAGACAGAATCAATGCCAAGCCACAGCAGCAATCCACCTGAGTGCCGATCAGCCGCTGCTCCATCGGTTTCCTTTGGTTGCATGGACTAAACGGGTTTAGGGGCATTCCAGGGCATTAGGACATTCATTGACCACCTGACCACCACTCCAGGACGGAAGGGGAGCTGCACGGAGGGAGGCCTGAGGTATGACCAGTCACGGTACCACTCTGAGAGCGGTACGACGCGCCATAGAGGCACGCCATGCAGGCACGCCATGGAGGCACGCCAAGGAGTAGCGCCACATACCTGCAAGCCAAGGACGCAGAGATAATGTGTGGATAATGTGCTTGTCGCCTGACATAAAAGACAAGAACATACTGAGCAATCTGGACAAACTTAATTGTCCACTGACTGTCAGATTTAGAGAGAGAGGGGTGGGGGTGTTTTTGTGGACTTTTCTGGTAATGCACCGAGAAAATATGAAAAATAATTATGAGTGATTGTTTAGACTACAGTGTGTATAAAAAGGTGTTAAAAAGGTGTTAAAGGCAACATTTACATGATTTTAAATCCATGGTTATAGTTTAACTACGGAAGTTTAGATTATAGTTTAGATTGGCTAGTTGATCTATTTTAAAAAATGACAATTAAGTTTTTAGGGATAAGGGCTGAGGGCTGGCAGTTTAGAACCCCAAATCGACTCAATATGCTTGTTATCAGATTCTATATGGTATCAAGCGCCATCCCTACTAATAACAGATTTGGAAAAGAACAGAAAGTAATCAAGTGTATTATAAATTATATGAAAAAGTACACAACAAAAACAATTGCATATGCAGTCTCATTTCATCGGCATACATTACATAAAGCTATGACCATTGTGTCACAATTAAGTACTCTATGTCGGTATATTATTCTGCCAATGAAAGTGATTTGCAGACAGGTAATGGTCAAGCCTATGATATGTCATTACGCAGATGCTAGGGGCACTACGGTTCATGCTGTTAATGGAAACGCAGGTCATTATTTCTTCCGACTACGCACAGAGAGACACACACAAGGATGGCAATAATCCCATGAAATAAGCTGCAAAGAGAACCTTGTTTAAATATGCAGACTCCTGTCTTGATTCATCCATGGTGAATTCAAAATGCACGCCGTACGGCCCGCTCCGCTCCGCTCCGGCTCTGCTCAGACAATTACAATCAAAGACAGGAACCAATCAGACGACCGGCTCCGTTTTTTTCTTTTCTTTTTTTCGTTCATCTGCACAAAATGCGGGTAAATATGCCACAAAATCAGAAGACAAACAAGCAGAAAGTGGCTTATTATCAGCGTGGGCCCATTATCCTAATGACCTGCTTTGCCTAAATCATGTCCTTATTAGGACCCAAAGTCTCCCCCTGTCCCTTGAGGGTAATGAGGATCTGGGATATAGGAGTCCTCTCTCTCTCTCTGCTGTCTGACATGTCTTTTATTACTGTTACACTAAATGGAGGCAATGATGAACATTTCAGTCTGTTGATTACTTGGTATGTACCCTTGATGTCAAAGTGGAAAAAGTGGTGTACCCTCTTTTAATATTTGATTGTTTTTTTCTTCCTACGTAATTTGGTCCAATTCGTCACTTTTTTGCCTTTCATTTTCCTGGCCTCTGTGACGTTTTTGTCTAATGTGGATGTGTCCTGATTATTGGACTCGGATATCGTGTTAGCCTTTTGATGTCCAATTTCTTCTTCTTGTCCCAATTTTGGCCACAGCGGGTGCGGAGTACAAACTTTTTTTTCCTCTCGGTTCCAACTTTTCTGAATTCCACAAAAAGGCATATATTGGCGCCGTTAAAGTCACATTATTAATGTTATGATAAATGGATCGTTAGACCTTCTAAAATGTTTGTTTTGTGCATGTTCTGATTAGTATGTGTTTTAGAGATTAAGGGTCTGTCTTGGGAATGTACGCCACTTGAAAACAAACTAGGCAAACTTGGCCAAAGCTTTGCCGAGCAGGTCTTCATGCTGTTTTCGGGGCAAATTAGTTATTTTTTATTTTATTTATACATGCAGTTGATTTGTTCTGTCCACCAGTTGGGGGTGGAACTGGAATTTTGGAAAGCCCAGCTAGTAAGATCACCATCTGTCCGCAAATCCACCTACACAACGTAACCATTTTAATATGATCCACATAATATTACATTCGGCATGAGACTGTCGCACAACAAAGTATGAATCTGACTTAACAGGCTGTTTCCATAACAATGAGACAATCTCGTTAAAAGCAACTAAAAAGGGACACAACATTGGTATGTAATGTCAGACAAAATGACAAGCAACAATGGTGCCGCGTGATGGGGGAAATGAGATCTAAACCCTCTGATGATATACTGTCTGAGGCCAAGGCCGCGCTGTTATTATTTTTTGCAATGAACCCGCAGAAAAAGCATCAATTACTTGTTAAAATGGTGAACGGAGCCATTCGTTATTTCCATTGCAAGCACTCCCCAAATTGCATCAAGCTTATGAAATATTTCTCCCTCCCGTTCAAAGGCTTGTTAGAGCTTGTACTCAATTACAGCTGTGGCTATAACATGCTGTCAGGTCTCTTTAGCCAATCATTAG
>CM076978.1:33330295-33380295 GCA_039105355.1 Benthosema pterotum | reverse complement strand
TCTGTCTGTATGTTTGCTCACTGTATGTGTCTGAGTGTCTGTCAACATGTGCGTGTGTTTGTGCATGCATGAGTAAGTAGATGTGTGATGGTGTGTGTGACGGTGTGTGAGTGATGGTGTGTGTGACAGTGTGTGTGTGTGTGTGTGTGTGTGTGTGTGTGTGTGTGTGTGTGTGTGTGTGTGTGTGTGTGTGTGTGTGTGTGTGTGTGTGTGTGTGTGTGTGTGTGTGTGTTTATGCGTGTGTGACTGTGACGTGCGTGTGTGTGAGAGATATAGAAAGAGAAAGAACAGCAGGGGCTCGTTCAGGATACTGAAGGCCTATTCAGAGATGGATTTTCGGTGCCCACCGCGACCACCGTTTCCTACAATATGACGTCATACCACCGCAACCACCGCACTTTCCAACCCACTACTCGGATTTTACTAACCACCGCACCGCAGCGGTTGCTTGTTTTTAACGGCTGGTTTAAAAAAAAGAAAACACACAACACAACACAGCGCGGTGCGGTGCGGTGCTGGCAGTGGACTCTGGAATAGCGGTGGTCGCGGTGCTCTGAGTGGTGCTCGCGGTGGCCACCGAAATTCCAGACTCTGAAAGAGCCTTAACACTCAATGGAATTAATAGAAAGCAAGAAGAAAATAAAGAAAAAAGAAAGAAAGAACGAAAGAAAGAAAGAGAACAATTTATGTCTGTGATTTCGACAAAGCATGGTGCATGTATATATAATGACACTTGAGTCGCTCGCCTCATTTAGATGAAATGAAATGCAACAGCAAAGAGCAGAAATCAGTGAAACGATGACATGGCAAGCGAACGCCCAATCAAGAGATTAATCGCGCTCTTCTTCTTCTTCCATTTCCACTCGTTTAAAATCCAGCGGAAGATAGTTTGTGAAAGAAAGGAGAGGAATAGCTGGTGTTGGGATTACTATGCACCCTATCGTGACGGTTGGACAACTGTCCAGAAGACATAAAAGCTGGCATGGAAGAAATAGCTCTAATTGAGATGCAATGAAAACAAGCAAAAAAGCAGAAACAGCCACATCTGCTGGCAAATACCATACACAGGATGTGCAGAATGTGACATCACATTCATTAGGAAATTTAGTTGTTCAGAAAACCTCCAGACCACAGACAATCTACTGAATGTGAAAAGTTCAGGGTTTTTTAGGGGGTGCAAGTAGGCTCAGAAAACATAAAATAAATTAATAGTGTTAATAGTAATGTATAACAACACTATACTTATGTGGTAGAGGCGACTAAGGATAGGCACAACCGTTTCTTATTTCAAAGCCTATACAATAGGCATGCATAGCACATAACATGTATTGTAGGATAAGTAAAAACACTCTTCAAAAATTTCTTTGTTTTGACCAGTATTAGTTCATCTAGTAATATGAAGTGATAATAGAAAATGTATAGCCATTGAGCTGCATACTCCAATGGCAGATGTTTCATTGTGAGCACCGATACATGAACGCTTCAGACAAGCACACCGTGTTTTTCTTCGCTGCGAACACATTGATGTTTAAAATCAACCAAGTCCTTAAATTTAATGTTATAACATTATACGGCACAGCATGGGTGCCGTGCACTTTAAACAAACGGAGGTAGTACGGACTATTTCCATCTAAGTGCGCCACGTAAACATTCCCGTTCACGTCTCACGTGTTTGTTCACTCTGTCGGACAAAGGGTTAATGGGGCAAAACAACTCAATTAAAAAAGTCAACAGTTTGTGGTTCCCATCATTAGCGGCGTGGCCAAGCAGGGCCCAGGAATATTGCACATTCCTGGCTAAAGCGGGGCCATCTGGTCCCCTCGGCCGCACAAAACATCTCTTTCATATTAAGTATTTATTGTTTTGCTAGATTGATGCCGTTAATATCGGCCTTTCAGAATGACAGATTAGCATCACCTCCTAATCAGCGCTATTAGGAGATAAATATCGGTAATTTAATCACCACAGCAATTTCTTTTACAATAATAAGATTTACAAATGTAAGCGATTAAGTAATTAGCTTACATCTCGGCAGATTACAATCCCTCGGTCTTTTCAGTGCATCTGGCTGTCTGAAGATTACATACTTTCGCTCAAATTGCCTTTAAGTTTGTGAATGAGATTCGTCTGGTGCTCAACCAAAAACTTTAAGTAGTTTACAAATGACCCCCATATCCCCCGTAAGGGCTCTTCTCTTTCCTTTTTCTTTCTTTTCTCAAGTGCAACCATTTTGTCTGAATGCTGGTGGACACGCTGCTTGCTGTGCCCAGCGCAGCTATAGCGCGCAACTCGGGGAAATGAATGCCGTACATTTAATTCAATTGAAAAATTATGTGCACTTGATAAAATAAAGTCCAGAGGGCTGTGTGGGGCTGCATGGGGCATATCTAAACAGTTATCAAGGATTCCTTTGTTGCTGGGAGAGAACACACTTGGTGCAGCAGGCAGGCCCTTGGGCTACTCATGGTTTCAACATTCTAAAGCTATACCTCTTTTATTTACAAAGTAATTTGTCGGTTAGTGTTAATTTCCTAAATGCAACATAAAAGGAGGGCTGGCCACGGTGAGAGAGAGAGAGAGAGAAAAGTTAAAGGGGGGGAATCATAAAAACAGCAGAGAATCAGGCAAATTGCTTCCATGTGTCCCGTCGCTGCCAGAGCCAGAGGAAAAGCGAGGAGGGTGGGGCGGGGGGAGCGCTAGCCTAAATGCCCCTGACCCGCCGAGACTAGGCCAATTCAGTTTGAAAGGCCCAGCTCCTCTAATGAAGGTCTAATTTTTATTGCCACTCCATTGACTTCAAAGCCGCTCGGGTTGCCAAACATAATTTCACTGGAGGTATTTTCAGGTGCACTGCAAATAGTTCATAAATAATTTCCCCATTAGTCCATTTCTCCTTCCAAGCAAGCAGCAATGGACTTTCTTTTAGGTGGGGGGGGTCGGATGGGGGGCGCGGGGGTGAATGTTTCGTCTGTTATAGGCTCCCACCGCCGCCTCACCCCTCCCACGTCCGTCCCGTCCCTGCCTTAACACCGCCACCGCCGCCGTATAGCAATACCACCAAAACACCCTCCCCTCCACCCTCCCTAACCTTATAGTGCTCCAGAGCTTAAGGAGTCAAATGCCACTTAGAGGCTCTGCGAGTTCTCCGGGCGAGGCAGAGAGAGAGAGAGAGACAGTCTGGGCCATGGCTGGGCCCCTGTCACTCTCCCGGGGGTTGGAGGAGAGAGAGAGAGAGAGAGAGAGAGGAGCCCCCACAGCCACAGAGACACGGCCCACCACGCCATTACAGGATTAGTGAATTAAATTAAATCCCAACTCGAGGGGGGGGGCCTAGCCGGCCGCAATCACCGACCGGGGCTTATATTGCTCGTGACCATCGCTGCCACTTTGAATGGTGCTACCTGCGATTGTGTAAAAAGGAAAGGCAAACAGACTTCAACCGGGTGCCATAATCTGTTGGACCAATCAAAGGAGTCCAGTTCCTAAGGCTTCGTCTGTGGGTTTGACAGAAACGCTGCCCCCCCAAAAGGAGCAACGGTTTTGAATGCTATACAGTAGAAGTTACTTTAAGTTCAAACTGTCTGTTTTTACCGTTATGCAGATTTCGCTGTGGGTGTATATACAGCCGGGACCACTTTAACGCCCAACAACCTGACATGCGTTATGATGAATATTTATGACATCCACTCAAACTTGTGCACTAAACGTGCTTGCACATATTGTGGATAACATTGCCCCAAAAGGATATGTTGTTAAAGTGTTGATTATGTTAGCTTTTCCGCTGCTTTCTACAATTATACAGTAAATGCTGCTAAGCTACAGCTAATCTATAGATCCTGATGCTGTTTGTAGCATTGCTTGGCCGCTCATCATCCTGCTGGTCTCCTATGACACTGTTTATTATTATTGCGAACAATATTTTCAGCGCTCCATTTCTCTATTACATCTATTCTGTGGCATCCAGCCATGACATGCAGCCTAGATTCAGAATGTTGCAGCCATACAGACACTTCTAGTAACAACTAAAAAGTAGCAGCTATTGCTAGGCCTGCTGCCCACTGTCATAATAATATCCTGTGTCATGAACCTGGAAGGTTAAAGTGACGCTTCCTTTAACGGTGGTGAATGGGTGGCAGTATAGCGTCATGGCCACCAGATGATGCCAAAGAGAACAGAATGAGTTAAAATGGAGTTACCTCACTTAACGCTTTGAATCACAGTGGGAGCAGGTGGGGACTGAACCATTGACTTAAAAAGGGTGGTTGGAGGAAAAGTTAAAGGAGATGGGCTATTCAAATGTGTCCCTGAATATGACATCACATTGGCAAAGAATATGAGAGGGACCATTCAGTCACACCCACTCAGAAAATCACAGGTTTCTCAGTGAAGGTCTGACTGTTTAAAAAAGCAACTTTTGGGGGTGTAAAATACACATTAATTTTTCAAAGAATCTTGAAAAATGTCAATGTTAAGTACTATTATGTTCACAAGCCCATGGTGGCTAAAATCTGTATACCTTTTACACAGCACTTGTGTAAGTTGTGGGAGAGAGCGGCACCGATCCAAAATGCTATTCAAATGTTATTCATGTCAAATCAACACGATAATGCATACTGAAAGCCTCCCAGAATCACGCAATCAAAGGCCTAATTCGAAACAAACTAATAATAAAAGCAACGACGACGCCCATCAAAGCACATGTGTTTCGCATCTTTTCCGACGTGTTCCCAAGGAACACCGTCAAAATCTTTTTTCTTTTTTTTTGCGAGGGCCATGCCTTGACTTAGCAAGCCGTTAAACTAGTTTCTCCCTTTGTCCGACGCTCTGTAAAGAACTTCATAAAAGCCATGAACCTTTTGATAGGTAATAACACACAGGAAGCTGAGCCCCAGATGAGTTGGAGAGCTCCGGGAATCGACTGGGCGCCAAACGTAAATCTCACAGACAGGAATACCAGGCCGAGTGCCCATTAGCCGAACCCCCCAAACCCCCCACCCCCCTCCAGCTCGCCACACACACATGCAAAGTGCGCGCATGCACACACGCTGCTGGTTCTTGTCCTTTTTTTTACATTTAGAATATTATTATTGTTCTATAATTGCATTTCCTTCCCCGCAGCGGAGCACATTCTTTGAAGACAGGGGGAAAATGGAACACTTGTTTTATTGTAAAAGCGGGGCAGGTATTTGGCAATAAGCGCGACGGTGTCATTGTACACGTAACATGCTTAACGTGAAAACAGGCCATAAATCACCACCCGCAGTGATAACTGATTACGTCTCTGCTCTCTCTCTCTCTCTGGTCCAATCACAGCTAAGAATAACATGTAATAGACAAACCTCTCCACCAATAGTTTTCCTATATGATAAAATAGTGGTTTTCAACCTTTTTCATACCAGGGCCCACTATTTATTCACAATTTGAGCCACGGACCACCATTTGATGACATTTCAGCCCCACAGACCAAAAACTAAAGATTATTATTTTTTTGCTTTTGTCCAGAATTACAGGCTGAATTTCAGAAACAAAACACACAGATCAAAATGACCATTAATCTTCTAAATTCTCTAGTTGTGTATACTTTGGGCTAATTCAGATAATGAATGTTTTAACTCTTTGAGAGCGTAAACATGAAACCAAATGGACCCGCAAGAATCCATTTGGTTTCATGTTTACGCTCTCAGAGAGTTAACCCACTTTCCATCATTTAGCCTGGGGACCCCTGGAACTCTCTCAAGGACCACTGGTTGAAAACCTCTGTGATAAAACATTGTTTTAAAAAGAGAAATGTCACACAGATATGTTTCCAATGCACATGGCAGGCGTAGTTTACGGATTCGAAAGAGATTTTGAATGTCTGGATCCAAAAAATCCAGCAGTATTTAATGTGTAATGTCCATGATATTTACAATGGAATGAATGAACCCTTCTGGAAAGGGTCCAACCCATGGTTGGACAACTGGGGAGAGGCCGGGGCGTACTGCAAGGTCTTGTAGAAGGGCCAGGATGCAATAGAAATAGAATTAATTATGAGTTTGTGGATCTGCTTGGAAGGTCATACCGGAGTGCAGAAGGACCATTCAGTGATTTTGAAAGAAAAGCAAGCTGTGCACATGCACACACTCTACAATGGAACGAAGTGCAACTGTACACCGAGCCTAACGAATGTTTTGACAAAATGATTTGTTGACAACAATAAAGTTCTGGACTGTCTGCAGGGCAAAGCAAGTGTTTGTCTAAAGGGAAACAGCTGCAGCATCAAAGTATAGCAACGTAATGGGGAAAAATGTAGCCATATATACTGTGTATTTCGATTTTTGGCTAAAACGTGTCACAATATGTTACAGCTGTCCAGCGGCTCAATCATATACAGCCAACGTGTACAGTGCGAAGGCAGAGAGCGTGTGCACATGCCGCGGCGTGGGCTCATGCATGCAGCGCATGAAAAGGCCATTGTTTTCTTCCCATCATGCCTCTCTCTCTCCCTATTCGCCGGCGTGTTTATATCTCTGTCAGGCTGGTGTTTGGGATCAGATCAATAACACAAGACTGATGTGTCTCATGATTCATGACTACAGGCGCTCTAATTCCCTTACACACACAAACCTTCATTAATGAGTTGTTATTGGAAGAAAGAGAGCCCTCGGTATCTGTTAAACACACATAGGTCCTCTTAATGAGCTCTCTCTCTCTCTCTCTCTCTCTCTCTCTCAACACAGTCTTCTCTGTCAGCTCCTGGGCACCGGCTGGCCCTCCAAGTTCAATCTATAAGCCTCGCTGCGGGGGCCACACGAGAAACGGCGTGGACCGACGCCATTGTTTCCACAGTTTGTCACGAGAAGGGCCTGTATGTGTTTCGATTGGACATGATGTGCTCTGTATATGTCGAACGGAAATACAAATCCATGGCCGCGCGAAGCGAGGAGGCAGCTCATGTCATCGTACTGTATATCATCCGATGTGAACATGAATATACTTTGTGAATGAATTTGTCAGCGTATGTTCTCATCGTTTGACCATGATGATACAATCTTTAAAAAAAACACACCCAGTAGTTAAGGTACGAACTAACAGTGCAATTAACTCTTTCAACGTGATACCTTCAAGCGCCTATAGATGGTCCTCCACGCTACCAATATACTCTATACGCTATGGATGGGGGGTTGGCTTATGGCATAGTGTGTGGTTGCCTTAGAAACGAGGCAGCCAATCGCTGACCTGTCGTTGTAATATCAGCGAATGGATGAGTAAGTTACAAGTGGGCACGAAAGCCAAACACATCAAACCTAGACTAGCTTTGCACCTGTGAAAACCTCATCTTTTCACCAGGTAAGATGACAGACGCATTTTCGTGATTGGCTAGCCGTTTTGCTCTTCTACATACATGATGTAAATGCTCCTTCAATAGTCGATGGCATATAATGTTTTTGTTGCCACGTATTTCAGGCACGTGCAACGTAAATTCTCCTTTCATAAAAAAGCACCTGCCTTGGCGTCGCTTCACCTCTGCTATATATGCATATACTGTATGGATTGGACATGTCCCCGAGTGAGATGGAGTGCTGATAAATGGACATCTGGATATGTCCAAACCGGCTCGCTGGGCTGCAAAAAAGGCCCCAACCTGAGCCCCCAGAGGCCCATAGTGCTGTCCCTCAGCCAATTCCTCTGACGCCCAACAGGAAATGAGGGCTTCAGGGGGCACTGGTCAGGAGTGGGAGGGGGAGGGTCTGTGACACAGAGAACTACATGGAGACACGGCATGCTTTTTACAAAACGCTAAAAAGAAACTCTCAATTTCGAAGCACCATTGGTAAGAATGGTTATACTGTCTGTATATTCTTGTCTTTTATTCTACAATAGTAAAAAAATGCCAACAGTACAGTCAAAGCACAATGGTCTAAAAGAGGGGTTTTCAGCCTTTTTCATACTACATACTACACTACTTATTCAGCATTTGAGCCACGTAGATTTGATGACATTTTTAGCCCCACAGACTCAAAACTAAAGATTTATTTTGCTTTTGTCCACAAACAAAACAGTCAAACATACAGATCAAAATGACCATTCTCTAGTTGTGTAGACTTGGGCTACATCACATAATGAATATTTTAACTCATGAAAGTATAAACATGAAACCAAATGGACCCAGCAGGGTCCATTTCGTTTCATGTTTATGCTCTCAAAGAGTTACATCTGGTTAACCAACCGTCCATCATTTAGCTGGTCCTGTAACTCTCCCAAGGACCACTGGTGGTACCCGGACCACTGGTTGAAAACCTCTGGTCTAAAAGCATAGCGCCGAAAAAAGAGCTTAGTTTTGTTTCCATTCGCGCCCCATGCGTTCATTCAAAACACAACAGTGACAACTAGATCAGCATACTAATGACATTAGCTATGAAGGTCTTTCACTTAATTCCGTCACATTACATCTTCACTTAAACCGGCCAATGGGAGTACCCTGAGGGACCAATCGCCGACTGCCGAACAACGAACACCACGCACCGATCGCCTTACTTGTGCCTTCTCTGCTAAGTAAGTAATAATAATTAAGCTATCTCAATAGCATGATAACGATGGAGCACAAGTAAGTAAAGTGAGTACCTGGGGTCAAAGCCCAAGTTTCAGTTTGGGCTTTGGGAGAAAAGCCTTTTATCCAATCAGGATGAGAGGGGCCTTCCTCCAATCGGGAACGAGGAATGTTGTTACCGAGTGGACTGGAGAGTTCTCCAAATCACCCAATAATCACTGAATGTTCCTTTAAGGGAAGGGGCAGGGCATTCCACACCTGAGTGGCAGTGCTTACGTTGATTTAACCATTTTACTTCATTATTTATCATTATTTATGCTCCCTCTAGTGTTATAGCTATAAATGTGCACTGATGGCATGGAGGGCTATTTTGAACATCAGTCCCATTTTCAACTGCTTGAACTCTGTCTTCTACCCGGAATTAAGACAGAACTCTGTCCTGGTACGCTCTTGTTCATCGACTTGTCTGGCACCACTACATCATGGCTTGTGATATATATTTCACACCCAGAAAATTACATCCACAAAGGCCCTTACTTGTAGAGAAATTATGTTCAGTTCAAAGAAATCCTAAAAAGGAATAAAAGCTTGCAGGGCTCCCCTCTTTGTCCATCCCCAACTGCGCAGCAGATCACAGTCACATTATTATTGTTATGCTTTTATTCGGGACATAATTAATCAGAGAAGATCAGTGTGACACTGATCCCCATCAAACACAGCTCCGTCTCCCAGATATCTCCTCCTCGATTCTCTACTAACGCCTTCTAATCCTAAATAATCACACACAAAAAGACACTCAATTAAATTAGCCTCCGAAGTCCTTGCTTTATGCGAAGGAGAGGGGGGAAAAAACGTTCCTCTGGCCTTATATGCTAACTATTCGAACTAAAGCGTAATTGCTCTCTAGTGACTTTGATATCAATTTGCGAGCTGGCGATTTAACTAGCTTATTAGGGTATTTTTTTGATATGTTTTTTTCCTGACAGGCGTGGATTGAGGGGTGCTGTTTCAGAACGTCTCATATAACAGAATCATCCGTATGCAGACGGTATAAGGGAGATACTTTTTTTGCCCCTTGTTTTGATTATTGCTCTACATGTTTTGAAGTATCCTCTCATCTGAGACATATAATGATGTCTGGATAGTTTGGAGGGGGTGGGGAGGGGGGCTGGGAGTTTTCCATTTAAGTTTGTTGGATATCAGAGGGATGTGGTGGAACGCCTATAGTCCAAAAAAAAGTCCCTCCCGACGAGATGAGATCTTATTGCGAGATTGATGTGGCTGTATTTCACACCCCGTTCTGCTTGTTTGTTTGATCTTTATGAGGCCAAGACCGGTGGCTGCCATTTGCTCTCCATCACAACGTCGTAGAAGAACAATGCATCTCCGAGAGATAGTTGTGGAAGTACTTTTGGGCCGCACGCATACCCCTCAACCGTTAACCCTTGAGCCGCGGTTCACTCTGGGGGGCCGTTCGGGACAAAAATCAAACTCACCTCTTACACGTTACTGAAAACCTCTCACATACTATAGTAAAACCTCATACACGCACGCAAATGCATGCACGCACACACAGGGGCGCACGCACGCGCACACACGCGCGCACACAGACACAACTGAAAACCTCTTGTATAAACTACTAAGGCCTTCGCACACTATAGTGAAACCTTACACACGCACACAAATGCACACACGCACACAAACAGGCGCACGCACACATGCGCACATGCGTGCGCACACAGACACAACTGAAAACCTCTCGTATAAACTACTAAGGCCTTCGCACACTATAGTGAAACCTTACACACGCACACAAATGCACACACGCACACAAACAGGCGCACGCACGCATGCGCACATGCGTGCGCACACAGACACAACTGAAAACCTCTCGTATAAACTACTAAGTCCCTCACATACTATAGTAAAACCTCATACACGCACGCAAATGCATGCACGCACACACAGGGGCGCATGCACGCGCACACACGCGCGCACACAGACACAACTGAAAACCTCTCGTATAAAATACTAAGGCTCTCACACAATATAGTAAAACCTCATACACGCACGCAAATGCATGCACACACACACATACGCTCACGCACACACGTGCGTGCACGCACACACACAAGTAAAAAAGCTCTCATACAAACGACTGAGACCCTCACATACTATAGTAAGACCTCATACACACACGCAAATGCATGCACGCACACACATACGCTCACGCACACACGCGCGTGCGCGCACACACACAAGTAAAAAAACTCATACAAACGACTGAGAACCTCACACACTATAGTAAGACCTCATACACACACGCAAATGCATGCACACACACACATACGCACGCGCACACACACAAGTAAAAAGAACTCTCATAGAAACGCCTGAGACCCTCACATACTATAGTAAGACCTCATACACACACGCAAATGCATGCACGCATACACATACGCATGCGCGCACACACGCATGCGCGCACACACACAAGTAAAAAAAAAAAAAAAAAATATATATATATATATATATATATATATATATATATATATATATATATATATATATATATATATATATATATATATATATATACCGGTGTATATATATACACCCCACTGGGTGTTATGACATAGATTTTTGTTAGATTTTTATAATTATTATTTATTTATAATTATTATTTCTGAACCATAGTGTGGGGTGCCCGACCATGAAGGATACTTGGATAGCCTAAGTATTATTATTTTAAATCTTATCAATATCACCATAGCCCAGGGGTAGCCAATCATTTTTTCCAAATGAGAAAACATTGTGGGGAGCCGTACCAAAAGGATGAACTAAATTCTGCATAATAATAATTTAATTTATATTCAAAAGTTCTCAATTGTATTTACTTTACACTCTGTTAAGAGTATATGTTATTATTATGCAATGAAGCGTTGAGCTTGTTTCCAAAATCTCCAAAACAATAATGTTAATGGTCTTTCATGTTCAAACTTTGAAGGATAACCCTTGTTCAAACTTCGAGGGATAACAACTTGACCTTTCTTTTCTTTTTACTGGATCCGTCTTACTTAGTCAGATGACTGTCGTGACCACAACCATCCAGCCAGGGTACAAAATAAATCAAACGACTATGTTAACCCCCATAACAGCCCAGTGCTTGTGTCACGGACACGGTGCAAAACAAACTAAACCAGTAGTACAGGGGTGTCCAAAAGGTAGATTGTGATCTACCAGTAGATCACACAGCCCATGCAGGTAGATCACATGACAGTCCCATAAAAAAAATTGGTAACACTTTCTATGATCCCTACTTTATAATGCATTATGAGAGCATTTATAGTGCATTATAAATGCATTCATAATGCCTCATAACTACACTCATAAACAGACATAATGCTTTGTGATGCACTATATCAGTAGTCATGAAACATTATAATGTCACTGTCATAATGAATTATAACAGCTTAAATTCCAAGGATTCTATGGATGTTCTTGAATACTTATGAAGACCACATGTATAATGCATGATGAGGGTTTATAATGCACTCTTGACTGACTGCTTATAATAGATTATAAAAACCTACACATGCAGTTCATGTGAACTGTAGTAATGCCTTATGGCATGCTATAATGGCCCATTCATTATCATGAGTTATCATTGCATGGGTTAAGTAAAGTGACACACATGTATGCATTTATAATCATGCATAATTGATCATAAAGCGTCATTGTTGGGGCTAAGTAAAGTGTGATTCATTTGCTTGCATTTAAAAGAATCTATGCTGCATCTTGAGTGATTGTTATGCAAGACAAATACAGTAAAATGTGTATGGTGGGAATTTATGGACAAGAGACCAAATACATTTGTCACATTTATTTTGACAATTTCAATTTGAAAATAGCTGGAAACACCAAGGCCAATTCAAAAATGGGTGGCAATCCCAAGTAGAAAAACAAAAAAAAACAAACAAACAAACAACAAAGTTGTCATGAGGGGATAGCAGGTGGAAGAATATGTTATCCGTCCCAGTTCTGCTCTTTGTAGAATTAACCTTAAAGCATGTTTGTTCCTTAACTAGTGTATGGAACAAACATAGAGAAGGACATTGGCCAGGTCTGCAGGTGCCCCATGCACAGGGTCAGGTTTTGTGTGTGCGTGTGTGTATGTGTTTCTACCTTGAACATTTTAATTTGAAAATAGCTGGAAACACCAAAATAGCTGGAAACACCAAGGCCAATTCAAAAATGGGTGGCAATCCCAAGTAGAAAAAAACAAACAAACAAACAAACAACAAAACACACTACCCATAAAAGGACAACTTTGTTTTTTGTTTTTCAACCAAGGCCCATGTCCTTTGAACTCTTGTAGCCAGTTAATTTATTAGGACTGTAGTAGGTAATAAAAATCTCCATAATATAGTCTAAATCAGTAAAATATATATAGTCTAAAATCAGTAAAATTAAAAACGGCGAAAGGAAAAATGAACATGCATCTTTTCTCTAACGTACATAATTAACCTTGGCTGAAAAACAAAAAACAAAGTTGTCCTTTTATGGGTAGTGTGTTTTGTTGTTTGTTTGTTTTTTCTTTTTTGTTTTTCTACTTGGGATTGCCACCCATTTTTGAATTGGCCTTGGTGTTTCCAGCTATTTTCAAATTGAAATTGTCAAAATAAATGTGACAAATGTATTTGGTCTCTTGTCCATAAATTCCCACCATACACATTTTACTGTATTTGTCTTGCATAACAATCACTCAAGATGCAGCATAGATTCTTTTAAATGCAAGCAAATGAATCACACTTTACTTAGCCCCAACAATGACGCTTTATGATCAATTATGCATGATTATAAATGCATACATGTGTGTCACTTTACTTAACCCATGCAATGATAACTCATGATAATGAATGGGCCATTATAGCATGCCATAAGGCATTACTACAGTTCACATGAACTGCATGTGTAGGTTTTCATAATCTATTATAAGCAGTCAGTCAAGAGTGCATTATAAACCCTCATCATGCATTATAGATGTGGTCTTCATAAGTATTCAAGAACATCCATAGAATCCTTGGAATTTAAGCTGTTATAATTCATTATAACAGTGACATTATAATGTTTCATGACTACTGATATAGTGCATCACAAAGCATTATGTCTGTTTATGAGTGTAGTTATGAGGCATTATGAATGCATTTATAATGCACTATAAATGCTCTCATAATGCATTATAAAGTAGGGATCATAGAAAGTGTTACCAAAAAATTAAACCAAATGGACCCGTAAGGGTCCATTTGGTCCATACAGTGTTATGATTTGTTATAGTGTTTTATTCATGATGTGGTAAATGGGGGTCCCTTGCACAAAATAATTATGTGTGCTGGTGACCTTGCATGGTTTCTTCCACCATTGGTGTGTGAATGGGATCTACAATTAAATATATATATATAACCCCTTGGATAAAGGCGCGATACAAAATGCACCATTTACCATAAGTATTTATTTCTAAAATATTAAAGCTCTCTCAAATGCATGCAAATACTGCACAATTCTACATTCATTCAAACTGAACTCTGGGGAGGGAATCTGGGATATTGGTGGCTTATTTGATTTCTATCATAATGTACAGATATTAAAGAAAATGTCTTGTTTAGGGACAATCAATATCTGGTGGAATTGTTTTATGTGGAAAACAAGAAAAACAAATTAACCAATCAACAAATAATAACTAACAATATTAAATAGGCCCTCAGCAACTTTACAGAGGTTGCTTATAATATGCAAACATGGCAACACAGCAAAAACCAACGTGCAGCGTGTTGTGTTTCACTTCTTGCTTGCAGAGCTACATGCATTGTGATAATGCGAACTCCGACTCCCAATTTCTCTGTCACCCGATCTGGTCCATAGCTCTACTTCTTCTGTGATTCTGCCATCATAGAACCAGTGGGGCTATGGACCAGAGCTTCTGTCCCTACACACTGACGTCTTGTCACGGCCAGGAGCACAGATCTACATGGCTATAACATTCAGGGGTGGTGGTGGTGCTGTGCGGATCGGGCAAAAATCAAACATGTTTGCTGTTGACTCGGGGAGTTCCCGATCAAGTTGTGCGATTCGCTGAGCAGATTGGATGTAATAGAAGAAAGAAAATAATTTTTGCTTGAGAAAAGCCCCCAATTGGGTCGGGAATCGCCAGAGTGTCAAAAATGCCCGTTTTCTGTCTTTTCCCCTGGCGAGTTGCTTTCCAAAGCTGAGTTTTGTTTGTTTTGAACTAGACTTCTTCATCGTAATTCATCTTACTTATCACAAAAAAATTGATTGCGCTGGCATGTGCAGGTGTAGGCGACAGAGTTGGCCGAGAATCCAGCCCATTTAGCTCAGTTGGATAAAGTGCTTGGCACTCAAGCCGCTAGTCCCCGGTTCGAATCCTGCATTATACAGTATTTTTCCACCATATCTCAAGAACATATCATTCAGCTCGATAATTCTATAGCCAATCCTATTTTTGATGAATTACATATAGTGTGCTTGTGTCTAATCCAATGATTGTTTGGCATTACTGTACAATTATTACTATAAAACGATATAAAATAAACATGGGCTGTGTGTGTGTGTGTGTGTGTGTGTGTGTGTGTGTGTGTGTGTGTGTGTGTGTGTGTGTGTGTGTGCACGTGTGTGGGTGTGTGCGTGCGTGCGCATGTGTGTGTGTGTGTGTGTGTGCGCGCGTGCGTGTGTGTGCGCGCATGCGTGTGTGTATGTGTGTGCGCAAGTGTTTGTGCGTGCGAGTGTGTGTGCACGTGTGTGTGTGTGTGTGTGTGTGCGCGCGCATGTGTGTGCGTGCGAGTGTGTGTGCGTGCGTGCGCGGGCATGCATGTGTATGTGTGTGCGCGCGCATGCATGTGTGTGTGGACGTGTGTGCGTGTGCGCGCGTGTGTGTGTGCGTGTGTGCGTGCGTGTGTGCGTGTTTGTGTGTGTGTGTGTGTGTGCGTGTGTGCATTCTCATGTCAGTGCTTGATTCTCATTTCAGTAGTGTGCGTGCGCGCGTCTCATCTTACTACTGTGTGTGAGAGGTGTGTCAGTGCTGTGGTTAGAGCGTTCGTCTCACATGTAGAAGGTTGTGAGTTCAAATCAGACACAGGGTGCGAAAGGTGGTGAAAGTCCAAGGATGTTGAGAACCCCTTATCCAGTAGGCGGTTTATTGAAAATAGTTGTAGTGTATAATATATCTGGAATATGTCCAAATTAAGCATTAAAAAAACATATTTTAAAATTTACTGAATAAGGATTATTGAGGAATGTACATTATAGAATCCTGTAGTAACATCACAGTTGATAGCTCATTGTGTAAGGAGTTGGACTATTAAACCAATGACTATTTTTACCGTGAGTTCGAATCTCACTGTTGACACCAATTTTGCACTTTATTTCCTCACATAAAAAGTACTACTGGGTTTATGAATAAATACTAACCTAAATGTGACGTTAACTAAAAAACACTCCCTAACAGTGTTTTTTTTGTCTTAGTCTTTTCAATAACACACATATGGGGGTAACCATGGGAACCAGCTCACACAGTCCATTTTTATTTTGTCCTACATATTTCTTATCGCCACATAGTGGCAATACGTGTTGGAGCCCAAGACATCCATTTGGTTTCAATGAATTTCATTAAAACCAAATGGTTCCATTTGGTTTCAATGGGCTTCATTAGAACTGTAGTAGACGGCGTTCCCCCACTTCTCACATCTAAAATATTTTTTGGGCAAAAGTAGGCCTATGTTTTTTGTCTTGTCATTTACCTTTATGGATACAATTAGGCATGGTAAACAATCTTTCTCAATATGCTATACTTGTTTTAATAGCGTGTCTGTGTGTGTTGCGCAGCCACACGCAAATGCAAGTGTGCATGCACGTGTCTTAAAGAGGAATTTCACTCATTTTCAATATTTTACTATGTCATTAATATACCTTAGAGATGTTGTGTGGACATGGTAAAAAAGTTCCCCACAATCTGTGTTTCACCATGTTAATGAGTTTCTGGGTCCATTTGGTTCACATTTCCTACAGTCTCAGGAAAAATGAATGAGTGGAATTCCCCTTTAAGAGGTGTCCCCCCGATTCTAAAAGTCCCACTACAACACTGGTTGTAAACAACTATGTATTTAGGACCATGTTCGAATGCCCTCTCCCATGGCTGAGACATTAAACCATATAGTCAGACTCAGAATAATCAGAATCAGAATAATTAAAAAAACCTTAGTCGACTTAGTATTTAGTCTTAGTTGACAAAAACAACACTGCTCCCCAAGCGATTAAACAAACATGGATGGACCTCCCCACATTTAGGTCAGTATTTATTCATAATCCCAGTAGTACTTTTTATGTGAGGAAATAAAGTGCAAAATTGGTGTCAACAGTGAGATTCGAACTCGCAGTAAAATTAACATTGGTTTCATAGTCCAACTCCTTACACAATGAGCTATCAACTGTGATGAAGATTTAGGATTCTAGAATTTACATTCCCCAATAATCCTTATTCGGTAAATTTTAAATTATGTTTTTTTATTTTTAATGCTTGATTTGAACATATTCCAGATATATTATACACTACAACTATTTTCAATAAACCGCCTACTGGATAAGGGGTTCTCAACATCTTTGGACTTTCGCCACCTTTCGCACCCTGTGTCTGATTTGAACTCACAACCTTGTACATGTGAGGCGAACGCTCTAACCACAGCACTGACACACCTCTCACACACACTACTAAGATGAGACGCGCGCACGCACACTACTGAAATGAGAATCAAGCACTGACATGAGAATGCACACACACACACGCACACACACACACACACGTGCGCGCACACGCACACGCGCGCACACACACACGTCCACACACACACATGCATGCGTGCGCACACACACATACACATGCATGCCCGCGCACGCACGCACACGCACACACACACACGCACACACATGCGCACACGCACGCACGCACACACACACACACGTGCGCGCACAGGCACACGCACACACGCGCACACACACACACGTGCACACACATGCATGCGCGCGCACACACACATACACATGCATGCGCACGTGCACACACACACACTCGCACGCACGCACACATGCGCACACACATACGTGCACACACACTCACACACACAAACACTTGCACACACACACACACACGCATGCGCGCACACACACACACACACACACACACACACACACACACACACACACACACACACACACACACATGCACACACACACACACACGCACACACACACACACACACACACACACACACACACACACACACACACACACACACACACACACACACACACAGCCCATGTTTATTTTATATCGTTTTATAGTAATAATTGTACAGTAATGCCAAACAATCATTGGATTAGACACAAGCACACTATATGTAATTCATCAAAAATAGGATTGGCTATAGAATTATCGAGCTGAATGATATGTTCTTGAGGTATGGTGGAAAAATACTGTATAATGCAGGATTCGAACCGGGGACTAGCGGCTTGAGTGCCAAGCACTTTATCCAACTGAGCTAAATGGGCTGGTTCTCAGCCAACTCTGTCGCCTTCACCTGCACATGCCAGCGCAATCAATTTTTTGGTAAGATGAATTACGATGAAGAAGTCTAGTTCAAAACAAACAAAACTCAGCTTTGGAAAGCAACTCGCCAGGGGAAAAGACAGAAAACGGGCATTTTTGACACTCTGGCGATTCCCGACCCAATTGGGGGCTTTTCTCAAGCAAAAATTATTTTCTTTCTTCTATTACATCCAATCTGCTCAGCGAATCGCACAACTTAATCGGGAACTCCCCGAGTCAACAGTAGGGTTGCCAACCGTTCCGTATAATACGGAATCGTTCCTTAATTGAACACTAAATGATGCGTTCCGTATTGAATCGATACGGAACGCGGTTTGTTCCGTATTTCCCTAAATGCCTCCTGTGCGATCCGTCGCACAAACATCAACACTGAATTTAACAGTAGTGAACAAAATAAAGCAGGAGATATATTTAAGACAGCACAATTGCTCTGTGGCGAGTGCACACAGGACTCCTCACGAGCAGAAACCAACAACAACCAAACAACAAACCAAAACCTCCCCGTGGCTGCAGATCTGCATGTGTGTGTGCGCGGTGCGCTGGTAGCGCTGCTGCTCTGTGTGCCAATCCTGCCGTGCCCAGAGCCATAGAGTAAGAGAGTTCCACAAACTCCCAGAGCCATAGAGTAAGAGAGTTCCGCAAACTCCCACAGCCTGAGAGTTATGCAAATCCCCCACAACAACTGTCATAGACTCAGTCTTTTTTTAAATAATAATAATTAAAGCTGCTGATGTGGGTATATGCCTATAGCCAGGCTATTTCAGTAGGCTAATATGGTTGACGGTTTATTAGTAGTTATTAGTCTAATAAATGTGTGCGTATTCAATACAAATTTTGCCTTTTAAAAGGGCAAAAAAAAACTTCTTTAAAATCGGGATTCTTAATGTTATAAAGACAATGGACTACTTGTTCATAATTAATTAACATTTATACAGCACAATAGGCCTACCGGCCTATTCTTCCTTACTGACCACAGTAAACAGGCCTTAACTGATCCCAAAGGTTAATATGGTATGTGAAATCATCCCTCCACCTTCAACCGCTTATCCGTAGTTGGGTCACAGGGGCAACGGCTCCACCAGAAAACCGCAGACTTAACTAACCTAATAACCGCGCTGCTTCGCCGCGTGGTCGTAGAAGTGTTCCTTATTCCAAGATCTCAGAGTTGGCAACCCTAGTCAACAGCAAACATGTTTGATTTTTGCCCGATCCGCACAGCACCACCACCACCACCACCACCACCACCACCACCCCTGAATGTTATAGCCATGTAGATCTGTGCTCCTGGCCGTGACAAGACCTCAGTGTGTAGGGACAGAAGCTCTGGTCCATAGCCCCACTGCTTCTATGATGGCAGAATCACAGAAGAAGTAGAGCTATGGACCAGATTGGGTGACAGAGAAATTGGGAGTCGGAGTTCGCATTATCACAATGCTCTGCAAGCAAGAAGTAAAACACAACACGCTGCACGTCGGTTTTTGCTGTGTTGCCATGTTTGCATATTATAAGCAACCTCTGTAAAGTTGCTTATATAAATATTGTTAGTTATTATTTGTTGATTGGTTAATTTGTTTTTCTTGTTTTCCACATAAAACAATTCCACCAGATATTGATTGTCCCTAAACAAGACATTTTCTTTAATATCTGTACATTATAATAGAAATCAAATAAGCCACCAATATCCCAGATTCCCTCCCCAGAGTTCAGTTTGAATGAATGTAGAATTGTGCAGTATTTGCATGCATTTGAGAGAGCTTTAATATTTTAGAAAGAAATACTTATGGTAAATGGTGCATTTTGTATAGCGCCTTTATCCAAGGGGTTATATATATATTTAATTGTAGATCCCATTCACACACCAATGGTGGAAGAAACCATGCAAGGTCACCAGCACACATAATTATTTTGTGCAAGGGACCCCCATTTACCACATCATGAATAAAACACTATAACAAATCATAACACTGTATGGACCCTTACGGGTCCATTTGGTTTAATTTTTTTATGGGACTGTCATGTGATCTACCTGCATGGGCTGTGTGATCTACTGGTAGATCACAATCTACCTTTTGGACACTCCTGTACTACTGGTTTAGTTTGTTTTGCACCGTGTCCGTGACACAGGCACTGGGCTGTTATGGGGGTTAACATAGTCGTTTGATTTATTTTGTACCCTGGCTGGATTGTTGTGGTCACGACAGTCATCTGACTAAGTAAGACGGATCCAGTAAAAAGAAAAGAAAGGTCAAGTTGACATTTCTTTCTTTTCTTTTTACCGGGTTATCCCTCGAAGTTTGAACATGAAAGACCATTAACATTATTGTTTTGGAGATTTTGGAAACAAGCTCAACTCTTCATTGCATAATAATAACATATACTCTTAGCAGAGTGTAAAGTAAATACAATTGAGAACTTTTGAATATAAATTAAATTATTATTATGCAGAATTTAGTTCATCCTTTTGGTACGGCTCCCCACAATGTTTTCTCATTTGGAAAAAATGATTGGCCACCCCTGGGCTATGGTGATATTGATAAGATTTAAAATAATAATACTTAGGCTATCCAAGTATCCTTCATGGTCGGGCACCCCACACTATGGTTCAGAAATAATAATTATAAATAAATAATAATTATAAAAATCTAACAAAAATCTATGTCATAACACCCAGCGGGGTGTTATGACATATATATATATATATATATATATATATATATATATATATATATATATATATATATATATATATATATATATATATATATTTTTTTTTTTTTTTACTTGTGTGTGTGTGCGCATGCGTGTGTGCGCGCATGCGTATGTGTGTGCGTGCATGCATTTGCGTGTGTGTATGAGGTTTTACTATAGTATGTGAGGGTCTCAGTCATTTCTATAAGAGCTTTTTACTTGTGTGTGCGCATGAGCGTATGTGTGTGCGTGAGCGTATGTGTGTGTGTGTGCATGCATTTGCGTGTGTGTATGAGGTCTTACTATAGTGTGTGAGGTTCTCAGTCGTTTGTATGAGTTTTTTTACTTGTGTGTGTGCGCGCACGCGCGTGTGTGCGTGAGCGTATGTGTGTGCGTGCATGCATTTGCGTGTGTGTATGAGGTCTTACTATAGTATGTGAGGGTCTCAGTCGTTTGTATGAGAGCTTTTTTACTTGTGTGTGTGCGTGCACGCACGTGTGTGCGTGAGCGTATGTGTGTGTGTGCATGCATTTGCGTGCGTGTATGAGGTTTTACTATATTGTGTGAGAGCCTTAGTATTTTATACGAGAGGTTTTCAGTTGTGTCTGTGTGCGCGCGTGTGTGCGCGTGCGTGCGCCCCTGTGTGTGCGTGCATGCATTTGCGTGCGTGTATGAGGTTTTACTATAGTATGTGAGGGACTTAGTAGTTTATACGAGAGGTTTTCAGTTGTGTCTGTGTGCGCGCGCATGTGCGCATGCGTGCGTGCGCCTGTTTGTGTGCGTGTGTGCATTTGTGTGCGTGTGTAAGGTTTCACTATAGTGTGCGAAGGCCTTAGTAGTTTATACGAGAGGTTTTCAGTTGTGTCTGTGTGCGCACGCATGTGCGCATGTGTGCGTGCGCCTGTTTGTGTGCGTGTGTGCATTTGTGTGCGTGTGTAAGGTTTCACTATAGTGTGCGAAGGCCTTAGTAGTTTATACGAGAGGTTTTCAGTTGTGTCTGTGTGCGCGCGTGTATGCGCGTGTGTGCGCCCCTGTGTGTGCGTGCATGCATTTGCGTGCGTGTATGAGGTTTTACTATAGTATGTGAGAGGTTTTCAGTAACGTGTAAGAGGTGAGTTTGATTTTTGTCCCGAACGGCCCCCCATAGTTCACTCGCCACTTCAAAAACACTGAAACCATCTATCACGCGTGACAGTGTTGCTGCTTAGCATTAGACTTAAGTTTTACCACATTGCTGTCATTAGTGATGGGATATGCACGTTGTGTCAACGTTGAACGAAGGGGCCGCGAAGGAAATTGCACCCCGGGTTTTGAAATGTGAAATTCCTCGGCGTGTGGTTCTGAAAAACAGGAGGCGCGTTTTTCTCAGAAAAAAGAAAACAAACAAATCACACCTCTAACATATTTTTTAAATGTCTTGAAATGGCAGTAGGTCATTTGTCACGTTATGGTCAATGTTATGGTTGTACAGTACTTCTATAGAGTCTCTGTCAGCTCGGTTTTGGGGTGAAGTGAGCCTACGAGTTGGATTTGCATGTTCTCCCCCTAGGTACCCTCACAAAAACATGCAGTAATCGTGGTCTCTAGACTGCCTCCCCCTGGCCAGCCGGGGCACCTGATGGAGGGGACAGAAACTGGTTGGAATAAAGTGTTCTTTCCATACACTACGTCCATCCAGAGAAACTCCCACCTGTCAGGTGAAAAGAAGGCACGTTGGACTCCTCATGCTCATTGAAGGAAGCATGAGGCCAGTCCGCTGCCTCCCCAGGTTGGTGGAGGGTGGGTAGAGCCCAGGATCACAATAGGAATTGGAACTGGGTGAAAAAAAATGGGTTACAAAATCATTCTCAATAAATGTTTTTCAAATTAGTAAAAAAAAGGGCGAAGAAGTTTAAGGATAAGGGATTTAACAATGATAAAAATGGAGCCCTATAGACCTGCGCAGTGACGTCACCAGCCCTGTTCCACTAGTGGATTCCTCTTTCATTCATTTTCCTTTCCTTCGAAAATGGTTAATAAAAACACGATTGCGCCGCGGCCAAAGCCAACTCAGGTCGTGACAAATCATGACAACAAAGTATCGTCATATAATATGTAATTAGGAAGAAGTAGAAAACGGCATGATACAAGACTTTTTGTTTCGTTTTTCATCTTAGAAATGATTTGATTGTCCCAAAAGTTTGTGTGTGTCATCATGATTCGTCATGACTCGAGTTGGCGTTGTCCGCTGCGTAATCGTCTTTATATAAATTATTTTCGAAAAGTCTATGAGAAAAATGAATGGGGAATCCATTTCTGGAACAGGGGTGGTGACGTCACTGCGCAGGTCTATATAACACACACACACACACGCACACACACACGCACACACACACGCACACACACACACGCACACACACACGCACACACACACAGAGCAATCGTGGTACACAAAACACACCCCCTGGCCATACATAAGCACCGCTGCATGAGTCTATACCACACAGTTAACAGGGATGTCATCTGAGACACAACCTCCCTGAGGGAGAGCATGAGCACAGCATCATCATGTCACCAGATCCAATCAGTGGTAAAAGAGGAAGATTACAGTGGGTTAGGAAAAGCGCAACGCTACACACATGTACATGCACTTACGCAAGCGCGTAAGTGCATGTACACGTGTGTAGCGTTGCAGATCAGACCAGAGAGCAACTACTGTATAGTATAACTCAGGCTTCAAGGTAGTTCAAAATGCTCTCCCATGTCCCCCACCACACAATAACATTTTTTTAAAAATTGCCCCATTCAAATTTGGATGTCACAAATGTAGCATTGTGCATGTGTGCGTGTGTGTGTGTGTGGGGGGGGGGGGGATCCCTCCGACTGGTAAAGGAATCAAGGAATCGCTTGACCAAAGGGAGGAATTCCTCCCACCCCCACCTTCAAAACCCCCACATCTTTGTTTCTTCCTATGCCAACTGAGATTACAGCGTAAGGATTTTTCCTCCGCGGCGGCGGCGGCCTGTCCCCGCAGCGAAAGAAATTGCATTGACCCCGTCTATCTATTGCTTCCATATGCGAGCAGTTATCTCTCTTGCAAATGGAAATGAGACCCAAAATTGCAACAAATGGGGCCATGCCACTGGATGCAGATGTTCGCCCGTTCCTCACCCCCCCCAGAGTACACATGCCCCATTGAATTAACTTTAACCCCTCCGCCGACAGAACAGACATCTCTTTTACAACCCCCCCTACCCCCACCCCCACCCACCTCCTCCGCTTGGGCAATTTGTTTTGGAGTTCGAACGGGCCCCGAGGAGCAACCGTAACATCCGCCAGCGCGTGGTAAATAAGTAAGCGATGGTATCAAGACACCTGGAGTGGACATGTTGTTGGCCCTTACAGTACAGAGTATATACCACCAAGGCTTCCACATCATCCACCCTTCCTTATAGAGCGCCTGTGAATACCAAAAGGCTCGGACCAGGTGGAAACAATGCGACGTTGAGGGGTCAAATAAAACGAGCGCTCGAGTATAGCCTCCAGGCTTACAGTTTATCAGCGGAAGTGTCTGCAGGAAACCTCCGTCCGATGTATTTCCACCAGATACTGTATGCCATTTTCCTGACCAATCACAGCACTCGTTTCACTCGCGGAGAATGTACACCGATTTGTAATAGGGTCTCTATAGCGTCAATGTCATTTCCCTAGGCGGTAGTTCCATCCAAATACCACAATTTCCGTTGATATAGACTCTACAACGTCTCACCCAGTGTGCTTTTCATACAGCCTGAAAGAGGGAAAAACTAGACGTCTTTTTCAACGAGGGCGGTGAAAATACGTGTTATTTATGGGTCCAACGTGTCTTCTGTTTAAAGTTTAAAGCATCACACTGCAGCAATGCTATCGTCCCTGCATGTATTGCTTGTGTTGTAGACCTATACTACAGTATTTACAGTACTTCCTGTGTCCAAGACAAAGATAAAGAAGCCTATAGAAGAGCTTCCAGCTAGTGGACTGACCCCTTGAGGTGCACGGGGTGTGCGTAACTCTGTCTATACTCACGGCGGGCGAGCCTTCCTGTTATACCGACCCCACGGTCTGCACCCCCCCCCCCCCCACCCACGCTCCCACCCTTCCCCTCTCTCCCTCTCTCTGCTGCAACTGTGTGGAGAATCGGTGGGGGGTGGTGGGGGGTTGGAGGGGATTTGACGGAGAACACCTGTTTTCTAGAGTGATTCTAAAGGGGGGCTAGCTTGGAGGGCGGGCAGCATGCGATGGAGGCCGACATGAAAGAGAGACAAGAGGGAAAGGGAGAGAGAGAGAGAGAGAGAGAAGGAAGACAGCGAGAGGCTAACAGGTGCTTCCTGGGACGCTGCTGCATGGGAAAAGACACTCCGTAATGTATGGAAATGGGAGAAGCCCCAACATCCCCCCCCCCCCTTACCCCTCGTCCCCCACAGCCAAATCTCTCTCTCTCTTTCTCTCTCTCTCTCTCTCTCTCTCTCTCTCTCTCTCTCTCTCTCTCTCTCTCTCTCTCTCTCTCTCTCTCTCATGTTGGTGGTGTCATCGTGGGTTAGATAATTCGGGAAGCCGCCCCCCCCCCCCTCTCCCTATGAAAGTGCCCCCACAGATAATTTGCCAAATTGGTTAAATGTTGCTGCTGCAGAGAGCCCCGGAGTGTTAATATGCTTCCATTCAGAGCAGTAGGCATCATCATGGGGGTCAGAGGAGAGGCTCTGCATGCTTATATTATACCCCTAGATGAGGCAACATGCATGGGAGCAGACGGAGAAACAAACACATCTCACATTATGCCCCCGTTTGTTCTATAATGACCAAAGTATGTGACTGAACACATTTGGAATTACATATGTCTGCATTAGCCTTGTAAGCTGTTTCTATTCTTTTTTCCCCCCTTTTTTCTGTTTATCTATGTCTGGAGAGAGGGCCGGCACAGACGGACCTGGGTGAATATCGGGTATATTTCAAATATAGATATAGATATTTTATGTTCATTTTAGCTGCCCTGCCTCCTTCCTATACAAACCCATTATAACTTAAAACTTCATTTTAACCATGATAGATTCATCAAAAACAACAATGTTTCATTTATTATTTTAAAATATTGTTTTATTCTTTAGTCCCCACCAGCGCCGAGGCTGCTGCATTTCACAAAACAATTTTTAAAAATACATGAAAACATAAATGAAAATCCACAGTCCCTCATGTATTAGGAGGAGAATATCAGTCATCAGAAAAAAAAATATTGGCTGTTTTTGATTAATCTATTAGGGTTAAAATTGTGTTTTAAGTTATAATGGGTTTGTATAAAAAGCACAGCTAAAATTAACATCAAATATCTAAATACTGAATGGAGTAACTTATAAACTGTATGGGGTGTTTACATAAGGCTGAGTAGGTGATAAAATCACACAAAAAAATGAAAGTGAAAAATAAGTAAAAAAAATAAAAATATAAACAAACAAACAAAAAACATGTATTTTTTATAAGCAAAATTGTCCCCAAAAAGCGAACGTTTCAAATTCAATAGATTTTCTGTGATGTGGATTTTTCTGGGGCTCAAATAACTCATGCTGTTTGTGATGTCACACCCTGCAAATTCCATGCACGTCAATGAGATTAGCCAGCAGATGTCACAGTTTCCACTGTTTTGCCTGTTTTCATTGTATAGGTTTGCAAGTGTAGCAATGCAGTGTGCTGAAGTGGTTATATTTTATACTTTTACATTCATTCCAGCTATTAAAAAAAAACGACTGGTTAAAGTCTTCCTTATTGTCGGTGATATGCAAGAATATTTAGTTTTATTGTTTCCCTGCTCTGCCTGCCATCTGCTCTCCTTTAGGGAGCCTGATTGTTGCTAACGAGAGTTTCCAAGTCCCCTCATCTATCTCTATGGACCCCGGAACCGCAGAAAAAACGCCTCTGCTGTTTCTCCACCAAAATGGCCCTTTTCTTCTTCCGTGTCCCCCCTCCCCCTCCCCCACACCTACACACACACACCCTCACCGCTTTCATTTTTACCCTTGCAGATGCAGCACACGGCGGCGGCAGGCAGCAGCCCACGGCAGGGCCGCTAAAAAACCCAACCCCGTCATTTATAAAGCTGTCAGCTTAATACACACAAATATTACATATATGTAGAAGGCATGCGGAATTGGAACATACAGGTGCTAACTTATTTTGGTGCGGTGGGTTCCTGCTGCGCGGGGCGTAATGAGGAGCAGGTGAGTGGCTGTTGCTTTAATCAAGTGGAGAGTGGGCCTGGGCCCGGCTGCGCTCGCCTCTCCTCCGCTCTGCAGATTTGCAGCTTGTTGAAAGGCCAGGCGTACATATGGCCTTCATTACACAGGTTAGGGGAAAAATCAGTCAGGAACAATTGTTTTCCCACTCCCGTTGCTATAAAGTGGAGTAACGTGCTTCTCCCTTTCATGCGCCTGCATATATATATATATATACGCACATGTATATATATGTATATATACACACACACACACACACACACACAACACCCCGCGAGTACACATGTGTACATGAATGATATGAATGTATAGGCTGCAATGCTGTGCACATGAATTGCAAATGCTCGTGTACACACACACACACACACACACACACACACACACACACACGTGTACACACACACACACACACAGACAAGCACACAGATTAAGGTTATACTGTATATTGTAATCAGTTTGGCGGAAAAAAAATCTCCCCAGGATGTCAAATTCTCCTAAATGATCAGGCAATGACTTGGCTGTCTTTTAAAGGTATATTTGGTGATTTCACTTATTTTTTACTTAGATTTTAGATAATCATCCACCATATAAGGAGTTCTTCCTTGTCCCCAGTGAGCCCCTGGGGTCAAAAAATCCTAGTTTCAGTTTGGGCTTTGGGAGAAAAGCATCAACATCCATCCAATTGGGATGAGAGGGGCCTTCCACCAATCATGATCGAGTGGGGGTGGGCCTTGGTGTATGTTCTGTTGCATTTCCCCCCAGATTGCCTGGAGGGTTTTCCCAAATTATGCAAATAACTGAAGGAGAATTACACTAATTTTCAACAATATTGTTGTTGTTGATGATTATCTAGATTATGTCACACAACAGCTCTAAGGTATATTAATGGCATAAGTTGAAAATGAGTGGAATTTCTCTTGAACTTGAGTGCACTCATCTGCATGCGTGCATGGTCTGCCTCTGCACATACCGTATACTGTACATGCTAAACCCCCAAGTGACGGTACGCCACATTTCAGCATCAAATATTCCAACATAATCACTTCCTTGTTATTACGTTATAAGTGAAATGCCTTACAGGTATATGTTCAGATTTTACATAGATTGATCGTTGTCTATTAAACCAAACACAGAACTATACAGTACCATCTTTTCTGGATGGTTTTCATTGTGTCATTTTATAGTGTCTTTTAATGTAATTGAATTTAATCTAAAAAGAAACGTTACAGTGCATTAAAATATATTCAAATCGACCACAACATGGCAAATTCTGCGAGTCGAATTTGCGCGACGATGAATCAAGGCCCAAGTGGTTGTAAAGAGGAATAAACAGAGGGAAACAAATTACGTTGGAAGACCATATAAGAGCCGCCGTTTGATTTATGGATCACCCGGGAGGTATAAAAGCGCATTCACACAAATTACACCGACTATTCAGACAAACGAGAAAATAACTTCACGGTGCTTTTTGACGGGAATATATGGCTGTTTTTAGTTACGCCCCCCCTCCCTCCCCCTATTTCCAGCTTAAATGCTTAAATGGAGTGATTCTAAAAGAATTACAGCGTTATGGTTCTACCGCGCGATTGAACCAGGGTTTATGTTTAAAACGTTAACCTCAGAATTTGATGAATAGCCAACAATGAATATGCCACTGGACAGCACGGTAAATAGTTGTTTTATTATTTGACAAATCAGCATTTGATTCCTGACTTAGTTTTAGATTTATTGCCTGCTGTGGTTTCCACACTTACTGTACATGAACTGAGTGGGAACATAATTTGTGAAAGCAATGTGCCATTCTTCCTACCGGTGTCAATTTAATGTATTCCATGAATAAACACAACAAACACGTGAACATAAATATTCACCGATCTTCTCCGCGTCTCTCTTCCTCCAAATGTTTTATAATCCCTCGGCTGAGGCAAGGCCACAAAACAATGTGCTACCCAAACCCTTTTCCTTTTTAAATACACTTTATTTGCAACCCTAATAGCTTCCCTGTTTACCTTCACAAACACACAGATACACACACTCTACATTCAGTGCTTTTCATGTATTTGTATTCACCGGAGGGACGTGCAAAAGCAGTAACTTGCTTTCGAATCGCGAGAACGAAAAACTTTCATGAATGCTCAAACTTCGAAACGAAGCGCCTCATCCTGCAGTTGAACTATAATATGCAAGGTAAAAGTAGACTTGTTTGAGAAAGCGTGCATGCGTGCGAGTGCATGCGCACACAAGCGTTAGAAAACTCGAACTATCCGGGGACGAGGGCAAAGCTGAACTTCACATCGCTGCAAAGATTCAACCTAGCACCCCCCTGCATCAGCAAGACTTTTTCCGAGTGAACTTTCGGAAGGTCATCGCTCGAGTAAACGGGCAGGGTCTGGTTTTGCATAAAACTCCAAGACTGATCCGTGCCAGGGCCGCTTAGCGAGTCACTCTCCCTGACAGGCGCCCATCAGGCTTCATTAGGTCCAGCCGCGTCAGGGGCTTGTCATATGGCGTCTCCCGTCGTGCTCTAACTCCCCAAGCCGTATGAAAGCAGGTGACAAGAGGAGTTACTATCACAGCCCGGGCCTGTGAACTCGCACCAACCCCTCCCTCACCCCCCCCTCTGTCTGCCATTATGGCTGGAAAAATACTGCGAAAAGATGCAATAACAAAGAGCTAGCTTTGGCCGGGGCCATGGTCCGGGGCGGCGGCGGCGACGGAGCAGGGAACAATTAGGAGGTGTATTTTTCCTCAGAGGTCCTCCAGGTTTTTTTCGGGGGGAGGCAAGGGGCTGTTTTAAGCTGCTTCAGAGACGCCCAGCCCGCACCTGCGACGCAGCCCGACACAGAGAGAGAGAGAGGCCTTCCTCGCAGGCGTGGGAGTGTGAAAAGAACTTGTCTTTAACCTCTGAACTCCGACCTTCACACTGTTTCGAAAAAGTGTAAAATGGGTGGCAGAGGAAGCTATGGCTTTACCGCACCGTGAACACGACAGAGAGGGAAGGGGGGCAGCAGTTAAGTCAATGCTATCCGCTCACGCTGGAAACATGATAGCTGTGTGACACATTTAGCTAGCACACGTACAAAAATGTTCATTGTGATTCTGGTGAATTATTTTCAAACCATGTCGTGACAACGTTAGTACAGAGCTCCTAAGTGGTCATGGTAAGAAGAATAAATGAGGTCGTCCCAATGAGATAATGATCCTGTCCGGACAAGATAATCTCTTATGTTTACGTCTCATGTCAACATTGTACATAAGTCCAGTACTTAGCATATATACCTGTTCGCAATTTTGCGTCATGGGAATTTCTCACTTGAATTGAGTCAAGGGGTCCCTAGACATGAAAAATCACCGAGGTGCTTGTCCGTCATAGTGGGACGAATGGCGCAATGGCCGAATCAAATATGGCCGCCATCGTATATGATGATAATCCAACTTTTGTGCACATACACATGCAATACCTCTATCCTGACTAATTTGGGGGTGGGGAATTAATTTCTGATGTTGTCATGACCATTTTGGGTGGTTTTGACCTTTAAAGGTCATGGTCAAGGTCATTTTGCTATTCCAAAGACCATAACTAACCAGTTAGGGGTAATAACAGGTGCAATGGGTCTATTTCAACTAATTCTGACATTTATTAATTATCATATCTGATATCTCTTGTTTTTTCATTAGTAGGCCAACATGTGCATAAGACATATGGCAATAGAATCAGTGTTAAACGGCAGTCATTATGACAGGCTCTAGGATGCTGATTGTAGCAGATGATTGTAGGAGATGTTTGGCACTACAAGAACAAAGCTGCATATCCAGTGATAGCACAGGATGGTTGCTGGCAGTGGCTGCAAATCAACTTTGCCTAGAACAGTTTGATGCCCCGATAGGACAAGTAGAGAAATTTAATGAGGAATTTCTGGAGTTTGAGAACGAATGTGACGCCAAGTCAGAACTCAAAACAGCCAATTCTTTGGAGTTTGGCTGGAGTTGGTAGCTGTAATAAAACTGCTGTAGTCTCTGAAAGGGAAGGAAACTGGAATTTACATGCGGCTAATGTTGAGACTATGGCGATATTTGCAAAATGTGAATGCAAAATGTGAATGCACTTCCTGCGTCATGCTTATGGTATCTTGTGCAAATCAAGGTGCTAGAGTTCACACACCCTGGGCTCTACTGGTCAGTGGGTTGTTCAGGATCGTCAAGGTGTTCTGTGCTGTAGGAGTGACATGAAGTTCAAGCAGACCATTCAGCGGGTGTTGAAGGGTCCTGGAGGTCACTATGTAGTAGGAGCCACATGCAATGCAAATGCTGTTGCACTAGTTTCAGCTCTTGTTTCATGAGATTGGGTTGATCACCAACATCCTCAACCTTCCATCTCCATCTCCAGCATGCACTGTGCACCACTCTGTGCCTTACATTCAGCAACACTGTGGTGAAGCTGTTGGACTTCATGTTAGAGTGCCAGAATCTATACTCCTCGTCAATGTACCTGTAGCACTGCACAATCTGCTCACAAAGCAGGCTGTAGACAGAGAAGACATACCAAAGAGGAAGCTACCCCACTTCAACAAGCAACCACTGAAGGCCCAACAACCATTTTGAAGAATAGTTGATGGTGACCTTCCAGCTTATGTCAACAACTCAACTCTTGTCAGTGAGATTGAGCCTGGACTTCATCTCACCCAAGCAGCCCAGGGCACCCAAGCAGCCCAGGGCAGCCCAACAGCAGCCCTGTGCCGCTGTGAGGCCCTCTGGGCCCCAGTTTGGGCAGCAGCCCCGTGCCGCTGTGAGGCCCAGAGGGCCCCAATTTGGGCAGCATCCCAGTGCCGCTGTGAAGCCTTCTGGACCCCAATTTTGCCAGCAGCCCCGTGCCGCTGTGAGGCCCTCTGGGCCCCAATTTGGGCTGCATCCCAGTGCCGCTGTGAGGCCCTCTGGGCCCAAATTTGGACAGCAGCCCAGTGCCGCTGTGAGGCCCTCTGGGCCCCAATTTGGCCAGGCTGTCATTGCCATCGGCACACAGCAGCAGCTGCAAACGCTGCAGCAGAAAGTTCACCAATTGCAGCATCAGCAGCAGCTGCAGCAGCTAAGCCAGGAACTGCTGCAGGAAAGGCAGCAAAGGCAGCAGTTCCAGCAGCAGCTGCAACAGAGTCACCAGCAGTGGCAACAACAGTTGCACCAGCAGCAACAACAGCAGTGGCTGCAACACCAGCAGCTGCGGCAGCATGAGCAGCAGCTGGAGCAGCACGAGCAGCAGCTGGAGCAGCACGAGCAGCAGCTGGAGCAGCACGAGCAGCAGCTGGAGCAGCACGAGCAGCAGCTGGAGCAGTGTGGCCAGCAGCAGAAAGTTCACCAATTGCAGCATCAGCAGCAGCTGCAGCAGCTAAGCCAGGAACTGCTGCAGGAAAGGCAGCAAAGGCAGCAGTTCCAGCAGCAGCTGCAACAGAGTCACCAGCAGTGGCAACAACAGTTGCACCAGCAGCAACAACAGCAGTGGCTGCAACACCAGCAGCTGCGGCAGCACGAGCAGCAAGTGGAGCAGCACGAGCAGCAGCTGGAGCAGCACGAGCAGCAGCTGGAGCAGCACGAGCAGCAGCTGGAGCAGCAGCTGGGGCAGCACGAGCAGCAGCTGGAGCAGCACGAGCAGCAGCTGGAGCAGCTGGAGCAGCACGAGCAGCAGCTGGAGCAGCACGAGCAGCAGCTGGAGCAGCAGCTGGAGCAGCACGAGCAGCAGCTGGAGCAGCACGAGCAGCAGCACGAGCAGCACGAGCAGCAGCACGAGCAGCAGCTGGAGCAGCACGAGCAGCAGCTGGAGCAGCACGAGCAGCAGCTGGAGCAGCACGAGCAGCAGCTGGAGCAGCACGAGCAGCACGAGCAGCAGCTGGAGCAGCACGAGCAGCAGCACGAGCAGCAGCTGGAGCAGCACGAGCAGCAGCTGGAGCAGCAGCTGGGGCAGCACGAGCAGCAGCTGGAGCAGCACGAGCAGCAGCTGGAGCAGCACGAGCAGCAGCTGGAGCAGTGTGGCCAGCAGCAGAAAGTTCACCAATTGCAGCATCAGCAGCAGCTGCAGCAGCTAAGCCAGGAACTGCTGCAGGAAAGGCAGCAAAGGCAGCAGTTCCAGCAGCAGCTGCAACAGAGTCACCAGCAGTGGCAACAACAGTTGCACCAGCAGCAACAACAGCAGTGGCTGCAACACCAGCAGCTGCGGCAGCACGAGCAGCAAGTGGAGCAGCACGAGCAGCAGCTGGAGCAGCACGAGCAGCAGCTGGAGCAGCACGAGCAGCAGCTGGAGCAGCAGCTGGGGCAGCACGAGCAGCAGCTGGAGCAGCACGAGCAGCAGCTGGAGCAGCTGGAGCAGCACGAGCAGCAGCTGGAGCAGCACGAGCAGCAGCTGGAGCAGCAGCTGGAGCAGCACGAGCAGCAGCTGGAGCAGCACGAGCAGCAGCACGAGCAGCACGAGCAGCAGCACGAGCAGCAGCTGGAGCAGCACGAGCAGCAGCTGGAGCAGCACGAGCAGCAGCTGGAGCAGCACGAGCAGCAGCTGGAGCAGCACGAGCAGCACGAGCAGCAGCTGGAGCAGCACGAGCAGCAGCACGAGCAGCAGCTGGAGCAGCACGAGCAGCAGCACGAGCAGCAGCTGGAGCAGCACGAGCAGCAGCTGGAGCAGCACGAGCAGCAGCTGGAGCAGCACGAGCAGCAGCTGGAGCAGCACGAGCAGCAGCTGGAGCAGCAGCTGGAGCAGCTGGAGCAGCACGAGCAGCAGCTGGAGCAGCACGAGCAGCAGCTGGAGCAGCTGGAGCAGCATGAGCAGCAGCTGGAGCAGCACGAGCAGCAGCACGAGCAGCAGCTGGAGCAGCACGAGCAGCAGCTGGAGCAGCACGAGCAGCAGCACGAGCAGCAGCTGGAGCAGCACGAGCAGCAGCTGGAGCAGCACGAGCAGCAGCTGGAGCAGCACGAGCAGCAGCTGGAGCAGCTGGAGCAGCACAAGCAGCAGCTGGAGCAGCACGAGCAGCAGCTGGAGCAGGACGAGCAGCAGCTGGAGCAGCACGAGCAGCAGCTGGAGCAGCAGCTGGAGCAGCACGAGCAGCAGCTGGAGCAGCACGAGCAGCAGCACGAGCAGCAGCTGGAGCAGCTGGAGCAGCACGAGCAGCAGCTGGAGCAGCACGAGCAGCAGCTGGAGCAGCTGGAGCAGCACGAGCAGCAGCTGGAGCAGCAACTCTACTTATCAATATCAATATCACTCAGGAGTCATACATGTCAGAATTATTTGAATTAGACCCACTGCACCAGTTTTTATCATAACAATGGCCAAATTAGGTCTTCGGAATTGCAAAATGACCTTGACCATGACCTTTAAAGGTCAAAAACACCCAAAATGGTCATAACAACATCAGAAATGAATTCCCCACCCCCAAATTAGTCAGGATCGAGGTATTGCATGTGTATGTACACAGAAGTTGGATTATCATCATATACGATGGCGGCCATATTTGATTCAGCCATTGCGCCATTCGTCCCACTATGACGGACAAGCACCTCGGTGATTTTTCATGTCTAGGGACCCCTTGACTCAATTCAAGTGAGAAATTCCCATGACGCAAAATTGCGAACAGGTATATATGCTAAGTACTGGACTGACAGTAACTCAACAGTTAAACGAGGGATCACAGGGACAGTGCACAGGGATCATCTACCTTGATCCCTGTGCCATCATATATTGTATTTTGGCCTTGATTTTTGTTGCCCCCTGTTCTACACTTCACCCCTGAGGCCCCCCTCCCCTCCCACAGCTTGCATCGGCACAGTTTATTATTGGTCTAGACTCTAGAGTAAACCAATAGTTTGTTTTATATCATCGAGGGCAACCACACTTTGCAATTGCAAATTGCATCGCTCTTGTTTTTATTGTAATGCAGGTATTTTAGTAGCTCTAAACTCAATGTGATGCACATTATGTTTTGGTATGGATTTCTCCTTTAAGATGCAGGGGCTTTCATGTGGATCTCTGATGTCATGTGAAGGAGTTTATGACATCCGTACAACTTCTATAAAACAAGAAGAAAAATATCACACCTGTATAAAGTGGGGGGAGCCCTCATGATGATACATCACCATACATCATCTCATGAACAACTGAATTCATCTGACCAGGTTCACAGATTTGCGACATTTGTGCACATGAGGTCATTTTTTCCTTCATTGTGGTCATTTTTTCCTTCATTGTCAATGGCATTTAATGTTCGTGTTGACACAAATTTGTGCCATAGAGGCACATATGTTCTCCTTTCATTGTCAATGGCAAATATGTGTGCGGATAAAATTTGCATATCATATTTGATCTCATCTTTCTCATTTCTATGAGAGGTTTAGGGATAAAGCTGTAAGTAGGAGGAGGTTCAGCTCCCCTGAAAAATCAACCATTCATATGAATTGAGTTTTATGTGTTTCATGATGGTGATGTAGGTGATGATTATAAGTACAACAGTGGTGAGCACTTTAAAGTGTCGCTCGTGGTATAGCTTCCTGGCCCCTCAGTGGTAGCATGGCTTTGGTGGTACCACTTTTGTTCCATGCTGTCACCAGGAGTCAGCAGCAGAGAGCTCATGTTCCAACACAATGGTCACACGAATGCATTTTGAGTGGTGGCAGAGAGATAGAGATGCAGTGGCAAGGCTGCAGAGTAAACATCAGAAGACTTGCCATTGCGTTCATGTTTAATGTTAAAGCATAGCATTAAAGAACTCACGTGATGTCACATGCTGCTACCGACTACTGCACTCACAAACGAGAAAAATAATCACAACACTGGCCACAACACTGGCCAACTGGCCACTTCATTAATTGGTCAGATGGCCTACAGAAAACATTCACAAGCGGTCTTATGAGGTCTTATGATCAGTCCATTGCGGTGTGCGAGATTGGCCACACACAGCTGTAAATGCACTTCCCTGATACCACTGTATCAGGGAAATGTGAAATACGGTAATAGGCTAGTAATAATAAGAAGAAGAGCAGCAGAAGCTCTTCCGTCAGATTCAACTAGCACTGCATTTAAAACCCAAATCAGAAAATCTCTACACAGATTTGAACCAGATCAGCACATCTTTTGTTTAGTCATTTTTGTGGACAGGTCAAAGTTGACCAATGCACTCCGAGTGCATGGTGGGACTGGTAGTATTATAAGATGTATAAGATTGTTTATTCAGAGACCCAGGCATTGAATTTGACATATGTGCACTACACTGATGATGGTATTACAACAGTAATACCAGACAACAGTTGGGCAGTAATAAATTACATATATGCAATATTATTTCCTTCTTCAGCAAAGTTAACATATCAATATTATTCTGCCAAAATGGGTGAAATGTACTCCACCAAAATACTCGTGATTACTGATTACAATTGAGCTTGTTGTTGCACACAAAAATAGAAAAGACTTAAGCTATCAAAGATAACACAGATGCGCAGCAGTTTGTTGATCCTAATCCACCACAGCATTCTGCACACATAACATACACTAGCCTACAAGTTGTCACTAAACAGATTGTGTTGCACATCTCTGTTCTTTTGCAGGTGCGAGGGGGGAACTAAAGTAATAATGTAATATGTAACCTATTACCCATTGATTCAATATGTAATAGAATAATATTACTTCATAAGTAAAGTAAAGATATTACTCTCCTAAGAAATATTGCCCATTTATGCCCAACACAGGAGACACGCACAAAAGTTGCACAGGCACCTGTGAGGTGACACACAGAAACCCTCTTCTAGATGGCTCATCCCCATAGGGATGCACTGTGTAAAAACAAAAGCGTGCAAAACCTGCCTGGTTGTTACCAGTAGGTGCAGCTGTAGTTCAAGTCAGCATCACACACACACACACACACACACACACACACACACACACACACACACACACACACACACACACACACACACACACACACACACACACACACACACACAACACACAACACACACACACACAGAGAGAGAGAGAGAGAGAGAGAGAGAGAGAGAGAGAGAGAGAGAGAGAGAGAGAGAGAGAGAGAGAGAGAGAGAGATAGAGAGAGAGAGAGAGGGAGAGTTGGAACGGGAGAGAAATCAGCTTCCAATGAGCGTTATTGTGTGGTCTGGAGTTAATTGTGGGATATGGCATTAACAGAGCATGAAAACTTCTGGAAGACCATTTTGGAGATTTAAAAAAAAAAAAAAAAAAGAAAACATGTGTACAATTAAGCACTAGGAAATAATTCCACATCGTCTCCCATGGAGCCCATATGGGACCATAATATTCCAAAGAGAGGGAGAGAGAAAGCAGGCACTGTTTGATTAGTCAATGCGAGCACAGTCCGTACATCTCAATTAGACGTGCCTTCAAGTCCCAGGCTGGAGGAGGGAACCCTCCACCACCACCACCACTAGTATACCACAGTTAAGTACACACATAAGCCAGAACCCTGCAGTGTTCATTTAACTCTGAGAATGCACAAAAATGTGTTCTGTACACTCTTAGAGTTACGAATAGCTAATTTAAGACAGGATAAATGTGTCCTAATTTGTATGTACTGTATGTGCGTGCATTTGTTTGCATGCATGCCGTGCGTCTGCACATTTTCAGTGTCATGCGCGTCAGGTGGATTTCGATTTCGGAGACCCCCTACCCTCCCCACCAGAAGAGGAAGTTGCCCCCATGAGCGGAGGGGTCTGCAAGTCGTCTGAGCAGGTCCCCCTTTTTCCTCCTGTGGGTATATAACGGCCATGTTTCCTTTTTAGACCGGCGGCGGCGGTGGTGGTGGCCCCGGCCATGTATACGGTCCCGTAACCATGCCAAGTGAGTAGACCGGGGCAGTGCAGTGTGTGTGTGTGTGTGTGTGTGTGTGTGTGTGTGTGTGTGTGTGTGTGTGTGTGTGTGTGTGTGTGTGTGCGTGCACGTGAATGAGCGCACATGCCTGCTGCAGACCATAAAGCTGTCTTAACTTCGCCCGTGATTAATACACCCATCACTTTCTAAACGCTGGCCTGCCTGTTCGCCGGCCCGCTCGACCCTCCCGCGCGCACAGACCAGAGCCCGAGCCATGTTGTTTGCCTTTCCCCGGCGCTCAAACCTCCTCCTTCCTTAACGACGGCACACATGCTGGCTCTGGGTTCAGCCAGGAAAATAGGGGGAGCGTTTCTTTTAATTTGATAATTAGACGGCGTGGCGGGGACGTTTCTGCTCGGGGTCGGACGAGAAAAGGGATTGCCCTCATTAGCCGTAATTGTCTAATTGCCTTTCATCTAAATGGGGTGCGTAATTTTCACTTCGACGGGATTATACAAATATCGTAAAAAATGCCGCCTGTGTGTTTGTTTGTGTGTCTTTCTTTTGCAGCCGGCCCTGCCCGGACGTCCAAGCACATTCTGTGTGTGTTCTGTGAGTGAGAAGCTGCGGTAGTTTGGGCTGTGTGTGTGCGTGTATGTGCAAAGGGAGTCATTGCATGACTAGCTGGAAGATGGACAGGCAATATGTGTGCGAGTGTGTGTGTGTGTGTGCGTGTCCGTGCGTGTGTGTGTGCGCGCGCGCGCGTGCGTGTGTGTGAAGGGGGAGAGGGGGTCGGTGTCACGCGGGGCTTAACAGAGCAGTTGACATGTGCCCATTAATGATGCCATTGTGTTGTGATAGGTGTTTACTTTAGCCTTGAGTGAGTGGAGGAGGCCCTTTTCAACTCTAAGCACCAGAGCATGCAAAGGGAGAGTAAAGGGAGGGGGCAGGGCCGGTTCTAGGCATATAAGCAGGTCTCTTAGGGCCACATCACAGGGAAAAAATATATTTTTTAATGTATCCCTTCTCCCTACTTTCATTAAAGGGGAACTCCACTCATTTTCAACATTTTAATATGTCATTAATATACCTTATAGATGTTGTGTGGACATGATAAAAACAGTTCCCCCAATTCTGTATTTCCTAAAAATGGAGGTCTGAAAAAATCATTAACATGGTAAAATACATATGACATCATCAAGATATATTTCACCATGGTAATGATTTTTCTTTCAGACCCCTTTTTTTTTGAGAGCGTACAAATGGAACCAAATGGACCCGCGAGGGTCCATTTGGTTCACATTTGTATCCTCTCAGGAAAATTTGGAAAATGGGTGGAATTCCCCTTTAAATGCGGTCCGCAGATTACAGAATACTGTTGTTGATTTCAGCAGATACAATTCCAAATGGACGGCCTACCGTCACTTAATGCAGCCCACAGTAATATTGGAATATTGTTATAATACTGATTTCAACTGTTAAAATTGGGATACTTTTGAGAGGTATTTACCGGTACTTAAACACTACATTGGAAAAAAAAAATAATAGTTCAATTAGCCAATCTATAATGACTCATTGAGCTTGTAAACTGTAAACTGCCATTTTAACTATTCAAAATGTTTTTCAGAAGTTTAGAGATAATAAGGGGTTTAGTGGTGATGAAAATGGGCCAAACCAAATGGACCCTATTTGGTTTAATTTTTACGCTGTCAAGAGTTAAAATATTCATCATCTGAATTCGCCCAAGACCACACAACTAAAGAATGTAGAAGATTGATGGTCATTTTGATATGTATGCGTTTGACTGTTTTGTTTGCGAAAATCCAGCCTGGAATTGTGGACAAAAGCAAAAGAAATCTTTAGTTTTGGGGTCTGTGGGGCTAAAATGTCCTCAAATGGTGGTCCGTGGCTCAAATGCTGAATAAACAGTGGGGCCTGGTATCAAAAACCCCTGGTGTAAGGCATCATCTCCACAGCCTCCCTGAGGAGTGCAGCAGCAGCAGCAGTGGAGGAGGAGGAGGAGGAGGAGCTAGCGGCCCCGGCGGTAAGTGAGCAGTCTTTCCTCCATTGCCCCGTCCCCCCCTCCCTCCTCAGAAGAAAAAACACACTTATCTACACTGGGGCCACCTGCCAACGCACTGCTGTCCTTTGTGTAGACGTCTGTATAAAGCCTGGGATTCTATTACCACCCCGCCGGTCCCTCAGGGGACGTGGTGTATACGGGGGCAGGCGCTGGGCTCAGGGGCCGACAGGCTGTGGCTACCAGGCAGCGGGCCTGGCCTGGTGGGTGGGTGGGTGGGAGGAGAGGGGAGGGGGCACAGGTGTCTATGTAACCACGTTGATGACAGGAGAGAACACCTGCTGCTAATTAGTGCTAATTGTTATTGTCGATGCAGGTATAGTATACGGATGAGATGCAGAGGTGCAAAAACAACAGCTTTACGCTGAACAGTGTTGGAATGAGTGCTCACGTTTGTTATTTAGGTGGGACAAAACAAAAAAGTCCTGGAATTCAAAGTTTACTTGAGTAAAAGTACAAAAGTATTGGCATAAAAATGTACTTACGAACATATAAATGAAGAAATAAATCTGGGGGAGTCAAAGTGCAATGTTTGGGGTCTCAGATTTAATGGAGTAGAATTAAAAGTAGTGGAAATTTCCAATTTCCAATACTTTTAATTCTACTCCATTAAATCTGAGACAGTGGAAATTGGAAATTGGAAATTTACACTAGTACTTTTACTTCTACTCCATGACGTGGCTACTTTTCCAGCCCGGCTCATTCATTTCAATTACACATTAATTAAATACTGGTTCAATTTTGAAACCAGTCGTTCAAAATGTCTTTCAAATCCGTCAACAAGGCCTGTTGTATACAGTGAAAAAATCTGTGCGTGACATTTATTTTGTAAAACAATGTTTTAACATATGTATATGAAAACTATTGGTGGAGAGGTTTGTCTATCACATGTTATGCTTAGCTGTGATTGATTGGACCATAGCAGTATGGGGAGGGGCTTACTGAAAGGTCTATTGCAGAAAAAACAAGAATGACTTCGGTTCCAGAAGCCTTAATTGTAACATGGCTCAACACAAAGCTATCTTTGGATCTTGGAGCATGTATACAAGTACGCATACAAGCTCTGAAGTGTCTTGGAAGGCAAGCTCCGGGGATAATAATAATAAACAACCACAGATTAGATGTATAAATCACATTTCAGGAACCCCATTAGCGCGGGAGGTCCGCCGCGTCCGCGTGTTGTCATGGCTAATTCTTGTTTACACAGTTGTTGGAGTGTAGATTGACAGAGAACATTGTTGTAACCCAGCACTCTTCCAGAAAGCTGTCTCCCCTAGCACTGAATACACACGCATACACACACACACGTACAGTACACACACACACACACACACACACACACACACACACACACACACATACACACACACACACACACACACACACGTACAGTACACACGCATGTGCGTGCACAAATGCACAGTTCCGACGAAGAAGATGCGCAGATAATCTTACGTAAACTCACCTTCTGGAAGACCAAAAAACTGTCATGTCTGATTGTCGGAAAGTATTCGGATGGACTAATTTCCTGGAATCAAATGGAATTATGTAATCACTGTGGATCTCCAGCAGGACCGTGTATGCATAAGGGGGAATGTAATGACTTTTGCATGTTGTCCACATTACGGCGCGCTGCGGCGGCGTTTTCTCAGAGGCCCTCATGCGAATGGGGAAATGCAGCCCATCTGCTGAACAAGAAGGCAAGGCGAGGCGAGGGGATGGAGATGATTGCATCACAGGATCATCCATTAGTGCTGTCATCTGGAATCCACCGTGGGACCGCAGCGCAAAGCCACTCCTGCTCCCAAACGCTTCGTTTAGCAGCAGGACTGAGAGAGCTGCTGCGAGTGGCAGCAGCTAGTCCATCAGCGCGGCTTCGACCGGTCAAGACGTATACGCTATATGGTTACAGCAATCCCCTCTGTAGGCAGTATACCACGCCTCGTTCTAGATAGGAAAAGCCCTCAATGAGGGGTATCAATGACGGATCACAATTGGTAAGCCATTAATTAACCTACTAATTAATTCATACTATTACATGGCTTGAATGAATGCTCCAATCAGAAGCCAGTGTTCTGGTCACGTGGGCGGTCACATATGTCATAACAACGGACCACTCCGCTCAACAACAGACCTCCTTGCGTGGACGAACATAGTCTACACAGCTGCAGATAACTATGTTCAAAGATTTGCCCCACATTGATTGATTCTTCAAAAAAATAGTGGACCTACAAGCCCATAGCTATGAGCCACAAAAATGCATTAATATACTGTATTATATTGGTGGTGGTTGTTAGAATAGTCACTCCTAAATGTATGTATTGCACTAATTCCAGCTATTATTATCATAGGGAGATTAAAGCACTATGGGGACCCCATGGAATCCCCCTCCTCAAGGACCCCTGGGAGTCCGCTTGACCCCACTTTTATTACCACAGCTCTAAGAGGAACAACAGCACCTCTTAATTAGTGGAAATGTGCATGTAATTTGCCATTGCAGCTTTTTGTTTCCACAATATAGTTCCAAGTTTTCATCCCAGAAAAAGATACAATACAATACACTTGTACTATACCAGTGTTATTTTTTCTGTATTTTCACACTTTTCCAACAAGTACTAAATCGCTCCTTTAGTTCAGGCCAGCAAACGCTGTCATACTCATGACATTAGTTATAAGGTCTCATAGTCACATCATCATTACATCATCACCTAAACCGGCCACCCAGAGCACCCCAGGGACCAACCACTGCCGAAAAACACCAAAAAACACTGAACACCAAGAACAAACACCGAGCACTGCACACCGATCGCCTTACCACTCACACAAGTAAAAATAATTATAGTACTTTCCAGAGTTTAAGAAATCAATATCATTCTACTTAATCTCATACAGTAGCTAATTGACATAAACCCGCCCTCTCCCCAGTGTCCAACTACGATGGGTTGGACACTGCTATCCAGGCTCCTTCATTCCAATCTAAGTTAGTTAGTTAGTAGATTAGTGAAAGCACCTATTATCACTTTACAAGTGACACGCCCTTAAATGCAGCTTGAACAACAACATGGTCCCCTATGTAGAAAGAGGCCTTCACCTCGTTACGATTGGCTGAAGCTACACCTGAGAGACATATCCCAACATCAGTTCATAACCTGCCATCCTCTCTATGTCCGCAATCGGATTATGCCTCATATTTAGCTAAAACCTTAAAGCGGGATTCCATCCATTTTCAAAGAAATCCCTGAGAGTGTACAAATGTGACAGCGAGTCCATTTGGTTCCAGTTGTACGCTCTCAGAAAAAAAAGGTCCTAAAAGAAAAATCATTAGCATGGTGAAACACAACTTGATGATGTCATCAACTTGATGTCATCAAGAAGTCTTCAAGTTGGGGGGGGGGGGGGGGGGGGGGGGGTGCAGATAAGCCAAATATTTCACAATGGTTCTGGGAACTTTCTATATGTTTGCCCTAAGAGAAGATCACATATGTTCTGAAGAATAAACAAGACGTGTTTATGGAGGTATGGGGATGTTTTCTTCAATATTGACAACAACTTTTCACATTTAATGGAAGTGGCCGAAGGAATAGTGCCGTTTTTGTTTTTATATTGTCTTGTCTAGTTATGTTTTTGTCTTTTTTGTACTGTTTGTATTGTAATGTATTGTGTGTGTTTGTGTGTAAGAAAAATCAATAAAAACATTATTGAAAAAAATGGGGGGGGGCTTTTTATCATGTCCACACAACATCTCTAAGGTGTATTAATTATAAAAATGTTGAAAACTATGGTTAAGTAGGAAAACGGGTAAAAACTTCAGACAATTAATTGAAAAACTGATGCATCAATTACTAAAATAGTTACAACTGATTGAATAATCGATTTGTTTGCGATTAATAGAATCATCGTTGCAGTTCTACTGAAGATATACCTATAGTCCCGAGAGACATATCCCAACATCAGCTCATAACCCTCCATCCTCTCTCTCTATGTCTGCATGCAGCCACGCCGCACCGGCCAGCTTTCACACCTGACTGTCACATGGCAGGACGGACCTCGATCTCGCCATTAACCCGTGATTTATTTCTCTGCGTCTATAACTGTTGCTGTAATTTGTTTGGGCTTCTTCGGGGCACGGGCGTAAATCAGAATCAAAGCGATGGCCGGCCGCGTTTCCCTGTCACCTCGGCTAATGGTCCTGCCTGCCTCCTGGAGGTTTGCCGCTGAGGAGAAGCAGGCCCCGCTGTCTGCCCAAATCACCTCTCCGTCCGCTGGCCTGGACGCCGGCACAAAGAGCCCATTGGCAACCGGCACACAAACACCTCCTCTGACCCACACCTATAGGCCATAAATCGTTCCTTGATATTGCCAGCATCGGGGCAAATAAAACCATTTCGCGAGACCGAAAAAAAATAAATCTATATGGATCTCTTTTTTTGTTGTCGAGTGGGTGGGGGGTTGGGGTTTCAACAAAACAAACTAATTTATCTTCATTAAGCGGGCAAAGGGTGTAATACCCAAGATAAAGCTATCCTTTTTTATTTAAGAAACACACAATCTCACAGGCCTTTTCCCTACCCCCTTGGATGTCAAGAACTGACTGAAACGATATAGAAAGGCCAGTGATTGACAGCTGTCTGTCACTTGCGCTAGTGGGGGCGGCAGCTCCCTCTGACGGCGCGGTTGGTAATGCGATCGGACGCGGCAGTGACAGCGCGCCGTGACCTTCAGCGCCTGCCGTATATACACCCGGCTCCCAGGGTCTGAGAGAAGGCGTCAGTGTTTTGCTGATCAATCGTGGGGCATCGACACCCCCCGGTGTCAAAACCGTTTCCCGTCTCTTTTGTCGGGAGTGCTCATCTTTCTTTCCCCGTGTCAATCACTCAAAGCGGCGAACCGAGCAGTTCACATGTCAGAGAGAGAGAGAGAGAGAGAGAGAGAGAGAGAGAGAGAGAGAGAGAGAGAGAGAGCAGTGATGATATTGCAATATTAATTCAGCTTTATGCCTGGTGTTGTGTGTAGTCTACAATTCTTTGGTGCTTTATTAACGTCATCTCTGCAATCATTTTCCACACACGCACGCACACACGCACACACGGACGCACACACACACACGCACACACGCACACACACACACACACACACACACACACACACACACACACACACACACACACACACACACACACACACACACACGTCGCACGCGCAGGCAGACATGCAGACACACAGATGCCACACTTTCTGGTGAATAAACTAGCACCTAAACACTCACACATGCACATACACTCTCACACATGTGTGTGCATGCACACGCACGCACGCGCGCACACACGCGCACACACACACACACACACACACACACACACACACACACACACACACACACACACACACACACACACACACACACACACTTTGCATTGCCACGTGAGCAGGCCCGAACGAACATTTCAACCAAACAAACACAATCAGGGCCCTATTAGATTTCTCTTTCATGATGTTGAAAGGAAATGCAAACAAGATTAGATAACCCCAACAGGCCACAAGGATCATTTCTCTGCCGTGTCTGGAGAGACGGCTAAGTGGTCTAATCCCCCCCCCCCCCCCTTCCCGCATGCTCCCCCTGCCTCCCTCACACACACACACACACACACACACCTCTCCCTTTTTGCTGAACCCAGAGGAACGTACAACAACTGTAACTGAAAATAGAGGGCCGCTTTATTCTCTGCCATTTGTTTTACCACTGCAGCAAACCACCGCACTCCCAACCACTTAACACGTTTCTTTTTTTCCCACACTGTGTGTATGTGTGCGTGTGTGTGTGTGTGTGTGTGTGTGTGTGTGTGTGTGTGTGTGTGTGTGTGTGTGTGTGTGTGTGTGTGTGTGTGTGTGTGTGTGTGTGTGTGTGTGTGTGTGTGCGCGCGCGTGTGTGTGTGTGTGTGTGTGTGTGTGTGTGTGTGTGTGAGAGAGAGAACCGCCACTGGCCTTTCCATAGCCTTATAAGTGGGCAACCGGCACCGTTTTAGAAGTGAACATGCATGGAGAGATTCTGTCTGCCTGCACCAATGGGGTTTTGATTCATTGTGGCAGTTAGAACAATCTGAAGAATCTGAACATAGTATCACATAATGACCGAGTTTGGACCAAGCACAGGCCAGGTAGTAAGGGGAAGTTATAAAAATCTGTTTCTAATGGTGTCTAATAACATGTACTAAAAGATTGAAATGAACTTCTGTGGGGAAACCTCATAAAAAACTGGTCAAAGTCGGGGTACTGGTCAAAACCTATACAAGGCAAAACATGCAACATGTCATCATGCTTTATGTAGCATGTGATATGTCTAACTAGGGCTTTTTTGTGATCCATTAGTATTAGCATTAGTTTTGCTCAGAAAACATTCCTTGCGCTAAAATCAGCCATACCTGTCATCATTTTACAAAACTATTGAAAAATATTTTGTAATATTACATTTTACAAAACCATTATTTTTCCTCCTATGATAGAGTCCTCCTTCGTTCCTAGAAAGGGCCATTGGCAACCAAATGGACCCTTATAGAATTACCTAACTTTCAAGAATCTACATATTTAGAAAATGTAGAAGAATTGTTATTTTGACCAACATTTTGCCAGTTATCTATTAGTCCGAGACTAAACTCAACTTCAAATGGTGGTTTGTGGCTAAAATGCAGAATAAATTGTGGGCACTGGTATGAAAATGGTTGAAAACAACTGCTCTGGTACATTTTGGAAGTGGCACTAGTAGTGCATTTTGGATTTTGGCAGTTGGCAACACTGGTCACAGCTGCTGCTGTAGCCGGTTCACAAAAGCGAGCGATAAATGGCATCCGCATAACTTCCCTTAATCAGATTGCAGCAATCAGCCTGAAAAAGTTTCCCATATGTTGCCATCGTGGCCGAGTTGGGGTGGGGGGTGGGGGAACTGTGCCAATTTAGAAAATAGCGAGAAGCTGATAAAAACGGTATAGAGATGGTGAGAGAAGGGGGCGGGGGCGAGAGAAAGTCCGAAAAAGAGGTAGAAGCGAAGAGAAGCTATAGCCCCCACAGGGTTAAAGTCAGGACACAGGGCCACAGAGAGGTTATAGCATGTCTGGCTGCAATTAAACCAGTCAGGAGAGACGGCCATGATGACGCTTCAGGGAGCTATCGGTCCTCAGTCATTTAGAGATTATTCACTCATAAATTACTGCCTCCCGAAAGGTGTCACGTACGGCTTCTCTAACACAGTGCGTGGGTCCCTAACTTCTTTACGTCAAGGACCCCCCAAATTGATACTAATTAGCCCAGCCTGGACCCCTTGTAAAATCAATGTTAATTTAACTCTGAGAGTGTACAAATGTGTAGCTTGTCACTATAAACAGTTGGAAAGGCTGCACGTCAGGGATGGACATTAAAGAATGAATGGTTGGGAGATACAGCGTGCAAAATATTGTTTTCAGTGAAGCAGTTGGATTTACAAAAAAGGAACGATACAAAGTAAACAAAGTCTCAGCACATCGATAAATGTAACAAATGTCTATCTGCAAACGCATAGGTAAATAGTGCATGGGGGACCTATGGATTAGCTATAACTTACCTCTCTAATTGCAGCAAGCAAAAAAGGATCTGGTTCAAAAGTATCATTTAGCTGGTGATCCCCTGGAAATGCACTAGCAACTCCACGTTGAAAACCACTGCTCTAACAAACATTTCCACTCTATATATAAAACGCTGACCCATCCAACAAAAAGACCCACATCAAGACTGGCGGTGCCGTGGGTGTGTTGATTCTGCCCGCATTTTCATTTCCACTCTGTAAGTTTGTGCTGCCGATTACGCCGCATCGTGTGCGAGACTAGCTAGGGCTAATATCGACGGCACTTAAACGAGGTGTGAGTTCAACGACACGTTCCTAATCCCGAGAAGAAACTTAGTATACGTGACAGATTTGGATATCGCTAGGCGTCACTTTAGCCACAGGTCTCCCCTCAGCGTGCAACGGTCCCCAACCCCCAACCGGTCGCGCGGCCGAGAAACGGGACGCTTTTTCGGTGGTGGTGCAGCTGCGGCACTCTGCTCCCTTAATGTGGTGGAGTTTGCTTAAGAAACCATATTAACTCGGAGCGCTTTCTTTACGAGATTGCGGTTATGATTGTTTAATTAAATAAGCATTACGGGGGTGGGGGCAGGGGTGTGGGGAAGGGTCCAAACTCGTAAAAGAAGTTACTCCATTTCCTCTGCTTTCAATAATCCCCTGAAAACGGCGCGATAATTAAAACGCTGTAAGTGTTTCATAACACGGTGCAGTTAATGCGCACTCCGCTCCCATCACTCAGTCACATACTTAAACGTGTGCGCACACAAAACACACACACACAACACACACACTGTAGACCATTTGAACGTGGGTCCTGAGAGCTCAGCGATGCACTGCCGTGAACTTCACACAGAATTGAAAACCGTAAAAAACAGACGCCGCCCAGCCCCCACATACCGTATAAACAGAATAGGACGACACGCATCCGTGTCGACAGGTACGAACGCACTGCATCTACGCTTTCTCGCTTGGCAGGGTTATCTAAGAAAGAAAACCTGTGCACGTACATTTCACTGGGGCCGGGCGGGCGGTGAGTTTATGTGGTGGTGGTCCCTTCTGGTGAGGTGTTGAGTGTATATTGTTTGTTATTGCAGCTGATGTGTAAGCGCGGTGCACAGCACGAGTGAAAAAAAAAACACATCTGCATCTCGGCAACGACAAGATGTTTGGACGCCTTCAAAGGCTTGATCGAGTCGTGCAGTAACCGGGGGATTTTATAAACGCAACAACACTCGAGTATTACGTGCACAGACACGCACACAAACAGGTATATATACAGTACACACGCACACATGCCGAATTGGCAAGTGGCTCGCTGAAATAACTGGCGGAGTTGAACGCGAGTGTTAGCACTGATGAACCTAATAGTAGCGTAACGATAACAACGCTATCCGTAATGATCGTGGGGGTTTGTTGCTAGGCCCCGAGTTGGAGTTGTTGGCCTGCAGATCACTTCAGCTCCACTCAGCGTCTGCTAGCATGAGTAGAAGAGAGAGTATAGAGAGTAGTAGGATGAGAGAGAGAGAGAGAGAGAGAGAGAGAGAGAGAGAGAGAGAGAGAGAGAGAGCTCCAGATGTGGCCACAAGCATCACCTCTGGACGGCTCTCCCCACACCTGATTTATATCCAGCACTTACACAGCGCTGCACATCAGAGAACGGCTACATATTATTACACATACGCGCGTATATTGCATGTGTTGCATTGCGCACAGGGAGTGTGCACGCACCCTGGAAACCAAAGGTTGGGGAGGTTACTTTTCAAAGTAGTCCCCTACAGTTACTTAAAGGTAATGTAGGAAACTTGTGTGTGTACAAACACTGTTTGTAAACAGATTTGTTTGAAAACAGAAACTCTACCTCACCGCTACTCTATTGGCTCATGATGAAACTGCTGCAGACTGCTGTGCTGTGATTGGCTAAAACGCTGCCTCACCCCCACACAACCCCCCCTCCCGCTCACACATTAGCCTGCCTTGTCCTGAGCCTGATGAATGTTTTGCATGGTATATTGAGAACCACAAAGTTCAAGACCGTCTGCAGGACGAAACAAGTGTCTGTCTGCAGGTAAACAGTTGCAGCATCAGAATAGAAGCAGTAGTGGAGGAAAAGGCAAAAAATATAGCTAAATATAAGACATCTGTATATTTTGGCAGGTCTGACAAGTTATGACAACTTATTTGTGATGCTAAAGGGGACAGGGGAGAATGTAATCTATCTTGTAACTCCTGTTACTGGAATCCAGATTACACATTTTAAAATGTACTCTGAAACAGTTATATTGTTTTTTGGGGGGAATCTGATTAGATAATCCTGTTACATATAATCTGTTACATCTCAACCCTGCTGGAAACTAAAACCAGAATTGAAGCATCAATCAATTAGCTA
>CM076978.1:33247795-33325295 GCA_039105355.1 Benthosema pterotum | reverse complement strand
GTCATACAGCATAGCCGTGCGCTCATACCCTTCCCTTTGCCATAAAACGTCTCCCATTTTTTGACGCTAAAACAAAAGGCACGGCTCTGATAGCTCGCATTAGGCGAGTGGTGGGTCCGGGGCCGCAGTTATAAAAGCAGACATAAAAGCAGACTCAAACTAATGTTATTGAGCGTCGAACATTTGGTAAAAAGGCACTGCCCCCTAGCTAACACAATCATCTTACAACCCAGCCCGGGTCCGGGGGGGAGAGAGATGAGGCAGCGAATATATTTATATATATACACATTCCCTTGAACTCGCCAAACCCTACCTGTCAGATGCTTGAATTGGCGTCTCGGTCTCGGGCCAGGACCCTAAAAAGCCTCGCGCTTCATTATTTATGCATGCTAAGCAAGCGGACGTGACCTGCCAATTCAACAAAAAAAAGAAAAAAAGTCTGTCTTTGCATAAAAGTCTATGCCAATAAGGTTGTGTCACGGAGGGGTGGGTGGGGTTCAGGCTCGCTTCCATATGATAAAGTAGCTTAGTATATTTTGCCCGCGTATCTCTCTCTCTCTCCCAGGATGGCTGCAGCAGAGGCCTTGTCTGTGGAGATGACAATTAGAGTCACTTTCCACCCAGGTTAGGCCAGACAGGGCCTGTCAGCCGCGGCGAGAGGAGAATGGAGGGAGACAGAGAGTAATCTGTGTACCACTCTCATTCGACTTCACCCTCGTGATCCTCGCGCTGACCACCGATGGGGGACGGGGGGTAGGGGGAAGAAAGGGGAGGGGACGAGGGAAAAAAAGAAGTCGGGAGACGAAGAAGGAAACAAGACACGCACCTTCTCTCATCATTAGATCTTATTTCTATAGCTTCAGAGACAGAAATAAGCTCTCGGTTGGTGAGTCACTCACTCCTCCTGCGATATTTTCTCAGTTCTTTCAAGCGCCGGGCCCTTTCATGGTCCTCTAAGGAAGGAAACGTCCCTGAGATTGTGCAGACCCACGAAAATATACAACGCAATGTCAAAACGACCTGGATTATAGTAGTGTGCACGGAGCACTATGCAAATTAAAGGTATAGTCAGTGATTTCACTTCACAAGGATCCCTGGCTAATATAGCAAATATGCCTTAAAACATTATACTTGACCCCTATAAAAGCAGCTTAAATATTTTATTTCTTTCATAAATAGAGAAATCTCCACTCAGTAGGGACTGCTTTGATGATGTCAAATGTCCAGGTGTTGTCCAGCCTCATGGAATTTTGAAATGTATGTGCTGATACAAAATATCAACAATATTTTTACGATTTTGTTTTTATTATCCATTCCATAATTCCAAAGGCCTAGACCACACATGGACATATGACATCATCAACTTATGACAGCAGCAGTCCCTACTGAGTGGAAAGTCATTTATTTATGAAAGAAATAATCTATTTATGGGGGTTTTATTTTGGAAATTTTAGTTATAAAGGGCAAGTTATATTTAAAGTTATATTTATCTCATTAGCTAGGAATCCTTTCAACTCAAATAGCAAAAAAACAACAACTTGTTTCAGTGTGGGCTTTGGGAGACAAAGTCTTCCAATCAGGAAAGAGGAGGTCTTCCTTTCCCCAATCAGGATTGAGTGGGGTGAGTCTTTGTGCTGTAGGCCTCTTGTGTGTACCTTACTGTAGAGCAGGGGTGGCCAACCTGAGGCTCGTGAGCCACATGCGGCTCTTCAGCTGGTAACATGCGGCTCTTAAGGGGCTTCCACATGGAAATGTCAAAAACGCTGGCCTGGCGCACTCATGCATTTCATATACTAGTGGTTTTCAACCTTTTTTTATACCAGAGCCCACCATTTATTCAGAATTTGATTTGAGCCACGGACCACCATTTGATGACATTTTAGCTCCACAGACCCCAAAGCTAAAGAATCTGTTTACTTTTGCCAACAATTCCAGGCTGGATTTCAGAGAAAACAAAACAGTCAAACATACAGATCAAAATTACCATTAATCTTTTACATCATTCTATAGTTGTGTAGACTTGGGCTAATTCACATGATGCATATTTTAACTCTTGAGAGTGTAAATATAAATATGTTTAAGCTCTCAAACAGTTACATCTGGCTAACTAAATTTCCATCATTTAGCCTGGGGACCACCTGGAATCCTCAGGGACCACTGGTGGTCCCCGGACCACCTGTTGAAAACCCCTGCCCAACCACTCGACCAAGGACTGATTCCTAGTCGACCGTGGAGGTGTAGGTGTATGTTTTTGGACTTGTCATATACTTTTTTGGATTGTAAACCCTGTTTCTAAATACATGTCTATATGTTTTAATAGTGTGTCTTTGCAGTGCGCACCTGCACACAAATGCACGCATCTTATTGCAGGAGAGGTGAAATCTATTTGCGACCATGGCGGCCATCGCAGCGGTTTTCTAACGGTTGTGACCGTTTGATGTCGCTCTTTGCAGTAACACAGTGAAAAACGTGGCTCTTAGTCTGTGACGGGTTGGCCACCCCTGCTGTAGAGCATGTGCACGTGCACATCTTGTTACCGAGATGGACCCCCCCCCCCCCCAAATTACTGAACGCTCCTTTATGCATGCACAGAATGCGCGGCGGGTTTTGTTTTATAGCCCCGCATTACAGCCAAGAGAGACCAATAAGCAACGCTGTCCAACATGAGGCCCAGCAAAAATGATCCGAGATCGGCAATGCAACGGAATCTGAGTCATTAGGGGAGGGTGGAGCTTCGGCTGGGGTTGCTTGGGGGTTGAACCTTTTAGTCACAAACTGTGTAACTGTCAGGTCGGAGTGCCACACGCATCTGTATCGCCAAGTCCTCCTTCGACAGGATTAATAATTGATGGGAGGGGGGGGCATAGTACTATAAAATTCGGGCCATCGAAGCACAAATCTGTGTTAGGTTGATTTGTTAAACTGTCATGATAGCACATCTGTCAAAGTTACCAATTACCCCTTTGCCAAGAGTCACGAGAGAGAGAGAGAGAGAGAGAGAGAGAGAGAGAGAGAGAGAGAGAGAGAGAGAGAGAGAGAGAGAGAGAGAGAGAGAGAGAGAGAGGGAGGGAGGTTTATGCTGTTCATGCTGGCAATTTCCCATTGAGTTTCCCTTACGCGGTTTCCCTGTTGTGATTGTCAACCAAGAGAGTGAGAGTATAAGTGTAATTGCTGTCAGTCTCTCCGACACAGCAGCATTAAAGGCAGCCAATATGGCTTCACAGCGATAGCAGTGAAAGGGAGTTTTGGTGTTGTTACTTCCCATGCAGGGCCTCTGGAGGATTTATATGAATCCTCCCCAACCCCCTCCTTCTTGTTTACCTGGTCTTGTCAACAGCAACAGAGTTGTTTGTGTGTGTTTTTTCCCCTTTTCCCTTTCTTGGGTGGGGGGTGGAGAGGGGTAGAATCAGGGGGCTACAAGAGCCTTTCACACTCAGAAACACAGGCGCACGTAATTGAAAAGATTAGCCCCTCCACAAATGCCAGCCATGATTTGGATTGGGTTTTTCATGCGTGAAAAGTTTACCTCCAAAATATGGCACGCCACGAATACCACAACAACCTAAAAGACCTAAAAACATCTTGAAAACATCAATGCGCAGGTTTTGACATTTTGTGTGCTTTTACCCCAGATAACTTGTCAACAAACCATCTCACCAGCAGAGCGAATTCCATCTAAGCTACACAATACTATTCCTCGGAATTGGCTCAGGGGTAGAGTGGCTGGGTTGGTAACCACAAGGTCGCTAGTTCGAACCTGTGCTAACCCGGAGTTAGTGATGAAGTGTTTTTGAGCAGGCAGTGAACACCTAACAGCTCCTGCTGTGCTGGTTGGTGCCTTGCAGTGTTGCAGTGTTGGCAATGAGTGTAATATTTTACTTGTTGCCTCTTTAAGAGAGTAATCATATTACATTATTATTAATTGGACTCAAGAGTAATATGTAACACATTACATATTACTTTTGCACCACCGCACCCGCAAAAAAGGTAAGTACAGCAACAAATCGTCAGAAGAAGAGTCGCCAACTTTACAAATCTTTATAGCCTAATCCTAATACAAGGACAACTCACAAGATCTTTTTTTACATTTCAAATTTGCAATTCTGAGACTAGGCTTTGTACGTCTGACTGCAATAATAATGGGTAGTTTCATCACACTTTTTTAGGTCAAAATAAAGTGCCATTAGCTCAGCTCCCTTCACCAACACATTACTGTTGAATCAATTAGGCCACAGACACAGCCATCCCGGGTCGTGACAAATCACGATAACACACACAATCTTTTCGGACAACAAATAATTTCTAAGATGAAAAACCGAAGCAAAATGTGTTGCATCCTGCTGTTTTTTTTTTTACTTTTTGCCAATTACTGTAGATATTGCATGATAATATTGTGGTGGTTGTCATGATTTGTCACGACTCGAGTTGGCTTTGTCCGCAGCGTAAACGTCTTTATATTAACCGTTTTCGAAAAGTCTATGAGGAAAATGAATGAGGATTCCATCTCTGCAACATGGGCGACGTCATGAAAGAGGCAGGACTGCCCAGCTCTATATTACTTGTTACAGAGAAAAGTAATAATATTACTGGTTAGTTGGTGTCTTGGGTAGTTTCTGCCTCCTTTGGTATGCGAATGGGTACACCTTTAAGATAACTAAGAGAACTCAAATAGGGATCACTGTGAGACTGACGATGACAATATGATCCAGTATATTTCTCGCCGAGACATAACTGAGAAATCCAGTAAGACAATTCTGAGAACTCACACAATGATCACCGAGAGACTGACGCGAGACACTTCACAAGAGATGCCATAAGACAATTCTGAGAGCATTTGGAGAATATGTCATGAACTCTAATTACGCTCACCGTGAGACTGAACAGTGTCTATTTCTCAGGAGTTATAATTGAGAAGGATGAGAAACAACTCTCTGGTCTCAACTCGTGCTCATTTTAACTAGGACTTAGACATGATACATGATAGATTAAGTCTCAATCACTATTTTGGTTTGCTATGGGATGTGATACACAATCTTTCTAAAGTAATTGGTAAATGACTGTACTATTAAAAATGCAGTTTGCGGCCCCACGTCACTGCACTTCTCCAGTTATGTCAAGTGCTGCAGCGTGTTCGTGCATGCGTGTGCGTTCAGTCATGTGTTCTGGCCACGCTTCAGAGGCCTACATACGTTTAATGTTTTTCTGTACTTAAAACAGTGAACTGCGAAACAGCACATTCTTATTCCTTCCCTCTATACCTGCCAAGCTGACATGCACTTAATCCCCCACCCCCCCTTATTGGCAAACAAACATTAGAATTCCCTTAAAGTGTCGCCCACGGAGGTCAAATCCCTTCTTAGAGTGCAAAGCTGCAGGAAATTGCCTGCATTAGGGAGATGTATTGGTGTGAAAAAATCCCATGACACTGGCGGCCACGCGGGTTAGCTGCTCGCTCACATTGTGTTCTGTAGTCCTCCTCTTTGTCTCTCGCCCTCAGAAAAGAGAGAGGAGTAATACTAGGAATGGTTAATTAGTCTTTCTACTTGCATCCTTGGGAATTAGGCAACCCGCAATTATACTGAGAACAGACTTTTTCTTTCTTTTTAATAACAAATGCAAACATATTTCTTTCATTGCCTAAATTACCCTTCTCATTTTCTCAATATTTTCACTTGTATGCAAATAATATTTCTTTTCCTGTACTCGCTGGATGTAGTTACACATTTTAATGTTATAAAACTACATTTTCATTTTAGCTAATGTATAAAAGCCACATATGAAATTGAATTAGTACGATATTTTTTTAAAAAGACAGGGGGAAAAAAATGAATGGGAGGTGGAATATTGCTCACCCAAAAATAGATGAAACCAAATGAACCAAAAACACGTAATCGCAATACCACAAATTATACATTTGCCCATCGCCTATGTCGTCTCAATGCTCTTCTTGCCCCTCAAATAACAGACTGTGAGATGGTTCGTTATGGGATGCGTAGACGAAATGCCGTCTGACAGGGCAGAGTAACTCTTCTCTCATTCTAGATGTGGATAATAGCTGGTGTCTGGCTTTTGATGTGCGCCGGACCGTACATCATGCTGCTACAGCCAATAGTCACGCTGCTGTGAACTGACTTCATCCAAAAATGTTACAATACTTTAAATGTCAGTGCCAAACCGAAACGAAATGTGTTTTCAACTATCTTCCTTTTTTTTACATATTTTATTTTACGTTAACTTTTGCAGCAGGTTTGTATTGTGATTGGGCCCATCACTGTTTCTTTGTAATAAATAAATGAATAAATAAGATGTGTCTGGAGACTGTTGAAAAAACATCAGTGGTTTTTCAACATTATTCTGAATGACATATGGTTTCCATCTGGTTGCAAAAACAAACCCCCGGTCTAACTTTTGCACTTGGATTAATTTAAACTAATTTCTTTTCCTAAGAACACTTTTTTTTACGATTCTCGGGAAAAGACCAACAAACACACAGACCCGAGAAGAGAAAATAATCCCAGACCCCACAATGAAAAACTTTGGATCAGCACGCCAGAGTCAGGTTTTGAAAGTTAATGAGTTTTCAATTTGGCGGCGCTCTGGGGGTACTTCCTTGGCAATAAATGTACAACCTCATTTTATTTTTCGATATTGCCACTTCCCCCTGGCAGCTTTTATTTTGAAATCGGCATTTCTACGTTGATAAGAAATGAGTCAGAGCTTCACAGAGAAAGGCAAACCGCGTGTTAGCACGATTCAAAATGCGTTCTTCTCCTTTTTTATCCTGATACATATTCTAATTGCTGAGTGCTGACCCTTATACACTTCCATTGATGAGCCGGCAGAGAGATTTTGACCTTGTGGTTGTGTGTGAATCGATGGGAAGTTGATAAAGCCAAGTTCATTGCTGCCTAACATAAAACAAAGCTGATTTGTTTACCTAGCGCGGCCCGCGGCGTGTCAGGCCCATTACGGGATGATTTATAGACCAGCACCCAATGAAATTGTTTAAAGCAGATTAGGTAGGAGCCAACGATCACCAGTAATATGACAAGCTGATCCACTGTGACAGGTAACCAAGCAAACAAGTTCCTGAAATTCAGATTGAATTAGAATCCTAATAATCCTACAGGAGAGAAGCTAGATTTAATCAGGGGGAGGAGGAGAGAGGGAGAGGATGGCGGAGAGGAGAGGAGAGGATGAAGGATGCCGGTTTTATACCCAAATGGGGGAGAATGGCATCGCTATTGTGATTTAGTTGTCAGGAACCATCACTCAGTTGGCACGTACGTGTGTGTGCTGTGTTGGTGTGTGCGCTGTGTTGGTGTGTGTGAGAGAGAGAAAGAGAGAGAGAGAGATAGAGAGAGAGAGAGACACAGACAGAGATGCTTTTGTTTTAAAGTGATATATAGGCAATAATTCATGGCCACTTTGACCAAGGGAAAAAAGATGTATTTTTGCAATAGCCCGACAAATTACTCGACAAAGAAGAATATCCACTTTTTTCTGTGTCACAAATTAATTCAGTTAAAGATTGTATTATCATATCAAATATCCCAAGAGAAAATATTTGTTTTTAGCATTATACAATATGCATGGGCTTGTATTGTGTTACGCGCGGAATGTGCTGCCACAAATAGAAATATTAATGTAATTTAATGTGCAGACTCCACCAAAGGATACCAAGGAGCCAGTGTCCCTCTCACAATGATAAAAGAGCCCCTTAATGGCATGGATATTGTGTTCCGCCGCGAAAATCTCGTTTGAGGTTACAGCACGACTACGAGAACGTCAACTATTTACTACTAAAAAAGTAATCAGCGGGATGTACTTTACGGCCCACTAATATCTCTGAGAGTTTGTACATATTCATCATTTGTCCATTCAGCTCTTTACTTTTGCGTTCCCTCTGTTGTTTATTTGAAAATAATGAGAGCAAAATGAGAAACCAGCGCAGCATTAAACCGATTGTATCCAAAATTACGATATTAATGTTTAACTTGGACGTTTGAATATGCATGCTAATCATTACATTTTCAAGGGAGGGGGGGCAAAATTACACATTTCCATACAGGGCCGTGCGTACATTATACATCAGTATATCTGGTTCACACAAAACACAATTAACGTTGCTTTTTGATACGCATTATTTTCTTTCTTGAATATTGGTCGCCACACTGTTTAGATTAACGTACCGGATGTGTGCACTTTGCCTGATTCTTTTTGCATGAATATGCATAAAGGACCAAAGAAGCAGAAAATAAGAAGGAAAATAAACAGGAAAAATGGTGCATGATGTAATTGCAGATAGAAATCTTAGAATGTATCGTGTATTTGTAAATGGACACTTTATTTGTAGTAAAAAACGTTTAGATATGGACAGGAAATCATGGCGTGATGCTGTATTCAAGCTTGTTAAGTGAAGTCTTACGTACGCAAAGATTTTCAAAAGACGTCATACAAAATGTCACCCTTTTGACCAACTGTTCAGGGGACGAGAAAAACTGATTTCATGAGTTAATAGCACAGGCAGACTCTTCAAATCCTAGAGCATGTCTGCAATAAATATCAGAGCTGAATTCGACACAAACATGAAATAAATGAATGAACATATAGTTACAAGTGTAATGTTAGAAACGGCAGAAGTCTACTCAACTCGCTGTTTTATGCAAGACATCACTCTATAAGCCATGATGTCTCCAAAACTGGGTGAGCCCAACTGAACGACCAACATGTCAATTTGAAGCGATGATAATGAATAAAAACACCCCAACGACTTAGCCCCGGTCTCAAACGGTCACATATTTTGGCCCCCAAAAAATAATATGGTCAATTTGCGGCATCATCATGTCATTACGCAAAAACATTCCCCTCAACTTGTCTTCTCCATAGAGAGCTGATACAGAAACTTTCTCACATAAACGACTGCTCCTTCATACTTTTTCCTTCCTCTCCTTTTCGCCAGTTGATGAAGGAGGGATGAAGGATGGGGGGGGTGGAGGGGGTTCAGGTGGGGAGGTGGGGGGGTACCTAATTAGGGAGCGTGCAACCCATGTCTTTCTCTCTGCAGTCCTAATGAGGGGGTTTGTTACGGTGCGGACGAGCTGGCGCGTGTCACAGGGCGAAAGGGGGATGGTGGGGGGGGGTGGTAGGGGCAGGGATGGATCTAGGCATGGGCATGGGGGGGGCAATGCACCCCTAAATGCCCAGTCACTCTGCCCCACCAAACACAATTGCATGCGAAACAACCCAAGATATTTTAAATTAAAGTGCTTATATTTTAAATGATTTGAAACACTTCTACTGCTACTAACTAACTACAATTGTGGCAGCACTAACCAACAGCATTTCATCATTCAAAACAGAAAGCTCTGATTTCAGTGGCAGACCTTTAGCTTTACACTATACATGCTGCATGTCTGTTGCAACTTCAACAACAACTGATGTTATTATTGATGTTTTACTTGCTTAATAAAAGTCCTGTAACCGAAAATGGTTTGCAACACGGGCGATGAATTCGCCCCCATACCATTTTCTCCTGCCCCCCCATTTGGGAAATGTTACATCCGCCCCTGGGTAGGGGGTCGGTCGGTGCTTATAACGTACCGTGGCCGACTGGAAGATTACCCCACACCCCCCCTCCAGCGTGCGCAGCGTGAATCTACACCTGCAAAAATCCCGACACATTGAAACCAGGCCTCGTTTGATGTGCTTATTCTTTTCATGTTTAGACGCGCAGGGGCAAGAGCTGGGGACCCGCGAAGAGCAAAAGGGACCTAGTTGAAACGAGACAAGGGGGTTAGGGAGGAGAGGCGAGAGTGTATTAGACGTTTTAATAATGTTAATTAATGGATAATAGGGTTTGTAATGAGCTACCGGGCTGCATTTCATTCATGTGATTATCTCCCCCCGCTTCTCTCTGTATGAGCACTACTGTCGAGGGAAGGGTTGTGCTAGCTGCGGCGCTACAGTTGTGATTGAGTCGGATACTGGCAGACACACACACACACACACACACACACACACACACACACACACACACACACACACACACACACACACACACACACACACACACACACACACACACACACACACACACACACACACCCTATGTAAACAAATAAATCACACCCAGCAAGGTGTGGACTGAGTGGTGCTGTGCGTATTCTTGTTTTGACATTACCTCTGTGATGATGGCCATGGCCAACTTTAGCCCAAAGCTTTTCATGCAAAACTAATGGCTGGAATGCAGAATCCTGAAAAAAAAACAAAAAAAAAAACCAAAAAACTCTACAGTAGTGATACTTAAACCTACCGGAACCCCAACTTTCAGACCAGAAAACGGTGAAAATGTATAATTGGTCACCAGAATTAAGATCCTCGGTGATGCTTTATTGGGAAGTAACAGTAGTATAGATCTGTCCTGTGACCATGGCAGACTTTTTTTTTTTTTTTTTTTTTTTTCGAAAAGGCTGCCAACCTGCTAACACTATCCCTCACCCATGATAATGTATAATTAGTCACCAGAATCAGAATCCTATAGGTGGTGTAGAACTTAGGTTACAGCAGGTGGCGACCATTGTACAGGTGTACACAGGGACAAAGTTGGGCCCTGGAGTGGCTGCACCAATCAAAAAATAAATGAAAAAAAATGCCAGTCTATGCAAGCTCAATGTTTCTCCACACCTCTTTTCCTTTTTCCTAGGACAGTGGTTTTCAACCAGTGGTCCGGGGACCACCTGTGGTCCCTGAGAGGATTCCATGTAGTCCCCAGCTAAATGATGAGCAGTTGGTAACCAAATGGACCATTACAGATCTGTAACTCTTGAGAACGTAAAATGATAAGGTAAGACAAGTGGTAAGACATCTATCCAACATCATATGATCCTGGCTTGTCACAGCAAAGAATGACTTCCCCATAGGAAAGGCTTTGGTGAATGCGAGGGCATCGGAACACATTGAGGCAGTGGCTTTTTGACCCCAGGACCCACTATTTATTCAGCATTTGAGCAACGGACCACCATTTGAGGACATTTTAGCCCCACAGACCCCAAAACTAAAGGTTTCTTTCTGCTTTAGTCCACAATACCAGGCTGGATTTGGGAAGCCAAACTGTCAAACATACAGATCATAATGACCATTAATCTTCTACATTCTCTAGTTGTGTAGACTTGGGGCTAATTCACATGATGAATATTTTCACTCTTGAGTGCGTAAACATGAAACCAAATGGACCCGTAAGCATTTGGTTTCATGTTTACGCTCTCAAATAGTTACATCTGGTTAACCAACTTGCCATCATTTAGCCTGGGGACCACCTGGAATCCTCTCAGGGACCACTGGTGGTCCCCGGACCACCTGTTGATTGAGGCAAGGCAGTGAGGCAACCCAGTGGGTTGGTCAGTCAGTCAGCCAGCCTGCCGCTCTGAAGTCCCCCCCGAGGACCCCTCGGCAGGCCCCCAAAGACTTAGGGGACCTCCTCCGCAGGAAATGAGCCCATTATCAGTGACCAGTTAGGGCCAAGAGGGTGATTTACACACTACCATGCTGCTTGTGCATGTGCATGTGCGTGTGCGCGTGTGCGTGTGCGTGTGCGTGTGTGTGTGTGTGTGTGTGTGTGTGTGTATGTGTGTATGTGTGTGCGTGCATGCACTGCTAGTGATCACAGTGCAGATCCATGTACACTGTACATGTACAGTGCAGATACGTATATGCACTGTGCGAGTGAGTGCACAAACGCACTCACAAATACACACACACGTGCGCGCATGTACACACACATGATTTGTAGGAGTTAAAAACAGGTGGGTCTATCTTTCTCACTATTATCTCTCCTCCCTGTGGAGAGAGAGAGCTCCATGTCCACAGTGAGAGGACAGACTGCCCTGTTTATGTATCGCTGGCTGGGTGAACAAACATGTGGACACCATTCCTCCCTCCCTCTCTCCCTCTCTCTCTCCCTCTGTCTCTCTCTCCCTCTGTCTCTCTCTCTCTCCCTCTGTCTCTCTCCCTCTGTCCCTCTCTCCCTCTCTCCCTCTCTCTCTCTCCAGTCTATTGCACTTCCTTTTCTCCCCTTGGCATTCATCTTTCCAACTGAAGACACTCCAACCCACCACTAGTAGGCCCTGGTGGTCCTTTGAATGTTGGATCCAAAGAGAATTACAAAGACATATTAAACACAAGCAACAGCAATAGACCTTTCACTTAGCCTTTCCACAAACTGCTATGGTCCAATCACAGCTAAGCATAACATGTGATGAACCTCTCCACCCACCAACACATATTTTCCCACTGCATACAGCAGGCCTTGTTGATAGATCACCCGCTTCTACCGTTATCAAGCGATAATTCCCAGGATTCTGCTTACTAAGCCGAGTTCCTCCACCAGACATGTTGTCTGGGAGCCGACTGACACGATTGCATTGATAAGACGAAAACCCGGAAATCCTGGATCAGTGTGGCTGGTTGTCCACTTTTTTTTCGACCTGTGTCAGCATGGCAACTTGCTTGCGGTTATGTTTAGGATCAGGGGTGGATCTAGGCATGGGGGGGCAATGTCTCCCTAAATGCCCAGACTGCCCCACCAAACATGATGGCATGCAAAACAACCCAAGATATTTCAGTGCTTATATTTTAAAGTATTTGAAACACTACTACTGCTACTAACTACAGTAACTACAATCGTCTCACCACTAAACCAACAGCATTTCATCATTGAAATGCTGCCTAATACAAGTCGTGTAACCGGAAATGGTATGGTTGCGGCTTCATCGCACGTGTCGCTTCGCACCACGGGCGATGAAGCCGCACCCATAGCATTTTTTCCTGCCCCCCAAATGGGAAATGTTACATTTGCCCCTGTTTAGGATTAGGGTTAGAGGAGACGAGTATATCGACCAAAAGGCAATAAAGTAGTCGGATGTGCGTTAAAGCGGACTGCATTGCGATGTGGGGGAGTAATATGACTTTTGCGCCACCCCACCAGTAAAAAAGTTTACGTACAACAACACTATCGTTTTATTCAGAAGAAGAGCCACCCACTTTACAATTCTTTATAATCCTAATATAAGGAGGACGAACAACTCTGACACTACAGTAGATGGCTTTGTACTTCTAACTGTAATAAGTATGTAACAGATTGCTGTTCATCGTACTTTTTTTAAAATCAAATTAAAGTGGCATTAGCTCATCTCCCTTCACCAACACAATGTTGAAATACTATGCAGCATGACGAAAGTAACTAGTATATTAGTAGAATTATCTGTAATATTATTTATTACTGTTTTGTAGAACGTGGTCTCGTTATATTACTTGTTACAGAGAAAAGTAATAATATTACTAGTTACTAATTACACCCATCTGTGGTCATCAGTGCCGACAATGAGACCAAAACGGAAATGATTACCACAGTTTGAATCTGAACTTCTAATGCATCATCAATTGATGACACAATATAACAGGGGTTTTCAACAGGTGGTCCTGGGACCACCTCTGGTCCCTGAGAGGATTCCAGGTGGTCCCCTGTCCCCAGGCTAAACGATGGAAAGTTGGTTAACCAGATGTAACTCTTTGAGAGCGTAAAAATGAAACCAAATGGACCCTTGTGGAAGAGTTAAAATATTCATCATCTGAATTAGCCCAAGTCTACGCAACTAGAGAATGCAGAGGATTAATGGTCATTTTGGTCTGTATGTTTAATTGTTTTGTTTTCTCCGAAATCCAGCCTGGAATTGTGGACAAAAGAAAAAGAAATCTTATAGCTTTGGGGTCTGTGGGGCTAAAAATGTCAGCAAATGGTGGTCCGTGGCTCAAATTCTGAATAAATAGTGGGCCCTGGTCGAAAACCCCTGCAATGTAACAATACCTTCACGCATATCAATTTGGGGGCATCTCTCTCTCTCTCTCTCGCCCCTCCGACACACACACCTGCTGCACCTTGCCTTGCCGGTCAGCCCAATCCCCAGCTATTTCCTCCCCAATCTCCCCTCACTATCTATCGATTTTCAAATCAATAGCAGCTTTGCCGGAGCGGTCGGTGTGAAATAGTGTGTTAAAGAGAGGCTACCTTCTTTTTTTTTGCATTACACCCATAGAGCGTGTCTGGATGGAACACCCCTGCATGTCTGTCCTCAAAAGCCGGTCATCATAATGAGGAAAATGTACTTGGACAAAGTTTCGGTATATGCAAGCGACGGCATCTGCGGAGGATGAGGAGAGAACTTCTTCCACCGGCGCAAACTAAAAACCAATCACGCACGCTGTGGGCCGTGTTTCTTCAAGAGAGGAGGACGATGTTGTAGACGACAGAGAGAACCTGAAAGATCTCAGAGACGTCTCCATCTGCTCGCTCCATTATTGTTAATGAAGTTATCCGTGGGTGTCGGATAACTTTGTACAAAACCCCCCATCCGGGGCTCTGTAAAGATTCTCATTAGGGCCTATCCTCATTGTCGGCGCCCAACACAAAAAGAAAAAGTCCGAGAACGTTCTTTGACACACACACACGCACACGCACACACACACACACACACACGTGCGCGCGCACACACACACACACACACACATGCACCTGCACCCATACAACAGCAGAACAAAAGGCTGCGCTGGTCCCAATCAGCACATTCTGAAAGGGGGTGGGTGGGGGGGGTCCCACTCCGGTCTTAATCAGTGCTAGGCTTAATAGAGCAACACTTCCCAAATATTATTAACCTCATCTGTCTGCATTAGGCCCTTAATGGCCTCCCTCTCCATGTATTGTCTTTGCAGCAGCTGGTAATGTACATATATATTAATCCACTCTCTGCTCCTCTTTCTCTCTCTCTCTCTCCTACCGCTGAGAGATTGCGGCGCGGGGCGCTAGCTCTCTCTGTCTTTCTTTCTCTTTCTCGCGCGCGAAACAAAACGGCGTTGCCCTTCAGAGAGCGAGGCGGACACAGGTTAGGAAGCCACTAATTAAATGTCAGACTTGACAGATTAAAATTATGAAATTTAAAATCTGCAAGTGCCTCTTTGTCATTGTCAAATTAAAGGGGTAGCCGCCGCGTGATGAAGGGGAAGGTGGGGGAGACGGCGGTGGCGGCGCGGAGGCTCTAATGGATTGAAAGGGAATGTGCTTTAGCAGCAAGCAGCTCCCAGTGAATAAAGATTTTTTTTTGCCGCATGCTGCCTAAAAGGTATAGCAGCAGGCCTGCATGTTCAACTCTACACCCCCCCCCCCCCCCCGCTTAGTGTGGGGGTTCAGGGGGTCACCCCCAATGCTGGCGATAAGGCCTGTCCCGACTGCTCCGTTTAGATCTTTCATTCCTCTGGCGACACAAATACCTGGCCCGACGAGAGTCGAAACCAGGGGCAGATGTAACATGTCCCATTTGGAGGGGCAAGAGCACATGTTGGAGGGGCAACAGAAAATGGTATGGGGGCGGCTTCATCGCCCGTGTCGTGAAGCTGCACCCATACCATTTTCGGTTACAGGACTTTTATTAGGCATCAATAATAACATCAATTGTTGTTGAAGTTGCAACAGACACGCAGCATGCATAAAGGTCTGACTCAGAGTTTTCTGTTTTCAATGATGAAATGCTGTTGGTTTAGTGGTGACACAGCTGTAGTTAGTTAGTAGCAGTAGTAGTAGTGTTTCAAATTTCATTTTAAATATAAGCACTTTAATCTGAAATATCTTGGGTTGTTTTGCATGGCATCGTGTTTGGGGGGGCAGACTGGGTATTTTATGCCCATGCTTAGATCCGCCCCTGGTCTAAACGCACCGGAGGAGGAAAAAAAGCTATTCCACCTTTGGTTTCCCCGTATATCTCTCCGTATATCTCTGCTCCAGGAAGAATGATCGGCCGTCGGCTGTGATTTACGTCCCTTCGTGCGGAAAATGTTGCGATAATACCGTCGTCAAAGGGAATCAGGACATCGCGACAACATAGTTGCTAATCTGTCTGAATTATATTTGCAGAGTTAATGTTTAAAGGGACAATTCACCGTGGAATTCACCGTGGAAAAATATATATGTTGGTATGACCTCACCTATAGAAGATTTAGAACACTTTCCTGGGGGTCTCTATGTGTGTAATATGTGATTTTAGATATTTTAGATTTCCGCAGTGAGCCCAGTGTCCCTGAATGTCATCAACACTACTTCCTGGACTACATGTTGTCTCAGTAAGACATCCCTCCTCCTATCCATAAGGAGAAGCAGTGCACCAAAGCATTATGAGAAATGTAGTCCAGGAGGTAAGTGACCCCAGTGTCCATGACATCAGAGACACTGGGATCACTAAAATTGAAACCAAATGGACACTTACGGGTCCATTTGGTTTCATTTTACCGCTCTCAAGAGTTAAATTATATTTAAATGTAATGAATTACGTAATTTCAAGAGTACACAATTTAGAAAATGGAGAATAATTGTTATTTTGGCCAACATTTTGCCAGTTCTTGTTCCCAATTGTGGACAAAAGAGTTAAATTATATTTAAATGTAATGAATTACGTAATTTCAAGAGTACACAATTTAGAAAATGGAGAATAATTGTTATTTTGGCCAACATTTTGCCAGTTCTTGTTCCCAATTGTGGACAAAAAATGTGAAAAGTTATCATCTTTGGGTGCAAGAGACTTACTTCAACACCACGGAACTATCAACTCAAACCCCAAATACTGTTTTCAAACTTCAGTAGTAGCATATACAAAAAAAACTTCCAATTCTCCCCCCTCCATTTTTCATTATAAGTGCATTATTCTTAAACTAGGGCTGGGATTAATTAATCACAGAAACAGTAACGCGATTAACAAAATTAACTCATTTATTAATCGCCACACAGACCCCAAAACTAAAGATTTCTTTTGCTTTTGTCCACAATTCCAGGGTGGATTTCAGAAACAAAGTCACAGTCCAACATACATATCAAAATGACCATTAATCTTCTACATTCTCTAGTTGTGTACATTTGGACTAATTCATATGGTGAATATTTTAACTCTTGAGAGCGTAAACATGAAACCAAATGGACCCGCAAGGGTCCATTTGGTTTCATGTTTACGCTCTCAAAGAGTTACACCTGGTTAACCAACTTTTGATCTAGTTAAGCAAATTTTGATCTGGTTAACCAACTTGCAGTGTTGACAAAGTTTTGATTTAGAAAAACGCTCACACGCTATTCCAGCCTGTTTTAATTGACAAAAAAAATGCTGCTTGGGTCAAATATTGGTATGCGATTAATTGAGATTAATTAATTACAAGGCTTCAAATTAATTAGATCAAAAAATGTAATCGAGTCCCACCCCTATCTTAAACACTATAATAGTAAGTAACACCATCACCACTTTTTTTAATGTGTAGATCTTGTTGAGCCGGACATGTTGAGAGTAGCTCTCAAGTCAAAAAAGTGTGGGCACCCCCTGGGCTACATCGTTTCAGTGTGGGGTGCTGTGATTACCGTTTATGGAAACAGTAGAGAATGGCAGTATCAAATAACGCTAGTTTCCATGATCCATCCGTCTGATTTATCCAACCAAAAATAAAATGAAATAGCTGTCTCTGATTGACAAAACGTAATTATGTCAATGCATGACCACGTTAATATTAATTAAGTGGTAAAACCGGAAACCATGGTGTTTTGGTCATAGTAAACCGGAGTTTTAAATTTTGAAAACTTTCCAACTCTACTAAAATCTAAAATATCTAAAACCACATAATACACACATAAAGACACCCATGAAAATGTTCTCTAAATGTCATCAACATGTATATTTTTGCAAAAAGGATGAAGTGTCCCTTTAACGTTCCAAATATGGTTAATACTGCGTCCACAATGGTCAAACAATTACTAATATTATTCATTTCTACATACTACAAACCACCAGTTTGGAATAATTAAATACCAAATGTCTATTCATGCATCTAAAAACAGTAGAACACGAGTCACCTGAACAAACACCTACTGTAGTATTTACATTATAAACACGTATGAGTGATTCACACATTTGTGTTTGTAGTTTAAACAATATAACACCTTTAAAAAGTGTTGCAGGGGCTGTAATTGAACATCTCTTATCTCTCTCTCTGTGTGTGTGTGTGTGTGTGTGTGTGTGTGTGTGTGTGTGTGTGTGTGTGTGTGTGTGTGTGTGTGTGTGTGTGTGTGTGTGTGTGTGTGTGTTTGTGTGTGTTTGTGTGTGCGTGTGTGCTATCTGCATGCTGGTTGTGGTGGGCCAGTCTGGGATAAATTTGTGCGAAAAATGGGCCAGTCTGGGTAGCCTGACACTCAGACTGAATTATCATTTCGTTTCACTTCATTATTCAGTCTGAAAGCACTCTCAACGACTGCACTTTACGTGTTGGGCGTGGTCAAATAGCTAATGGGCTAAAGGTAATATAGAGGCAACTTTAGTGTGAACAAACGGTGTGTTTGTAAACAGATTTGTTTAAAACCAGAATCTGACTCCACCTCACCTCCACTCTATTGGCTCAATATGAATCTGCTGTGCTGCCGCACCCCACAGAACCCCCCTCCCCTGACAAATGTTTTGTTTTGATGATTTGTTGACAACAACAAAGTTCTGGACCGCTTGCAGGATAAAGCAATTGTCTGTCTGTAGGGAAACAGCTGCAGCATCAAAGTAGAAGCAACATGGAGCGGAAAAAGGCAAAAAAAAAAAAAAAAAAAATACAGCTATATATCCACTTTGATTTTTGGCTAAAAAGGTGGCTCTATTACCTTTAAGGTAACGATCCATCCATTTGCACAAAAATGACCAGTCTCTAGGACTCTGTCTTAGTCCAGTCCTGTCTCGTCACACAATGTTGATCTAGAAAGACCCATTATTATCAAACACACAGCAGCCTATTGCGTCTCACAGAGAGACAGATGACAGCCAAGGAAAGAAAGAATATTGCTTCAGCTTCACCACAGAGCCTTTTTCCAAAACACAACGTGGCATTTTCACCACAGCATTCCAAAACACACGATAAATATGCCAAATTAACACCCCCCCCCCCCCCCCCCCCCCCACACACACACACACACACACACACACACTCACTATCATATCTTTGCTTCTGTTCTGTCTTTCAGGGTTCAAAGCGCCTTCAGCATTTAGCCCAGGTTCTAGAACAGATGTGTTTGGGCCTGCTATAGGGTCGAGGAGCAAAGACATCTTTGCTCCACCACCGCAATCTCTTTGGAGATTGCGGTGGTGGAACACCAAAAGAATTCCTTAATGGCGATGGCTTCTTGGACAATTTGACGAGAGTTTAGATGTAAGTTAGCAGAATAATGTGTCAGTGGGCTACTAGTGAGTAGCATGGATGGTTTGAGGAAGGGACGCATTGTGTTTGGCCAATGCACCCATGTGTCCACAAGACACGGTGTGATTGGCCAGTTGGGGCAGAGCCATCTAGTTGCGACATTGGGGGGGTCAGAAACTGAGCACTCGAACTGCTATTCATGCAGCCTGAATAGGGACAACTGAAGTTGATACATTGTTTACAACGTAGAGGAGCAACCATTGGACTGGCCCAATGAAGTGAACGAGTTTGCAAAATTCTATGTATACTAAGGTTTCTGGCTCTGGTCATAAACAATATGACCAGAGCCAGCTGAGCCAGCTGTGGTGCGCAAAAACGCTCCCCAGCCTGTGATTGACAGCGCCATGTGCTTGATTGACAGTTCCTGTAAATAGCAGTGGTTTTCAACCTTTTTAATACTATGGCCCACTATTTATTCAAAATTTGAGCCACAGACCACCATTTGATTACATAGACCCACAGATCCAAAACTAAAGATTTATTTTGCTTCCAGAATTATACCAGGCTGGATTTGGGAAACAAAACAGTCAAACATACAGATCAAAAATGACCAGTTGTGTAGATTTGGGCTAATTCAGATGATGAATATTTTAAATCTTGAGAGCGTAAAATGAAACCAAATGGTTTCATTTTTACGGTTTCATTTTCACGCTCTCAAAGACCACTTGGAACCCTCTCAAGAACCACTGGTTGTCCCCGGAACTACTGGTTTAAAACCACTGGTATATAGAGAATAGATTGTGATAAAGCAGCAGCAAGTGAGCAGAAAAATAAAAGGCACTGGTATACGCCACAGCAGCAAAACACTCGACAAAAGGATCAAAACGCAGCCAGGATAGGAAGTGACAAGATCCAATTAAATTTAATTACACAAGCTGTAGTTTCATTTTAACTGACAATTTTTATTAAGGTAGCAACACGCCGCACTTAAAGTGGAAAGCCAAATTGCATCAGCGTAACAGTGTTAGTATTATGTGGATCCTTGACTATAGCTAATTGGCTTTAATTGAATTATAGGGCCAAGAGGACCGTAGCAAAGTTTAATAGTATTGGAGAAACACGTCGGAGCATCAAAGCTCTACAATGTTCTGCACTGTAAGTCCTCAGTGCTACAACTTTAACATGTGTAAAAATGTAGTCACGAAGATACATCAATGAATACTATGGATTTTTACTGTGTAAAATCCAAATCCACTCTCTCTGTACTGGATGTCTCTGTACATCAATATTTTTACCTGTGTGTGTGTGTGTGTGTGTGTGTGGGGGGGGGGGGGGGGGGGGGGGGGGGGGTAGTGTGTGTGTGTGTGTGTGTGTGTGTGTGTGTGTGTGTGTGTGTGTGTGTGTGTGTGTGTGTGTGTGTGTACAAGTGTGGGCCTTCTCTGCTGTTTGCATACCTGCACGGTTTCTGGCATCCCACTAAAATACCAGGAATATCACAAAGATCTCTAAATGCAGACCCACGAGTGTAAGGATAAAACACAAAATATTAGCGTTGAGACTGTGAACATCAGCGTCACTGATTGGCCAACCCAAACCGTCTGTTGGCCAGATTGGTCGAGCGCAGCTTGATAGTTGCGCCACATAGCTAATATATTAAATGGATGTGCTTATGCAGGTATCCTAGTATCTACAAACATAAAATCATCAAAACAATCTGCATGTGTCCCTTTCATTGCCATATATAGTACTGGTATGTACAGTGTCTGAATGTCTGCCTGTCTGTGTCCCGTTTATAGCCATATGTGGACCTCACAAAGTACTGACAACGGGTCCAACAGGGACATAAAGTGGGTGTATTAGTGATATGATATCACATTTGAATTTATACCACTCATGAATGATAGTCGTTAATTCCTGCCAATATGATACAATGATTCAAAATGGAAACAGTATTTAGTAATGAAATTAAATATGTGTCAAACATGTGCTTAGTTAGTGCAGGCTGCAGGGGAAAATGTATTAATATGGAATTAATTAATCCAGTAACCTAATGACTTAATTAACAATACTCACAGTGACAAAGTACAACAAACCAACCAACTGAACATGCATAGGCATACACTGGACATTAAATAGAGTCTTCTAACAGGACACAGCTGGAGAAACTAGACTAATCACTTGGTTACACAAGACGGGTACAGAACTACAGGGGCAAGCAGGGAGTCACAAAACAATACTCCAAAATAAGGTACACAATGTAAAGTAAAACTAAAGCAACTAAGAAACAATGAAAATACAATACTGCAAATCACAGTGAAACAATAAAGTAAAACACTAACTACTTAAAAACCAACACAAGAACATTTTTCGCCCACTGTGTGCAAGGCAAACGCACACATTCTCGGTGTAGCCCGGCCGTGAGTCATAAGCCATAGTCTGAAGGGGGTATTCAACTTGAATGCATTAACCTATAAATTACCCCCAAATGTGAGATGACAATGAACAATAAGACTGTGTGTATGAGTTAGCAGGGGATGCAAGTGAGACAGTGGTTAGCCTAAGGTGCTAAACTTCTACAGTCATTCTCATAACCCCTCTGCTCTGCAAAAGAGAGAGACATGTTCCACTGGGACCAGTCTCATACTGTATAATCTGCCCTCGGGGTGCTGTGCGCAATTTACAAAGCACCTTCAGCATTTTGTTTGAGTCTCTAGCAAATGTGTCAACTTTACAGCTGAGGTTTGTTCTTTAGGTTTAGGCTTTCCCCGCTCACGTAATGTATGCTTGCAGCTTGACAAAAAGCTGCGGAAATCCTATATTGTACATTCAAGTGGCAATGTGGGCGTCTCAAATATGACAATAGGGGAGAAAGCGTCTCGACTTGAACAGGACGAGAGCGTAGGCATGCTCTGTCGCAGTTTCTACAGAAGCCCAACATAGTTAAAAACGCAGGCAACGCTAACAGGGTCCACCTTTTCCACTGGCGTCTCTGGTTTCCATGGTGACTCCTCTACAGCATACCTCTCGTCCACACTGTTAACAAGGTGCCAAAAGTTTCGTTTTGCCGTCGGGGGAGAGGCTCTGACGGCCGCAAGGCTTATATATCAAGAACAAAGCCATTCATCACTGACATCGTACATCACACGTATTGGCTATTGATTGGCCATATTGCGTCACGATTTTGGTCAGGCACATGACATTTGGGTTTGGGTGACCGGATCCAAACTGTTCATGTGACATAAGTATTGCTTGTGATTTGACCACAGGCCTAATATTGTGGTATAATGTTGGTCATGGGTGGCCAACGTTGTGCTGTGGCCTATATGGGGGATATTTCTCATGTTATTTTAACAGGCTTAAAAAATGAAACAGGCTTAAAACAAGACAATGATAGAGCTTTATGACAGAAAGCCAACTACAAATGTATTAGGAAGAAACTATCAGGGCTTTTGTACATGGTGCCTGTCAGTCACAATGTGGGACGTACAGGGTCTCAATTAGTGGGAAGCCTGAAACATCTTGGAGACACCGTCCCACGCAAAGGGGGACACTGGTCACCCTACATTTGGATATGACATCACTACAGCAAATGTCACATCCGTATTATGAGCAAGCTTCACATATAGCCATTAGACCAGTTTGCTTGTTTCTCTCCCAGAATACGGCAACTCAGAGAAAAAAAGCCACTGTGTGTGTGTGTGTGTGTGTGTGTGTGTGTGTGTGTGTGTGTGTGTGTGTGTGTGTGTGTGTGTGTGTGTGTGTGTGTGTGTGTGTGTGTGCACGTATGCCTGGGCACATTCGTGTGCAGGTTCTGGAAGTTGCACCACTTTACTTCATGTGGGTGTGATTTTTACTATATACAGTATATACCAAATCACCTCACCAACCCATCGTGGATTTGAATGTTTTTAATGCAAATCTTCTTCTTTGCAGGCACACTGTATAGCCTGTGTGCATGCATTAAACAGTGCGTGCATGCCCATGTGTGTGCGTGCATCATGTGTGTGTGTGAGAGTGCGTCTATGTATGTTTGAGTACATGCATTGACAGTTTGGCACTCACGTGCATGCATGTGAGTGTGCATGTGCATTGTTGTTTCTTTGCAATTTTGCATGTGTGTGTGTGTGTGTGTGTGTGTGTGTGTGTGTGTGTGTGTGTGTGTGTGTGTGTGTGTTAATCCCTTCCCATCTGTGCACGTAGCAGCAGCAGCCCCCCCTTCGCCCCGCTCCGCTCCGGGGGGGTCGGCCGGGTCAGGCCTGACACCGTCTTTAACTGTTATTTACTGTGATTCCACGACAAGACAGATACCAGCTCCTGTGACTCCACTGATGTATGTTAAGCGCGCTACCAAATTACCCGGCCGATGGATCTATTGATGGCCCATTCCAACCTGTCACCTATTCTCCATCAGCCTCTCAGTTATCCCCCCACCGCCACCCCCTTCAGACCCCCTCCCATCCTCCCTCCCCCTCTTAGCCCCCCATCGCCCTCCTCCTCCTCCCCATCCACATCCCTGTGGGTCTGAATGAGAGATGAGGAAGAAGCAAGGCAGACAGAGACCTCTGCAAACCGAATGCCACCTGAAACTAAAAAAACAATGGCTGCCATTCAGGGGTGTTTTTGCCATTAGGCAGACTAGGCAGTTGCATAGGGCACCACCATTAGGGGAGGCGGGCGACCATGAGGGGAGGGGGGTGAGAGGAGTGAGCGACATGCTTTAAAAGGATACCAGGCTAATAAGCATCATATGGATGAATACACTATACTTATCTTCCTTGGTAAGGGGGGCTCCAGGGAAAATCTTGCCTAGGGCTCCAAATTGCTTAGAAACGCCACTGCTGCCATTGTTGTTAAAGATGGAGTGCCATCTTTTTTCCCCCACCCTAAAACACGATCATCTGGGCTTAATTGTTATATGAGGAGGAAGTTCAAAACTTACTTACTTACTTAGTCCTCTTGCACATCTGGGCGCGTAGAGCCAACCATAGCAACCAGGTCTCTCCATCTGGGTCTGTCGTGGGCTAGTTGTTGAGCCTGGGCCAGGGTCACACCGCAGGCTTTAAGGTCCTGAGTGATGACATCCATCCAGCGGGTGCGGGGGGCACCTCTGGGTCGTCTCCAGCCAGCTTCCTGGGGGTTGAAAACAAACCCCCCAAAAAGTACATTATTTGTTGAAAAATGTTGTTTTTATGTATGCCTGCATGGTGGGTGGTGATGGGTGGAGATCCATCTGAACTTAAGCCACACCCACAACTGTAGTTGTATGGTCTTTAAAAGGACAAGTTAGCGTTCAATGGCGCATTCACTTACAGTACAGTAGCGCCTTTACCCAAGTTACATATTAGATCACATTCACCCATGCACTCATTGCCATCGGGAGAAATTTGGTGATCAGTATATTCAAGGTGCAGACAGCCGGGATTTGAACGATCGACCCACGCATCATTGGACGATCTATGTGTGCACTGTGTGTTCAATTTATCTCATTCAGGCCGGGAATCCATTTTTGGATTCTGTACAATTGCACCATTCTGTACAATTCTGTACAATTGGATTCTGTACAATTGCACCAAAACAATTGAATTGCATTCAATTGTTTTGGTGCTGCTATATAATTATTTGAAGTTTTTCAGAAAACTTAGGTCAGGCAAGAAGACAAATACGCCTTAAAATACAAATACACCTCTAGAAATAAATGAAAACACTGTAAATATTGCATTTCTTTCAAAAATATAGAATCTTTTACTAAATAGAACTGCTCCTGTCACAATTTGATATCATATGTCTCTGTGCAGTCTAGCCCTGTGAAATTATGGATATTCTAGCCTGGCCTAACCCGAACCCGGCCTGGGGGGGGCGGGGTGCCGTGGGATCCACACGGCAGATCGAGCTGATCTGATTTGATCTCACGAACGTGTCATCATCCCCAGCCCCTCCCGCGCCCGTCCACTGCTGTTCTACGTCACATCATTTCGAGCGACGCCCACCCCGGAAGGTTGACTCCCCCCTCAAGGCCACTGTATGTAACAAGTTAGTCCAGGCTTTCCGTTTTCGCGCAACGCGAACGAAAACGAAAGCCTGGGTGTCGAGGCTATGGATATTCTGATGAAAAACAACTTAATACTTCCTCGTAAGTTAATACAAGCTTCAAAAAAGCTTGTTTTAGTTACGTATTAGCAGTGTTGGGCAGTAACTAATTTTAGATTACATATTACTGTAATATTATTATTGCTCCAAAAAGTAAAGTAACGAGATTACTCTGCAAAAATGGGTAATAAGTAACGCATTACTTTGCAAGTAACGCCAAGTTACTTGTTTAGAATGAGCTTGTAATAGAACAGATTTACAAGCTATCGACAGGTACTGTAACAACAGAGATGTGCACTAGATTGTAGATCCAGTCCACACGCTGCATCCTGCGCACAGTTATGTACATTACAAATCGCTTGCTGCTTTATTTTGTATTTTATTTTTAAATACAAGACCTCAACTGCCTTTGAAAACAATTGTGAAAAAGTTTAAAAAGTCAAAGAGACGAATTTCGAAAATCTGGTTTTGTTAGTTGCTGGTCTGTTTTGTGATTCAAGGTTAAAATGTTCCTATTGCTTCTCTCTGCTCCTTTTATTTATTTATTTATTTATTTATTTATTTATTTATTTATTTTATCTAAGAAAGACATTTACAATGTCGGATTTTGTTGGCTTTGTTTTCAGGTGCAGTTTGTGGGATTGGAGACTATTATTCCAATAAATTGGATTCAGTTCTAAAAAGAGCTCACTAGACAGATTATGTATATGTATATGTACATCTCTATTTTTTCAGAGGTGGGAGTTGAGAACTTGGGAAAGTAATAATGTAATATGTAATATATTACTCTTCGATTCCAGTAATAAGTAAAGTAAGGATATTACTTTGTCTAAGGGGTAACGAGTAAAGTAAAAAAGTTACTTTCCTAAGTAATATTGACCAACACTGCGTATTAGCTAGGGATCCTTTTAAACACAAGATTTTATAGTGTAGACCGGGTGGTGCAGTGACCACCAGTGGTCCTTGAGTGGGTCCAGGTGGTCCCCAGCTAAATGTTGGAATGTTGGTTAACCAGATGCAACTCTTTCAGAGTGTAAAAATGTAACTAAATGGACGCTTGCGGGTCCATTTGGTTTCATGTTTACACTCTCAAGAGTTAAAATATTCTTCATGTGAATTAGCGCAAGTCTACACAACTAGAGAACGTAGAAGACTAATGGTCATTTTGATCTGTATGCTTGCCCTTTTCCCAAATCCAGCCTGGAATTGTGGGGGAAAAAGCAAACGAAAAAAAGAAAAAGAGAAAATCTTTAGTTTTGGGGTCTCTGGGCCTAAAATGTCATCAAATGGTGGTCCATGACTCAAATGCAGAATAAATAGCGGGCCCTGGTATGAAAAAGGTTGAAAACAACTGTTGTAGACACATGAATAGCGACACACATATGTACCCCCCCCCTCCACACACACACACACACACACACACACACACACACACACACACACACACGTGTCCCCGGAGAGACAGGGAGGGTAATGTAGACCGTGACCGTGGCTGCTAACAGCGCCGGCCTTATCGTGTCATGTCATTTATTATTCTCTACGCAGGTCGGTGCTCCCAGATAGGAAGACCTTGTCATGGGAGGGACGGGGGACGGAACATCCCAAAGGTATATCCGTTACGGTGGCCTGGTAAATACACTGTCACCCGCGTCGTTAACGCCGCCGATATATCTCCACGGACTCTGAAGAGGCGGAAGGCGCAAGGTTGACACATGTACAGTAGCACCGCGCCATCACCGCAAGCCGAAATGAACTCATCTGCCATCATCTGTTTTAGATGTATTAGTGCAGTGGTTTTTCAACCTTTTTCATACCAGGGCCCACTATTTATTGAGAATTTGAGCCACAGACCACCATTTGAGGACATTTTAGCCCCACAGACCCAAAACTAAAGATTTCTTTTGCTTTTTTTCCCCACAATTCCAGGGTGGATTTCGGAAACAAAACAGGCAAACGTACAGAACAAAATGACCATTAATATTCTACATTCTCTAGTTGTGTCTTGAGCTATTTTCATTCATAAAATGAAAATTTTAACTCTCGAGAGTGTAAACATGAAACCAAATGGACCCACAAGGGCCATTTGCGGGTCCATTTGGTTTCATGTTTACGCTCTCTCAAAGAGTTACACCTGGTAACCAACTCTCCTGGTTGGTTACCAGGTGTAACCAAAGGACCACTGGTGGTCCCCAGACCACTGGTTGAACTGTATTAGTGACGCAAATCAACAGCTTATAATACTCAATTCTCTAAATTCCCCACAGACTTACAATAAAAAAGGCAAAATAAAGCGTATTTTAAAAGGAAGATGTGTGCTGGAGTTGATGATGGGCCCCATGGTCCCATTAGCGCAGATAAGACGAAGACGGTCAATAGGTTGAGATGAGGGCCTTGTGTTTATGGTGGGTGGGTGCGCAGTGTGTGCACGTGGTTGTGTGTGCTCTATCAGATAAATACCACACTGAATCTAGCCGCGCTAATTGACTCTCACAGGCATTACAGGGATTAAGTTAGCTAGTGTCCAAAGTTCATTAAGCAGATAAATGCATCTCTTAGCACGCTAAAGAGCTCTCGTTCGCTTGCACAAACGCCAAACGACTCCCACACAATAGAAGCCGCAGTTTTTTTTTTCCGGGCTCGGTTCATAAACATCATGGTGGTGCTGTGTACACGCCCGACATCAAAACGACATCAGACCGCATGTCCGTTTTTTATCAAGGCGTCTGATAACAGCTGTCACTACGAATACTGATGGGACGCTAACTGATATGGTTAAGATTGTACACAGATACTTCCAAGTTGAAATTATTCTCTTCAGATGTCAATTTTCATCCCACTCAGATTTACATGAAATTATACAGTGGGTCGTTTTGAGGAAACAATTCTGACTGTTTGAACGGCTTTCTAAAGCCGTGCTTCAAACCACATCATTTCAGCGTCTGATCAAAACAAACAATTCAGCCGCGCTTTTCTCCCAGCATACATAGCAAACTCGGCGGCTAGCCTAGCTGGTTTCTTGGGACGTTTGTGGTCGTACATCTGTCATCAAAAAAATCAGATTTTTTTTGGCATTTGGGGGAGGGGGGGAGTTAATGTCACTAATGCACTTCTGGCGTTGATTTTAGAACTTTTGCAGTTCTGTGCAACTTCTGCAGAGTTCCTGCGGCATCATGATGTTATGATGTCATGGGAACCGACTGGCACGATCGGCTTTGATAAGACAAAAACCCAGAAATCCTTGATCAGCGTGGGCGGTTTGCCGCCTTAAACCCTGTGTCCGCACTGCGACGTGGGTTAGGGGTAGAGGAGGCTAGTCGCTTTAGTAGATATTGACCAAAAAACGACCCTGATTGAAGTTGCTGAATGTGCTTTAAAACGGATCGCCTCACGACGTTCTAGTGGTGCGGTCGGGGGAGGTTGAGGACGCTTATCAACTCAGTCGGCTCGCAGCATGTGACGGGATGCGTCAAGATCGGGATGATAATTGACGTTCTGGGAATGATCGGTTGATTTTTCTGTAAAATTCGCACTCATAGGTGAAAAATGTACAAAAACATTCACATTAGACCTTGTCATGCCAATCTAGAGTACCAGCTCATGCATCCCAACGCGTTGCAAGGTTATTGGCGATTTTCCCTGTCCATTATACGACAAGTAAGAGCTTGCCGCTTCAGAATAAATGGAGACCTGCCCTCACTCTCTTCTCCATTCTCTCTCTCTCTCTCTCTCTCTCTCTCTCTCTCTCTCTCTCTCTCTCTCTCTCTGTCTGCCAGTGTCTCTCTCTCTGTCTCTGTGTATCTGCGGTGATGAGTGACACAACAGCAGGTGCTCAGAGAACCGTGGAGAGTGCTTTCATTTTGCCACTTATACGACAAATTACCCAGACAATGGACCAGGCGAGCCGGGAGCCCTAATTCAATTCCAACTGTTGACTCCGGGCATTCGCCTGCATGCATTCGGTGTGTGCTGCATGCCTTGTGGGAAAGGAGATTCCCCCGCCAACACAGACACACACACACACACACACACACACACACACACACACACACACACACACACACACACACACACACACACACACACACACACACACACACACACACACACACACACACACACAGACACAGACACAGACACACACACACACGGCGCAAAAAGATAAAAACTTCATCTGAACGCAGTCAAACAAAATGAAAGGTAATATTCTTTATCTGGCCCAAGATAGCGGCGCAGATGAACTGTCCTCAATATGAGCGCAAATAAGATTTAGGCCGTTCCCCGTGCTTCAGACGACCCTCGACTCAAAGTGATTTGGATCAATAGCGTTTGCCAGCCAGACAGGCCACTGCAGAAAGAGAGAGAGAGAGAGGGAGAGAGAGGAGCGACACATGCGCGTCACACAATGGGGAGCCGCACACACACACACACACACACACACACACACAGACACACACACACACACACACACACACACACACACACACTCACACACACACACACACACACACACATCGGCTAGAGCTGTATTCAAATTTCACCGGTGTCAAATTAATTTCCGTGTTATCTGGGAATTCAATTAGAAAGGATCCCCCCTACCCTTCCCTGCCCAACCCAACCCCACACACAATCCCCCTCCTCCCTCCTCCTTTGTGAGTAGCAGAGTGTTGGACATCCCCGGCGTGACAGATTACACTGCTCAGAGTGCATATCGGGCCGAAGTGTTGAGGCCCACTAATCCGCCCCCTAATTCTCAATTAGTGTAAAATGAGGCCATAAATCACGCGGACAGGCCCCGATCGATGGAAACGTTGTTTTAGGAGTGATTGGCAGTCCTCCCCAAAGGTTACTGTTTAAGTTGGTTTAAGGTTACCACTCTCTCAGAGGGTGGGGGTGGGGGGTGGGGGGTTGTGCATGTGCGCGTGGCCATGTCCAACTCCCCCCACACACACGCACCGTGCAGTTGCGATTGCGCATGCACGTCTTGCACGTTTGCGACCATGTCTGCACGAATGTGTACACACGTATGTGCATGTTTTCGCGAGTGCATGTGTTTACGTCTTTGCTTGAGAGTGCGCTGCACGCCGTGCGTTTGATTGCATGTGCGCGTGAGTCTGTGTGCACGTGTAGCCCAAGCTTGGCTGGTGGTTGGGAGCGGAGGGGGGGGTGGATCGTGGGGGAGGGGGGTAAGGTTTGAACTCAATCTATATGATGCAGGGCCCCGGCATCCCTTTGGGAATACAGCGGAGGGACAGCACCAATTTTTAGCCCATCAGCCGTCCAATTTTTCTCCTTTTCATACCTGCTGTAGTAAATGAGAAACAAATTAAATTTTCGGCCCCCACTATCTCCGCTAGAAACCATTTAAATCCTTTATGGAAACCAAATTGTCCCCAGACAAATCGCCCTCCCTCCCCCCCAAACCCCACGGTTTCTGTTGGAAAATACACTATGGCCGCCCTGACCGAAATAAATTTGTGTCACTCTGGATATGGCATTGTCTGTAATGCCATTCATTGGAGGATCCTTTGGTGAAAGGACAGAAGAGAAGAGAGGGGAATAAAAATAAGGGGGGGGGGGGGGGGGCACTTTCTTTTTTTTGCAAGGAACAAAAGGGGGCTTGGAAAAAGACATCCACCCTGGCTCTGTATTCTCTCTCTTTCTCCATCTCTTCTTCTTCTTGCGTGCTGCTCCTCTGCGCCCCAACCTCATCCCTCGCCGTGGTCCCCCACCATGCCTCCCCATGTGCCGGTGCGGTTATTAATTTTCGGCCAGGACTTTTTCTTTTTTTTTGCTCGCATTCATGAGGCTGAGATTGAAATGGAAATGAGGGGGCTGTGCTGGCAGGGCAAGGCAAGGCAGCGCGATGGAGCAGCAGCAGCAGCCTCAGCAAGCAGCATTATAGTATAGTGGCCGCGGCGGTCGGGGCGATCGAGCCCCCAGCGTGCAGTGCGGTGCGCGGTGCGACATGTGTCAGAGACGGAGAAGAGTGGATGGGGGGTGGGGGGGGGGCTCGGCGGCCGCCATCGAGCCTCGCTCCCTCCCTCTCCGCCCCCGCTTCCCCCCCAGATTATACCGGCTCCGGCTCCTCCACCGACATCAATCACCGCATCAGGGAAACAATGCATAAAACGGCCCCAACAAGGACGATGAAAAATCACTGACAGAGCAAAGGAGGAGGAGAGTGGTGGTGGTGGTGGTGGTGGTGGTGGTGGTGGCGGGCGACGCACGCCGGGGGGGAGGGAGGGGTGGGAGCAGGGTGTGTGTGGTGTCGGAAAGAAGGAGAGTAGCTGGGAGAGGAGGAGGAGGGGACCCAGTGGCGTTCCTGCACCTTCGGCGGGGCGAGCGACGGGGATGATTAGTCACGCTCGCGACGAGGGAACGAGGAGAAAGAGAGAGAGAGAGAGAGAGAGAGGGCCCAAAAAGTGTTAATAAAGAGAATGATCAAGTCATGGAAGATAAAGTGATAGATGCTGAGGTATAATAACCACAAGCTAAATAGTTTAAAGTGCTCTCGAGAGGCGCGTTCGTTCACGTTTCACTGCGAGCGTCGCTTTAACTGACTGCTATACCGTGCAAAAAATTCTCACCACGATCAAATCATTGAAACGTCACCTACGGCTCGGGGGTGACAAACCCTTGGGTGTACAGTATATAGTTTTTGACTTGAGAATTAAGATTAAAGGGGAACACAACATGAATTTAAAGTCAAATTTATTTCTATATAAAATGTGCCCTTTATTCCCATTGAATCATTCATTTTTCCTGCTCTCTTTGCTAATTCAAGACATTTCAGCTGCAGTACTACACATGTCCACAACTCCACACCTATCTTTGTACTGTCCGACCCTCTTTGCACTGCCCGACCCTCAACCTAACCTCACAGACCTGACGGTCTGTGAGGTGGTTGAGTACTAATGACTAATGTAGGCTAGTAGTACTAATGACTTTAGAGGATAAGGGGATGTGTCCCTGGATATGACAATATATCAAATTAGGAAAGAATCTAAGATTGACTGTTCAGACACCTAGATTTCTCAATGAAGGTCTGATAGTTTGAAAAACACCTTTAACATCTTAACTGATGGTGTATCATATATCTATATGTGAAAAAAGGGTACATTACGAAGGTCTGTAACTACTAGGATTGCATGATCTAGCACAAGTCAATCACAGGCAGATATGGCTGTAATCTGGATAAAATATTACAGTAATAGTATTACATTTATCTGTAAAAGTAATATAACAAGATTACGTACAATGAAACAGCAATAATATTATAGTTACCTCTACTACAGTTATCTTCATGTTGGTGCTTTCATCAGTATTGTATTGGTGAAGGGAGATGAGCTAATGCAACTTTACTTTGACTGTAAAAAAGTGCGATGAACAGGCTGCAACCTATTATTATACAGTCAGATGTACAAAACCATCTAGTGTCAAAGTTGCGACATTGAGGAGTCAGAAACAGAGTGCTCGAGCCGGCTGTAGTTTTTTTCACAGACAGGGGTGAAAGAGTAACCTAAAAAATGAATAATATGTTAAATAATACTCATTACTCTTGAGCCTAAGTAATAAATGAAATATTGCTTTCTAAGAGGTGTAATAGTAATATATTACTCTCCTAAGTAATAGGTATTGCACAACACTGGTCGTGGGACAAATGGATCCCTGCACACGCTAGCTAGCAGAGGGGGGACCTGTCAGCGTGTGTTGACTCTATCCAGATATCCTCGTTTTCCACTTCATTGCTTTTTCTTTAAAGTCTCTCCTGCCGGGTTGCCACTAAGGGTCACGCTTTATGACAGCGTCACCCCCGCAGGTTCACGTCTAACCTAATCTGGGGCCATTATTGATGACATCACCACTTATTGGAGGTTAAGGCAGGCGGAATTCCATTTCCGTTAAGCACTGTTGTAGTACCGGCCTATTGTTATGATCATTCGTACCCCCCCACCCTTATACTTTCTTCCCCTCAGTGTCTGCTTTGTGTCCTCTACGGCAAAAGAGGAGGGGTAAAAAAACGCTAATGTGCTGAAAGGCTGGTTCTTGTCTCCCAGAGCTCATTGAAATCATGTGAATGCCATTTGCGCTTAATCCTTCTGGGTGTACCATAAAGGAGAAGAGAGGCGGCAGCTCCTGAAGAGAGAGAGAGATGAGAGGACCTCAGGGGGATTCACTTTGCATCGCCCTGTCTGTCGAGACAGAGAGAGAGAGAGAGAGAGAGAGAGAGAGAGAGAGAGAGAGAGAGAGAGAGAGAGAGAGAGATCGCTCGACAAACTGACAGCCCCCCAAACGCAAAAAATGTCTCATAATTTGATTAGCTTCTAATGACAATCTTTATTTATAGTCGGCCCTCAGATGCAGGCAGGGCTCTGGTAACGTCAGATTCGGATATGAGCTGCTTGCAGGGTTTTGTTTTTGTTTTTGTTTTTTTGCAGGTGAAATACCAAAAAAACAACAACGAAAACAACAAGCATCACTCGCATAGCTAAAAGGTTAATTCATGGCATGTCCATGCGAAGCCTGGCTTCGGACGCACACTAGTTTGTCCTTAGTAGGACTGAGATGACTTCTTTCATTTAACAGCGTTGGTCGGACTCTCGTCAAAAAACAAAACAAGACACGAGTACAGCGGAACACCTTCCATATGCATGAGAATTACATCAGAGGCAGGAAAGCTGTTGTCGAAGCTTTGAAATAATAATGCGGCAAATGATAACGCCTCGGGACGCTACAACACCTCATTAATGGCTCAGAGTACAGGCCCGCCTGCTTAAAAAGGAAAGAAAACGGGACGGCTGGCGGTGCATGCGGCGCTTGAACAGCCGCCATATTTATATTCATCCCGTTTTTACATCAAATTGTTGCTTCCCCGCACAGAGTGAGCGAGGCGGGCGGCGGCGGCGGCGGGGAGGGGGTTGAACTCGGGGTTAATGACAAAGTCCCTGGCGTCGAGTTACCTGCTCGTCTGCAGGGGCGAAACCCCCGTCTGTCGAAACAAACATTTCATTTGTGCGCCACATGTTTCCCTCAGACGAGACCCCAGTAAAAGTTGTTCAATAAATTTTACCGTCTGTTTTACAGACATACACCGCCCCCCCCCCACCCCCCACCCCCCACCACCCACCCCCGTGTCATTTTTTTTAATTGAAAGTAGATTCTAACTCGGCTATAAACATTCATTCCGCCCAATCGTGGCTGGTTTAGATCAAATGCTTTTTGTGTTCGGGAGGGGAGCCGCGGCGCTTTTTACACAGGATGACTTCAACCCCCTGCTCTTGTCTTCCTGGGCTCTAGTACTGTTAAATACTCTGGCACTCTTTTTAAGGCTGGGGAGATGGCTGTCACTGTATTTTGTCAGCAAAGCATAATATTTCTTCAGGAGTTCTGAACCTGGCACTCAGCGGGGTAGAAATGAAAATAAGGCAGTTCATAAACGGAGGGGGTGGGGTGGTGGGGGGGGGAGTCAGCTGTAAATCACCTAACACGGAGTGGGACGCTTTCGCTGGGCTGTCACGGCAGCAACTCCCCCTGAAAGCCGATTGGGCATCAGCCATCGGGCTTTAATCAACCCGTGCTTAATAGACACGTCTCTGGTCTTTATGACACACACGCGCGCGCGCACACACAGAGACGCGGACACACGCAAACCAAAGAAACCTTGCTTTCAGATTGTTGTTTCCCTCCCAACTTGTGTGCTATTTAAATGTGTCTTGTGTTTGTTTGTTTGGGAGCTAAAAGGTTATCCTTTGGTGGAAATCCGAAAAAGGCGACTCTTTGAAGGTTTAATATCGACGGTTCACGCGTACACATTACGCACATATGCTTCAAAGGTTGACTCTCTCCGCTGTGATATGTGAGGGTTGCTTTTTTCTTCTTTTTTTTTTACATGCTGCGTGTCAAACGATAATGTTATTGTTGGCAAGACAATTTTATATAGCGGTGGGGTTTTATTCCACCTTTTTTTTCTCTCTCTCTCTTTCTTTCTCTCCCTTTCTTTGTTTTAATTAAACAGTGGATGTCTTGCGTGGTTGTGGTTTTGCAGCTAAGTGCGGTCTGAAAACCAACACCAAACAGATGGGGAAGCATTCACGCCGCCGGAGCAAGAAAACTTGCTACGGACGCTACTGAAACAATAGAGAACGTTATCATAATCTGGATTATAAATCATCCCCAGTGAGCCGGGGGCCGTCGAGCCAAACGTGGACCGGGAGATGAAAGTCAAAGGGAGGGATATATATGGGGGCCGTACGGGTCGTCATGTGTTATTCGCATTCGCATTTTTTGGATAACGTATTATGGTAGATTGTGTGTCAAAAATGTTCTTCTGTAAGGCAAGGCCGTATACTTGTACATAACCCCTAAGTCAGCTTTTAGGCCAGTGGTCATATTTCTCATTTTCAGCGTTTCCTTTTTTACTGGAAGTCTCAGGTCTCTTTAAATGTCAAAGTACTATTTACGGCATACTAAAAGGAGACTTGCGCAACTTACACGAAAAAATGTGATAAATGGAAAAAAACAACTTGAATGATGTGGCTAATGAAGCCTCTGATGGTGTGGGTGTTTCATAAAGCCTGATTTATCCTTGGCAGGGGGATGGCAGATGTACAAGCTCACGATGCGTTGCTAAAGTGCAATTCGACCGCAAGTTTGGACATGTGCTATTTTCTGAGCGTGCGACATTGCACTGCAACTAACACAAGTATAAATCAGAGGGTTACACAGCAAGTCACGCCTGCAACAATGTCCAACTTAATGAGTGTTCAAGTCACTCACAACAACAATGGACCGTTGATTGTGAAATAGCTGGAGATCTCTTCAGGGAATCCAACAGGCCACCCACCGCAAAGGGTCCTCGCATGTTAAATCACTGAATCTGGGCGAGCACATCATTTTCTGTCATTCTTCTATCGGACAAAAGATTTCTCGTGCACAGTACGAGAAAGATTAGATTCCACAGTCTAGTTTTACTTTCCACTTTTTAAACAGTCCATTGAGAAATCTGTGACTTTGTGTGTCCGAATGGGCGTGTCCATTTAAGTCATCGGTATGCACGGATCATCCCGGTCCCCACTCCCTCCCACTGTGGTTCAATCCCTCCTTCCTCCCACTCAGACCGAGACTGAGGTGGGAGGGGATAAATGAGGTGAGGAGGACAGGGGGTGAGGGTTCCCCACAAATTGTGGGCATTTCTGGTATTATATATATAATAAGACATGGACACATGGAATTTTGCCATGTAGGTATGTGCATCATTATCATTCCAGATTTTTGTCTATTATGGTTATCCTTTTCATTTTCGGTTACAGATATTTTGTATCCTTGGTTAAATCTTTGCAATATATCGAACAATTAAGGGCCTGATAGTGTATCCTTATCATCCCACCCAGAGTAGAAGGTAGTATAATTCATGGTCTATACATACAGTGTATGCAGCTAAGAGGGGGACTATTTACATGAAAATCTGTGGCAATGTCACCTCACCTGAGGAGTGACAATGGGCTCCACACACACCCCCAGCAACACACACCGCCAGTCCCCACGGGGGGAGAAACAGATGTTAGGCCGATGAGAGAGAGAAAACGGGACGACCCAACCGAAGCCAATTGAGTTATGCCTTTATGACACAGAGAGCTGGCAAAGGTAGTTTTGCCGCTATATGCATTTTAACCCAATAAGGAGGACATTAGTAGTGCAGATCTACATGTGACAGAGGAGCATGGTAAAGAAGAGAACAGATGTCTCTCTCTCTCTCTCTCTTTTGTAACATGGTACACATGGTGTTGAGGGGCGGATGTAACATTTCCCAATTGGGGGGGCAGGAGAAAATGGTATGGGGGCGGCTTCATCACCCGTGTCGCTTCGCGCCACGAGCGATGTAGTCGCACCCATACCATTTTTGGTTACAGGACTTTTAGGAAATTAAGCATCAATAATAACATCAGTTGTTGTTGAAGTTGCAACAGACACAGAGCATGCATGAAGCTAAAGGTCTGACTCAGAGAGTTTTCTGTTTTCGATGATAAAATGCTGTTGGTTTAGTGGTGCCACAGCTGTAGTTAGTTAGTAGCAGTAGTTGTGTTTCAAATCATTTTAAATATAAGCACTTTAATTTGAAATATCTTGGGTCGTTTTGCATGCCATCATGTTTGGTGGGGCAGACTGGGCATTTAGGGGGGCATTGCCCCTCCATGCCCATGCCTAGATCCGCCCCTGCACGTGCATGGTGTTGAGGGGCTAGTTTTATTGATTAGATTCCTGCCCCCTCAGACGTGGGTCCTATATCTACATGTGTCAGCGCTGATATTGGCCATTAGAAACCCAACACCAGAGCACAGGTTGTGCAGCAGGGTGTAGAGCGGCCTATTACCACTCACACACTCTGTCCCCATCTGTCATCTAATACGCTGGTGATGCATCCCTATTGTTGGAGCCCCACACAGGAAAGACCTGGGATGATGTATATGCGTGCAGCAGGGGCGGATCTAGGCATGGGCATGGGGGGGGGGGGGGGGGGGGGCAATGCCCCCCTAAATACCCAGTCTGCCCCCCCAAACCAACAGGATTTCATCATTGAAAACAGAAAACTCTCTGAGTCAGACCTTTAGCTTTATGTATGCTGCGTGTCTGTTGCAACTTCAACAACAACTGATGTTATTAGAGATGCTTTGCTTGACTAATAAAAGTCCTGTAACCGAAAATGGTATGGGTGCGACTTCATGAAGTCGGCCATTTTCTCTTGCCCTTCCAACATGTTCTCTTGCCACCCCCCAATTGGACATGTTACATCCGCTCCTGGCGTGCAGTATGTATGCACCAATAGAATCCGGAGTGATCATTTGACCCTGAGAGTGTACAAAATGTCACATGCTTACGTTTGTGCTCTCTCAGAGTTACATTTGGCTACATGGGTGCAGTCTGAGTTTAGAATGTAAAAAGTTCTGATTTTTTGGGGGTGCAATTGTGCTCAGAGAACTGACAAAATAAGAAAAAAAACCTTTTAATGTCAGAATTCCTTTAATTGGGTTTAAATTATATGGCGATCCACCAAACAGAATGGGATATGAGAAGTGTTTTGATGTCATCATTACAAAAGGCCTGTCGCTCTGGCATGCAAAGGCTAAGGCTATGGGAGTCCCTATTCATTGCAACAGTAGGGCTGATCCACTGTGGTGTTGTGATTGGCACTTTGCAATACTTTTCTACACCAGGCCAAATGATTTCACCATTTCAAAGTGGATTTTCATGACAAGCAATTGCAGCGGTCAGTGGTACTGTAGTTTAGACGTGGGCAGTCTAGCCTGAAAGATGGCCTTAAATGGTCCGCAGTTAACCTGTTAAAAGATCAGGGAGGCCTTAGCCTCGACACCCAGGCTTTCATTTTCGTTCGCCTTGCGCGAAAACGGAAAGCCTGGACTAACGCACGTTGGAAAGTGGCCTTCAAGTGGGAGTGAACCTTCCGGGGTGGGCGTCGCTCTAAATGATGTGACGTAGAACAGCAGTGGACGGGCGCGGGAGGGGCCGGGGATGACGACACGTTCGTGAGATCAAATCAGAGCGCAGCACTGTGGATGTGTGGATGCCACGGCACCCCGCCCCCCCAAGGCCAAAATCATTGAGGGCTAGACCAGGCTAGGGAGGCCTTTACTGTGAAGGCTACATTATATTAAATAATAGTAAAAAAATTCACTAGGGCTGGGACTTGATTAAAAAAATTACCAAATTAATTTGAAGCATTGTAATTAATTAATACAAATGTTTTGTTTTGTTTTGTTTAATAAAAACATATTGGTATGACTGTATCAATGAGTGAGTTTTTTCAAATAAAGACATTTCCCATCATCCACTGGGCTAACCAAAGCATTCTGATTGGCTTTCGTTCTGTGGTGCAAAATCTGTGTCGTTTCTGTAATTTATTAATCTCAATTAATCAGTTAAAGTCTCTGCCTTTTTTCCATACCATATGGTCTTTTCCCATGTGTCTGGAGCATTCATCTCTATTTCTCAACAAGCTGTTGAATGACTGTGGAAGGTAAATGAGGATTAACATTTATTTTCATTCCGTTCTAAAATGAAGTGCCATCCAGAAAGCCGCACGCACAGCGTTAGTTGTGGTTGTGTTTTGCCATGCTGTCAGTAGGGTAATTGTTGTGGCCGCAACAGATTATTTTCCCCCGTACGAAGAGGGGAAGCACTGAGTGGACATTGTTACACCGCTAACCACATCTTAATCACAAGAAACCGGAATGACCCTATACCGCCATGGAGGGACCTCTTAATTGCATACAGAAGCCTGCAGGGAGAGGAGGGGGAAAAATGCTGCCCTCCACGAAATCATTTATCATTTGGTGTGAACTATGAAATGACGTTATATAATGATAACCATCAACAATAATCCGGTGTACCCAAAGACCTCTCTCATCAATTATCTGTTATTGGAGACCCTGTATCCTGTGTATTGTGATATTCGTTTACAGCTTTGATGAATGTGGCGCTGTGTGCAAGTGTTTTGGTCCCCGGGATATCTTTCTCTCCCACTGATGTACTTATTAATAATAAATTGAGCGAGGAGGAGGAACGTGTGAGTTCTGCCTCCTTTTCCTCTGTGATTGCGGGGCGGTTGGTGGGGGGGGGGAAGTGCGTTTGAAGTATCCATCTTAATACAAAGACACTTTATTAGATAAAGCTAACTTGTCCAAGACAAATAGCGATGCCCCGGCCGGCACTGAAGTAACAACAGTAGTTGCACCCTCTCTTTCTCTCTCTCTCTCTCCCTCCGACTCCTCCACTGACTCTGTCTCTTTCTGTGTTGATTTCCTCCAATGCTCATTCCCTCCATTTTCAGCATGAGATAATAAATCAACAATTTAGTCATAACGTGATCTAGCTTCATCTCATCACCACAGCAGAGAACAGTCCAGATTATAGGATGTGGTCTGACACACGACAGCGTTCTGTAACGATACGTCACCTTTGTAATGGAAAATGTGTTAGTGTCAGCGACCGTGACACTGCTGTACGAGAGACAGCGAAATACACCACCGACTATAGACGTGGTCGCAACATGGTAACTATTTTACTGGTCAAGGTCGTGGCTGTAGGTGCTTGGGGTCGCAACTAGTGAGCAACCTGGTCACTACTGCTTGCCCAGTCGCGACTACAACTAGTCGATTACTTGCGACCAGTTTATAGGTCGAGGGAGACCCTAAGCCTAAGCATATACTGTAAATATAAATCTCTAACACTCAGAACTAAACTAGCCTGATTATCAGACTCGAGTTCAGCTTCCTGAAGCTTGAGTCTGACGTTGTCTGGTGTTTGAGAGATTTCAAGAGGAGGGGTTAGGTTGTTGACAATCATGCGGCTAATGAGATGGCCTGTTTGCTAAACAAACAAACACAGCCACGAGCACTACTAGCATAGCATGTGATCTCACCTTCTCCAACGTAACACTGTTGAAAGCAGCAACATGACACAAGTAGCTAGTAATAACATTAGTAGAAGTAACTAATATTATCACTGTTTGGTAGGACATAGTCTTGTTATATTACTCATTACATACAAAAGTAGTATTATGACTAACCACTCATTACACTCAACACTGTAATGGCCTGATCGGTAGTGTATTTGCAACCTGGCCGTGGTCACTGTTGGATTCGCCGCCTGGTCGCTAGTGGATTCACGGCCTGGTCACTAGTGGATTCGTCCCTATAGTGGACTTGCGGCCTGGTCGCTGTAGTGAATGTGACCTGGTTACGACATATTGCATCTATATAGTTGCAGGTGGATTGCACCCTTCCAGGATAATTCAGGCCTCAAGCTCTGGAGAGCTGTCTGCAAAGTCATACGTCATTCAAGCCAACACGTCCCCCCCTCCCACACACACTCACGCACACCCCCTGCCGTCCCCAACACTAACAATACATAACCCGAGTGTGTCGGACACTGCAGGTTAAAATAAAGAAAGGGTTATTTATGCCCTTCGTCGCACCTCTCGGATATATACTATATGTTTTTTTTTTCTCTCCGGGGCCGCCTCCTATCAAAGAGCAGTCAGTCACCTCGGTGGCATAAATCACCCCCCGAGCCGCGCTTTGTGAAAACACGGCGATTAAGTTTGTGTGGTGTGTGCGCCGCAGTCGGGCCAGAGAGGCAGTAAATTTCCCTGGTAACAAAGTTAACATTGATTCAGATATAAGCACTTGTCCGCATGTAACAACGATAACCTTTTAGTAGATTTGGAAAACATATTTGACACCCATTAAAATAATGAATGATTTTTCTCCTCCCAGGAGGAAGGCAGCGAAGGTGTGTTTGGACAGAGTGGAGGCAGGGGTCGGGGGACGAGGGGATGGGGGGAGGTTGGACTGAGCATGCAAGATGCCAGCGCTGAAAACAGCATGGGAGTGCATTTTTATCCCGGGTTGTTTCAGTGCTCACATGTACACGGCATGCTACAGTACAAGTATCCATTCCTCGGCCACCTGGAATGCACTAATTTATTGCGACCACAGGTCGCAACTTAGTATGTAAACTGGGCGGAATCTCGTCATGCTGTGACACCAGGCTGTAAACATATGCTGTGAAGCTTACTGCATGCTTACTGCTACTTTGTTCCTGCCACACACACACGCACGCACGCACCCCCCCCCCCCCCCCCCACACACACACACACACACACACTCACACGCACACACACACACACACAGGTAGTGTGTGAATTTTTTTTAACAACCTCTATAATGCCTATAGAGAATGTCTACCAATTAGTGTTGTGTTTTGACAAAATCCGTAGAAAGCATTTTCCAAAAAGCAGCCTCCTGGTGGCGCTATAACAGGCCCATGTGGGGCAGAGGTCAAGCTCTGCCATCCAGGGAGTGTGTCTGCAGAGTATGACTGTGATCAAGCCAACGGTGCCAGATATTAGCTCTTCACAGACAGACACACACATACATGGATTGATGGATGGTCTGATGGAGTCATTGCAAAACATATTCTCCCCATGCCTGCGGCCTGGTGGAGACAATAACACAACTAAGCACTAAGCAAAAATAAAACATCCAACATGCTGATAGCTTCTGAACAAGCCCACGGCGTGTTGTGTTGCAACATGTTGTGAGCGTATAGTGTAGATCAGCTATTTTCTGCATAGCTAATTGGTGCAGCAGCAGAGAAGAAAAAAAGTTGTGGACTAAACAGCCCCCCCCCAGGGAATCCAAAGCACACCCAAGTGTATAGGGTTTACGAGGTTAACTCCACAGATATAAAAAGCTAGAGATCTTGTTTGCAGCTGCAATTAATTGGAGCGGCCCATATCGCAAGCAAACACTGCAGGTAAAGGTGGAAGGAAGTCAAGTGGAAGTGCAAAAGTCACGCTGCCCCTCAAGTGACCTTGACCTGCCTCCATCTACCTCTGTAAGGATACTGACAGGTGGTGCCTTTGCTCTGTGTATTATGGTACTGTATTGTATGCGGATTGCTGACTATATTGTACATTGTATACGGTACAGCATGTGAAGATTGTGACGTCATTACTGCGCGGCAGCATTGTTAGGAATAAACTGAGGAGGGGAGATTTAAACATCAGGCCAGAGACGGCATGACACATAAATATGTTGGTGATATCACATGAGCAAGAGCCATGCCGCTATACAAACATGCAAAAGCTTTGCAATAAATGGTCTATGGTCAATCTTATTCTGAGCCGAAGTGTGTCAATGAACTAGGAGTTTTTGCAACATATTATGTGAAATGGCGAGCAGAATGGGAACCCCAGGACCACAACTTCTGTTTGATGGCTCGGAAGACAGATACAACCTATGAAAACAAGATTTCTAGGTTATATTCCCATCCTGAAATTTAAAGAGACCATCTTGAAAACGGCAACAAAGAACAAGCAGAAGATAGAAGAAAGAATGCCGACCGTTGTTGTACTGATAAGACTGACTGATGACAAAAGCTTATCCATCATAAAGCATGAGACTGAAGATGATGGCAGGAAAGCCCTTAAGTTACTGAGAGAACAATATTCCGGTAAAGTATGCGAGTGTCACCGACGAGACTTTTCAGATGCCACCCGAAATAAAGCAGCGGGGTTGGGAAGGAGTGCTTGTTTTATCTGCCGGCTACTACTAGTAGGGCGGGGCGAAGCATAGTTTTACTGAGGTTATGTTTAGGGTTAGTTACCCCATAAAGCACCGTCTAACTCTAACCCTAACCTAACCCTAACCCTAAACATAACCCCAGTAAAACTAGGCTATGCCTAAACCTAACTAACCCTAAACTTAACCTCAGTAAACCTATGCCTAAACCTAACCTAACCCTAACCATAACCTCAGTAAAACTTCCTTCGCCCCGCCCTACTAGTAGTAGCCGGCAGATAAAACAAGCGCTCCTTCCCAACCCCTCTGCTTTATTTCGGGTGGCATCTGAAAAGTCGCGTCACCGACTATATAATCAGAGCAGAAAACATAATGGCCCTGAAAGGTGCAGGTGAGACCATTAGTGATGGACTGGCTGTAGGCATGATATTAAATGGTCTACCAAACTCCTTCAAGCCACTAGCAGTTGATGTAACACATGATGATAGTGTTACATTCACAGACTTTGATAGTGTTACATTCACAGACTTTAAAAGACTACTATGTGTTTTTGAACAGAGTGAGGCAGTGCCAGTGTAGGCACTGCTTATCAAAAACAAAATTACACATGAAATGTCCGCAGCATACAAGCTGTTTGCAGGGAAAGAACCAAACATATCCAAACTGCAAAACATTGGATCAGTGTGCTATGTTCACAAACACCTAGACAAGGGAAAGCTAGTCTCAGGTGTGAGCAAGGTGTTTTTGTGGGTTATGATAAAAATAGCCCCGCCTACTTGGCATACTATCTTGGAAAAAAAGAGAAAGTTCGGAAACACAGATTGGTAAAGTTCACAACCAAAATAGGATCAGAAAACTGACATTGATGACTGACATCAGACCCATACAAGGCAAGATTTACAAAGCCTATAGTCGAATGCAGGGACTGACTATGAAAAGACATTTTCACCTACAGCAGATATGACAAGCGTGAGAGAGATCATGCAAACTAAAGTGATGCACAGGAGCAAAATGGGACATAAAGACACCCTAATTGAATGCACTGATTGATTGTGGGTCCTATACTGGCTGCTAGCAAGGAGAGTGTGCTTAACAGTGTCAAAATGATGCTCACTGAAAAGTCTCAAATGAAAGATCTGGGAAGGTTGAAGCATTTTCTGGGGATCGGTTTTGCCAGACAGAAGGTGAAGTCAAAATGTCACAAAAGAGTTATGTGAACAAAATTATAGAACCATTTCACATGCAGGATTACAGGTTCAAAGAGACTCCATGTGAGCCCAAACTAGTACACAGATGATGCAGGGAAAAAATGACAGACCCAAGGAGCTTCAGAGAGGCCATGGGAAGCCTTATTTACTTATGCACATGCACTAGACATCAGTTTTGTGGTTAGTAAGTCATCCCAGCACTTGAAAACACAGTAAAACATGTGTTTAGATATCTCAAAGGTACAGCAGAACGGGAGTTATGCTTTAAAAGAAATGAGACAGATAAACTAGGTCTGAGAGTTTATAGCGGACTGGGCATCAGATCACAGTGCACATCAGGACATTGTGCCAGTCTTAGCGAAGGAAGCTCTCTAATCTCATGGAAGACCAGAAAGCAAGCAACTGTTGCTCCAATACATGCAAAGCAGAGTACATGTCTTTGGCATCAGACATGCAAAAATGTCGCAAAGGATTTTACCAGTATTCTGGACATAATCAATTATGAGCCCCAGCTGTTGGTAAGCAGCAGTGCTTCGCAGATTGATTGACAACTCAATGTGGATTTTGACAATGCATGCGCACTGGCACACCACTTAGGGGTAGTCCTGTTTATGTAGACATACCACTTTATGTATAGATAAATAAGTAGTCTTGCCAGGCCAAGGCCCAGCTGAGTCATAGAGGCCCATATAGGTCAGGAGCCTATCTGCGTGAAGCAGCTTGAAGTACAAGTACACCCCCTGGACATGACGCTAGTATGTCGCAGGGACTTACCCCCGTTCCAACCCTTGATGCTGAGTGCCAAACAGGGAGGCATTGGGTCCCATTTTTAGAGTCTTTGGTATGACCCGGCCGGGAATCGAACCCTGACCTCCCAATCTCAGGGCAGACACTCCAACCACAAGCAAAGGCCACTGAGCTGGTAATGGTAATATGCCCAAATACAGAGTGTATATGGGAAGCGAAACAGAGCAGCAACGTGCAAACGTCTTACTGGCGATAACTACTTTTCATAGTTTTACTATTTAAAACTTTTTAAAAAGTAAACTATAGTTTACTTTTTATGTGATGTATTGTCATTATTATGTTCTTGCTTAATATAAATTGCGCAGGATTAAGAGCTTCTGCTAAATGCCTAAATAGCAAATCACAGGTGCACAAAAATACAACACCATCCAACACTGACACCATACTCAATATAACAACAGACCTTTCCCATTGCAGTGTCTAACCGGGCTCATTCATTTCATTGTAAATAATAAATATCATGGACATTACACATTAAATAATGGCTCTGGCTGTGTGCGCGTGCCTGCGTGCGTGCGTGTGAGAGAGAGAGTGTGTGAGTGTGTGAGTGAGTGAGTGAGACAGACATTTATTAAAACATTGTTTTATCATAATATGATGAAACAATGATGACAATGTGATGATGAATATGATCACAAAGCTCTCAATAGCTCCCAATAGTTTTCCTATGTTATAGGAAAACTATTGGTGAATGCAATCACAGGTAACCAGGGTGCAAAGCAACAGGCCACGCTGTACCGAAGAGCTTTGTACCTACCTACTAAAGTTCTTAACCATGTGCAAAATAGAGTTGTAAGTGAACACCTGCACATAAAATCTAAAGTTTGCATAGTGACTATAAATGTACAGGTGTTCACAAAGATAACCATGCAGCATACATATATGTAACACAGAGGCAGGCCACATAAACACCATAGATCGACACTCGCTGTCCTTTGTGCAAATAAATGGCCACCTAACTAACCCACACGCTAAAAATGCTAAAATGGGTACAAGTTAGATTAACTGTTTGCCAATGATACGCATAGGATGTACAGAACTGCTGCTGACAGTATTTTGTTGGGTTTGGCTCAGGTTATGGATCACAAAGATCCATATATGAAGTGTTTAATAATCTAGAGGAACAGACCTTGAACATTTCCATCTGAGCTCCTTGCAATGATTTGCCGCTGCAAATATGCAGGTCTGATGGCCTGTAGTGACCGATACATTGCCTTCAAGTTCATAGTATACATCTGTTCCCATATACAGAGCAGTATTGACAGTGTGCAGGCGTATTTTTCTATTTTATTATTGATGTGCACTTGCCTACGCACCTGTTCCTAAGCCTATACTATAGGTAATGCAAAAGCATTTCTAGCATAAAGCATAAGACTCACTAACTATACAACTTTCTTTCAACATTCAATTCTGTAGAGTTTGACTTGTTGATCAAAAAACTTCCCAGCTCTTCTACACACAGTTGTAAAGAACTGAATAAATAGAGCATAACAGATAGATTTTTGTGCACTTATGAAGAAACGCATGCATTTTGTGAGACGAAACATGTATGCAAGAACATGGAAACTTGGAAAGTATGACACAATAAAAAGGCAATACAGCAAAATGTCTGCCTATCAATATCAATGCCTCCAGACAATCTGGGCATGATATTTGACCCAGATGGCCAAGAACACTTTTTCCTGGAGACAAAAAGGTATTTATAGTGTTCTTATGCAGTGGAGGGAACTGACACTAAACACTGAAGCATGATATGACCATTTACTGCATTTATTTTCCTCATGACGGTGAAAACTGTAAATATAACAAACAATACAAACGTACATGTTCAGCGCTGTATACATTTCACAGTAAAGAAGCTAATTAGGCGGCTAGTACACTCATAATTGAAAGTAATTAACACAGGAAGACATACACCTGTGTGTGCTCTGTTAGGCTCTGCAAACAGCATCCAAACATTGTTAAATAAATAACTTCCCAAAACTCCAAATAAACTTGTACAGAAGTCATAGTGGTTACAGAAGGTTAGCATAACTGGAAAACAACAATACAACTTACAGCATTGCCTCTAAAATGCTTCCAAGTGGGTATAAGTAGCTCTGAACAGTCTGCTCTCTTACTCTGCACTGCTGCATCAAATATGGTGCTCACAAGAAGTGACTGTCATATACTGAGCTCTTCACAATAAAAGCACATGTGCCCGTCTTCACAATAAAGTCTCTTCTCAAGCAAACAGCAATACAAACATTCGATAGAATTGCCTTAAAGGCAATGTAGGAATATCATTTGCTTAACATGTCATATATACTACCGTTCAAAAATGTGGGGTCACTTAGTTAGAAATACTCCATGTAGGAGATATCTCCTACATGTAGGTATGGCATCTGGAATCCCCATCCATGAGAGTTGGAAAGCATTCCATTAACACTAGTATATTATTTTGAATTAGGAGAGAAATGGAGGACCTAGCCAAGAGAGTAAATATTATTTTTTTATTGAGATATTTACATATATTTATTTTTATATTAAGGGAAGCAGTTATAGTGCCTTTCTTTCTAACTATCCACTTTTATACTACAGGTATATGAGGAGTTCCGGAAGTAAACAATTATCATTTACAAGCAATTGTAATGCCACCTAAATATTCCTCAGGTCGCCTTACCTAGTAAAAATACACGTCCTATAACCAAAGTACTATTAAGTGCAGACCAGCATTAAATAGGCTTTTCAGTGCTTTGTGAAACAGCTACAGTTACCATCCCAGATGCTCCGTTAAATACTTTTCATTTTAAGTGCGTGCAGAAAAAGAGGACGCATCCGTGTCCGTTCTTTTTTCGAGTTGTCAGGAATATATTTTCATAATGTCAAATTAAGGTTAGCTCCGACTTCAATGGGCTGTGACAAGAAAAGCTCATAGTCTTGAATTTGTAAAAGTATCAAAGAACAAAAGAGACGAACAAGTATGCCTCTTATATATTTTTCTTTCCCCACCCCATCGATAGCAGGAACACACAGTGTGTGTGTGTGTGTGTGTGTGTGTGTGTGTGTGTGTGTGTGTGTGTGTGTGTGTGTGTGTGTGTGTGTGTGTGTGTGTGTGTGTGTTCCTCCTCCCAAGGTAAAATATTTTCCCAAGCGAAACGATCGCACCTAAAGTGACAACTCCATCACCGAAAGTAGTTTGTCCTCTGCTAGCTCCGTGAAAATATTATGAAAAGCCGTAAGAAAAAGAAGAAGGGAGAGGCGGAGGGGGAAGAGATGGGAGAGTGGGGGTGCGGCTATGAGTGACGGACAGCTCTGACACTCCGGAGCACTTAGACAATTACTAACGGTTTGTGCCAGTCACCACATCTGACACAACACAAACACGGAGGAGGATAATTTTACACTACACCGCGGGGGCTATGGGTCACTTTAAAGGAACACAGGGAAGCCCCATTTCAGCTTGCATTTCAGGGCCAATCATCCCAAATTGGACCCTGCAAACTCAACCTGCATGGCTGACTGCGAAGACCCCCCACCACCACCACCCCTTACGACTACTACCACCACCCCCATATGTATATACACCATATGACTCCCATAACAGACTATCATCGAGAAAAGAAGAGAGAGAGAGAGAGAGAGAGAGAGAGAGAGAGAGAGAGAGAGAGAGAGAGAGAGAGAGAGAGAGAGAGAGAGAGAGAGAGAGAGAGAGAGAGAGAGAGAGAGAGAGAGAGAGAGAGAGAAGGGGAGGGGGCGGGGCAGGGGAAGAGAAAGCGAAAACAGAGAGAAAGCGAGAGAGAGAGAGAGAGAGAGAGAGAGAGAGAGAGAGAGAGAGAGAGAGAGAGAGAGAGAGAGAGAGAGAGAGAGAGGAGAGAGAGACCTTTGAAGTGCAGCTGTCATTCAACACGTTTCCAGAGAGTGGGAACCAGGAGGGCGAGGGTGAAATGGAGTACAGGTGTTTGGGGGTGTGGACGGGGGGGCTGGTGGACACAGAATGGGTCGATCATGGTTGGACCCCACCGGGTCAAAGTGGGACATAAAAGGAGGAAGACTCTGGTGGTGTCGGCCCCCTGAAAATAAAAAAAGGTTTGAAGGAGAGTTGGGCGGTGGGATCAGCGGCAATTAAAGGGGTCACACCATCAAGTTTAACAGGCTGCCATCCATAGGCTTTTGGTGTCCTCTAAAGCCATCATGGGAACCCAGATCTTTCCTGGTCAAGCTTCCCTCTTCTATAGTGTGCCTATTGGACAAGGATGGCTGGTGCATGGTTTATGGCTGAACCGTGGCTGAACCGAAAGTGAGGGTGTCAATACACTATTGACATGCTGGAGAGACAATATATAGCACACAATTGCATTTTGGAGTGATGGAAATATGTGTATTTGAACAACAACCCCATAGCCCCATTCTAAGCTTATGGTCGGGTAGGGGAAACAGCCAATAAGGACTTTTCTTTTTTCCCCCTCAAAATAACAACTGGACCACTTTTTAGAGAAATAAATCACCCTCTTTTAAGCCCATTTCCAGGTCATACGTGTCCTAACCGTTGTGCTAGGGGTCCACGTTTCTCCATAGTGATACAGGAAGACCACTTCCAAACTGCTGCAGATGTGCCTAGTTTTATTGCCATGTTTTAATCATTATAATACTGGATCAGCTTTAAACTTTTGACAATTCTAATTCATTATATATACACCAGGCAGTGATGGTGGAACAAAAAGACCAGACCCTGCCCGGCTTATCGGCTTTTGCTCGTGTTCTCGAACCATTTATATCAACTCCACGTGGTCAAACTCTATCCAGGAACTGTAATTGTCATTAGCTTGCTCTATATATGAAAAGGGGTTATAGGAATAATGAGGTATAAAAATAGCAAAGTCATTTCAAGGGTGCTTGGCATTTGAGCAGCTGAGATGTTTAGATTTCAGCACTGTGTGTACCCTGAGATTAAAAGGAGTGTCCTTATAGGGCAGTCTGGTCTGTAAAAATGGACATTAACTTTCTCATATAGCAAGAATGTCGTGCCAAGCATACTAGTGAGTAGTGAGTGCACTAATGACTGCCACAACGGTAATGTTTTGGTAATCATGGGACATTCTCTGATTTGGATACGATAAGAATATACACAACATAAAAACACAAAGCTTATAGGACCTATTATATAAAGATATGTTGAAAAGTGACAGCCCTCCCCCTATCCACAAGGAGGTGCAGTGCACCAAAGTTTTACGGGAACTGTAGTCCCGGAAGTACAGTAAGAGGTTTACAAGTAAGAGGTTACAGACGGTGAATTGCCCTGCGAGAATCGTGCAGCGAGAAAAAAAAAAGCTCACTGGATTGAGCTTTCAAAAAACATTGCGTGCGTGAAACACGAAACAAGCACGCGTGCCATAAAGCAGGGGTTTTCAACAGGTGGTCCGGGGACCACCAGTGGTCCCTGAGAGGGTTCCAGGTGGTCCCCAGCTAAGTTGGTTAACCAGATGTAACTCTTGAGAACGTAGAAATGAAACCAAATGGACCCTTGCGGGTCCATTTGGTTTCATTTTTACACTCTCAAGAGTTAAAATATTCATCATCTGAATTAGCCCCAAGTCTACACAGCTAGAAGATGGACAAAAGCAAAATAAATCTTTAGTTTTGGGGTCTGTGGGGCTAAAATGTTCTCAAATGGTGGTCCGTGGCTCAAATGCTGAATAAATGGTGGTCCCTGGAGTCAAAAAGGTCGAAAACCCCTGCCATAAAGAACACTGGACGCCGCACAATAGTCACACACTCTCTTTATGGCATGTCATTTTCTGAGCACAATCACCCTGGCGTGATTTGTTACTGGCCGTCTGTAAGGCCTTTAGTGATCCCACTGTCCACAACAGCAGACATTGATCAGATCTTCACATATAAAGACCCCTAGGGAAGTGTCCTAAATCTCATAAATGTCATTAACAAATTGCAAAACATTTAACATTCAGACCAAAACACTGAGTCTACCTCCAAGGTCTTCTATAGTGTACAATAACACAGTGAAAGTCTTATCTGTCCGGCTTTCACTTTCACTTCACTTTCGTTTCACTTTTAGTTTCTTCACGCAAATACTTACTAACCAAGGCCATAGAAAAGAGTTGTGCGTACGTGTACGAATAATGTACGTACGAATAATTGAACTGGAAAAACCTTGAAGTTTTTTGTTGTAATACTATTGACAAGAAATGCTTCACTGTTTCACAATTCACACACCCTAGACTGCGAGACGATCAACAAATCCAGCATGAAATATGTACTTCAAAGCCAACATCGCCTTCCAATCGTAGGTTTCCATTTCCATTTTGAGAAACAGCATCAAAAGTCCTGTTGACAGGCACCCCCTTGTCAGTCCATCAACGAGTATTTACCGGTTTTTCACTTTTCCGCAGAGATCGGAACAACGACCGGCAGCAATTCGCCAACTAAAGCAGCCTTTGAATCATTGGCGTGCAGTATATCAAGGACAATGTATTCTTTGTTTGGAAATCACTGCTGCAATATTGTTTTCCTTACCGCAGGTATACAGACGCCGTCTGAACTTGGCGGGCGGCACGTAGAATCCGTGCTGGAAGCAAAGCTGCTTCTGATGTGATCAGAAAGGTGATCTCATCAGCAACGAGACTGAACGTGACCCCTCGAATCATCAGAAAATGATTTCATAGCATCAAAGCCGCTGTGCGATTGGAAATATTATAGGTCACTTTAGAATAAAGATGTGTGTAATTAATGAAATGGCCCGTGAAATGAAAAACACAGACGCTTCGCTTTTTTCCCCCCTCCCTCTCTGTCTGGCATCTGTTGGGACAGTCTGAAAAGAAGGGAAATTGTACACATAACTGTAATTACACCTATAAATATTTGTGATATCTGACCTGGGAGCAGGGATCAGGGTCCATAGAGGAAAAAGCAACCCATTTATTACGATACACATGTCCTTGTCTCTGTGCCACGACTTTGACAAAAAATCTAAATTTGGAACAGCTCGGGGGCCGCCTGTCAAAGCTGACAATACCGTCACTTTTTTGTTGGCGACGCCAGCGCGCGTGGCCGTTGCATCCGGGGCTAATTGTTCCCCAGATGTGAACATCCACAGTCATCTAACTCATCATCACGGCTCATTCCTGACGTCTGCCTCTGCCGTTGCTGCTGCTGCCGGCCCGTCCAGGTTAATCTGAACCGAACGGCGGATTTCCAAAGGAAAAATCAAAAACATACCTGATTGGCTGACATCCTCGCTTAGCCGGCGTGATTGTCAGAGTGACTGCGCCGTCGCCAATTGGACCCTGCGTGATGCGTGGACCTCCCACTGATGAATGCTCGATGAAAATTGGTTTGAAAGACGCTCCTTGGAGATCTGAGTTTGGGCATGCGTCACGCGCGCACGCGCGCGCACACACACACACACACACACACACACACACACACACACACACACACACACACACACACACACACACACACACACACACACACACACACACACACACACACACACACACACACACACACACACACACACACACACACACACACACACACACACACACACACACACACACCTGGAATTTACATGACACAACACACACAATATAGGCTTACACATATACATAATATAAAACCTACACACGTGCACATACATGGAAAAAACACACAGTCCAATCTCATAACTGTCAATGCAGGGATGGGTTTTTGAAGTGACAGGGCGGACCAGACTTATCCTCTAGTAGACCACTGCTGACTGTCGCTATGTTAATTTCCCCTGGATATAACAATAATATTTCCATTGTTGTTATTTTTTTTGCACACTGTGTATGACTGGTCGGTTGCTTGACTGGGCAAATTAATAGGTCTAATCGTCAGAATAATCAAGAGGCAAAGGGGGGGGGGGGTGTTTTGTTCGTACAAGCACTCTGCCAAACAGTTGAAAAGGAAAAAGGAAATAGCTAGGTAAAGGAGTGATTCCCCTCCCTTTCGCGCGCACATGCCAACACATGAAAGTCATTTAGCCCCGTGCTTAACTGTCTAAAAAACAATTAGAGGCAAAACATAACATCTCACGTCGTAAAAAGCCGCCTCCTTGTATAGAGGGAACACTTCCCTCTCTTCCCCTCCATGCTTAATGCAGACGTGATGCGTGCCAGAGCAAGAACAATTATTGGCAATCCTCATAACGCTGGCTAGGTACACTTCATGAATTTTACATTATCCTTCATCATTACCATAACGACGCTATCAAAGATATTAGAAGCCTTCAACGTTGTTTTCTTTTTTTCCTCTCTCTCTCTCTCTCTCTCTCTCTCTCTCTCTCTCTCTCTCTCTCTCTCTCTCTCTCTCTCTCTCTCTCTCTCTCTCTCTCTCTCTCTCTCTCTCTCTCTCTCTCTCTCTCTCTCTCTCTCTCTCTCTCTCTCTTCTTTACTGCAGGGATCTCTCTCAGATCTATTGTCAAGGAGGTGGGTACCATCCAACCATATATCAGCCACGAGCCGCTACCTTCTCCTAATGAGTGTATATGCATGTCTGAGTGTGTACCATATGTAAATCCTTGTGTTGAGAGTCGGTTGGGGGGGGGGGGGGGGGGGTGACTGTGTGTGTGTGTGTGTGTGTGTGTGTGTGTGTGTGTGTGTGTGTGTGTGTGTGTGTGTGTGTGTGTGTGTGTGTGTGTGTGCGTGGCATGCATGCACATGTGCATGTATGAATCTCAATAAAAAAGGAAAAATCTGCATTGTCTCCTCTCCTGCTTTGTCTGTTGCATCTTTCTGTGTAAAGACAATAGACAATTGACAATAACGTGTGTGTGAGTGTGTGTGCGTCACATTGCGTGCGTCTGTGTCTGTGCACATGCACTCACTCGTGCATGTGCACATGCATTGTTCGACCGATGCGAGCCGACGCGATTTTGAATCATCATTGGATTGAGTGGCCGATTTGACAGACGTCCAAAGACAAGGTGGAGTAATTAGCATTTTCTAGGTCCCGCGGCCACTCGCTGCATCATCTTCCCCCGTCTCTAGCTATGCCTCGCTCCAACCCTGTGCCCCCACCCCTGCTCTGCCTGGGTATATTACTGTGTGATGTCCTGTGAAGCTAGCAAAATGAGCCCCGCTGTCCGTGTGTCGTGAGGCTTCACATACACCCCTATCAGGGCCGGATCTAGGCATGGGTATGGGGGGGTGCCCCCCCAAATACCCTGACTGCCCTGCAAACATGATGGCATGCAAAACATCCCACATTTCAAAGATATTTCAAATGAAAGCGCTTACTGTATATTTAAAATGATTTGAAACACTATGCTACTAACTAACTACAGTTATAGCACCACTAAACTAATAGCATTTCATCATTCAAAACAGAAAACTCTCTGAGTCAGACCTTTAGCTTTATGCATGCTGTGTGCCTGTCGCAACTTCAACAACAACTGATTATTATTGATCTTACTTGACTAATCGCGCCACGGGCCATGAAGTCGCACCATACCATTTTCGTCTGCCCTCCAAATTGTGAAATGTTACATCCGGGCCTGCCCCGTATCGTGCTGATGCCGCAACGGATGTAGTTGATCTCCAAGCTCACTGGCACGATGAACTGTAGATCGACCTGCTATGGCCACGTGACACTGTGATATCACTGAGTATATATACACATCGGCCTCAACGTGCTTTAATGACACGATCCGTCCAGCCAGGGACAAAAAGCCAATGTGAAGAACAAAGTGTCAGGTCTGATAATACAAAACATAAATTAATTAATTAGGGCTGGGGTTTGATAAAAAATACTAATCTAATTCATTTGAAGTATTATAATTAATTAATCAAAATTAATTGCATATCAATGTTTGACCTGAGGATCTTTTTTTTTTGGTCAAGTAAAACAGATTGGCCTCCTGGATCAATGAGTGAATTTCCCACCATCCACTGGGCCAAGCAAAGCGATCTGATTGGCTTCTTCTCCCGTCGTGTACACTGGTATGGTCGGTATGCCTGAAACTCATCCAGCAAAAAAGGTTCTGTGGTGCAAAACGTGTGCGATTAAAATGTTAATTATTTGAATCGCGTTGTTGTTTCTGTAATGAATTAATGCCATTTAATCAGTTAAAGTCGCAGCACTAAAAAAATACAATTTACACAAACACATTGTTACACACATACCATAGGCCTGCCCTATGCACACATGTGCACATACTGTACATACTAGTAAACCCATTATCACAGTCAGCCAAAGACGCACAAATGCCATCGCGTGCCCATAAACACACACACACACACACTTGCACATGCGTGCGCACGCGCACTGCACGCACACAAACAGAGACAAATACACAGACACATGCCTAGCATCGTTGGATGTCTTCATGCCTCTGATTCCTCCCCACAGAAAGAAACCGATTTTTTGCTTATTAATGCAACAAATGAATGCTGGCTGGTGAATACGGACGGTGTTTACTGCAGCTGCACACAGTCCCCCTGCTAACATGTGTCGTTATTAGATGCCGTGGGGGGGTGGGGGGGTGCTAGAAGACACACACACATACGCACGCACAGGCACGCACAGGCACACACACACACACACCGTCACGAGTCGTCTGACAATCACTCAACCCACTGCGAGGTTGTTACCGTATCTCGGTGGCACTAAATTGGGTGGTCTTTCTCAGCACATACACACACATATTTTCATATGCTGATGGCCACATTACCGGCGCACGAGACATCCCGCTGAAGCGATTTGTGGGCGCTCATTTGAAAGTGGTGTGTGACGGACGGGAGCGGCATGCAGGCACACGCGACTGAACTCTTTTACTCGGCGGCTGCAGCTGCAGCAGCAGCAGCAGCGACGGATTTGGTGGCGTGTTGTTGGTCTTTATTGTTTTACAGCTCGCCGCGCTAACCTGGGCGCATTGATAATGGGCTGTTGTGCTAATAGGGAGATAACACGACCAATCCATCACCGAGCTCTCTCTCTCGCTCTCTCTCTCTGTCTCTCTCTCTCTCTGTCTCCATCTCTCTCTCTCTGTAATGCGCGGACGGTGCGTCTGCTGCGTGCAGGCATGCATGCATATATGAATGCTAGTGCGCCTGCACGAGTTGTTGTATATACAGTATGCACATGTGTGCGTGCACGTGTGTGCAGCATTGTGCGTGTATACGGGAATTTTTACTTTAAAAGCAACAGTGCCGGGCCTACAGCCCATGCAAGCAAACGCGCCGGAGCTCATTTAAAAGGAGGCGTCCATAAACTAACGGTGCATCTACTATGATTTGCCCAAATGAAAGAAACCCCAACAGTGGATAACAGGCTTTTTTTATAATTATTTATGTATTTTTTAAGACAGCGCATACACGCACACACGCACACACACACACACACACACACACAGGCACGCACACGCACACGCACACACACACAGCTGTTACTTTAGACAAATGATGTACAGCGCTACAGCACATAAAGCCATAAGTACTGTGTACAAAGTTGCTCGTTATTCGCTCTGAACTCCTGTACTTATCAAAATGTCACACACGGTGGTTGTAACACGACGTGATTAGCCTATACCTCTCTCACCCCCCTACCCCTCATCATCATCATCATCATATCCGCTCCATTCTCTCTCTCTCCCTCTCCCTCCCCTGCAAACCAGCTCCTCTCCTCTCCGCCATGATTACCACCACACTGCCTGGAGCGACTGTGAATTTGAATAGAGGCCGGGGCCCGGCCGGTTGCCCTATTATTTTCCCCCCCATGTGATAGTAATTATTTACAAATTTGCAAGTGTTCATGTGAAATACAGGATGTTCTATTAGAAGTTATGTATGACGGGAAAAGGGGGAGGGTTGGGCGAGGGTGGGATGGGAGGGGGAGGTGCAGCCATGCAGGTTCTTGATTTGGAATATGCTATTAACTCAATCAGATTAGAGAGCACACACACAGCCACAGGTAGCCATAGGATGCTTTACAATGGAAGAGACAGCCCCCCTGGTCAGTATTATTTCAATCGGATTAATATTACGGATTGTCATGACCGTTCCTTTGTTTTGTTTTGCATGTTGTAGGGGGAGAGAATAAGCCGGGGCCGGGGCGGTGCTTTGCTGAGACTTTGGTGAATGTGATTACCCACACACACAGACACACACACACACACACACACACACACACACACACACACACACACACACACACACACACACACACACACACACCACACACACACACACACACACACACACACACACAGACACACACACACACACAAAACACAATAGGGGTACAGAGAGCAGCATTGCTGTTGGCGCTGCTGTATTCAATAACCGGGGACAACGAACCCCATTCTTCTCCCCATTATATTTCTTAATTTGGCGAATCTTCGTGCAAATTACTCAGGCCCCCCGTCTCATTTGGGGGCCGGTGGAAGTGCAGATTACAGAAGCGGTGGCGTAATTGCAGGAGACGTGCAGGGCTCCGCTCGCTGCATGGCGAAAGCCGAGAGGCTGATTGCACAGGAAGTAGTATTAGTGGAGCGCGCGCCAGGGGCGGATGTAACTTTTGCCGTTTGGGGGGGGGGGGGGGGGGGGCAGGAGAAAATGGCATGGGGGCGGCTTCGTCGCACGGATGATGAAGCCACACCCATACCATTTTCTGTTCCAGGACTTTTATTAAGCAATTTAAGCATCAATAATAACATCAGTTGTTGCAACAGACACACAGCATGCATAAACCTAAAGGTCTGACTCAGAGAGTTTTCTGTTTTCAATGATGAAATGCTGTTGGTTTAGTGGTGCCACAGCTGTAGTAGCAGTAGTAAGTGCTTCAAATCATTTTAAATATAAGCACCCCCCCCCCCCATACCCATGCCTACTGTACTGTAGATCCACCCCTGGCGTTCGCTAGTAACGTGGCACACAACTGCTTCTCCTTTCTCGGCGAATCAAACTGCACATCGCAAATTAACAACAATCTTTTTGTTTCTGTGTTAGTGATGATAATAATAATTAGGGGTGTGACGTTACATTATAACAGCAATGTGATACATGTTTGACATGGACATGTTGGATTGGTTAATTAAGACTCAATTATTATGACTCAATGATTTGAAATCGCTGCAGTAACTATTCAGCAAATCTATCAAATATGTGTGAAACGTGTGGATAGTGCAGGTTTTTAAGGGGAACATGTATTAGAGTGAATATAAATAAGTAAAAAAAAAAAAACAGTGATCTGCCATATAGATGGACATTGTGTTTGAACACATAATGGGGTTTTCTTCTTAAAATTGTTAAATACATAGCACAAATGCTTAGTATTGGTGCGGATTTGCGTCCACTGCAAATCAATACGATACAAAGTAAAATGATATGATTTTGTTTACATAATGATATACAGAACAATTTGTTTATATATTGATATACAAGGACCCCTAGAATTATCTGTGTTTGGCTGCGGACCATCATCTGAACATAATGGAGTCCCAGCAGAGTTCGCTCTGACAGAACATAATAGGCTATTCCAAGATTTGCACCACGTTTTCTGGGATTTTGGTGCGCTGTTAGCTTGTAGATGTGCTATTTTTCTACAGCTAAAACGCTTTCAATAGCTAAGGCTAATGCTAACGCTTAAAACACCAAAAGAGATTCCCGTACAGAATGGCCAAAAACACAACGACAACTAGGAATGCACTCAGCAGCAGTGTTGTTTTTGTCGACTAAGACTAGACTAACAAAAATGAATTTCAGAAGACTAATTGGGACTAAAAGATGTGTGTTTTCAAAAGACTAAGACGAAGACTAAATCATAACCTAAGACTAATGGAAATAGGAAACATTTTAACTTCTTTTTATCGTTCTTTTTAAGTATGTGAACATATCTGCAGTATAGATTGCATACGTTTTCAGGAAAGGAACTTATTACAAATGCAGTAATTGTATACAAAGAAATAAAACCAGACATCTTTCATACTAAAAACTATAAATCTGTATAACATATATAAACCTACAATGCATTTGTATGTAAGACTAAACTATACCAAGACTAAGACTGAAAGACTAAGACTAAAAAAAGACTAAGACTAATAAAAGACTAAGACTGAGACTAAGACTAAATCGATGCTAATATTTCGTCGACTAAGACTAGACTAAAAAAATGAATTTCAGAAGACTAAATGGGACTAAAAGACTAAATGTGTGTTACTCAAAAGACTAAGACTAAGACTAAGACGAAATATTCTCCAGGGGTAGACATTAAGGGAAATTTGCCACTGGCCCTTCGGGCCAGTGGCTTTTAAGAATCACTGGCCCCACAACTGTAACCACTGGCCCAGGTAAACGATCCCCATAGTCTGCAAAAAAGACCACCATTTATTAATGCATTAAATGCATTCAAGTTAACAGCACTCTTTTCATGGGGGTCAAAACCAGTAGACCGTTCAGCAAGCTGACCCATATACAATGCAGAATGCCTAAAAAAAATTTTGTGCTAATAAACAAAATATAAATAAAACTTAAATAAAACCAACATATTGTGAAATAAAAATAATAATACAATATGTATATCAGGGGTGCCCAACCTTTTTTGACCCAAGATCAAAGACTAATACAGGTTGTCATGGCGACCATACAACAAAAGTTTGTACAAGAAAGGTGCGGGCGCACCAGCAGTTTGTACAGCAAATGTGCGGGCGCCAACGAGGGTATTTTACCACTGGCCCCATCGGGCCAGTATAGGGCGCCATCTGGTGGTCCGCACGTGTTTTCAAACCTGTTTCGGGCCATCGGGCCAATTATAATGTCGACCCCTGTTCTCAAACAAACAACACTGCTCAGCAGAGTGCTAAATTGCGCAAGCAGAGTGCCAACTTACACAAGTAGCACATGGCCTACTTGTGTGTGAGCAGGGCGAGCAAGAAGAGTGCAGGTAGACCAGGTATCCCGACACCTCCAGGAGATAATACTCATGACAATACAACTAAATCAACTAAACCACCCAATCAGAGTCCCCATTGGGACGGTAGACAGCCGACAACCCCAAACCAATCGCAGTACTTTGAAATTACGAGTCAAATACGATTCACAGAGTCGAGTCTATAGATAACTACCACCTCCAAGATGTGCAATTATGATGAGGGGTTGCGCCGTCGGCTAACCGGGTGAGAAATGCTCGCTAATGTAGTGTAGCATGTGCTACCCTTTTAGCAGCCACTATAGCAGTCTAGCTTGTGGCCTGAAGCATGCCACCAGGCATATGCAAACACACACTCAAGGGCTATAGCTCCTGCTGCCTGAATGGAAACCAGCACAAAGCACACAGAACACAAGCGAAGACAACATTTTGAGACAAAAGACTTTGTTTTGCCGTGCACCGCAAAATCTAGCCCTCGTCCAGTGCTTACAGCGAGTGTCAAACTGGTGCCCTGTTGTCGGCCCGTCCACATCTCTGTAGTGACTTTACTACGGCCGTGCAAAAAAAACTACTCACTGAAACAAGCCTTCTAGACCTTGGCAAAAGTCTATTCTCGAAGCTGGGAAGGGCCTCAGATCCCCAGCGTCTCCCTAAAATGCACTATTTGTGTCTTGAAATAAAATTCAACCAAGTGGTTCGTCACAGCCACAACCGGGAATATGACATAGTGACTCTGTATGTACAGTTCAATATTTTTCCCGAATTTGGCCCATTTTACATCCCGGGATTTTGCCGACGATCTCCCGGGCCCTCCCGGGAAATCCCGTTAAAAAAAGATCCCCCTGAAATGCTTTTATATGTAGATACTTAATATAGTGATATTAAATTTAAACGTTTCATTTGACCAAAATACGAGCATTATCACATACAAATATTAATAATGTAGCACGCAAAACATGCATATACAGTAATTGTATTAGGTTGGTGACATCGCTGAAATATTTGGTGTCGTTGATGAATTGATTGCAGCTGTGCGTGTTATCGGCTATAGGCCTACAGGTTTTAGTTGCTGTCTGACATGACATGCACGGAATACAATGCACATTATATAATTTATTTTGAAGAGGATATATTATTGTCTATTCTCGGTGGACATAGGATTATTGGTCTGCATGCTTGCCTGTCAGAGTGAGGTGGAGAGATGCTGCATGTAAAACAAATGGTAGGCTGTTGTAAGTTGTTGAACATTGCAGAGTGGCCGTATGATGCACACAACGAAAAACAAAAGGTTGTAGAACAGAGACAATCTGTCGCGAGGAAAATAAACTCTCAGATTCGATAGCCTATAGACCAGGGGTGGGCAATTATTTTTCCCAAGGGGCCAAATGAGATACATAAAATATTGTGGAGGGCCAAGACTAAAGGCTGAACTAAAGTCTGCGTAATATTAATTTAATTTCAAGATAAAAGTAAGAGTAAGACCAACCATTTTGACACCAGGGCCCACTATTTATTCAGTATTTGAGCCACGGACCACCATTTGATGACATTTTAGCCCCACAGATCCCAAAACTTTCTTCAGGATTTCTTTTGTTTTTGTCCACAATTCCAGGCTGGATTTGGGAAACAAAACAGGATAACAAAAATGACCATTCTCTTACATTCTCTGATTGAATGTGTAGACTTTGGGCTAATTCAGATGATGAATATTTTAACTCTTGAGAAACCAAATGGACCCGTTTCATTTATACGCTCTCAAAGAGTTACATCTGATTAACCAACTTTCCATATTTAACTTGGAACTCTCTCAAGGACCACTGGTGGTCCCCGGGCCGGTCAGAGTCAGCCAAAGGGCCGCATTTGCCCAGGTATGCTATAGACCTATTCCCGGGAATCCGGGATCCCGGCATTAAACCCTAGTATGTACTAAAATGGTACAAAGTGCGTTTTAGAGAATGCTTTGCCCAAGGTGTAGAAGGCTTTACGTCATTTTGTTTATTTTCGCTGTCCAAAACAGCAATGCATGGGAATTGGAAAGTCACTACAGAGCTGTAGATGGGCAGGGCGCCAGTGAGAGACTTGCTGTAAGCACTAGACCAGGGTTACGCAAAATCCAGGGTGTTTGTTTCACTCCCGTTGGTGTAACGATGCACACTAGCCGCGCGACATCTCGCGACACTGTACAAATAAGGTCTGCTCGAGTCTCGAGAACACGCCGCCGATGTAAGGAGTGATGATCACCATCTTGTCGAGAAACGAATGAGTCGATTGTGCGTGCGGCTGTATGGCTCATGTATTCCATATTTCATCATTCGGGCAACGATCCACTCAAACCGCCGCTGCAGGGCATAACCTTCCCCTTGATACCTGCTAATTACCGTAGCACAGTGCAGAACTACTCTCTCGTTTTCCCTCCTCCGTTCCTTTTTGCAGCAGCTGTGGTCACCCTGAGCCCCATCCACGGTGCTCAGGGGTGTGGAGTATACTCCCTACCACCAGATGCACCTTAAAAACAACAAAAAAACACACACTACTGCCTGAAAACATCCAATAATAGCCAATTAGATCATCAAAAACCTCTATCCGTGGCCTGGCTGGCAATACACCCTCGCAAACAAACACACAAAGCACAGGGAGCGGAGAGAAAAAAGGCACACGCAAAAAAAGCAACCCTAGGCTGTTAAACTTTAAAGCCCCTGCTTCAAAAAGTACATAAAATAAATAATCAGACTAAAACCATAACCCTGAGAGACCCCCGCTTGCTGCCCCCGATAATTGTCTGCTTTTATGGACGCCATCCATCCAGAACATTAGGCAACTGTGTTCTTTCTCATAGGCCTGTTGGGGTCCTATATATCGCAAGGGGCAATCGCAAATGAGGGGTGGGGTGGGGGGCTTCACAAAGGCACGGCGGCCTCTGCGGGGAACTCTTACAGCCCCCACGCTTATCGGACCAGAGGGATCTGCTATGGGCCCACATAAACAATATCAAAGGGAAAGCGAGATTGTTGCAAACAGGGGCAGTTACAGTACACTGCCGGGGCACGATTTACGCACACACATTGGTATGATTTACGCATACACATGATCTACACATACTGTAGCAGTGTACACACAAATGCATGGGCCGCGCACACACATACACACACAGACACTTCCAGACATACACACTTCTTGTTCATCTACTCCTCGGCCCTTTCGTTCGTGGATTTTTCTTTGAGGCATTTTGCCGTTTGTTCAAAACAGGATCTATAAAAGATGAAACAACCTTTGCACTCGTCTCCCTCAGATGTTGGGGGAGACATACCTGCAGCCAGTGTGTTATTAGTAAGCCGGCCCGTATTGATATGCACTGTGCGCTCGGTGCAAGGCGTGTTGGCGGTGGAGAAAGACTAACCACGCCGTTCGTTTTTCCTCTCCCACGCCTCTTCCCTTCGGACAAACGCGGCGCCCTCTGGCCCTTCCAGCCCGCTACTGTTTGGTGGGATATGTACATCTAATTGGATCTCAAAATAACAGTACAGAGGAGGGGGGCGGGGGGTGGATGGCAGGCGCGCGCATCGAGCGAAACATCAGAAAACAGCCGTGCGGCGGGTTCAGTCGACAAAATCAAAGCCGGAGCTAAGTGGGGGAAAGCGCGTTTGATTGAATTTTCCTACATGCACGGCGCAGATAAACGTGGACACTTGGCTGAATCTCTACAAATATTGTTCATTAAATAGAGTTATCAAGTAAGAATGCTACATCACCGGGAGAGTGCTACCGTGTTCCTATATAGACAAGGAATAATGTCTCCTCGACGCCTGCCCCCCCTGTGTGTACATAATACTGGGGTGCGATGACAAATGAAATCCCAACTGATGTGCTTGCTGGCTGGCTGCACTCATCATAACAAGCGCAACTCAATTTACCTCACCCGGCCAATTCGTGGGCTGTGTGCGCTGGGGCTGTGCCATTCAAATCGCAATTGAATTCATCTTTCACGGTCTTCATCTAATATAAGTTTCTCCTAGTCAAATCAGGTCCCCCTTAATGTGCTCATCAATACAGCATAACCAGGCCTGGGGGGACAGACAGTGCACTGACTTAACGGGAGCAATCTGTTTGCATCAGCTTGTCGCACATTATGTACCTGTGACGTTTATTAGCTGTACGGAGGAACAGCAAAAGAGCTATATGTACCCCACTGCACAATACGAGAAGCACGCGCGTGTGCCTGCGTGCGCACACGCACACAAATGAACGCTCTAATTGTAAAAGCTGCTTCAAAGACGGTATTTACCCAGTGAGTCCTTTATGCATATTCATATATATATATATATATATATATATATATATATATATATATATATATATATATATATATATATATATATATATATATATATATATATATATATATATATATATATATATATATATATATATATACACACACAGTATATAGTGTGTGTGTGTGTCCACGCACACACGCGTGAGCATGCACATTTGGTTGTGGCACGTGTGGGATTCAAAGGAGTTCATAGTCTATACTCTCAAACACATCGGCAGTACTGTATAGCTCATGAGCGATGATTGCTTCTTCTGTGCCCTTTACTGTAAAGATCCACTTTGTGCATGCCTTTGATTGCCAGTTACCCCACGCAAGCTGCAATATCCATAAGGCATAATTGGACGAAATAGATGATTGTGGTTGCGTTATATAGGCTGTACGAGTATGACTAGTAGTGAATCAACTGTGAGGCTCTCCATAGAGTCCTGTACATAAATAAGGGTAATTAGGTACACCATTCTATTCACAGCAAACAGCATATTCTGGGAATGTCTTTGAAGTACACCTATGTGTGTCCACCGCAGTAACTGAATCTGCAGATCAGGGGCGGATATAAAATGTCCCATTTGGGGGGGCAAGAGAACATGTTGGAGGGGCAAGAGAAAATGGTATGGGTGCGGCTTCATCGCCCGTGTCGCTTTGTGCCACGGGCGATGAAGTCGCACCCATACCATTTTAGGTTACAGGACTTTTATTACACAATTAAGCCTCAATAATAGTGGTGACACAACTGTAGTTAGTAGCAGTAGTAGTGTTTCAAATCATTTTAAATATAAGCACTGGGTATTTAGGGGGGCATTGCCCCCCCATGCCCATGCCTAGATCCGCCCCTGCTGCAGATAGCAAATGGTTGGGCGCATATGTACAGATGCTTGGGTTTGTTACTCCACATTTACAGTTGCTCTAGTGTAATTATTACCATCATATTGTTGGGGCATCTTTGTTCAATGCAGGGTCAAGCATGTGTTTAACCACAATTCTACAACAGGTTGTTTTTAGGTTGTGGAACCCTCTCAAGGTTCCTCAAAGTCCCCGGACCACCAGTTGAAAACCACTAATCTACAGCCATTGAGCGTAGCATTTATCAATTGATTTTAATCGCTGCAGATCTCTGACAATGACCATTCGTGCTTCCAAAAATAACAGGACTTTCAAAAGTCAGGGAACGAAACCAACAAGAAAACAAAGCAAAAAACAGGATAACAATAGAATAGGATGGTGGACTGAAAGGACACAGGTGGAACAGGTGGACAAATTACGAGTTGAGTCACAAGGCAGGAAAACAGTAACTACGAACAACATACAACAGTAACTAGGCCACAACACAAAACACCTGCCATGACGTGGCTATTTTCTGATAATTGACTTGCTCAGAAATGCATAATCATGTTTATAATACAGCTAATTGTTGGACAAGTTAATGGGGAAAAAAAATTGGCTGCAGTACCATAAATGTCCCCATAAACAGCCCTCTCCAGCAGGGGCGAAATCCAAAAGCGACCTCGCCCGCGGGCGCCCGGTTTCAAAAGCGGGCGCCCGCTTTCACAAAAACGGGCGCCCGTTTTTGTGAAACCGGGCGCCCACTTTTGAAAACGGGCGCCCGTTTTCAAAAGCGGGCGCCCGGTTTCAAAAGGTTATGGTTAGGGTTAGGTTAGGTTTAGGCATAGGTTTACTGAGGTTAAGTTTAGGGTTAGAGTTAGGTTTAGGCATAGCCTAGTTTGTGAAAACGGGCGCCCGCTTTTGAAAACGGGCGCCCGCTTTTGAAAACGGGCGCCCGTTTTTGTGAAACGGGCGCCCGTTTTTGTGAAACCGGGCGCCCGTTTTTGTGAAAGCGGGCGCCCGCGGGCCAGGGGCGGATCTAGGCATAGGCTAGGGGGGGCAATGCCCCCCCAGATTTGGCGCTTGCCCCCCCAAACGCGATGGCAAGGAAAATCCCAAATTAAAAATATATATATCATTATTATTCTCTCCCTCATTTAAAGTATTTCCTGATTGGTAGATGCATAGGGAGGGGGGGGGGGGGGGGGGGGGGGCTTGTCGCTTCACTCTCAGTCTCTCTCACTCAGACTCAGTCCACCGTAGCCCCAATACGTTCCCTCAATACTCTACGCTCATTCTGTAGCTCCGAGAGCTACAGAGTGAGCGTAGAGTATTGAGGGAACGTATTGGGGCTAAGTCCACCACAGCTGCAGACAGGCACTGACACTAGTCACACACTGTCTACCGCACCGCCACCGACCGTATCTTTCTCCAAATTTTTCCTCAACTTCTCGTTCTCTGTCCTCTCTCGACTCCGTCTTTCTCTCTATCTCTCTATGCAATGTATTCATTCCATTGTTCTTAGGTGCGACAAAAACAATAGGTACGCTAATGACCCTCGTGCGAGTCGTGCCTATGCATTTATTGAAGCTCGCCTCGGACATAGAAATGCTAATTTAGTCTTTGTTTGGTGGGACCATCACCGTGATTCACCGTGATTCACGGTCCGTGAACGTGGTAGCCTAGTTTACTTGCAGTATAATTGTAGGACATAAGAAAAAACTCGCCCGGATCGCTGGGTTAGCCACCATTTTAACCACGCTACAGAAACTGGAAAAAGAAAAAGTTGATTACAAGTCAATGCTGTCGCAAACTATCGGGAGTCTAACACAACCCGCGGGTTCAGAAAGGATTAAAAAGCTCACTTAAACATGGTAAAACACAGAGCATGAGCAGAGAGAGGACTGCAGCCTGTTCGTGTTGCATGGTTTCTTGCACAGAACAGGAGAGATGCTGCAATCTCTCCGTGTTGAATGGGGGGAAAATCACACCTGTGTGAAGTGTTGCAACTGCATGTGGTGGTCTCTAGGGGTTCCCCCGAACTTGCAAACAACATTCAGAGATGCTGAGATGATAAAAGAATGCACAAAAGTTACATCTAGGTGTGCCCTGAGATTTTTGGGCTATGAAAACTGTGCCTTTGGACAAAAAAGGTTGAGAAACACTAATGTAGTGCATTCTATGACTTTGGATTTTAAAATCAAACCATTTAAAGGTAGGGGAAGTGATTTCACTTTTGTCAGATATCACCCAAAAAATATTTTTTTCTGTTAAAATGCTCTATTATAAGGTGTGGAAACCATATATGGAGTTTCCCCCTCCCCCACGTTAGCAGAGGAGCTAATAAAAGTTCCCCAGGTGGTGGCGAATTCTCCTCCAATCAGGATCGAGCAGCAGGCTCACATAGTGTAGCTACTGTTTGGCGCCCCTAGTGCACTAGCCTGGAACTACAGGATGAATTTCAAATCACTTACCCTACCTTTAAGTATTAACAGTTTGCAGAATACAGTATATTGTACATTTCAAGCGCATAGATTAACTAATATGATGATAGCATGGCTTTCTGTGCATTTACGGGGGTTTGGGGGATTTGACATCCACCAATTTGTTTGCCCCCCCTGCCAAACCACATGCCCCCCCTAGTGGGGAGAGCTAGATCCGCCCCTTCCGCGGGCGAGGTCGCTTTTGGATTTCGCTGGCTCTCCCCATAAACAGCCCGCCCCTCATTGTTTCCCCTGCCCACCTCATTGTTATTCCCTGTCTCATTAGAATATGCACAATCTGCCTGGTTTTAGTCGCTTTCATTTGTCTAGATGCTATGGAGGAGCTCCTTTAAATCATTCATTCACTGTACTAGCCAATATTTTTGTCACGGTGTCAATAATATGAGGAAATATACTTGTTGTAAATTGTAAATGGTGCAAGTGCCTTTATCTAAGCCATTTTAAATAGTGCATTACATTCACCCACACACATGCATGCACCGATGGCGGACCGCCATACCAAAACTGCCATACCACCACATCTGGTGATTAAAACATTTTTATGAATAGATTAACAATAATTTTAACATAAATATTTTATTTTGGGGGTGCCTGAACACAAACAATGTCATGAGGGTGGGGGGGGGGGGGCGTCGGCAGGCCAAACTCATATCAATTTTGGGTGTCACTGAGGTGAAGAAGTTTGAGAACCAGTAACCGTGACGCATTCCTTCTAGTTGTTACTGTTATTATCTTGTGCCGTGGTTTAATGAGAGTAGTACTGCATATTAAAACTGAAATTGAACGTTTCGCGGTTGACAGGAAAGGCTGCGTCCGTGCAGTACAACGCCATTGACTGACAACCACTTCTGAAGCAGACTTCTATCGTTCGGTAACAGAACCGGCATTATAGCTGAGAGAGGCTGCATGTGTAGGTATTGATTACCAGTCAGAAGACCCGCGAAGCGTTTGGGAAGCAGACGCGGCCAGCGATCGGGCATTGATAGAGCGTTCCCTCCGGCGTTTTATAGACCCATGTCTTACCCCCATCGTATGAAAACCTTTCCTCGTCTTCACCTGAGGGAGCCCCAGTGAGTAACCTCGGTGAGCGGAGCTTCCGTATAGCGTTAGCCCGGGTGCTAACCCTCAGGGCGCAGCTCTTAGCCAATGGAACACTGGCGAGGTGAAAGGTCAGACCTTGGGGTATATGACATATCGTTATTTTACGCGACCGGAGCCGACCTCTCGCGAGCCGCCGTGGGGATTAGCGTTGCCTTCTTCGCAGGCCTTTTTTTGTCCAATTTATATTCATGTTTTTTTTTTATCTCGTTGTGTCAAATTTCGCTAGCCCTTAGTAGACCGTGCGAAGAACATGTCTCCTCCCACCTCTCAACGCTAATGACTCAAGGGTTCTTTATGAATTTAGATGCTTGAAGTCAAGTGGTCATGTGAAAAACACTTGGCAGCATGCATAGCGCGGAATATAATTATAAATATTATATACTATAATAATAATAATATAATGCAAATGTGCGTTTCTTTATTCTTAATCCAAATGAATTAGTACTTGGCCTACCGCTTGGCCATGCAAGGTCGCCGTTGGCGAACGAAACCAAAGATCATTCTCAAGGTCCGGTGTTGTTATTCAAATGCGTCAGGGTTTATTAAAACTGTTTTAAATATTTTCCCTCTGATTGGCATTAAATTGGCTTGTTAAGTGGTTCATTTGCCTATGCATCTGTTTTCTGTTCGGCAGACATGTGTGCATAATGATAGCCCGGGACGCTCAATCAATATCGCCTTTTTTATTTTTTTATTTTTTTTTAAATAAATAATTGAGTTTGGATGTGCAGTAGAGTGCAACAAAAACCAGCAACAGGGATGTTTGCTGCAATATGATTATAGACAAGCCCCGGACTCATCCAATGCAAATGAGATCGTTTTCCCAGTGATTGCCAAAGGGCCGAGCATGATTAATATGCGACATATTGTGTGTTATTGTACTAGCTGGACTAGTAACTCTCAATGTGTTCATCCTGGTCACAATGGATCTCCCAGTAGTCTTGGGTGGTATTGATTTTTTAATATCGGTATTTATAACGTGTTAATTAGCTCGATATTACCGGTATTGACCACTAGATGGCAATGGCATGAGATGGACACGCTCCACTAGTCACCTAGTTCTCAGAATTGCGACATTGAGGGGTCGGAAACTGAGCGCTCTGCTGTTCGAGCAGCCTAAACAGGGAAAAAACAGGAGTTGGAAATACATTGTTTCCAAAAAGCCAAGCCCAACTAAGGGCTATTTTAGGCATGTGTGTAACATGAAAATTGTTTGTATAGTTACAGATACAGTATAATGTCAGTATTTGACGATATTTGGTATTTGATATTTTTTATAGACCCAACGATATTACTCGGTATTGATTTCCAATACTGCGTTAAACGGTAATACCAATATATTGGCCAAGACTATCTCCCAGCGTGACTAAAAGCAGTGTGTGTTTCACTTTAGGTTTTATCAATCAGCGGTCTTAATGGTCCTACTGGCTTGTTAGCACATACTGTTCTTGAATGCAGGCGGAATGCATTCAACGTTTGTAAGGTGATACTGTGGTATGTTTTGTCAAGTGAGGGCCTGTTTTGAAGGTCTATACCTTTAAATTTCCCCGCTAGGTAACTGATATTGACACTGTAATGTTCCCAACACTACAAAATTGTATACACAGCCCCAGTTGTTGCCACAGTTGTTGTAAAGAGACAGCCATGACACGGAAGAAGGAGAATTCCACCCCAGAAGGCTTTCTTACCTTTATTTGCAGTTGATTTGTTTCCAAAAACAGTGGTTCAGTTGTTATTTTGAGGAAAAAACTCCTTATTGGCGGTTTCCCCTACTCCACCATAAGCTTAGAATGGGGCTATAAGAGGTTTTTCAAATTTTCATCGCTCCAAAATGTTTTTTTTTTTGCAATATATTGTCTCTCCACCATGTCAATAGTGTTTTGACACTCACACTTTCACTTTTGGTTCAGCAGTGGTTCAGCTGTCTCAAAATGGGGGGTGCACAGTTTATGGCTGAACCACTGCTGAACCAGAAGTAAAAGTTAAAGTGTGAGTGTGAACACACTACTGACAGGGTTGAAAGACAATATATAGCAAAAATTCTATTTTTGGTAAGTAAATCAACTGCAAATAAAGGGGTGGAATTCTCCTTTAAGCTTGGCCATACTTTTAAAAAATGAAAGCCAATACAAAGCAGGCTGATGTGCAGTCTTTATGCTTTTTTCCCCCCTTTACTGCACACAGAGAGTTGCTGACCATATTTTATGTAAATAACGTTCCCTTACGAGTGTGCTGAGGTCCCCTCAGGACAAGAAAATTGGAATTCATTCAGTTATCGTTGACCTGTTGACCCGGCCTCAGAAAGTACAGCTTTAGACCAAGAGACTCAAGAGCTTAATCTGGAAGGCCAATGTTAATCCCCTTATAAAATCCCTTTGTGGACTTGCAGTGGATCGACTCTACTCAACGGCTGAAGACTTGCTAAAAGCAAATATGAAATTTGATTTTCTGCTTTTTTTCACCCCCGTAAGCTCCACCCTCTCACCAGTGTCCAACCACAGGCTCATCCGTTCAACTGTAATATCATAGATTTTACACATTAAATACTGGCTCATTTTAGGAACTAGACATTCAAAATCTTTTCTTTTCTCATTTAAAATGGCCAGCTTAAAAGTTTGCAGAAATGTATTTCATACCAACATTTCTAGATGCCACCTTCTGGCTTCTGCTGTCTTCACCAAAAATGTCATCTTGGATGAGGATTAGGAGATACAGGCGATTGAAAGGAATGGATATAGTGGATGTCTATGTCAGAGTCCACCCCTGAAGCCCCAAACGTGCCTCCTGCCCACCCAATAAAGGTTATGGGGAGTCTTTTTTACCCTCCAATCATAAAAATACTGGGCAGCATTTTTGGAACTAACAATGCTCGCATACTCGAAATTATTAGGCAACTCTCACAGTTAAAATTAACATTAATTTTCCAACATCTGGTCTCATACCATTCAATGGGGACAGGCACGTCAAACATCATGATTCTCAACCCATTTCACGAGTTGAGAGTGAGAATCACTGCTACTGTACATCCGTGCAAATCTTCTCTTAAGGAGAAGAAAACACATTGGATATAATGATGTCGGACTCGCCCCCCTGGCCCCTGCCATTCTTCCAGCCCACCCTAGTGAGGCTGACATTTCCGGCCCTGAGTACAGCCAGACAATATTATTACGCCGTGCGCGGTGCTCTCCAACCAGCCAGAGAGAGCAGGATGCCTTGCCCCTGACTACAAACTGTAACACCTGCACGTCGCGCGCCACAGCGCACGTGAGAAACAACAACTTGTTGATTCACAATGTGGACCTTCGTCACCCATATATGAACTAGACCAGGGGGTTTTCAACAGGTGGTCTGGGGACCACCAGTGGTTCATTGAGAGGGTTCCAGGTGGTCCCCAGCTAAGTTGTTGTTAACCAAATGAAAATTCCGTTAGCCAGATGTAACTCTTGAGAATGTAAACAAACAACACTCTCAAGAGTTAAAATATTCATCATCTAAATTAGCCCACTTAATCAAGAGGAATGTCTACAAACCTGGAGAATGTAGAAGAATGGTAATTTTGATTTACTGTATCTGTGCCCGTCCCCAAATGGTGGTCCGTTGCTCAAATGCTGAATAAATAGTGGGGCCTCGTACCAAAAAGGTTGAAAACCACTGAACAGCTTACGATAAGGCACGGCGGCCATAGTTAGTGACAGTAACAGTAGAGTAGAATGACAAACAACATGTAACCTGTTCATGTTATTTTGGGAGAGGGACAGCTGTTTTGAAGATGAATAAAGCATGAAATTTATACATTTAACCAGTAGGCCTACTCACCTAATGCCATGTTCAGCTTAATTCCAAGTGTGTAGACTGCATTGTTTACAGTAAACCCAAAACGCATGGTGTTTTTAAGCAAGTCGCGACAGCCGCGTGGACTCGTGGCCTAACCAGGGTAACATGGCACCCCGAAGTGGACTTCCTCGCTCTTCCTCTTCAAAATAAAAGCCTCACTACTAGACACTAATACTTTACTAATACTACACTAATACTGCTGGGTAGCTATTCATGGGTCTCATCTGTAGTCCTCCACTAGCCATGTTTAGGACCTCACACTCACAGGTGATTCATTTCAACGTCTGATTAGGCCTAATTAGACACGCAGTCGGGGTTATATTCGACCCTCACAGAAGGAGGAATAGACAACACCTAGCTCTGGTCCAGAGCTCCACTGCTTCTGACTTGCAGTCAGACTCAGAAGCAGTGGAGTTCTGGACCAGAGCTAGACAACATTGGGCAGTCAGGGCTTTGTTATTTTTAAATCTTGCAAGAAAATTGTTATGTATTTAAATAACAAGGCAGAGCACATGTTTATGTCTTTATATATGAACCGGGAGTAACAGCGAAAACACACTCTACTTAGAAGAGATCATAAGTAACATATGATACAGGTACTTGTGAGCATGTGCAGTAGAACCACAACTCAAACTACAGTTAGGACAAACAGTACTGGATTCAACCTACATACCAATACATCAAAAAAATGAATAGGAACAAACTGTAATAATGAGATTACTTTTTTTTGGGGGGGGGGGGGGGACTCTGGGCCCATTTACTTACATACATCAATTTTGGGCCAAGTCTCATTTCATAACATTCTTTTTGATAATTTTTGGATCCATCTATTTAAAAAAATAACAATAAAGTCCTGTACAGTATGCTCTGAGGGGCGTGTGATGATTTTGATTGACATGTGAGCTTCACATGAGGTAGGCGTGTCTCGGCGTGCCACTGAGAACCAGACTTCATGTCAGCTGCGTGTGTACTGCACTGCGATGTACTGTGTAACATGTACTTAACATGATTTAATCATAAAACAACAGTGCATTAGCATGTTAACATTAGCATGATAGCATGTGAGATTAGCACGTTAACGTGTCAGCAATAGCATTAGCAGGTTCACATTTTAGCATTAACATGTTAGCACTAGCTGCCATGTACTACTGTACTGTACCATACTTTTCTGTACTGTATACTGTAGGCTACTGCAGAATACTGTATTGTACTGTTTCATATTGTAGTAACTGTACACACCAATAGCAGCTAGGCTACTATATCAGCCACTAGCTGATTCCGCATAATTTCTCTGGACAATCTAAGTCTATGCAGATATTATATGGCAGAATAAAGGTCTTTATTAACACAAGAATCACTCTTGGGGATCTTATAAGGGTCGACACTGATTAAAACTCTCCTCTCCTCCAATGTTGCACTCTTCTCTCTGGTGGGCGTGAATATCTGCATAGTGCCTTCCCCTCCCCTGACCCGCCCAACCTCTCAACCCACCAAGAAGAAGAGTTTCCAGTCCCAGAACAACCAATGGGCAGGGGGCAATGAAAAATACGGCAGTGCCCATGCTTGTGTGAGATTGGCTTCATTTACAACAGTGGTTTTCAACCTTTTTGATACCAGGGACCACCATGTATTCAGCATTCGAGCCACGGACCACAATTTGAGGACATTTTAGCCCCACAAACCCCAAAACTTGGGCTAATTGAGATCATGAATATTTTAACTCTTGAGAGTGTAAAAATGAACCACCAAATGGACCCTTGCGGGTCCATTTGGTTTCATTTTTACGTTCTCAAGAGTTACATCTGGTTAACCAGCTTAGCTGGGGACCACCTGGAACCCTCTCAGGGACCACTGGTGGTCCCCGGACCACTGGTTGAAAACCTGTTATCTACAACGTTGTATTAGAGACTGCCCACTCTTTGTCCATATATTGTTACAGTCTGCGATTGAACCCTGCAGTCTCCCACTCACTGGACCGTTGCACAACCTCAAGCAGGTCGACAGGACTGTTGTGGGCCCACATTAAATGCACATGAAATGACAAATGAGACAGTAAGTCAAGTGGATCATAGCCCAGCGAACATTCTGACAAAGCCCAGTTTCAAATACAGTTATAGGTAAAAACAGGAATTGTCATCCTCGTGGACATGTGCATGTATAATATTATGGAAACTGCACGCTGTGTTTGTTTTTTTGTGGTATTTTGTTTGAAATGGACCAATCATGCAAGCTTTGGAAGCCAATCTTAGCCAATCAGGAAAATTGTATGATGTGATAAAATGTGTAATGTAAGGTGTAAAGAGTAATCTACAGAAATGTTGTGTTTTGCATGAATCAGCATTCATGTTGGCGCTATAACAGGCCGTTGTTGAAAATGTGGGACAGAGGTTTATCAATGGCATCCAGGAAGTGTGTGTGCAATGTTTGGCATCGACCAGGCTAACAGGGTGCTTGCCATTGTAACCATGTAAGTTTAACTGATTTGTCCATTCACAGTTTTCAGTCTTGTATTGATTTGGGCTTGAATTCTATCTCCAAGCTGTTGATAAAATTATGATTAAAATATTTTTTATTGATGAAAAATAATTAATTAAGCAATCAATTAAGCAATCAATATAATATTAGCATATTCGCACTTAGTTAGAATCCAAAACCAGAAGTTGTTCATTTCATGTACTTCCATGTGTTATTCAGCGCATTTTGACCCTGAGACTAGCAATGGCAGATAATTACACTCTCCCTCCCCCCATGTTTCTTGTTTGTGGGGAGAACAGAGAAGAGTACAGCACAGCAGCAATTGCTCTAACATGGCTTCCAGCACAAATTGCACTGGTGGGCTGTTTGCTTTTTCATTAACATTCACCCTCTGTCTGATTGCCCTGAATCTGTGAGGCGCCTTCTTCTTCTTCTTCTTCTTCTTCTCTACAGAAAAAAATCCCCTCCCAGCCACCCTGCAGAGGAGAAGGGAGGGAGGAAGCCTGTTTGCCCCCCCTGTGGCGCATGTCTATGGAGACCAGAAGCATGGGAGAGGTTCATTGTTTGATGTACACACGCACCGCAACGCGGTTTGATGTTATTATCCGTTCACAAAGATCAGATGAGTTGAGGGAAAGGCTCGCAACGTGAGCCGAAAGGATAGGAGAGGAATATAATTGAGATGAGATTAGAACAAGCCGTAGAACATGAATTATGGACTGTGGAAATCAAAATATTTTATTAAGCTACCTCATTTCTATTAGTTACGTTATTAATAATGGCTGATGTTGGCCTAGTCTCGGAGATCCAGGCGTTTATGTTGGCCCAGTCAAATTTAAAGAAAAAAAATAAAGAAATTAAAGAAGAAATTAAAATAAATCTGCACTACTGAACTTCCTTTTAATTAGCCCTTTACCAACTCCCTCCCCAATCCGTCCTCGTCCAATCAGCAGAGCCGGGGGACAAGACAGGAAAGCTTGACCTGCATAGCAACAGTTGCTAAACTATTTGGATTGGCATTGGACAGTGGCCAAGCCCCACCCCAATAAGGTTAGAGAAGGGCTAAATTCCTCACTTTGCATGAAATTAGTGTCTACAATGTGCAGCATGCGTTGCTGCTTGGACCCCTCTGAACTTTTCCCTATTTTTGTATGTTTGTTCTCTTTTGTTCACTGCTTTTCCACAGCTTCACATTGTGGTGTTCAGAGTGCGTTTTTTATGCTGTTCAGATTAAGGGATTGATGGGTAAGTCTCCCAATCATGAAAGAGTGTCTAGTAAGGTCGTCTAGTAAGGTAACAAGTAGAGTAGTAGCAAGTACTAGCGGATTTTCCATATGGTTCCAGGAGTTTGTGACATCTGGGGATCTGGAGAGACAAACTGGCAGACAGCAAGGAAAATATCATACAACTACTGATAAAACCTCGTTTCAATGCATAACTAAGTAAAAAAGTAAGCCTTGTCGAACCATGAGGCCCATGGACCAGGAGTCTATCTCCTGTTTTTGTAGCGTAAGACAGCTTGAGGTACACGTACACCCCTTGGACATGACGCTAGTATGTCGCAGGGATGCATGATAAAGGCTATTAAAATGTGCTTTTAATGGCCACCTGTTTTTTTTAGCCGAGGCAGGAAAAAGCATGGCCTGGGATGCGGAATGTGAAATTGAGACTCGGGTCATCTGAATAAACTCGAGCTCTGGAGCAATAGCAGCCATTGAATCTGCTCTGAAGGTCTGCTGGGATGGTTGCTAATGCTTATGTTTACTGTTGACATCTGTTTTGATTTCTCCACTTAATCATATCTGCCTGCACCATTTAGCTTCAGTATTTGTAAACGTAAGTTAACATCAACTGTGTCTTTAGGATGCAGCTGCCAAAGCATTTAGCGTTTACTATAGCCAAACGGTGCTGACTAGTGTCCAGATGCAGTCTCAGGCTGTGGCACAGACAGTGTTGGGGTCATTGCTTTATATTTGGAATATATTACTTATTACCTTCAGTAATATTGTATTACATATTACTGCTTGCAGCAATAGTAATATAGCCTATTAATATTAATATTATACAATGTATATAACATGCTTTAAATATATA